>CM062297.1:329061764-330261764 GCA_031216915.1 Pictodentalium vernedei | reverse complement strand
ATAAATAAATAAAAAAATAAAATAAATAAATAAATAAACAGAAGAGGATGACCAAAGAAAAAAAGATTACAAATGTGTGATACATCATTCAACATATTTTCGTCTCTTAATAAGCGTGGTCTTTAAGGCCTTTAAGTGTTCCACACCACTGTGTCCTATGTGTTTTGTGTGTGGAAGCTTATCCTTGATACATTCCCCCGAAGCACAAGGACGAAACGCCACATATCATTGAGCAGAGACGCTGGACAATTGTCATGCTGCTGGTTAATATGATATTGAAGTAACGGGTGACGGGAGAGTGAAAAACGTACACAATAAAGGATAATACACGAATCCCAGGGGACACGGTCAGTTAATGGTCGATGGCTAACTATCTGGCCACATATCCTTGGTCTCGTGTATTATGTGACTTAAAACCCACTTTACATTAAATTATTGTTTTGATTGAGAAACATGAAATAATTGTATCACATTGGGGAGAATAAAAGCTGCAGATTAAGAGTTTTTGATCGGAGAGTTATCGTTCGGGATAACTCAGCGAAAACAATAGCCCGCTGTGCGCGGATCAAAAAACATTAAGCAAGCCTTCGTGCCTGGAGATGTTTCGGATATTAAATATTAAATACTCAGCCGATTTGCTGGTGAACCTTTAGCATCCCAGCTCGTCTTTATTCGCAATAGAGAACGGACGCTGGTCGGGATGAGATTGGAAGGGAGTTGCGGTGTACTTTTGCTATTTCGCTTTAAGATTGAATATCGCCACCTAATAATTATTTACATTTCTTGGCAGAAGCACACAAACTAACAGATATTTATACGCGTATTGTGCAATCCCTGAAAACTAATGGCCACAGACAAGGGTATCGCAGAGATGACCGGTTGGAGGAGAAACCTGATTCGCCCCGACTGTAACGACAAGTCCCGAATGATACAATAGTCAAACTACATCACCAAGGCATGCCTTCGGAAAAGGCATGCCTTGTTGGTGTAGTTGGAGTATTTGTCGGTTAAGATTCCACTTAAATAAACACGTTCAGTGTTCTTGGAAATTTATTTGTGGATAAATAAATACATCTAGTTGTCGTGACCAAATGGATCATACCTGGACCACAATAGTCCGAGTCGGTTATCATAGCCTCCAATTAACAACCGACGACAGTGTGTGACTAAAGTCGAAGTAGCGAATCTAGTCGCGTAAGAACGTACACGGTTAGAGACAGGAAGGAATCCATATCTGAGACTCTAAATTAGAATTCCCCGACTGGAAAAATATCGGAGGTGTCATCCCACCGATAGTTTCGTCCCTGATTACAGCAGATTCCCATTAACAACACAGCAGTGGATATTTTCCGTCGCCTACCGTTGTTCAGTCCATCTCGAACACTTGACAGACCAACATGAAGTTGTTTGACTCCAACGACCCAGACTCATAGACAAGGGCGCCAAGACTTTTGAATTAATGATGGGACATGACTGAGTATTCTACAGAGCTTATTTACGCAAAGACTGAAATAAAATCTCCACAAATAAAGGATTCAAAACGTATTCCAGATAGTTCTTCTCCCGGAGCTGTAATTGTTCAATTGTTATAATTTTCCGATTAATACAAACGAAGATGTTTGTCTCCCGACTCCATGTTCCCGTCACATTTCTAAGAAAAAGCAATAGTTGTTCCATTTCAATAGGCGTATGCTTAATGTTAGAGTTCGAGCCACTGGTTGCATTTGTAGACTTTTCAAATTCTTTGAAATGTAGAGAATAAATCTGAAGAAAGCGTGTAGTGAACTAGCGTGTCTTGCTCTTGCAGGTAGCAGTGTAAAGTATAATGGTACAATGGTTTTCTCAAAAACTCAAAATACAACAGTCTATGAACAAGCAATGCTCAACAAAAACATTTTTCTCGATACTGTTAAATATCCCGATGCCTCACAATCGCGCCTGCTGCTTTTTAAAAAACTTTACATCACCCGTGATCGTGGAGTGCTGATATTGGGAAGTTACGAAAGGGTACAGTGTGGACTAGTCGTAATAAACGTCCGGGCAGTGGTGTTCACTCATGCGTTAACCAGGTAATAAAAATTATCAAAAGCAACATTTTAATTAATGAAGGACCGGGATGTACCCAGTGCTTCATTAATTTAATGTTTGATGATTATTCCTATAATTAGTGTTTGGAATCTAACATTATTGCACCCGTGAAAATATTGCCCACCCGTGGAAATTGACCAGTCCACGACGGCTGTTCTGTATCAGGAACACGGTTGAAACAATGGACCCTTCGAAAGTTAAAACTTCAATTTCAAAGTTAACATTTCAACTTTCAAAGTCAAAATTATGCTTTAATCAACTGTTTTACTCAATTGTCTAACGTAGGCGAAAAATGTCGTGGGTGAAATCAATGGGACCTTCAAAAGTTACACTTTTAACTTCAAAAGTTACAGTCTTAACTTTTAGTATCAAACTTTTAACCTCCGAATTTCCAAAGTGAAAAATTTAACTTTCAAAGTAAAAATAGTTGTAGAACTCATTGGCCTCACGTGGAAGTATGACGGTGTGACAGGAATGATAGTCCGTAGGAACGTTAGTCCCTCTGGACTATTATTCCGCGGAATTATAGTTCTAGGTCTAACATTTCTAGGAATAGTAGTCCGGCGGACTACTATTCCTAGAAATGTTAGACCTAGGACTATAATTCCGCGGAATAATAGTCCAGAGGGACTAATTTTCCTACGGACTATCATTCCTGTCACAACGGTACAAAATATTCTAGCACACATGATATTTTCTCGACTAAATACCGTCTAAGTCCCGATAACCATTACCACATATGCAGTCACTGGAAATGCGATTCGATTTGTGGATCGACTGGATACGTTTTTTTTTTCTCAACCCAATTCCTGTACAAGACATGCGTGTCTAATATGACAAGGCCATGTGAGATAGATATCTATCTCACATGACCCACGTGATCGGCTTATTAGCATATTTAATGAGCGCAGGACTATTCAACCATCTCACGTTCTTCCGTAAACAAACAACATGGTGTCACGTTTCGGAAATATTAGCAGACGAACGTTTATCGAAGAAAACAGAAATAAAACCACAGACCGCACAACCAAAGGACACTTGACTCTTTTTATATGAATTTTTGGATGAATGCCTTTATGGATGGAGAGAGTTGCAGGAAATTCCCGTCGAAAAGTTATGCGAATACTTTGCAGAATTCATAATATGACGCCATCGGAATGTGTCAATGTTCATTTCGCTGCAAATCTGTAACCCCTGTCTTGCCGGTGTACGGATTTAATTTCGTGGTATATACCTGTGGTATATACAGTACTTTTGCGCGCCGTTTCTGATAAGCAAAACAGGTTTTTCTGAAATGGACAACAAAATTGTTCGATATAGCTGCACGTGCACCTTGATTACTTTTGATGGCGTCAGAGTGTTTTGAGTGTTTTGGTGGGGGTAGAAAAATAAACCCTGATGGGTGAGGGCAAGCCTCGTGTCTGGCCCAAATATCTTGCCCTCGGGTGAGAATTCCCCATCTCACACCCTCACCCAGCAGGGATAATAATAGTCCTATTCGAAATGAGATTCGATTCGAACAAAAAAATTCGAGCTTCACTGGGGCCCTGAGCATTATTAAACTCCATCAACTAGTTCAGCTGCAGCTTAACAAGCTTACTCAAATTTTTAGTCCAGGCAAACTTACTTTGCTTGCCTTAGTGTCAACCAACACACACCTCTCCAAGTCCCTGTACTCAAAAGAAACATATAAAATCCCCCCCCCCCCCCCCCCCCCCCGCGATATAAAAACACTACTGTGTCCACCTTACTGCTGAGATATATGTAACAGGAAAGACGACAGTTTGAATTTAAGTTTTTATCGTCAGCTCTTAAAGTATTACCCAGCTTGTGAGATAAGGATGAAGTGTTTCGGGGAGGTGAAGATTTCATGCCATTTATTCCGTAATTTGTTGTAATTGTGTAAATATAAACGCGGGTTTGCTGGTTATTTGAGGCACGCGCACATGGCTGATACTTTCTTCATTGGAAGGAAGTTATCTCCCCTTAAATTGGTACTAAGGTTGTGGGATTTCCCTATAAAAATAAATTTCGAAATGTTAGCGACGTTTTTCACCATCTTTTGATGTTTTGTAAATTTCATTCTTTTAAATCTGTGCGCATCGTGACATATAATACAGACACTGTACTTTTCATTAATATAAAAGTCTAGGGGGTGAGATTTGGTAAATTATTTCCTGGGAAGAGTAAAAATTTGCAAATTACTTTTAAAACGTGGATGCTTACTTAGTGTTGGTAGGTGTAACACTAATATTTTTAATGACGGATTATCGTAGTAGTTGCTTCTAATTAGCTTGGCATAAAAAGCCAAGTTACCTTTATAACTTTTAATAAACGAAAACAACAGACAGCTCATAGAGCTGTCTGTTGTGTACGTTTATTAAAAGTAACAAAAGGAATCTTGGCTTTATTTTCTACTGATGTCACCTGTGTTTTTTCAAAACTTACTTGCTTTTCAATTGAATCTTCCTCGCTCGTCTGATAATTTCAAGGGCGATTACTTTATCGGAAGTCGCTTTTCATGACGATATAAGTCACGGATGATACCCTGCATCATTCGTTTCTCTCGTTATGCTCATGGTCGTGTTTCCTTACAGGAAATACTGTACCTCCACTGATTTTCCGTGGCTATTTATTTTTAGCAGACAGTCTAATTTTGAAAGGACCTCCCACGCGTGATTAAAATTACAGAAAACAATTCTCTTACTAACATACACAGGTGCAGTCAGACAAGTATAGCTTATAGAAGCCAATATTATCTTCATCTAAAATCGAAGTTGACTTTAAATACATCATCTTTTGAGTGCGATATTGACAAATGTGTCGAACAGCTGAATAGATTATATAAATGAAGAGCTCATTACGTCAAAGATGTTCATTTTTATCATCTGACTCGGAACTGACAGACTTCTTCGATCCATCATTTAGCTGGAGCAACCTTTATGCAACGATCGTGACATCCCTAAAACTTGGAGGATCAAAACTGACAGAGGATAGGGAAAGTGCTCATGAATGATTCAGGCTAATTTTAGACATGGAAGTGATGAATTGGTGTAATGAGTTCACTGTGTCTTCAGCAAAACGTAAGGAAAGTTATGTTGAAAAATCAGATGGGTTGAAGGTAGAATACCGTGATTGCAAAAGCGATGACTTTCTGATAAAAAAAGAGATCTGATCGAGACACACGGGCGCCAATTGGTAAAAATTTCATAAAGGAAATATTGCGATATCAAAATTAAACCAAGACAATCAAACGAAAACAGCACCCGGGATTCAATGTTCTCTACTTTCTTTGTCTTCAGGTGGCCTTGTACAGTGTTGTGGGGGGGGGGGGGGGGGGATTTCTGCCGAGTCGCGTTCCAATCCCGATACTGTCGAAATTATCTGCCCGTTTTTCTAACTAATCACAGTACTATAATTCTGCGTTGCGCAAAATAGAAATGTTCATATTTAAAACAAGGGTGACAGCCCGGGTAACAGCGACCCTTTGATAACTCGACAGGCAAACCGTGGAAAGCCTGTCACGCCTATACTACTGCGTACTCCCCTAAAGGCATAGTAATAAACACCAACCACTGGAATCTAGTACATTACGACAGGAGCCGTTTAATCACGAACAAATGAACGGTCCGATAAACGTACAGACAACTCAACGCGAGGTCTACTTGTGCAACCACCTTTCGGTCGCGTCTAAAGTGCATAATAATCTCGTAGACAGAACATTTCGCCACACCACAATATTACTACATTTCAATGCTACTTCGGAATAAGGTCTCAAAATCATTTACTTAGCCCTTTACCTAGCATAAAAAGCAGACGACACTTGAAGGGAAAAAAAATTCTTGAATAACTAATTTTTTTCATTTTTTTGTCGAGCTCGTTTCAATGAGGGGTCATAACATATGTTTTTGAGACAAGAAATGAAAAAAATAATGAAAATTAATTGGCGATTTTTGAGAATAGCGCTGGCCGGTTTTGTGCCGTTACGTTGGGTAAAGGGTTAAAATCTCGTCGAATGAACAAAATATTACATGCCTTTTAACTGGTTGAGTGCTAGAAGCCACTATCACGGCTTTCACAAAATGAGGGCACCAGAGCAAAAGTCAACATTTTCTTTACTTACGTTTTATATTCAGCCAAACATAAAATATATTTTGTTTACCTAAATTTGTTTTATCACATATTACTGGAGAGTGTCTGTGCCTAAGCGCTAGCAGTACCCCAACAGGGAAAAAACGGTCCATTTTGCACTACCATACAGGAAAACGACAAACACCTAACAATATCACCTGACATAGAGTTGTGTACAATAACAACACGATGGTGTTAGGCGTTAGATGGGCTATTTGTTTTAACACTTTACCTAACATGAAAAGCAGACGACATTTGCAAACAAAATTCTTGAATAACTAATTTTTTTCATTTTTTGTCTCAAAAACATAGGTTATGACCCTCTTTGGAACGAGCTCGTACCAAAGAGGGGCCATAACCTATGTTTTTGAGACAAAAAATGAAAAATATAATGAAAACTAATTGGCGATTTTTGTGAATGGCGCTGGCCGGTTTTGGCCGTTACGTTGGGTAAAAGGTTAAGGACTAACAGTTTTTTGATGCGAGTGAAAAACAGTAATGTCTTACATAACATGTGGATTTCTATGACAAAAATGGTGAGTTTTTTATGAAAAGACCTGTCGATTTTTATTACAGAACTTGTGATCTCGGTTTATGACAAAACCTGGCTTTTATCACCAAACTGGTGAGCTGTGACAAAACCTGTAAGTGTTGTACAAAGCATTAATATAACAGTACATGTAATCTAAAATCTACCAGCTAGAGAAACTAGCTATTACTGGATGTCTATATGAGTTGTCTCTTTTAACACGTAGTCCCTCGTGCGGAAGAAAGCGCACAACATAGATATACCGACTAGAAATACTAGCCAATAAAAGTCATTGAAAGAGTCCAGGATAAACGCAGAGATAAAACCACTGACAGGCAGATACCTATTCAGTGTTACCTAGAATCACTAGCCAATAAAAGTCCTTGGTAGATTCCAGGAAAACGCAGAGATAAATCCACTGACAGGCTGATACCTACTCAGTGTTACATGAAGCACCTTGCACAAGGCTTAATTAAGTACAAACACAATAGTAAGCAACAATGATAAGATGATAAGTAACAAGACCCTTAGTGGTGGATGATGGGGCAGGGGGTGGGTGTAAAATTTTTGTAACTGAATGAACTTGCGAATGAATGCAGAATGACGAATCTCTCGCACGTGCACCTGTAATTAACTGGACTAATTACGCAATAATACTACGCACGCTTGACCAATGATTACCTCTAGGTAATTAGAACAAAGGGATGAGAAAATAATCCGTAACGATCCGGATCACTGCGCGTTTGACCAGCTGGTGTCAAAGGTGTGAACAATACATGAAAGGAAGAACATGTGCATAGTACAGCTGTGCCCAAAACGCACCATACGAAATAAATCGATCACAATTGAGCAACCCCGTCCATGTTCACAAATCAGGCCACCAGTGTGCTGCTGGCCCGGCATTTGTGAACCAAGGACGGGGAGAAAGAAATACACCTTGTTTGATTGATTCGGGCTACACCGCCCCTTTTTATTATTATTGAGTAAATGATAGAATGCAGTGTAGCCGATGCTAACAATTAACAAAGCATTAATATAACAGTACATGTAATCTAAAATCTACCAGCTAGAGAAACTAGCTATTACTGGATGTCTATATGAGTTGTCTCTTTTAACACGTAGTCCCTCGTGTGGAAGAAAGCGCCACAGATGAGTGAGACCTGAGGTCTGACCTACCGGATGAGTGAGACCTCAGGGCTGACACATCCCGCCACGGGGAGAACGTGTGAAAGGAGACAAAGCTGAAAGTGTAGAGAGCCGGTGAGGTAGGAGGCAACACAAGCCGGGGAACAATGAACAATCTCACTATGTAAACAGACTAAGATACCAAGGTATGGCCTATATCTGGGTGCACAGGCAACCCGGACAGGACTAGCCAAATGTTCCGGGGCAGCGACGCTCTCGATGCTTCTGAAGGGAGCATAGCCGGGGGCACACAAGCAACCCCTGGGCGAGTCGGTAGAGTATACTGAAGTACTAATACAGAAAACCCCGAGACAAGTTATGAACACTGCCCATAAACTAATGAGATCAGTAATGTGGAGCCGAGGAGCGAACATGCGACTCCAAGGCAAGAATTTTGCACTGAGACAAGTTATGAACTCTGACCATAAACTAATTGAGATCAGTAATGTAGAGCCGAGGAGCGAACATGCGACTCCAAGGCACGAATTTCGCACTGAGGAACATGCCAGGTAGGAGAATACATTCACTTGGGACCCCCCCCCCCCCCACCCGATTAGAGAAGTAGAAGTACGCACAGGCGACACTTCTATAAACTGAAAATGCATAGTTGAGGAGGTATGATGCAACTGTCGTGAGACTCAAGGCTAAATATTGCCTCTCAAGCGAGCTGTAGGGGGAAGAATTGTGCGAACGTGAGAAATGACGATATGCACAGGCATTATCGACAGCCAAACCAACTGAGTGAGGGACTATATTAACGGGGGATTACGGATGTAATGACGGAATGCATCTGATTTCCAACGCCCCATGGCCCGAATTTGCGCATCTGAGTAACCTCGGGCTGCCGCCCAGGTGGCTGCCCCGATGCGAAAACTATGTCCTTTAAAGACGCTGCAGTCGAGCCCACAGTAAGCCAAACATAAATTAAACACTTGAGTGAACTGAGGCCGACGAATCGGGGAGCCATCCGGGTAGGAAAACAGAGGACCCGGAACATTACCACGCTTAGCTAGGTACTGAGAAAGCAAGCGGACCGGGCAGAATTTTGAACCGATGATGGCCTGTAACGGCACAATGTGAGTTTTGCCACTTATGTTGTGTTTAAAATTATGAAAGGAAATGCTAAAGTTCTGATTAAGGGACCCCTCATAACTAATATCTCCTAGCTGCAGGACCCTCGACACGTCGACCACTTGCTGCGGGCATAATTCTCCTATACGAGCAAATGTATAAAAGGCAACAGAGAAGAGCGCCCGGAACAAGGTGCAGAGATAACTGCTTGGTGCGCATGTTGGCAAGGCGTGCAATAGGCGATGCAGAATTGAGAGGGTGATGGGTAAACGTACATCTACGGACGGACGTAGACGCTGTATCCCTGACAGTATCTTTTGAATTAAAAAAGACTGAGTAGGGTCAGGAAAATTATTGATTTTGTGCATGTAAGCCAACCCAGACATCATGGAACGAACGGTCTTGTAGGCAAATTGGGTCCGAAAAAGATACGCCAGGAATAAACATAGCTGTGAAACCGGGATGGGCCAGGACACCGGTAAACCCTGGGAGTAACAGAATTGCGTATAACGCTGAACTGTGGATGCATACGAGCGTTTTGTGGAAGGTGCCAATGCATGATCTAAGAGGTGGGTTGCAGTGTTAATAAGTTCTGTATTGTCCACTCTGCGGGTACAGGTGTTGGATCTTGGTTGCTCTGTGGACACATTCTCTTGAATTCTGCGACCTGCAAACGGGAGAGACAATCAGCTAGTTTATTAATTTTCCCTGGGATGAACTGAGCTTTAAAATGAATATTATGTCGCAAGCAGATGAGTACAAGACGGCGCAGGAGGTGAAGCATGGAAGGGTCCCGAGAGGTTTGAACATTGATAACGGATACTACCGCTTGATTGTCAGAGTGAAAGAGTATGCGACGATTGGATAACCGGGAACCCCAGAGAAGCATAGCTACAACAATTGGGTATAGTTCTAAAACTGCAATATTGATGTTTGGCTGTGAATGGTCCCATGGTAAGGAAAACCATTCACAGCCGAACACACCCCCACAACCCACAGAAGCTGCGGCATCTGTATAGAGATGCAGAGACACGTTATTAGTCCAGGGGCGGGTGAAAAAGAAAGATTTGCCATTGAAATTGTCAAGGAAATGCAACCAAAGACGCAGGTCGTCTTTCGCTGCCTTAGTCAGGCGTATGCGATGATGTGGCTTGGATACGCCAATGGTTAGGTTGATCATCCGCCGGAGAAAGACCCGCCCAGGGACAACGACAGAACAAGTGAAATTGAGAAGGCCGATAATAGATTGAAGTTCTTGCAATGTAACTTTGTTCCGTTCCAGGAAGGACAGAATGGTTTCCTTGCATTTGTCAAGTTTGTCTCGTGGGAGACGAGCCGACATATCCAGCGAATCCAGTTCTATCCCCAAGAATATGATACAGGTCGTCGCGGTAACCGTTTTGTCGTGGGCAATAGGAATTCCAAGGTGCTTGCAGAGTGCAATAAATTGCCTTAAGTACTGCCGACAGACTGCTTCTGATGGGGCAAGAAAAAGAAAATCGTCGAGAACGTGTAAAATATGCTTAATGCAACATTTGTTGATACTTATCCATTGGAGAGCGGAACTGAAGCATTCAAAGATTTTGCAGGCTGAACGACATCCCATGGGTAGGCACTTGTCGTAATAATACTTGTCCCCCCATTTGAGCCCTAGCAGAGGATGATCCTCCTGGTGAACAGGTATCAGTCTGAAGGCAGATTTGATATCTGTTTTAGCTAAGAAACATCCCCGACCTAAGGCGCAAATGAGGGAAATGGCATCTTGGATAGTTTGATAAGACACGGAAGAAAGCTCCGGGGATATCGAATCATTGACAGAGTTACCTGCAGGGAAGGAGAGGTGGTGGATTAAGCGAAAGTCATTGGACGTTTTCTTGGGCACTAGCCCTATGGGGGAAATTACCAAATTGGAGAAAGGAGGAGAATTAAAGGGGCCAGCCATGCGACCCGCCTCAACCTCCTTTCTTAGTTTTTCTGCTGTAATGGAAGGAAGGTCATTGGCCGATTTCAGATTCGGGGCGGAGTGCGCTATGACCCCTTCCGCCCCAAGACGAAAACCATAGGAGAAGCCTTGCGTTAAGTAGTGGAACTGAATAGCGTCATAGCCGGTCAGCATTTCCTCAAATTTTGCTACCTGAATTGGGGTGGGTAGGCCGGGCGGAAGGCTGATTTGATCTGTGGGAGTTGGGGGCACCTCGTCCCCCAGCCCCACGAAAGGGCTGTTGCTGCCCCCTGAGACGTTGGGGGCACTGTTGAAAGCTGTGCTGCTGGTGACAGCGAAAGCATGAATGTGAGAAAGTACAGGGAGTGGATAGACACTTATCGCCAGCATGAAACCGGTGACAAAAACCTAGGGGATATTGGCGCCTCCCGCGTCTAGCTTGGGTTGAATACCCCCTTCCAGGGCCTTGGGTACTTTTCTGAGCTGTAGGAAACCTACCTCCAGGCATGGCCTGCATGTATAGTTCCCAATGCCAGGCATTCCAAGCTAAGCTAGGGTTATGCTGGCGGAGGGCCCTAAACTGCTGGTCATAGAACTGCCAGTCAAACCCAATGGCAGACAGATGCCTAATGTTTGACTGGTATTTTATTATGTTCCCAGCTTCATGGGGAAAGCGCTCGAGATAGGAGGCCATGTACACTTCAAAGGCACTGAGCCATTGGTGAATGGAGGTCAAGGCTTTGGGCGCTTTGGGCACCCAAAGCACTGTGGGACTACCCTCAGATTCACAAACTGTCATAGTGTAAGACGAAGCTTGTGGCTGCTGAGGGAGGAGAGCCGATAAATTGACATATTCGTCAGCCCATATCTGAGCCTTCAACTTAGGTGGGACCGTTGCGCTCAGAGATGTAGCGACGGATACAAATTGTGCGCCAGGAAGAGTGAAGCCAGGCCCACCAGGGGCCACATCACTCTCCCTGGGATTTAAAAGGGCTGGAGTTTGTGAAGCTGAATTATGCATACCTAACTGCTGCTGTTGCAGGGCGTGGCCAACGGCATCAGATATGCAACTGGCAATGTTCCTCTGTGACAAAAAGTTGCTAGGAATATTAATTGTAATAGGGACTGGTGTCCCAGCAGGTTGAACAGTTTCTAATGAGTGTGCAGGCTGTGCAATGTTTATAACCGGTACGTCCGGGAACGGTATCTGCTGAGTAACCAACTGTGATTCTCTAGTGGTTGCTGTTTCAACATGAGGAATAGGGCCAGACGAGACTGGCTGTGGTGTTTGAAAAGTATGTTGGTGCCACGGAACAGACAGGTCGATAGGTGCCTGATTGTCACTGGTAGAGGAATAAAAAGGCTGTGGTGGAATGACACTAGTAGAAGCCGCGGTGTCCTGCGACTGCACAGAGAAGATAGGGAGGGGCACCGCACCGGATGTTAAGGTGCTCCCACCATGACCACTGATAACACTAGGATTACCACGCACTGATAACACTGAAGGAGAGGACCTTATGAACGGGCCTCGTTGCTGAACATTGACAGCTGGTGAGATGACAATCTGAGCACTATGATCCATTGAAGACGTTGGAAAACGCGCACTAGATGAAGTGGGCCCTGCATGGGCTGGCCCTTCAATGACCGGATCCAGAGAAAACGCTGTTGAAGCCACAGGCGAAGTCGACACAGCTGTAGTAATAATTGAGGTCTGAAGCACTGAAGCACTAGATGCGACGACTGAGGCAGCTGAACGTGATGCCCTCTTTCTCTTTGATGGGGTAAACATCTTCGACAAGTTGTCCACCAATGAAGCACGTTTCTTAGGCATACCTGAAAATAATAAACAAGCCGAGTAATGCTGTTTAGCATGATAAATAACGGATATTGGACAGGACCCAGGTAACCGAAACACAAATGAGTGAAACAAGCCTGCAAGTGGGCAACATAAGGCGAATAATACAAAAACGGTAAACATATCGTACCAAGCCATAATAGGCAATAAACAGCCAACAATTAACGAGAACTGAGTGTTGGAAGGAGTAGATGCAGGAAGCCTTGGCGGAGAGGAATGAACGGGCGCTAATGAGCAGCCAATATAATAAAATTAGATGCATGACAATATTGAAAAGCCGCAACACCCCAATAGGGGGTGAGTAAGTCTCAACAGGGTAAAACAGCCCTGACCAATCTGGCTACATGAGGACCTGCAGTATAAAACTCCAACCAAATGAGAGCGACATGACTAAACAATTAAGCAGGTTTTTTTTTTTTTTTTTTTTTTTTTTTTTTTTTTTTTTTTTTTTTTTTTTTTCGTAATTTATTCGTTTGCGGACCACTTGAGTTTCGAAATTTTTTATATACCGCTATTGCCTGGCCGGGAAGAGCAAAACAAAGAAACGTCGCACCACCTGACATCAGGTAGCAAAAGACTCCAGGGCATGAGAGAGACCCTGCACCAGGTGGCAAAGGCACCAGTCTGGCTACACGAGTACCGACTGTAAATACCCCTCCAGGCGAGCAATCGCGACATAGCCATAAAGCAGCGGTGGTAACATGAAGAAAATGCAGTAAAAAGCAGTAAGGAAGTGCCCGAATGCGCAGGAGCAGTCGCTATCATTTAGCTAAGGAGCCCACTAGTGGAATGCCGCACCACCCCAACAGGGGGGACAAAGTCTCCAGGGTACTGAAAACCCTGCACCAGATGGGAACAATGAGTACCGGCAATCGACAGAAATGTGTAATGCCGAGGCTTCCTGCAACCGGAAACAAGTATGAAGGTGTAAATACAGTCATGCGAAATATACTGGATGGCCGGGACATGAATGACCAAGAGTGAACCTAAGAAACAGGACTGAAAAAACGATGAAGGGAGCGCAAAAACGAAACAAGGAAAAAAGTGTGGGGGGGGGGGGGATATATGATATCAACCACTGAATAGACAAAAGCACTGAACAGACAAAGTCAAAGAAAGAGGCACAAGCCACCTTTACTGAAGTTTTTTTTTTTTTTTTTTTTTTTTTTTTTTTTTTTTTTTTTTTTTTTTTTTGTGAAGTTTATATTTTGAAAATTTTTTTTTTTTTTTTTTTTATATCGTGTGTCTGAAACTCCGGACCAACACAGAAGCTGCAACAACGACAGAAAACTAAGACCGATTTAAGCAATGAAGGATAGCACCCCGAAGACCACGAACATACTTTTGAAGACCAACCTCGTTGAAATGAACGCCATCGGCGAGAAAATGGTGCACGGCACGTTCCAGCCTGGTGTGCCCGTACAAGAAACAGCCCGGATTAACATCCAAAAAATGTGCCAACATGCAGTTCACCCTACCGACGGCAGTGTTGAAGGCTTCCAAGGAAAAGTTGGGTAACGTAACAAATTTCCAATTGATGACTGACCGACGAAAAAGGCGAGTAACATAAACCCGCTGAACCTGGTACACCTGTTTTAACTCCGAAGCCAGGTCATCAATACTTGCTGCAACTACCTCCGGACGATGTGAACTTAAATCATTGGCACCAATTTGCAATAAAACTAAAGTGGGTTGAAAAGTGTGCAAGTCTGGGCCGAGCCGAGCCGACAAAGTATCCACCGATGTTCCACCAATACCAAAAAAACGAATAGAAACAGGACGTCCATTATGACGCTCCAAGTCCAGTAACTGGGCAAAGTCAAAATGGCGAGGAAAATCTCTGCTGTCGGGACCGCCGTAAATATAGGAGCCAGCCCTCCTGATAAAGGAATGCCCAACAACTAAAATGCGAAGCATGATGAACAACTTCAAAATTCAGTGATAAGCTAAATAACTTACTTGCAGGAATGAAACAGAACTGGAAATGGAATCCAAGTGTAACACTGTAAAATTTTTGTAACTGAATGAACTTGCGAATGAATGCAGAATGACGAATCTCTCGCACGTGCACCTGTAATTAACTGGACTAATTACGCAATAATACTACGCACGCTTGACCAATGATTACCTCTAGGTAATTAGAACAAAGGGATGAGAAAATAATCCGTAACGATCCGGATCACTGCGCGTTTGACCAGCTGGTGTCAAAGGTGTGAACAATACATGAAAGGAAGAACATGTGCATAGTACAGCTGTGCCCAAAACGCACCATACGAAATAAATCGATCACAATTGAGCAACCCCGTCCATGTTCACAAATCAGGCCACCAGTGTGCTGCTGGCCCGGCATTTGTGGAAAAAATGAGCGAAAATACAATATTTTGAAAATCACTCCATTTTCTCAACAAAGTCGATTCTCAAGACGCAATGGAACGAAAAAAGAGTATTGTTCATATGAAAGTTAACCCTTTACCCAACGAATCGGCCGCATCCGCCCGTGTAATATGCAAATTCAGCAGTTGAAAAAATATTATTTTTAAAAAAAATTCAACAAAACCATATCATGTGACCCCTCGTTGGAACGAGCTCGACGAGCTCGTTCCAACGAGGGGTCACATGATATGGTTTTGTTGAAATTTTTTGAACAGTTTCAAAAAATGATATTTAAAATAATAAACTTTGATATCGTCTGCGTTGGGTAAAGGGTTAAGAGGGGTCGAACAAATTACATTTATTTCAATTTCTTTTGAAGATTTCGTGCATTTTCAATTTTAGTCTCAGGTATAAATCAACCAATCTACGTTATTTTGTGATAAAATACATCATGCCATACGCCAAAATTTTGATCCATATTGTAATGAATATAAAAACGAACATCATGTACGCCAATGTTGATGTTTAATGCGTTGTGTGTTGGTATTACTCACGGACCAGGCTTTTCGATGTAAACAAAACTTCTTCTAATATATAATTCATTATTTGTCTTAATATTATCTGTTGAATAGACCCATTTCCGTTCAAAAAATGGAAATTGGTACACATTAAGCCTTCAGAAACAGTGCAAGAGTGATTTAAAGTTGCACACTGTTGTTACCCAGTTTCGCCGTCACTGTCATTGTTGGAAAGCTGCAAGCTAGAACACCCATAAATGTCGATACACTTCAATCCTGCAGCAAGACACACACTTGCAGAGAGACGACAAACTGAATTCCTTGTGCACACAGAACATCTTCTTCTCTCCACCCCATGTCTTCAGGACTCAGCACTGGCGGATCAGGCGTGTGACTCAGGCACCAAAAGCGTGTTTGATGTTTCACCCTCTTGACATGCTGGGTAAATGCGTTAGTTGTGGTAGGCTGGCAGCTGCGGCCTTGTCTGAAGAAGACGCTAGATGGTACCGATGTTCATTGAAGTCATTGAAACTTACGAACTTGTTTCCCGCTAAACTAAAATTTCATGTAATATTTCATGGCAATCACGATGGAGTCGTGATCTTCAACTTTGTCGAAGTTGCACGGGTCTTTCAGTGTCTCTATGTTCTTCAGTAGTGTGACAGACGCTGTTTTCTTTCCGACTTTGAAAAATGAGCTCGTTGTGTTACACCCGGTTAGAGCATTATATTAGGCAGACAAGAACACACTTGAGGTTCGAGAGCCGCAACTATGTCATGTATTGGAATATACTATGTCGAGTGGTGCTTCGGCCAGTGTGACAAACGTTCATGAAAACTGTTCTCCTGATAAGCCCCATTGATATGTAATGGATTGGCAGCACTAAGACATCAGGATCATCACTCTTAGCAGATATGCGATCGGTAGTGATGGCAATCCTCACATAGTGTGGAATATCATCCTCGTGTCCGCTTCCTATGGCGCAGAAAGCGATGTAATTATCACATATATACCGTAGGGCCTTCGAATCCACCCGCCAGTGTCAATTTGGGTTTGTTGTTCATGTAGTTTTCGGCTTTCTCAGATAAATAATCAGAGACGAAGGATGCTAGCGATGACTTGTTTTCGGCATTTGTGAGAAATCTCCGATAGTTTGCAACAGTTAGTGTTCCCAAGACCACATGCGTGCCCCTTGATCAGAGCCGGTTCTTCTGTGGCTTTCGTGTTTTTGGGGTTTTTTTTCCCATAATCATATCGATCAAATAGAAGCACAACCGCACGCTTCGATGTCTGCTTCAAATAGTACAATAGTCTGTTCATAGCCACATTTCCAAAATCATCAAGCGTCGTGAAATTGTTCTCAAACAGAGTACACAACAGAGCCATGCCGTCTATGACGAACATTGTCGTCATTCCAGCGACCCGTTCTGGGAGGGTGTGCACATCGAGGCAGTAGGATTCCAACTTAACAGCCAGATCTCCTTTGTTAGTTTTGCGGAACGTTGCATCAGAACTAAACAGAGCAGGCGGAACGTGACTCAAGACATCCTCCAACGAAACATGTCTGTTTTTTGCGATAACAAGCAATTTTCTGAAAATCACTTTAGCGTCCAGTGTTAGACTTTGGCCCTGTGAAAAGATAGGCTTCTTCATGTTTGCAAATGTTGCCATCTTCAGTGTTAGGACCTTTTGCCAGAGGCTCACGTTCTTCGTGTCTGAAGCAAGTCGTTTAGATCCGAACTGCGCATCAGGATCCCTAGCATCAGACAAACATTTCGCCGTATGTCCCTGTACCTTTGGTTGGCCACCAGACCATTGGATATGTTCATGAGCTCCGATGGCACTGGGGCAAGGTCGAACGGATTCTCCCATTCCTTTGTCAACAAGGTGTCCATTTTAGATATATCGTATTCATCGCGCGCGATCCTGGTATGGGTCAGTTCTACGTGCTTCCTCTTATCTGGTTTATCGTTAACAAGCGATCGAACAGCCGATGAATACTCCCATGATACATGTGTTGTCAAAATCCACCTCATTCTAGCTCCTTTCCGCTGAGCAAAGCCCACTATTCCACCACGACTTTTATATTCTCTGTTAATTAACTGCTGTTCGCGTGCTTAGACTGTTGCAATCCCATTCGAAGCTCTTGGCGGCTATCTTACAACAAATGCTCCACATTGTATTTGTCTGAATGAATCCAGATACGAATTCTCCAAATCAGCCATCCATCCCGGCAACATAAACAGGTGTCCACTGAGTAGTATGTCCCTGCTGCTGTGAACCAAGGAACAGTCTCTCGAACAGCATCAGGGTGCAGACTAAAATTGCAGTCTCTGTCGGCCATGAGCAATCGGAGCAAAATCAACCCAGCCGCTAAGAAGTCACGCCAGAAACCAAAGGGATGTGACGTTTCCCTTCTGCGTTTAGAAAGTCCTCCGAGGTCAGCATTGTTTATTTGAAGTCTGACATGCTGTCATCATTCAACTCTGTCACACGCGTATGATCTCCAGACGAAAATGTCCGTTCCATTGAGTCGATAGAGCTGGTTAGGTTTTCGGGCATCAACTGGGAATCGTTTTGCCGCATCCACCGTGACGCCGCGTCAACAAATATCCTGTAAAACGCTTCCGCACATGAACCGATTCCCGTGATAGCTCTCGAGTATTGTTTCCCCTCTAGCATTTCGTCCTCTGAGTTCCAACGTGTTCTATGTGCCAGTGGGCACATATAATACATTGCAACTCGGAGGACGATTTGCTGAGGAGTTTGCGCTGCGTGCATATCGGACTCAACAAGAAGGGTATTCCATCATTTCCAAATAGCTTCCCAATAGTAGCAATGAATGTCATTGTGAGATACATCCCACCTATCATCATCGCAACTTTGTTCTGTTTGTTAGGTCTCCGCAATATAATTTCCTGAGCTGTTTATAGATGGCCATATCCTCGGCAACGAGGGTATGATCTTGTTCCAATTTAGAGGCAATGGCGATAAGTGACTTCGGTGAATGGTATATTGTTGACAAATCTGACAGTGGTGCGTTCTTAAACGATAGAGACCTCAATATATGATTCCAACAACAAACGGTTAACCCTTTACCTAACGTGAAAAGCAGACGACACTTGCAAAAAAAATTCTTGAATAACTAATTTTTTTCATTTTTTGTCTCAAAAACATAGGTTATGACCCCTCGTTGGAACGAGCTCGACGAGCTCGTTCCAACGAGGGGTCATAACCTATGTTTTTGAGACAAAAAATGAAAAAAATAGTGAAAATTAATTGGCGATTTTTGAGAATAGCGCTGGCCGGTTTTGGCCGTTACGTTGGGTAAAGGGTTGAATCCAAACCCACTAAGTAGTTTTGGTCATTTGGGCTATGTGTTTGCACTGCGCGCCAAACTAAATTGAGCAATTCGATTTTATGGTACCGGTAGCTGTCTGATGTCTTGTTCACACCCAGGATATATCCTTAGGCATCGGCGCTAAGTTCAGGTTTGCCTGAGAGCTTGCTGTAATGCTCAATTTGAACTTCCTCTTTCTCCTCGAGATCAACCTGGGTACAGAAGAACTTGCTTGAGTCTGACATATCACACACGGCAGAGGATGAGTATCAATATGAACTTCCTCTTTCTCCTCGAGATCAACCCGGGTAAAACAGAACCTGCTTGAGTCTAATATATCACACATGGCAGGAGCATGAGTGTTTGTATTGCTGAGACCAAAAAACGGAAGACTCTTCGACGTTCATTCCGAACAATCCTCTGCCACAGATGTTAAAAACGTTCTGACTAAGTCATATGACGCGCAGAATCCAAACCTGTTCAGTTCGTCGATGAGCTGGCGACTTCTGAAATCGTGTTGAAGCTAAACAGCGATCCCAAATGTCAGAGGACTTACAGCTGCCTGTGCTCTGCCGCAATGATAGCGTAACATATCGCAACGGTTTCGTGCAGACAGGTGGCTCCTTCTCAGTGCTCACACTCACATGGTCGTGACTCTCTGTGTCAATTGACCACCTGCTGGAATCATATAGTTTATTTTGCACAAAATGCCGACACTCTTCAACAGATAGCCGTGCCGATGGAATAAAATTCTCACGGTCCTGGACTTATATCTCTGCAATATGTTTACACAGAATACTTGCAGCGGAATGCAGTACATGCGTCGCCCCGTGACCCAACACATTGACAGTCGTTCGGGGTGTGAATGATGCACTGTCCTCGTCAATGCGCTCCTGTAAAACGGCAACTAATTTCAAAGCATCTCCAACGGTTACAGAACTTGAGCAGGTCAGGCCTGATATGCCAGGAACACTGACAAAAGTTAATAACGTACTAATGTCGTGGGTTCTTTTCTTCAATCTCGAAGGTTGAAGACGTTCAGGACTTTCAGCACCATTTTGCAAAGGAATGTCACAAAACGGTGCATGGACTGGAGACAGAGTTTCGAATTCCACTGACACTTTGTTGACAAGCTCGTCAAATAGTTCATTAACAACTATTTGAACAGCATCATCCTATGGGCCTGTATCAGGTTTCGACTCCGCTTTTTGCTTATCTTCAGCGACGTTTCTAGGTGCTATGTACGCAGCTAAGCATCCCCGATAATATCCTTATGAAAAAGCATGCGCTGTTCAACTTCATTGTCATGTCTCTCTCTGACAGCATTCAATACTTTCTGCCTTGTATCTTCACAGGTCCACGTGGCAATTCCAGTCAATTTATTTCTCCATGTATGACACCTTGCACAAATTAAACACTGTTCTCGTATATTGAACGATCTTTTCCGAGTAGTAGTTGTTGTTTGAGTAGAAGTTCCGGGTTCAGCAGATGAACACTGGTCAGCATCGTGAGATTTGGGCAACTTGTCCTTGTCTTTCTTCTTCGTATATATATGTTGACCTGTAACGTTTTTGGTAACGTACTTTCAACGAACGATTCAAAACGTCTTTCATGGTTGGGAATGCTCTATCATAAACAGCATCCTTGAGAGTTTCTGACACTTCCAATATGCGTTTCAAACCATCAGCTATCGGATTACGAGCAATATCATCACTGCCAGACTCAGATGAACAGTAACATAAAAGGCGTTTGTACGTGTCCAAAACACCACTTACCTTCCAAGGTGAAGACTTCCCTAAACCTGAATCACCAGTGGAACCAATCTCATCTTTGTCAAACATTTCAAACCTGTACAGTTAAAACTAGAAGTCCTCTCACGAGCTGTGTGCTTATCTAGGCTTAATTGCGCGTTGGAATGGCATCCAAAGCACGGCAGGTTCTTCTGGTTACTCATAGGAAACACAGGCAATTTTTCTGCCAATGGACCTCCGGGTTACTCGGAGGTTCATTGGGTGAAACATTGCTTGTGCACAGGCCATATGTTCAGAATTTGGTAGCCTTATGGTGGTCAAAACGCGTAGATTAACGCACAGATCGACGTGCTATTTGTGCGCATTTCATGACAGGACTTCTAGTTTTAACTGTAAGGAAAGGTACTGAAATAAGAAAAGTGAGCTTCTGATTTATGCTGTCTATTTGTGTGCGATTCAGTTCATTTCAGTGTTTCAAATGTTATGCGCCAGAAAAAAGAGACAGTAACAACTGGAGTTTTGTGTGAGGGAAAATGACCGTTGATGTCTTGGGGATTTGAAACCTGATATATGCGACAGAGAAGACCATTTTCGTGTGACATATGCATTATCTACTACCATATCCATATACCATCTCATGTCCATATATAACCTTCCGTTTTCGGTTCATGTGCACTGACATACCATGCATATATATGATATAATATGACCTTCACAAATCCCGGATTACTCCTCTCTGTATGAGCTACTTTTTTCATGTTCATATGCTAACTCAAAACAGAATTTTAAGCGGGAACGCCAGTGACGACATTTTGAATTGGCATTCCCATGTTAATTCCAGTGCATTTGTCCATCAACACCTCCTCGGATAAATGAATTAAACACACCACTATGTAGCTAAGGCAATTATCTGGCCCATACGTGTGGCAGAATTTCCATTTTTGACCTTGAATTTTCAAATAAATGTCATTCCCAAAATGGTTAAAATGATAAAATAGCTTTAAAATCTTGAAAAACATTTTTTTTTTCAAAAAGGTGCTCTGCGTACACGCCATATAAGTGGTTTGGAGCCACGATGACGTATGTATTTCAAATATCTGAGTTTTTGACTGGTAAATCTTGCACTGAAATTAAGATGGGAATCCTCATTTAAAGTTGGTCACAAGCCTTCCCTCTTCATGACCAATTGCAAAACAGCAGGATATAATATACGAAGGGATGTCAAAAAGTTTTGAGCCTAATATAAATAAAGCTGGAATATCGTTACAGAACATTATTATTTTTCAACATAGCCCCCATGTAATTCAATACACCTGTTCCACCTGGTCTGCCAGTCGTTGGTGCCGCGTCTGTAGAAGTCCATGTCTTGGTCCGGTAGCCAAGCTTCCACAGCAGCAGTAAGTTCCTCATCATCTTCGAAAATGTCACTCGTATTATTGATGTATAGTAACTTGGGTTGAGTTGTGGTGAAATGGATGACGTTTTCTTCACTCTAATTACACAAATGACGGAAAATTCCAAAAGTACATTTTTTCACGTTTTCAAACCAAAAATGTCGTTTTTCGCTTGTTGGCACGCGGTTTCAAAAACTTTAAATAGCATTTTCTGATGTCATTTATGATAAAAATGTCGAAAAATGTTGAATCAATTTGTTATACTTCGTGTTTGGGTCCATGACACAATTTCGGACTTAACCAATACACTACGTGATTTTTATCACAAAAGTGGGGGTTATGACAAAAATCGTCAGTTATAACAAAAGTGGACGTGACAAGTGATTGTGTGTGTGATAAAAGACCGAGTATCAAATCTAGTCTTTTAAAAAAGTACACTTACATATTTTTCCACATTTGATTCCACCTCGTTGTGGGTTGAGAGTCATGTATCCCTCATATGGGAAGGTCCAAGGTCTTCACCGGGGGAAATATTAACTTTCCCCGAAATATGACGATACGTTGAGATCCTTGACAACAAGAGATACTACCCGGTTCTTCATTAATTGAAATTTTACTGATAATGATTTCTGTTACCTGGTAAACGCATGCGTGGTCACCATTGCCCACGCGTGTGTTATGACCAGTCCTCGGCCGCTGTACTATGTTCGTACATTTGCTGTTATAGTATACTACTCAATGTTTGCTAAGCACCAAGTACATCCAACCACCTGTTTTACGTTTTGGTTGAAATATTGTAATGAAAAGTGTATATATTTTTTATTTAATTATATCTTAAGTGTTTTAAGTACAGAAATTAAGATTTTATTTGTGTTTGACATTATTTTTTAGCTTTTGAATACGATAATCATGGAAAATGGATATTATTGGTAAAAGAGGAAATTTGTTCAATATGCCAAAAAGTTGACGGAGCGAACTGGTATGGCTTCAATATCGAGTATGAGACCCATTACTGTTAATTACAGCTTGACAACGTCTTCTCATGCTCCCAATCAGGTTCAAGGTGGTCCTTTGTGGGATGTTGTTCCATTCCTGGACCAGCCTGGCACCAAGCTTCTGGACACTTCTTGGCTGGACTGGACGGGCTGAAATTGCAAGCTGCAACTCATTCCAGACATGTTCGATTGGACTGAGGTCAGGGAATCTTGCTGGCCAGTTCAAACGCTCAATCCCCTAGCTCTGTCGGTACCCCCCGACAGCATGGATAACATGAGGTCGGGCATTATCGTCCATCAGAATGAATCTATCACACACTGCACCTGCATACAATCTGACGTTGACATCCAGGATCTCATCAATATACCATTGTGCAGTCAATGTACCACGTCCAAGGACACAGAGCTCTGTACGTCCATCCTAGCTGATGAGGCCCCAGGCCATGAATGACCGTCCACCATAGCGGTCATGCTCAGCAATGTTGGTTGCATGGAATCGCTCTCTTGGTCTTCCCCATATCCTAGAACGCCCATCTGTGTGGTCTGGGCAGTACCTTGACTCATATGTAAAAATGACAGGTCGCCAATTGTTTCTGGTCCATCCAACGTGGTCCATGGCCCATCGTGCCTGGCGGTGGTTCTGGGACAGCGGAATTCGAATACATGGTCTTCTCGATCGGAGGCCACCTTCGCGCAAGCTTGCCTGGATAGTCTGCGTCGAAACATTTACCCCGGATGCATTCTGAAGGTCACTGCGAAGCTGGGGTGCTGTGGCAAAGTGGTCCCTACGGGCCTGAATGAGCAAAACCGGTCTTCAGCTGCAGATGTTGCCCTGTCTCTGCCACCACCATGCCGTCTTACTGGTGCGCCATACTGCTGAAATCTTGACTAGGCTCTGGTGATCACCGTATGGTGCACACCAAGGGCTTCTCCAACCTGACGATGGGTAGCCCCTTGCTCCACCATCGCTACAGCCCGCCACATTTCTGCTTCAGACAAATGTCTTCTTACATTTGCATTTTCCATATTCAGTCATTAAATCACAAGGGCTTGTGTTGAAAGAAGATTGAATACACTACACATTGTCATGTACATGTAGACAGTACACGAAAACATCATGAAAGTCAAGGGGTACATGCTTTCCATGACTATCACGAAATGTCTGCCTGTCAAAAGAGTTAATGTAAACACTAGGAACCATCTCAATACATTCCTCAATCATATCCACCAAAAATTTCGCAAATATGTCACAAGCAAATTTCACAATGATGTGTCAAATATTTGGTGCTTAGCAAAGTTTGAGTAGTATATTATAATTCACTATGCCCCACAAAAGGATATTGCTGTCGTCAGCTATAGTTCAAAATATAGTGTATTTAACAGATCCATTCCTCCATCAAATCCATTTTAACATATTCCGTCCTCCTTGTAAGAACCTTTGATCAATAAAATAGCCTTCTTCAAACTGTATCTCATTGGGCCGAATAGTGGTAGATTGGGTGCAGCTTTGATATTTGTGCCTCTCCATTTTCACTAAAGCATGCCAGACTCAGAAATTCTGATTTTACTCATTTCACCGAAACCTGCAAAACATTTTTATTGTTTCTTTCACCGTTAGAGGTGCTCTTCGCTGATGCTATGACGTTTATTCACAAGTCCGCGGAAATTGTTTGATGCCAAAAGTTTAGCCAGTCGATGAGTTTTAGAGCCAAATCAAATTATTTAGCGCAGTTTGCTAAATTGACACTCGACTGATTTTGATTTGATTTGATTTATTTCAGAACTTATCCCTATATAATATGGGGTTAAATAATAGATTCCTTGACATTCATACAATTAATACATAAAATTAATACAAGTTTTAGTCCCAATTCGGTGCATTAGGATGGTTGGGTGATTTCAAGTCGTTTGATTAAAAGATTAATGCCCACTTTTCTCACTCGAAATATATATTAAATTTATTTTAGTTTTTTTAATAATAGTGTATAACAAGACAATGTTGAAACATTATTTGTGCTGGAGTTCGGTAATTCTCAACAACTTTAATCAGGTGTCAAGAAGAATTGTTCACTACAAAAACGATTACAGAGTACAAAATCATAGTAACAGGACGGAATCAGGGGAACCAGTACCTCATTCCTAAGGGTGCACGACACCTGCCCTTGGCTGCGGGTGTGACCGACGGCAGAAAATACCACGTTTGATATAAGAAAAACATAGCCCATATCTTCTCATTAAGGCTTGATAAAAAGATATTGCCGAATAAGCCTAGGGTACATAGGCGGCCTACTACCTTGTATTAACCAATTCAACCTTGAATGAATGAGGTCGGGGATGTAATGGTGGCTACAGCCATTGGGAAGAACATTTGCTTGGAAGTTCTCAAATTTGCGCGTAAAATTTGCGCATACTGAAATTTGCACACGAATAGTTGAGGATCAGTAATAATTTAACTCTTTAACTAACGTAATATGCAAATTCAGCAGTTGAAAAAATATTATTTTTCAAAACATTTCAACAAAACCATATCATATGACCCCTTGTTGGCACGAGCTCGGCGAGCTCGTTCCAACGAGGGATCACATGATATGGTTTTGTTGAAATTGTTTGAAAAATTTGAAAAAATGATATTTAATAATAATAAATTTAATAAATTTTGATATCGTCTGCGTTGGGTAATAATTTAATCCTTCAGCCCCATTATTACTGAAACACTTCGTAACCAATTTATTGTTCATTGGATAGTTTGCTAATCTACCACTAAGTTATCTTAAGCGCATAAAATTATACATGCCAGGTTGAAATGTAAATTGCAGTAGAAAAAAACTAATGCAAGTAAATTCAGATAAGTTGCCAGATAAAGGTCCATTTTAAACCTAGGAGTAGTATAGCATGTACCCGGTCGTCCCCCATTGGATGGACCCCGGAAGTGACGTCATACTCACGTGACCTGGTTACGTCATGTTTGGTTGTCATGGTAACCCGCGTGAGTGGCCTTCTTGTGACGTCATCTCCATAGTGATACGTGGTGTCAGTGCGCATGCGCATGCGCGTGTTGTTAGGGTGATACGTGTTTCCGTCGTCCATTTTGTATACTGGAGGCCGCCATCTTGGTTTCTATGGTAGCACGTGGTTGCTATGTTACCCAAACGCCTACAACAAGACAGGCGTATGTTCGGAGAGTGTGTTCGATTGAACAGGGATAATTTCCCGTTTCGTAGAATTACCACAAACAACCCGATAATTTTTTACTTTTTCGAATTTTTTCAGAATTCTCTGCTTCTATCTATATACGCAATAGTTTTTGTCTACCTAGGCATGTTCCTTTGCCCTGGAGTATACTCCAGTAGCGTAGAAGAGCCTATCAACTGGAACAGCTTTACTTATTATTACTATATTTAGCTTTTCTGGTCTATTCTTGTTAGTCCTGACCCTATTCCGTGTACTCTTGTTGTTTCATTTATCTAGATTATTTATATAAATTATAACTAACCAATCAGATTGCTTGATTTTCCATAATCTGTATGCAAAGTTATCTCCCCTTATTACAACGAAGTCATATTCGATTCTCCTCACCTCTATATCCAATGGCCATATCCCATGGAATCCCATTTTGGGGAAACACCCGTGGCTATGGAATCCTTTTTTGTCGTACGAGGCCATGTGGGCTATGTAAAAGCCCTCAGTGAGGCCTCATTTATTATCCCTCATAGCCTCTTTGAATTTTGAGGTCATGGGGGCCATGAAAAATCCCTCAATGAGGTATAATTTACTACGACTCTTAGCCTCATTTCGGTATTTAACAGGTATATCCTATGGAATCCCATTTTGAGAAACATCCGTGGCTATGGAATGCCCTTTTTTGTCGTATGAGGCCATAAGGGATATGTAAAAGCCCTCATTGAGGCCCCATTTATTACCCCTCATAGCCTCATTGAATTCTGAGGTCATGGGGGCCATGAAAAATCCCTCAATGAGGTATAATTTTCTACGACTCTTAGCCTCATTTCGGTATTTAACAGGTATATCCTATGGGGTCCCATTTTGGAAAACGCCTGTGACTGTGGAATCCCTTTTTTGTCGTATGAAGCCATGAGGGCTATGTAAAAGCCCTCAATGAGGCCTCATTTACTATCCCTCATAGCCTCATTGAATTTTGTGGTTTTGAGGACCATGAAAAATCCCTCAATGAGGTATAATTTACTACGACTCTTAGCCTCATTTCAGTATTTGAGGATACCTATGGCCTGGTATTGTATTATTCGAGGATACCTATCGAGGATACCTTTTGGAGAATCCCTTTTTTGTCGCATGAGGACCATGAGTAATCCGTCAATGGGGTCCAATGTAGTCATACCAACGGCTTCCATCTTGTCGCCAAAGTTCCAAGGCCACTACAGGTCTATGACCTATCTGTCCTATCATTAGCTTCTACAGCAGGTTTGTTCCATTGCGGCCTTGTACCAGTACTATTGACAAAACTATCATCCATTAATATTGACTTGTATCACTACATCATAGCTTTACGCTTTCAAAATGTTCAATCAGATTTGCCCTGTATACATATAAGGCATTCCGTAATTGAGATTCCTAGCCGAGTCCGTAAAATTTGGATTCCGTGATTTGACATCAACACTCGAGGGTATGGAAAGGGATTAATACCGCCTAATTCAACAACTACAACAAGAACCTGAACAGATACAACTGACAACCAACCACTACAAAACAACAAAGGTACAGAACGAAGATCCAACAGAACCAAGATTGAAGTGAACATAACAAATTGAAAGAAGGTCAAACCAGTCAGATTGATCGAACTAGTTGGACAGACTGAACAGATAGACGAGAACCGATCCAATGAAGTTATCGAAGTGAATTGACCATAACAAAGTTTTCAGCTGAATGAACTATAACCCCTAAATATAACCCAAGGTTAACCCTTTGAACTCTTTGAATGAACTATAACCATAATGAATGTATATATAATTAACACCCTTGACTGAACAACGTTTAACTGAATGAACTCTATTTTTGAACCATAACCTAAATGAAGGTATTAACACTCTTTGAACTGAACACAGTTTAACTGAATAAATTTTAAACTCAATGAAAATATAACGAAGGTGATCTGAATGAATATTTTAACTTCAACCCCTCAAACTAAATTCTTACAATAGGGAAGGGGAATACCCTCGTGTGTTGATGTCGATTCACGGAATCCAAATTTTACGGACTCGGCTAGGAATCTCATTTACGGAATGCCTCATATGTATACAGGGGAAATCTGATCGAACATTTTGAAAGCGTAAAGCTATGATGTCGTGATACAAGTCAATATTAATGGATGATAGTTTTGTCAATAGTACTGGTACAAGGCCGCAATGGAACAAGCCTGCTGTAGAAGCTAATCATAGGACAGATAGGTCATAGACCTGTAGTGGCCTTGGAGCTTTGGCGACAAGATGGAAGCCGT
Source organism: Pictodentalium vernedei (assembly GCA_031216915.1). Taxonomy (NCBI): domain Eukaryota; kingdom Metazoa; phylum Mollusca; class Scaphopoda; order Dentaliida; family Dentaliidae; genus Pictodentalium; species Pictodentalium vernedei. Next base: position 330,233,119 of record CM062297.1, on the reverse strand, counting down.
TGGTAAGACTACATTGAACCCCATTGAGGGATTACTCATGGTCCTCATGGCCTCATACGACAAAAAAGGGATTCTCCAAAAGGTATCCTCGATAGGTATCCTCGAATAATACAATACCAGGCCATAGGTATCCTCAAATACTGAAATGAGGCTAAGAGTCGTAGTAAATTATACCCCATTGAGGGATTTTTCATGGTCCTCATAACCTCAAAATTCAATGAGGCTATGAGGGATAGTAAATGAGGCCTCATCGAGGGCTTTTACATAGCCCTCATGGCCTCATACGACAAAAAAGGATTCCACAGTCACAGGCGTTTTCCAAAATGGGATTCCATAGGATATACCTGTTAAATACCGAAATGAGGCTAAGAGTCGTAGTAAATTATACCTCATTGAGGGATTTTTTCATGGCCCTCATGACCTCAAAATTCAATGAGGCTATGCGGGATAATAAATGAGGCCTCATTGAGGGCTTTTACATAGCCCCCATGGCCTCATACGACAAAAAAGGATTCCATAGCCACGGGTGTTTCCCAAAAATGGGATTCCATGGGATATCGCCATTGGATATAGAGGTGATGAGAATCGGATACGACTTCGTTGTAATAAGGGGAGATAACACTGCATACAGATTATGGAAAATCAAGCAATCTGATTGGTTAGTTATAATTGATTTAAATGAGCTAGTTAAATGAAACAACAAGAGTACACGGAATAGCGTCAGAACTAACAAGAATAGACCAGAAATGCTAAATATAGTAATAGTAAGTAAAGCTGTTCCAGTTGATAGGCTCTTCTACGCTACTGTAGTATACTCCAGGACAAAGGAACATGCCTAGGTAGACAAAAACTATTGCGTATATAGATAGAAGCAGAGAATTCTGAAAGAATTCGAAAAAGTAAAAAATTATCGGGTTGTTTGTGGTAATTCTACGAAACGGGAAATTTCCCCTGTTTAATCGAACACACCCTCCGAACATATCCCCTGTCTTGTTGTAGGCCTTTGGGCAACATAGCAACCACGTGCTACCATAGAAACCAAAATGGCTGCCTCCAGTATACAAAATGGACGACGGAAACACGTATCACCCTAACAACACGCGCTGCGCATGCGCACTGACACCACCTATCACTATGGAGATGACGTCACAAGATGGCCGCTCACGCGGGTTACCATGACAACCAAACATGACGTAACCATGTCACGTGACTATGACGTCACTTCCGGGGTCCAGCCCGGGGTCGATCCAATGGGGGACGATCGGGTACATGCTATACTACTCCTAGGTATTGAAATGTGTGGGAGGGAACATGTCATGCGTCCGGATGCCAACGCTCAGCCCGTTTCCCTTCGATGTTACTTGCCCTCGTTGCCCGTACTTGCTGCCGGCGCTCCAAGGCGGAATATTGATATAGTCTAACGTTGCCGGTCCAAAATCTATTTTTGGGAATTCGCTATACGTCTGTAACGTCCACTATACAATACACTGCACTTGGCTAGGTTCATATGGGTTCATTTATAATAAGCTTCCGTGTTATGATTATGTTATTTTGTCGGCGGACTTACAGTACACCCGCCGTGGGCTGGTCGTAATCCACCCGTGGGCAGAGATGCCCATGTATGCGTTTACCAGGTAATAACAATCACCAGCAGCAAATTTTTTATTTGGTGAAGCACCGGGTTGTACCCGATGCTTCATTAATTAACTTTTTGGTGATTATTCCTGTAATTAGTGTTTGGAATCTAACTGCGTCCGTGGAAATATTGCCCAACCGTGAAAAGTGCCCAGTTCAAGGCGGATGTACTGTACATGTGTAAAACAGAAGTGCTTCAAACAAAAAGAAATAAAAATAAAAAGAAGCGTTTATTAAGAAATAAAACTACGAATTACACAAATGTGTAAACTTTCTCATCCTTATTCCAAAGTGAGTTTGACCGTTTTTCATCAGTAGGTGTTTTATATCCAAGTGACATATTATCCAGGAGGTGTTCGATAAATGTTCTTGCCAGCGGAACGTTTTGACAATTCCAAGAAAAAAAACAATCCTGAAATAATATCAATTCGACAATAGATTGATTTTTAACAAGATAATTACCCAAATGGTAATTAAAATATGGAATTATTATTGATTTAACTACAGATGAATTATTTAATTGGAAAAATACCCTTATTATATGTTACAAAGACGGTGATTGCATTATAACTAACAACACACATTAATTTAATTGTTTCCATTTCTTGAAGAAATTAATTGAACCTAAATTTTTGTCAAGACCGAGAATGAATGATTTCATGTAGGAAAAGGTAAACTTACCGGTACGTTTTCCACCCATTATTAATCAAAACGATAATGATAATTAAGTATAATTTTTCTAGTATAATAGGAAAAAAGCATATCTCATTATCATTGCCATTACCGCTCTTGATGTTCAGTTTGTGAAATCTCGCATCGTTTAATTCCATAATTTCGGAAATGAAATTTTGCCTAAATTGTACTGAGGCTGATCAGCAACCTTCTATAATGATAATGAATCGATTTTCTCGGCAATTTTTTCCTTGTCGAGACAAAAACAACACGCAAAGCGTACAATTATCTCCACATTATTTGGATAAATATTTAATGCTACTGTTTTTTTATTGGCCTGGAATAATGATTGCAATGATGATTAACGCTTGATCTGCGGCATATTTTAAAAAAATAGTTTTCATTAATCTAGTCATGGCTGCTGTGAAGCAGCCATGACTAGATTTAATGAGAAATTCATTAAAAAAGTTAATAAAAACCTTTGATTGAAAAGTTGATCAAATTTATACAAGAACATTTGATTAAAAGCCTCCAAATAATAATTATTCTAGTGTTAGTTGATTCGCTGTCCTGAGCAGGAATATTCACCATCGGTGTGCACTGGATTAAACATTGATGACACACATATATAGGACGCGCAATAAAATGAGGAAATGAAAAATGAACGCACATATTATGAAAATATTTAAGAACATCACTGTGAATGATACTGAATGGCACCAGGTTATTTTAACACCCTTTCTCTGGAATAGAATGCGGGTATACTGGGCTACATGCGTCCCGTCCGTCTGTCTGTCCCTGCGCCCGTGGATGCATCCAACCGTCCGTGCGTCCGTCCACCAGCGGCGATTTCTTACCAGTGAGTGGATGGACTTCAATGAAATTTGGTATGATGGACCCTTATTGCAAGCCGCTCCTACACAAGATATAAAAATGTTGCCCGCATTTTTTCAACAGAGTTACGGTTCTTACATTGTTTTAATTCATTTATGCTTCAATCGCCCAATACTGCCGTGGAGGTATGAAATGCCTTCAGCAATAGCTCTTGTTTCCAATTAGTTCAGTTCTTGTACACTCCATGTTTTGTAATATCATTGCTTTACAAATAGGTTTTTTTTGTCGCTGCTGGGAGTTTAGACAACCAAACCTCCTAAATACAAGCGATTTAAAATTTTGCCTCATGCCGCCTGTATCTTGAATTTTGTCGAAATGTTGGCGATTTCAACCCGACATGTCAGCAGTAGGTGTCGGAATATTCGCTTGCGTTTTTGTTTTGTTTTGTTTACCTATCGCGTGTGACAGGTCCTTTTTGTCAGTCAAACATTGGTCAAATCGACGGTATATATTTCCCAAAGCAGGAAAACTATTATCAACTTGCAGTATAAGAAATCATGTAAAATCAAATGTGTGGCTGCAACACCCATAAATCCGCCGTCACAGGGAATTACAGTAATGTGGATTCGGCAGGGAAAATCCGGAGTAACGCGAATACTCGCGACGAACATGGAACCATGCAACGTAATCGTTCTATTATGTGTGGGTGTTTTGGAGAAAGTTCACTGGCCAGACATTTTTAAGTTACTATTCTGAAAATATGCTGGAATATCTACGACAAATGTGTACTGAGATCACAAAAGTGGGCAGAGAATTTCGTGATCCGATTGAAATTCACTTATTACGTACAGTACAGTCGCCATGGAATGCTCGTAATCCAGGAGTGGATAATGTCCACGCATGCGATTACCAAGTAATACAAATCAGCCTCAGCAAAGGTTTAATTTATGAAGCACCGGGTTGAACCCGGTGCTTCATTAATTAAATTGTTGATGATTATTCCTATAATAAGTGTTTGGAATCTAATATTATTGCGTCCGTGGAAATATATCAGACCGTGGAAAGTGAACAGTCCTCGACGGCTTTACTGTTCATACCACCCTGCAACACTAGAATCTCACCTATCGAAACGAAATATAAGGACATTGAATCGGAGATGCCAGTTTCGTTTCATTTTGATCCGGTCTTAATTTTGCAGTATTTTATTTACGAAATCTCTTCCACCCCCCCCCCCCCCCCCCCCCCGTGTAGGTGTGTCCTGATCAGATCGCGTTCTGATCACAAAAGCCCGCTTTGTGATCGCAGTACTGTATTTACCACCAAGAGAGCTCTTGCATGAACAGAATCTCAGTGAAGCCTTATCACCAGCATTCGGCCCATAATGTCATCACGTTGGAAGTCTATCGAAATTCAATCAAGAGCTCCTCTGCTAATTTCCAAATTGAAGGGAAAGTATTCTATAGGATCCATGATGATTCGAAATGCGATTGGATGTTGAACCGACAGACAGATTGGAGATGGTTTGAATTTCTAACGTCAAAAGTTATTTCGTCAAAAGGCGTCAATGATATTCAGGTATTAAAAGTGGTATTTACGACGATTATTCACCCAAAACAATTTATTTATACGAGTAGAAATATTTCACGATTTCTGTGCGTATTCAGCGTTACTCGATACAATTTAGACATTAAAAAATATGCCAGATACACCACGTGTGGATTCCGACTTAAGCGCAAGAACGTCATATAAGAAAGTATCTGATTGGTCATTGCGCAACTGAGCGACGTTATGATATGATATTTTCTTAAAAAAATATCAACTTCAGTCGCTTATTTCAAGTTTAATCGTAGTATAAATACAAAACACAATTCGGGTATAGTATGGGGGGGGGGGGGGGCGGTGGGCAGGAATCGGCGACCTTTGTTTGTGTTTTTCCTGTATTTCACGCGCGCCTTCGTCGCACGTGAAATACAGGAAGAACACAAACTTCGGTCGTTGATTTTCCTGTTCCTCACACTCCACTCTCGTTCGGCGTTTCTTATTACTAACAATTATTCCCCGAATGCATACATAATGCGTACTCTTTGATATTGTCATTCGTGGAGATTTCATAGTTTTTCGAGCCAAAATCGTCTCGTCGTAGCAAATGGTACACGTTTCTTCAGGGTTCTAACCCCAAACCTTTATATTGAGCCATTTACGTTAATTAAGTTTTCACAGCATATTTACGAGACAGCTGACGCGCTGCATCTGTGGTTAATACTGCCACCTGCGCCGCTACCGTTGCCGTCAACAGTGCCGCGGCCGCTTACGATTATCACACGATAAGTGTTCAGATTCACTTTTCTGCATCTCATTACCCTGTGATACGTTGTCAATAATCAAATGTTCAATACCCCCCAAAACAACCACCGTATAGCTCTGTGGCACTTCTCAAATTCTATTCGAGCTCTCGGTGCTCGTCTCATTCAACTTCAGTAGCTCGTTGATAAGTTGGACTTTCTGTGTATCTCGGAGGACCACTGATTACAGCTGTATCCCTGAACTCATATTTGTACATACACCCTCATAATATAGTACCTCTCCAGATTTTTCTGGGGCTGAGTGAGTCAATGACTAACGATCCAAGATTCTACCCCGATATTTATACATTGAATTTGCAACTTATATCAAGTAGAATGACCCTCTCTGGAATCACACACCTCATCCAATGTGATATTCTTATTTTCGTATAGGTTACTTCGACAGAACCCCTGCATTTTAATAGCATTCCGAGGTACTATGTTTATCTGCGCTGTTGTTATACACAAATATCAAGCATGGCCTTACTTCGCGGAGTCCCATCGGGACGGAGGGTGGAAACTTAGATTTTTATTTAAGGCCATATTACAAAAAGTACGTTGTGAAATGTCCAAAGCAAAAATGCGTTAAATTTAAAAGCTGAAAATGGAGAAGATGATAAATGTAAAAACTGAAGGCGTTGGATTGTGAAATGTTCTCGTGCATCACCTTACATTATAGAAGAATGCTATCCAGCATTATATATTGGGTTTTGTGTTGCATGTTTTACCTCTGTTTGTTTCGGTTACTTTAATCTTGCAACGTCACATATTATTAAACTGGTCGTCCCTTGTAAATTGTACCTGAAATTCATCAGTGGACTTTTCGATATTCGTCGCACAGTGAGATTGATTTGCCGCTCATTAATGCCAGCAACAGTTAGCTGTGATGTAAGCCAGAGCAAAATCAACGAAGACAAATTGCAACCGAGATTCACAGTGGAACAAACAAGGATACAATCAGCTTGTATCGATTTAGTGTGACAAGATGAGGCATCGTTGTGAGCTGCTGATCATGCTCATGAGTTATACATTAGCGTTCCAAGGGTGTCGCTACGGGTATTTGGGAAGGGGCACCATAGAATATGTTTCCAGTCGGGACATTTTCGTCCTCATATGAATCTTAGATATCGATTCGCTCTTGCTAGCAGCTTCCTTAACCCTTTACCTAACATAAAAAGCAGACGACACTTGCAAACAAAATTATCGAATAACTATTTTTTTTCATCTTTGGCATCAAAAACATAGCTTATGACCCCTCATTGGAACGAGCTCACTGAGCTCGTTCCAATGAGGGGTCATGAGCTATGTTTTTGAGGCAACAACATAAAAACATAATGAAAGTTGAATAGAATTTTTTGTGAATAGCGCTGGCCGTTTTTGGCCTTTAGATTGGGTAAAGAATTAAAGGACTAGAGTGGATACTCGCAGTTGTGTCACACATACAGTCGGTCATATAAATGGAGGTCTGTAGTACCCGATTTGGGTTGTTGGACGCCATGGACCACCAATTTAGTACATCTTAATTGAATAAGACGTTGTGTCACGGCTACTATATGTATAATTTATTTATTCACTGATAAATTTCCAAGACGTTTTGAGCTTTCTAACTATACACCTGGAACTTAATTAAGCACACCCTGAAATGTTTCATGACAGTGATGTTGCTGTTACTGATAATTATGTTTTAATGATTGCTGTGTCTTGCAGTACATTTCATCTACTGAAACATGATGTTTCTGGTTGATAGCGTACCCCAAACACATCCCTTCGTCCACGTGAAGCATGCTTCCTATGAATGTCACAAACAACACTATCATCCACATGCAATATCTAGGTATAAAACAAGAAAATTTGTCACTTCTTTTATCAATAAATGTTGAAATGGCAAGGAGGAGACTGTCAGAGGCACGAAGACGGCAAATTGTTGGCATGCATGCAACGGGCGTGTCATTCAAAGCTATTGGAAAGCAATTTGGCTATAGTCATTCTGTCATCAACAAATCAACGATGTTATGAACCGACAAGGCCTGGGCAACCCCAAAAGACCTCTCCTTGAGAAGATCGGTGTCTGGCACGCCCTGTTAGGTGTGGACCATTTGCTTCAAGTGGGGTTGTTAAACGCCTTTGGCTCCCCAACAGGCGTTTGTGCAACAGAACTGTCCGAAACCGTCTCAAAGCACTAGATATGAGGTCCAGAAGGGCCATCAAGCGTCCGGCTGTGTTCGAGCAGCACCAAAGACGCCGTTTAGAGTGGTGTATGGCACGACAACATTCGAATCTCAGGACGTGAGGGAGAGTCCATTGGTCAGACGAGAGTAGGTTCCTGCTTCACATCACAAATGGTCGCATGAGAGTGTGGAAGCATAGAAATACTGCTTATGTGCCCAGGTACGTCAGACCTATTGTTCCTTATGGTGGAGGATCAGTAATGATCTGGTGATGCATCTCTCGTGATTATAAACTTGATATGGTGACTGTACGTGGAAATCGCAGTGATTATCAGTACATCCGGGACATTCTCAATCCGGTTGTCGTGCCTCATTTTGACAACCACCCGTTGGCTTCTTGCCCTGTATTCATGGACGACAATGCAAGTCCACATCGTCCCTTTGCAGTGAGGGCATTCGTTCATAACAACGCCTCAGAACACATCTGGAACTTTCTTGGACGTCGTGTGCAAGAAATCCGCGTGTACAGAATTTGGCCGATTAGGAAGCTGCATTGCATGAAGAGTGGCAGCAGTTGCCCCTGAACCGTATCGGAAGGCTCACTGGTAGCATTAGGAGGAGGGTTCAGGCGGTCATCCGGGCATGCGGTGGATACACTCGCTACTGACTTCAAACACTGCTATTGTGTTCAGGAGAACACAAGTTACATTTTTTGTCAGTAATTACCGGCATTGTTTCACTATGGAACATCTCAGCACCATACTTGTCGAAAGAACATTTTTCCATCAAAAACATTAGTGACAGATATGTGTAATTAGCGCCATTAAAATATTGCATATTTTCATCATTGTGTTGTCTTTCGTTTGTTAATAGACCATTTTTTCCGCGAACAATCACTTTTGGCCATCTGAAAGATAACATGAAAGTAATGACAGTTTCTATTACCACCACTGCCTTCGACGAAGGCATGCCTTGATGATGTGGCTGGAATATTCGTCAGTCTGGACTTGAGCCGTCACAGTCGGGATAGATCAGGTTTACACACTCCTCAATCGATCGAGTGTGATAATTTTTCAGTCGGGATTGGATTCTAAGTTATTAATTCTCTTTTGCTAGTAATCATGTATTTTCTTAACCCTTTACCCAACGTAACGGCCAAAACCGGCCAGCGCTACTCTCAAAAATCGCCAATTAATTTTCATTATTTTTTCATTTTTTGTCTCAAAAACATAGGTTATGACCCCTCGTTGGAACGAGCTCGAGTTATTCAAGAATTTTTTTGCCAAGTGTCGTCTGCTTTTCATGTTAGGTAAAGGGTTAACAGACTAGAGCTGATACATGGACTTGTGTCACACACACAGCCGATCATTCAAATTGAGATCTATAGTATCTGAATTGGGCTGTTGGGGTTTTGCATGACCAATGTGGAGTTCCGGTGCGGTACGTGTTATTTAAATTAGAAGCTGCTTCACAACTACTAAATGTATATTTTATTTATTCAATAATAAATTTCCAAGTCTTAATGTTTTAACTATAATTCAAGCTGGCTAATGTTCCAACTACACCATCATGGCATGCCTTCTGCGAAGACATGTCATGGCGATGTAGTTGAAATAATAGTCAGTAGAGACTTCTGTCATCACAGTTGGGACAAATCGGGTTAACTGTCATCTTCTTGGCGCATCTGAGCGTTCCTTCGTCTGACATTCAATGCCACCAAAACATTTATGGTCCGCCGAGAGTTAAATTTTGAATATTATAGTCAATAAAGTCAATAAAGAGTAACCAGTTAGCTTCCATTCAGATCTCTTCAAAGAACTCTAAAGCAAAATACATCCTGGCAAGCATCGAGACGATTGATAGCTGACAAAATAAAGCCTGCCCTTTTGATACAACGATATACATTAATAACATATGACAACACTTCGGCCAACCGCTGGTTTGTCTTTATTCTTTTTTGGATTGATTTCCCTTGTGCTTCTAAATGCCACGCTCTCCTTACCATGTCGCTTCTCTAATCCCAACACCCAGAAATGAAATCTTTGCTGATATCTCGTATCTCTTTCTTCCCAATTTCACCGATCAGCTTACTACCCCTCTTCTCTGTATCACCCAATAACCACATGCCTTCTCCCATTCCACATCCCCAATTGAACTCACAACGAATCTTAGTCGGTACACTCATTGGCGGCATCTTTCCCAATTTCTCCCTTTAGCTCCATCGATCTCGATTTGGAAACAGCATTGACGACCCTCTCAGTTACAATCAAGGTACTCCTCAATTACTGGCTTCTCTTTAGAACGCTGGCCACCCAAACACCTCTGTGCTCTAACCACTTCGCGATAAGTTCGGTTACAATCATCGTTTATTCTCTCCCAAATGTCCTAAACTCTGGCTCTGTCTCTGGCTCTCTGCATGTCTCTCTGTCTCTCTGTCTCTGTCTCCCTGTCTCCCTGTCTCTCTGTCTCTGTCTCTGTCTCTGTCTCTCTCTGTCTCTCTGTCTCTGTCGCTCTGTCTCTCTCTGTCTCTCTCGCTCTGTCTCTCTCTCTCTCTCTCCCAATCTCTCTGTCTCTTTCTCTATCTGTCTGTCTGTCTGTCTGTCTGTCTGTCTGTCTGTCTGTCTGTCTGTCTGTCTGTCTGTCTGTCTGTCTCTCTCTCTCTCTCTCTCTGGCGACTGTTGTACTTTGGGCTGCGCCCGTCCTATGCATTGACTAGTTCTCCATTCGACTGCCCAATCCACGCTCTCTAGAGATTAGAATTTCAAACATTCTGGAACATTACAGTTTCGCCATCGGCTATCAGTGTGATTTACCAAATAGAAAAGATGACAGTTTCACCAAGTCCACCCTGTCCTTGACCCTCACCCACCCGAGCTCACCCCGGAATGTTTTCAGGCCAAGCCATCCCTGACTTCTTCCGAATAATTAACCCTTTCAAAACAGGTGCGAATAAATGTTTGAGCAACAGACAATCCGGCGATCGGTTAACAAACCAAATAACAGACAACCTGTTAGGGCCGTGCGAATCTCATATTTCGAGTCAAATCAAATCTCAAATCCACTTAACTTAGGCAGATGATTTCGAATCGAATCGAATATGGAATCAAGTTGTAGACAAGGCTAGAAATAAGCAGACTGTCATCTGCAGAGTGGGGTCCCCAGAGGGTGAATTTGGTGATGCTACCCTGCTATGCAGGGTAGCATCACTTAATTTACCCTCTGTGAACCTCAATCTGAATCAAGTTTTCAGACCTAAACAGAAAGAGGTATCCAGAGGATAAATTAGCCCACTGTATGGGATAGCATCGGCAAATTCACCCTCTGAGGATCTCATTCTGCAAATGACAGGTTGCTTATTTCCAAACTTGGTTGTAGATATGACACCATCTTATAACCGTGGAATATAACAGATATTATTAATCTCTATTCCAGTATTGTATTCAACGCCGGCTTGTCTGTTTGGTCATCATCAGGAGCTGGGAATCAAGTAGAATTTGTGTAGATCACCTTTTTTCCTACCGTACTGCTGATGGTGGGCCCAATTCACCTTCCCTCGACCTCCCCATCCCCACATACAAAGCTTACGTTGACGGGTCCAGCATTCTAATGGTACTTTGTGCTTTGTTTTGTTTCGGGTTTTTTTGGAGGGGGTGGGGCTGAAGAAGAGTGTCAGAATACTGAGATCCTGAACGAGATTTTCTTATTTTATTCGTTTTTGTGCAATTGTCTCGGGCTGAAATTGTATCATAAGCTCTCGTGTTTTCGACGAACAAAGATGGAAAAGCAGAGAATATTCGGAAGTTTAGAAATATCAGTTCTTCATGCTTTCTGTAATTAGATATAATCCTGCTTCGTCCACCAATGGACATTCAATTTTCAGTACGAATAAAAAAGCTCATGTATTACCCAAAAAGAACGCACAACCAGGTCACCCCAGAAGGTCGTTAGAAATGTAGAGATTCTGTCAAATGAACTTGAATAAAGGAAAAAATGTTTAGAAAGATATTCATATTGGCCGAAGCGTTACATTTAAAAGAAAGCACATATTGCTACCATTAATTGCTTTCAAACTGGGTGAAAATAGTCTCTCATGCCATAGAGAACTCATTGGGTCGCGGGTGGACCTACACTGAGATTCGATGAAGGTCCGCAATGTCGTATCAATGGACAGGCATAAACCTCCGAATAGGCACGGCACAGACCCTTTCAGGAGCCCGAACAGTTCCAAACAGATCTGGCGTTGATAAGGTGGCGAGACTTACCTCAAACTTGGATCTAGACGACAACCTCTGGGTGTCGACTGCTCTGCTAGCAAAAACGTCCCCCTCCTACCGAAAGGTATTAACCCCTGTTTCATGACAGAAAGCACATTTGTATCATGAGTCATGATGCAGTATCATCTCAGGCGACTAGCTATCGTTTGCAGGGACCGGTTGCTCCGTGGCGTGGGTGCGCGTCATTCACCCGGGGAAAAGGTTTGGAAAATGCAAGTACTAAGTAAGTACTAAGTAGCATCCGGTAGAGGCATCTTTGCACATGATTACAATGTTATCTATCCAAAATAATAACGCAATGGTTTATAGATTCATTCTAATTTTGAAAAAGGTAAGTAAAATTATAACGGTCGCAGGAGACCCGCGCAGATGCTGTTTGCATGGGGTACGCTGTTGTCCGCGATAGCACACGGACATCCACTACCCTTGGTAGTGGATGTCCATGTGCAGATAATGTCATGTTATCTTGTCTCGGTGCTAGGCAAAATGTTGAGTTATAAAAAAAATAAAGATGGACGCCGTATGCGCTCTCCCCCCTCCGGATCCGCCCTTGGAATCCAACGCGTCTGTTTCTGAGAGCATTAGCAACGATTTTCTATGAGGCCCTGATGCATGGTCACAATAAACACACGAGAGTCAAAGTCTGTTGGTCACCTATAGTCTAGTCAGATAATCAGTGTAGAAGTCTTGTGCAGCTCAACAAGTTGCATTTTGAGGTTATTTTTGAAGCTGTTAATCAATGTTCCACAGTCTAAAGATATTTTTCTAAATTTTATGTTCAGGATTGTAATGATTTTTTCACCTGGGTATTAAAAGAATGTAATACCTTTAACGATTTAGAAGAATCTATTACGTAAGTGTTCTTAGTCTTTCATCATACGCATTTTTACATCCACGAATGGGTGATAAGAGTCTTTTATTTTCAGTTTAATCTGTTTAGGGTAGCATTAACCATGTATTAACCAACACCCCCTTGCGAAAGAATGGTTTACACGCTGAGAAGGCGCGTAGATACCTCGTGGGTTAAAACACTTGCAAGTCATGCCTGGCAGCGGTTAGGGAGTCAAAGACTCAGGAAAACATGGCGCCAGGCTCCCCAATATGAATTTTATTTATGGATGTTTACATGAGAAAGCAGATGTACGAAAAGGGTCGCAGGGATCAAGAACCATATTTATAGGTAACAGTTTAAGTTCGAGGGTGCATTCCATCCCTAGGGACTGGGCGATAGAGAGGAAGTCGAGGAGACTATGTTATGTGGGTCTGGGGGAGACTTTTACTGAAGTAGCCAACAGGCGGGCTTATGTTGTGAGGCGATGACTTTTCCAAAATCCAAAAGGCTAATACGCCCCTCCTGCATGGATTCCTCAAGAAAGTCCCAAACGACTTCGAATGGCATTGGTTTGTAATTTAGATCTCGCCAATGAGGTATTCCACGGCGATTACTTCTAGAACACCCCCACACTATGAGGAAACAGTCTTATGTCTAAATATATGAAACACGTGTAGTAGTATGTGTACAGAGCAGTGGTTACAAAATCGTACAAAGAATAGAGACCTGATCACCAGTGGGTAGCGGCGACCGGTTCGAAAGTCTCTGTCTGCCTTCCTCCTTGTCCTCTCACCTGCCGAAAAAGAAATGCAGGGACACTGAAGATCACATGTTATTTTCGATTGTTTTTTCTAGATTGGGACTTGATTTCGCATTTTTTTTAGTAATGGAATGGAATATCACCAATCAGAGGACAGTGAACAAATAACCAATCAATATACGTCTCTGTTACGGAAGTGACCAATGCACTCTCCCCACGTGTAACGTTGTTTATCGGCGAACATTCTTAATCCATTTGATCAATTCTCTAGCCACCCGTCGAATTCTATAAGAAATTCAATACTGTTATGGTCTGGGACCAGTCTAGTTTTTAAATACTCCCTCGCCTATGTTTATATTCACTCGTCTGGAGTATTTCAGTTGGTCGTTCGCTTTTCCGAACAACTTAAAAATTTCAGACGGTTGAATCTATAAATACCATAAACATTTACTTTCTTTGAATCATTTGATTTGATAGAATCTTTAATGACTTTACCAATGCATTCAGAGATGTTTGTTTATTGAACAATTATGAATGACGACCAGTTACAGCAGTAGTATTTTGATTACGCCGCGTAGATCCACTAATTGCTTTAGAATCTTCATGTTTTCAAGGCGAATTAAATACTTAACGATTCGAATGTCTATAAGAGGAGCAAGAAACAATATCTGTTTTGCGAGTAAAGGGAGATCGCATTATATCAAGGGCGGACTGATCGCAAACCCTTTGGAAAGTGGGTAAACAAACAGCTGACAACTGCGTCGAATTCGTAACAGAATAAGACTGGGGGCCTGATAGCTTGTTACTTGATAAGTTCACTTCATTGTAAGTTAATTGGTCGTAGAGTCATGTTTCGAAAAGAGCCATTCAGATTTACTAACTTGTTTTCTCAACGGCCTCAAACGACAGTTTGCGAGTTGTATAATTGAGCTTGTTAGATCTTGGAGATTCTAACGGCTACCTCACTACAAACTTCAACTTTGACTCAATAACCCTTACACTGATTACGGCGAATTGGCCTTATATTAACCCCCATAAGGCCGTGACATAATCCTATAAGTCAATATTAGGAACATTTCCTGGAGGCATGCCTAAGTGTCGACTCCGAGTTTTGTCGGGTTACTGCTATTTTAAAAAAAATAAATTATTTATTTGCAAAAGTCGGTTTCCTGTTCGAAATTTGCTACTCTCTCTCCGATGTATTTAATTTATATAAGTAACCATAATTTCATGTGACATTCAGTTGTCAATGTAATACATGTACTTGGCAGATATGTATACTAACGGACCGTTAATTTAACCAAAGTTTCGCAGCTGCAATGCACCTGTCCACGAATAGCGATATTACAAAATCAAAGGATGAGAAAAGAACTTCGTACAGACGCATCAAACCATGTGAACTTAGCTACGCAACTTCCATGCTATTTCAAATTCCTATCCATTGGAATACATAGATATTTTGAAATAAAAAATGACAAACATCGATATCTGAGAGAGTTATTATATGTGAGCGGACAATAGCGACACAACTGTTCCTCTGCATAGAAATAACGATAGCCAGAATAATCGATATATATCTTAAAATGGATATAAAAGTAGCCTGGAAACGCATCAGTTATTCACGACTATAGTTAAAAGAATATAAAACTAGTCACAAAGACTGCCGTATAACTGTTACCGTGTACAATGTTGAAGAGTAAGGTTATCATATCTTGGGGCAATTTTGCATTTGTTCCCAAGTGTGAAGATGAACGAATTCAAACTCCCGCACTGTACATAAAATTTCCACAGAGATCGGAGAATTGGTTGCAATGCTGACATCTTTTCAAGAAGCTCTCACATTAGCACTTAGAAGTCCATTAGTAAAAAAGTATTAGTTTTAATCTCTCGTATCTATGGGGTTTTCCCTATACGCACCAGTCCAACTTTTAGATGGGAAACAACTAACTGTATTGTTTTAATATGCCATGAGAATGAAGTATTGCGTATATAAATGGTGATGTCTAATAGATGTTGTCTAGCCACATAATTGAGGCGACTTTTTCTCGAGAGTGTAATGAACGATATTTTTATTCGAACCCTGGACCCGAATCTACTCGTTCCTCTCGTTGTAAATCGGGGGCTCTTATGCTGGTGGAACTGACAATTGTAAGCAGGAAAAATAGTATACCCGAAACAGTTGTTTCTGGTCAGGTGTCGACGACACTTGACTATAAACAACTGTTATGGTAAGTCTTGGCAAATTTTTGTTTAGGGTCTCTCTTCTATATTCCGGGCCTGTATGGGTTGACGGATTTTCTTCTTGGTGTGAAAATGTAAATATTGCGCATTGCGATGTATCAAAGATGAGTGTTTTGTCAAGCGAAGACAATAATTAATTGACGTTAGTCTGATGTCTAAGATGAAACACGTAATCGATGATTAATATTTTAACATAATGAATCATGGCGACCAAAATAATATCAATTATTTGACGTTTCACTTCAAAGATTCATTTCAGGGTAGGCTATAATGTCGTTCGTTTTTTTCAGCAAGGCACATTAGCGTTACCCAGTGTCGAAAGTACGAAGTAAGAAGAAAAATTGTAATTTGAATTAATTGCGCATCGCCAAGGATGTCGGAAGCAGGGGCGCTGCCCCATTGCCCTACGTCGGGGGAGGGGAAGCAGCGCCTGCCCATTTTCTCCAGAAGTGCAGTAACGGAAAAAACTTTAGTTTTCGAGAACTATAACGGAGAAACTTTCGAGTATTCGTTTCTAACATATTTTACGTGTGCCAATGGCAAGGGGGGGGGGGGGGGAGGGGAGGGGGGGTAGGTATAATGACGAAGGTTGGTAGATAATCATCAAACAACGAAGCTATAAATACTATCGAGTGGCACATCACAATTTATGATACGTTGTAAACTTCTAGTCTTAACTCATCCCCAGGTGGTGGAAACTGAACTACCCGAGGGAACCGAGGGACAGCGGCGAGCAACTGGCAGACTCTCCAACGTATTAACACACCTCGAGAGGGTTATCAGCAGTGGAAGATAAGTGCATCATCGGCGCTCGGTATGCCTTAGTACACAGCGTCACTGTGCCCACACATGCACAATCGGGATCCAGTATCTTGTCCAAGATATGTCTGACCGGTGGCTCATTTGACCTTTCGGTCAGTCATGTTTTTGATTTTTTAAAAGGGATCTCAACCTGTTATCTAGTTGCCTACATGAGTGACTATACTTAAACTAAACAAAATGCCACAATGTTTGTATTCTAATACTTCGAAAGCATGCCACCAACAGCTTCGTCTGGGAGGGGTAGTACCTTTGTGAGGGGACCTTCCCTCACACTAGTCTCCAATCGGTGCATAACGGAGCGTAGCGCCGAAGAAAAAGAAAAGGAAGCAGAGGGCTCTTCGACCAACACACACACTACTACTAATTACGCTGATCTGTGATCTTTTGGGTGAGAGATCAACGGCGTTGTGTACCTCCTGTATTGCTGAGGGAATTCCACCATGTATCACACTGTTGGAAAGGGCTCTGAGAGCCCTTTCCAACAGTGTGTCACATAATAACGTATTTAATTTAATGAGGGAAACTCCGACCTCATCTTGAATATTCCACGTTGAGCTTCTTTAGATGTCGTTCAAATTGGAGTTCTTTTTGCTTGTTTATTGCGGTAAACGCCACTTACAATAGCCAGTATCATATCATGTCGGATGGTTTTACTTGTGAATGAAGAATGAGTACTCGGAAAAAACCACCAAGTAGCGGCAAGCAACTATTAGACTCTCCAACTTACTAATCCGACAGAAACAACGGTTGAATGTAAGTGCGCTATCCACGTGAATCGACATATAGCTATTCCAATCAATACGTATTTAATTTGCCTTGAAAACATCAAGATATTAATGGTATTATTTGAACTACGCGACGTAATCATAAAACTGGAACTATGGTTGGGCGAATCTTCATTCATAATTATTTGGTAAACAAACGTAAATAAGGGTATTGGTAATGTCATCAAAGATTCGTTCAAATCAAGTCTCGACTGAGAAATATTTCTTGTGTTGATTCAAAGAAAATGAAAGTTTATGGTATTTTTAAATTCAATCAGCTGGAATATTTCAGTTAATCGGAAACGAATTTGATATTCCAGCCGATTAAATCTTAGAATAGGCGGGGGACAATTTATGGCCGAGACTGGTTCCAGGGCATAACATCGTCAGTTTCATTTGAGAATTTGAATGATGGCTTGATGACTTGGATCCGCACCTGAGGACATCGATGTCTTTCACTTTGGTTATACTAATCGACAAAAAAACTGTTAGAAGATGGACATTAAAATTCAATTGTAAAATTGTGACCTGTTCATTTTCATAGATGAGAATATACAGAATTGTTTGTAAAGACATCGACCTAACCTTTCTCTTGAGTAGTGTATAGAAGTGAAGTTGTAACTTGGATCAATCTGTCATTTGTGTCTAATGTGAAGCTGAATAGATATATGATTCCCCAATATAGAATATCCACTGGGATGCAAAAATTGGCTGGGGTGGCGACGTATTTCACATGACCTCTTTCATTAGCACTTTGGGGTCCTTTGACAGAGAAAACGC
Organism: Pictodentalium vernedei; assembly: GCA_031216915.1. NCBI lineage: Eukaryota > Metazoa > Mollusca > Scaphopoda > Dentaliida > Dentaliidae > Pictodentalium > Pictodentalium vernedei. The sequence continues at coordinate 330,214,995 of CM062297.1, read as the reverse complement.
AAGGCAAATCTGTCGACAAGCAACCCATGGGGCTTCCCCAATCTAAGCTCGAGCCAGCATTTCAGGAGAAAAATTAGATATATTGCTTTAATTAAACAGGAGACTGAAGGATTGTCAACATGAAAGGTGTTGATGTCTAATGCACGCTGTGTTATAGCATTCAGATAAAGCTGTCACGGAGGATTAACGAATGGTATTTTTGTTTGAGTCCAATGTTCGTACAAGACGAATGCTCATACTAAACCTTTCCAAATTCGATATTATACCAGGGGTGTTTCGTGGGATCCGGTGCCTCCATGTTGAAAATTCTCGTGAGTTGGGACAAAAATAATCAGGTGAAACTGTGTAACGAGTGTAAATTACCAATCATTTTTCTATGTCCTGAACAAGCATTACAAGAAATAATAAATGATAGAATTCTTATTTGTTTAACGTGGAGCGGTTTCCCCATTTTGACTGAGGAATATACAAAAGAGGTCACTCTGATTGGTTGCCATGTGAAGACTGTGTATTCACAGCTTTCAAATGATGTCTTAAATCTAGTGATATTGTCCAAGATTTATAGGAGTTAAATTGATAAATGTCATCTAGTGTCCTGCGAATATTCGAGATTCGATTCGATATCCATACCATACGTCTGCTTCGAGATCGATCCAGAATCAGTCTCAAGATTCGATTTATTTCGAATCTCTCGTACTAACTTCAATTTGTTACATTTCCAACAAAAAGTGGATACAATTGTCATTAGACAATTCATTCATGTGGGCTCAATTCCTTTTTAATTGAGTAACTGACAGTGGTTAATTGTTAGGTAAGTAATGAATTCTACCCAGAACATTGTCCATAGTTTCAGTTTTTGAAGGCTTAATTTGTTACTATTCACGTTCTAAAGAACGCAAATAGTAACAAGTTAAGCCTTCAAAAACGCCGGAATTAGCCTCAAGATTCAATTTCTTCGAATCTCTCGTACCAACTTCAATTTGTTAAATTTCAAAAAAAATTGGATAAAATTGTCATTAGACAGTATTCGTGTTGGCGCACTTTCTTTTTAATTGAGTAATTGACAATGGTTAATTGTTAGGTTACAATGAATTTTGCTCAGAAAATTATACATAGTTTTAGTTTTTGAAGGCTTAACTTGTTACTATTCGCATTCTTAAGAACGTGAATGGGGGCGCGGTGGCTCAGTAGGTAGAGGTGCAGGCTGCAATCCGAGAGGTCCTCGGTTCGAATCCCACTTGCGGCAACTGCGTTGTGTCCTTGGGCAAGACACTTCACCCCCATTGCCCACGTGGGGGCACGGTGGCGTTGTGTACTAAAGCGTACTGCACGTCGATGATGCACCTGTCTTCAACCAATGCTAACCCAGTGTTTGTGTGGAGTTGGTATGTTGGGGAGCGACCAGTTGTTCGCCGTTGCTCGGTGGTTCTCTCCGGGTACTCCGGCTTCCTCCACCCGTAAAACTGTCCTGGTTATGATTAATCACTGTGCAGAAATATGTGACCAAAACACCAATAAATAAATAAATAAATAAATAAATAAGAACGTGAATAGTAACAAGTTAAGCCATCAAAAACTAAAACTAAGGACGATAGATCTAGCTGTTTCAGCGAGAACGTTTGTTTATTGGTGTTTAAGGTGTTCAGACTGTCTTGTAAAGGTCATCACAGTGTTCCGTAAGTTCCGTTTGGTGCAATATGAAATAACTTCGTCTTTTAAGATTTGATTCGATATCGATATTAGAGACATGATTCGATTCGAAATTCGATTCGAAAAAAAACATTTGTGATTCGTAGATTCCTAATGTCGACCCATCAGGTTCACAACTCTCAATTTTGTATCTGTATTACCTTCCCATCGGATATGTTAATAAACTAGCTCTGTATTAACTCTCGTACACTAGTGCTTATAAATTTTCACCTAATGTGATTTGTGGGGGCACGGTTGCGCTGTGTACTAAAGTGCACTACACGTCGATGGTGCACTTGTCTTCAACCACTGCTTGTGTGGAGTTAGTACTTTCGGAGAGTTTGGCAGTTGCTCTCCATTGTTTGGTGGTTTTGGTGGCCAGTCTCCCTAACATCTCGGAGCTAATGCTAAGTTGGCCAGGCCTTACAAACAACAGCAGATATCGACTGGTGGTGGTACCCCTTCGAAATATAGAACTCGGGTGGCTAAATGAGAGCCAGTCCTGTATACATGTGAACTGAATGGACCCTGTGCTAATTTTGCCCGGGCTTGTGACTACCTGCCCCTCCAATAATATTGCTTCCCAGGGAACCCACTTATCGTACAGCTCCCGTCAAGTTTCTGCAATCGTATAACCCCCTCGATAGAATACACTTCCGACAGGTAGCAGGACTATAACTTGTTGAGTCACTCACTGAACCTCATTTTTTTTTCTCTCTTTTTCTTACCAATCCCGACCCCCTCTTCAAGGGTTCACCGAAATGCCTAATCCGTGCCACCAGTCACTTCCTGAACATATTTTTTTTTACTTTTATTTTTCTTGTCAATCTCGATCCGCTCTTCAAGGGTTCACCGAAATGCCTAACACGTGTCAGTAGTAATGCCCGTGTGCACTATAGAAATATGAGACACCTCTGACAAATAGTCTTCCACAACGACACACATGTATATAGATTATATTTTATTTTTGAATTTATGGCCAGCTGTCACAAGCTGAATTTGTTCATCTGTTATATGTTTTTGTCTAGTTTTAACTACAAAAGTTCATTAACTTTTGTTCCATCACTGTCTATGGCTCACATATTTTTACTTTACATGATGCTTAATCATGGCGAATGAAAACATAGCTTTGGACGAGATACAGAGTGATGACCAGAATAATTTCGCATTCCAGTATAATCACTCAATACAGGACGATGATTCAGAGTCCCCTTTCTCTATTCATGGTCATTCCTGCAATTATTCCCCCCCCCCCCCCCCCGCCAACTTTAAACAAGCTTTCCGTAGGCGAGGAAAAAACGTAACCCTTCTAAGCCAAAACTGTTGAAGCCTTAATGCCAACTGGGACTCATTCACCAACTTCCTCTCCGACATTCAACAAGGTGAGAACATGTTTGACGTGATTGGTCTCACTGAAATTTATTTTCAAACTACATAAACACACCAATTATAAAATCAATGGCTACCATCCATTTGTCTATAAGACTCGCCCAAGTCCGGATGACGGCAGAGTGGGTGTAGGACTTTTTGTTTCCGAGAATGTTTCTTTCAGATTGAGACCCGATCTAGCGATCTTCATTCCCCATGTCATTGAAATTATTTTCGTGGAGATCAACCCAGGACGCAAAAATTCATATATTGTTGCATGCATATATAGGCCAAACTCCGCACCTTTGGCAGATATCGATGTGTTTGTCTCTTCTGTAAATGATATTCTCACTAAAATCAACGCGGAGCACAGCAAGGCTTTCCTGCTTGGCGACTTTAATATAGACTTGCTCAATTTTAACAACCACAGTAAAACTAACTCATTTATAGATAATATGTTTAGTGACGGATTCATGCCAGTCATAACAAAACCCACGAGAATAACCGAGCATTCAGCTACCCTAATCGACCATATCTATTCCAATAATGTCTCAGCTAACTATCACGCAGGAATAAAAATTACTGATATCTCAGATCACTTCGCCACATTCTATATACAGGAAGGTGATATTTAGCCTAACAATACATTACCCTCACTCAGAAGATCATTCAATAGAGAAAATATGGACCTATTCAATACTATGCTACACAACACCAGCTTCGATCCAGTCTATAGCTGTACGTGTGCCAATGCAGCATACGAAGCGTTTATGGATATTTATCTTGACACATTCGAATACGCATTTCCGCTGAGAAGCGTGAACTTACCTAAAAAGCTCATAAAACGTCAGCCTTGGATGACATCTGGTCTGTTACAGTCCTCCCTAACTAAAAACAAACTTTACCCACTGAAACTGAGAAAGCCCACGGAAGTTAATATAAATAATTACAAAATGTTCTCCGTAATTTTCAATCAAGTAAAGAGACGAAGTAAGGCGGCATACTATAATAATATTATAGAAATCAACAAACATGATTCTAAAAAACATGGCAAATACTTCGTAGTTTAATCAGCAAATCAAAATCCGAGGCGACCCTCCCACCCAGCATATCTCATAATAATGTTCAAATAACTGACCCTGTTAAAATCGCCTCCAGTTTTAATGATTACTTTGCAGAAATTGGTCAGACTATTAACGATCACGTGCCGACACCTATTAACAACTTTGGTGATTATATGAATGGAAATTACTCTGACTCTTTTTTTATAACCCCAACAAACGAGCAAGAAATTATATTGACAGCCTAAAAACTGAACGGGAAAGTGAGTACCGACGCTTTCAATTTATCCACCAGAATTATGAAAGGGACAATTTCTGAGGTCGCTAAACCCTTGGTTCATATCTTCAATCAATCATTTATCCAAGGCAAAGTCCCCGATAAAATGAAAATAGCAAAGGTAATACCAATTTTAAAGGGGGGTAATAATTCCCGCGAGCTAGGTAACTACAGACCGATTAGCTTATTACCAGCTTTTTCCAAAATTCTGGAGAAAATAATGAACCAGAGACTCTTTAATTTTCTGAATGATTTTAATATTTTGTACGAACATCAGTACGGCTTTCGCCAAAAAACACTCCACTTTCCATCCCATCATGCACCTTTTGCAGCATGTTGCTGAATGTAACGATAAGCCAACAAAAGACTCTACTCTTGCCGTCTTCATAGATTTGTCCAAGGCATTTGATTCGATCAGCCATGAAATATTACTTAGTAAACTGGAATTTTACGGAATAAGAGGGATAAGTAAAATTTGGTTCCAAAGTTATTTATCAGATCGAGAACAATTTGTGGAGTATAATTCGAACCGATCTCCAAACCAACATGTAACTTGCGGGGTCCCCCAGGGGTCTGTGTTGGGACCTATTCTCTTCTTACCTTACGTCAATGATATGAGATACTCCACTGTGCTCAACTTACTGTCATTTGCTGATGACACAATCCCGTTTACAGCTGGACATGACCTGAATACACTGGAGACTAATGTGAATACTGAACTGAATAAAATATTCGACTGGTGCTGTTGTAACAAACTCCAGGTAAACGCCAATAAGTGTAAATACATCATGCTTCACCCACCAAACAGTCCGCACAAATCTGATTTGCTAAACATCTTTCTTAACGATACCAAGCTATCGCCCGTTGGTAACTCCCAACAAGATAAAGTGGTTAAGTTCTTAGGAGTATACCTTGACGAAAATCTCAACTTTGAGTACCACACTTCCACAATATGTTCCAAGATGTCAAGCGCAGTTTATTGTCTGAACAAAGTAAAAAACGTGCTTCCCAAGAAATCATTGAACTTATTGTACTATACCTTAGTTCATAGTCACTTGCTATATGCAATCCAAATCTGGGGTCACGGGTCATCTAACAGTAAAATAAATTCTCTGCAAAAACGCGCTATGCGAGTAATTAGTTGTAAGAAGTTCAATAGCCACACTGATCCCCTATTCAAGGCCAATAACATCTTGAAATTTAACGATCTCTATAAATTGAACGTTTCCTTATTTATGCATGATTGGAAGAATGATAATTTACCCGATTCTTTCAAAACATTTTTCAATATACATTCTTCAGCTGGAAGTCGAACAAGACAAGTTGGCATGATACAGTCGCACAAAGCTAGAACCCAATTCTCTGCTAACCTGCCAAAACATAGTTTCCCAAAAATTTGGAATGAAATTGATACCAACTTACGGGCCCTCCCCAGGCACGTCTTCAAGAAACAGTTTGTTAATAAATGTATAGAAAGCTACTCCTCACATGTTATCTGTTCGTATCATATGTGCCCAGACTGTAGACCTAACGCTCAATGACACATGCACGCTTCAATACTTCCCCGTGGGACCAGATACTTCCACCTCCCCATCGCTCTTTTCCCGATTTGAAGTGCTTCTGCTCAAGGCGCCGTTTGTTTTGGGTCGCCAAGGAAAAGGAAACCGCTTGCCGCAAGTCTCCATCTGTCTGACCACAACTGGGATTTCGCCTGCTATCTCGTCCAACCGACCTCGAATTAACCACGTTTAATGTGTTTTGATCCTTCACCAAAACTGATAAGCTTTGAATATTACCTCGCCATTCTATAGAAACGCTTAGCCCTCACTGGAACTAACTCGTGGAGCCAGTTTCAGTGGGGGTCTTGGGCTTTGTTCCGTCAGCAGGAAATGATTTGATTGGCTCCTTGCTCGAAGTGGCAGGCAAAACTGGCTAGCGTCACTCACAAAATTCGGTATTCAAATTTTATCATACTTCTTGGGTTTTTATATTGGAAGCGTAGCTTATGGCCCCTCAATTGGAGTGAGCTCGTGGAACTTGTTCAGGTGGGGGAGGGGAAGGGGGCCGTGGGCTGTGCTTTTGAGGCGAGAAATGAAACTGTTTGGTTATTCGATACTCGATAATTTATTTTGCCGGTGTCATCTTCTATCTTTGTTGGGCGGGGATTTAATTTAAATTTAATTTAACTTAACTTAATTTGACTTAATTTAATTCAATTTAATTTGAGTTATTTCAACATAATTTAATCTTATTTAATTGAACCTAATTTAATTTAACTCACAGAATAACCATGACATAAAATGTCTGCACATGTTGTGTAATCTTTCAATCAGGATGGTTGGAGGGCCAAATACAGATTCGATGTCTTTCTTTCTTTCATCAGTTATTCTACTGTTGAGCTATAGGCAGTGGTAATTGTAGACATAATCCAGTCTGCTCCGTGACAGTGTAGTTTTATTTACATATTTCCCGGGGACGACAGGAAGACAGCCAATGTGGCTATGATGTCTCCTAACAATGTACCACTATGCCTTGTATATGAAAATCTTTCTGTACAAATCTAACATGTGAGGATGGTATATTGTTGAATAAACTTCGTTCATTTATTCATTCTCTCTGGGTACTCCGGCTTCGACCAACCGTAAAACTGTCTGACACGTGGTGATCCTGGTTGTTGAAAGTGTCATTAAACCCCGATAAATAAAATAAATAAATACCTAATGTGATTGGAATTTCGTCGTTGAGAAAGAGTACAAAGCAATTGTTAACCTAATGCAGGTTATGGGAAAACATAACATATGAGAGCCAGGGTGTGAATACGTATGTTGTCAAGAAAGCAGGGGCCAATACTATAAAACTTCTACAATTGTATTTTTTTCTAGTTATGACTTTACATGGGTTAAAATGAACAATTAGTATTTTAGTATTTTCAAAGACATGGCAATTTGCCAGTTGGCAAATTGCCATATCTTTCAAAATGCTAATGATTCATTTTAGTTATTTATTTTGATAGGAAGAAAATACAGTTCTAGAAAATACAATTGTAAAAGGTTTATAGTATTGGTTCCTGGCCTCTATGCTGATGTTCTCCCGTTCGCCGAAGTTTTGTGGCCGACAACCAGACAAAAACACTAACTATGCCTGGCAGCGGGTGCATTCCCAATGTTAGTGATGTTTATAATCGATGTGCGTATCATTTCGGAAAATTAAGGCATAGAAATACAGAAGCTAGATTTTACATTTTTTTCCCAATCAGGTTGAACATTTGACTGTATCATTCTCTGTTTAAACCCATTTATAAATAAGAAAACGGCCTTTTCACCATCTTTAAAGTTCTGTAACCTTTTTTCTGTTCATTATATCAGCAGTGTGTCCATTGTGACATGTGCCATGGGCAACTGCATTGTGTCCATGGGCAAGGCACTTAATCCCGATTGCCCACGTGGAGGTACGGTGGCGGTGTGTACAAAGGCGTACTGCACGTCGATGGTACACTTTTGTCTTCAACCACAGACAATCCTACTTGTGTGGAGTTAGTACTTTCGGGAGTCTGAGAGTTCCTCTCCGTTGCTTGGTGGTTCTCTCCGGGTACCCCGGCTTCCACCAACCGTAAAACTGTCCTACACGAGGTGACCCTGGATGAGGAAAGTGTCGTTAAACCCCAATGAATAAACAAATTGTGACATACAGACTCTATCTTTTCCATTAATATAAAAGTCTGGTAGGCAAGATTCTAATTCTTTTCCTGACAAGAATAAAAACTTGAAAATTATTATAAAAACACATTCGCTAAACAAAGAACCAAAGTGGACAGTTACTTAGTTGCTTTTAATTAATCATGTATATGATGAATGGAGTGTTTTGCATGCTTCTTAATTGGACCTTCCTCGCCCGTCTAATAATTTCTGGAGAGATAACTTTATCAAAAATCGATTTTCATGAAAAGATAAATCAGGGGTGTTTATTTTTTTCGTGCATACTCTCTGCCAAAAAATGCGTTGTTGTTAACATCGTCATTCGGGGTCTTGCAAGAAGCGTTGTTGTTTTTGATCCATCAAGGCATCTTTTATCGGGATTTGGATCAAGTAATAAAATTAATCTTCAACTCTTCCTGGGTTATTTGCTGTGAAAGAGAGTTGAAAAAAAGAAAATAGCCCAAACAATCACCGGACCGTAACATGCACATCAAAAAAAAAAAAAACAGAAAAAACAGGGCAGCTAATGAGTATTTGTACATTTCCCGGCTCTATCTTCATTATATGTATGTGCAAAACAAGCGAAAGATTCACGGTGCGATCCCCGTCGTGGGTAACTGCGTTGTGTCCTTGGGTAAGGCAATTTAACCAGATTGCCCAAGTGGGAGCAGGGTGGCGCTGTGTGCTAAGGCGTACTGCACGCCGATGGTACACTTGTTTTCAACCAATGCTAACCCTGCTTGTGTGGAGTTAGATCGTTGGGGAGTCTGGCAGCTGCTCGCCGTTGCTCGGTGGTTCTCTCCGGGTACTCCGGCTTCCTCCACCCGTAAAACTATCTGACCAGAGATGAGCCTGGCTTTCGAAAGTGACGTTAACATCCCAATGAATAAATAATATACAAAACGAATCAGAGTCAAGCAGTCTTGTTTGTAAGGACATACCTCAGCGAGTCGAGATATTGCCTTTGAAACAAAAGCAAGACTCTATATCAGAACTGTGGTTCTTCTGTGACGTATACACTCTAAAACCAACTGAGATAAAAATCAACCCAAATCAACTGGTTTGAGTGAAGATGAAGCCAATTGGGTTTCATATTCACCCAATTTTTAATTTTTAACCCAACTGATTTTAGAGTGTGAGGCACTAGTTCTATACAGTGCTCAAATCGAAAAATCGTTTTTTTCACGATCAGATCGCGATGTGATCGCGACATACATCATCGCCAGTGCATTGATATTTCATAAATTAAATATAGCAAAATCAAGACTGGTGCGACAAATAAGAATATATACGAGATACAATGTTTTTGGATTTCTGTTTCGACAGGGAAAAATATGCACAGTATTGTGGGCAGAAAAGCGAGAATTTTGACAAGACGTTTCCAGCAGAAATTCTCCGTCCACTTTTGTAATTGCTGTACTGAGCCTATCTGTGTTTTTGAGACTTTTATAAGGGGATATTTCACTTTTGTTATCAAAACAGAAGTCTATAACAATAATATTGGTATAACATTTAGCATTTACAATTTCAAAATGCTCATCTATAGATCTCTTTAATTGTATGCTTTAGTTTACAATGCACTATTGATTTTATCTTGTGTTTACTCCTTTTATGGACGGGAATAAATTTGCGTATTTGCCAATATTGTTTGAACACTGAACTTGAATGGAGTGATCTCTTAGTTATCAAAAGCATAAGTACACAGGTCGAACCATTGCTCCTAACCCAGAATTGTTGGTAAAATCAGTGCTGGGATCGACTTTCTGTTTTCTGTAACTGCCTCAGCGTAGTCGTATTGTACTCACGTACATATTTGGCAATTTATCCAACAAGTCGGCCAATTTCACCCGGTGGCGATGTGCGACTGAAATCCATATTTATAGTGGGCCTCTAGTTTGCTTTACTTAGTAGGGATCTGCGAAGCTTGGAGATTCGAAATCATCCGGATCTTCAACATGTTCTCCTGATCCTGCAGCATCTTGTCTTGAACTCTCTCTCCTAGCATCTGCAGGAACCAATACCATAAAACTTTTACAATTGTATTTTCTAGAATTGCATTTTCTGCTCATTGATATAACTGTCTAAAATGAATCATTAGCATTTTAAAAGATATGGCAATTTGCCAACTGGCAAATTGCCATATCTTTGAAAATGCTGATGGTTCATTTCAATCCATTTAAAGTCGTAACTAGAAAATACAATTCTAGAAAATACAATTGTAAAAGGTTTTTAGTACTGGGCCTGGTCACCTGTACTGGGGACCTGATGATAAAAGAAGAGTTCAAGGCGCTTCCGCTTCCAAAAGTACTTTGATTCCATTCCGGAATTTTTCGCTTCTTTATTGATTTACCCAAACAGACGAGCGCCACGGCATACAATGCTTCTGGCAATTTTTACAGTTGGATGATGGTATAATAAACGGTGGGATCAATTTGAGGTTCGATTCGATTCGAATTCTTCTGATTGATTTGATTCTGCGGGATTCGATTCGACTCGAAATGTGAGATTCGCATGACCCTATTACTTATATACGGACAATTATCCCATTAGTGAGGACAAGAAACACATCATATTTCCGCGAGCGAGAGAACCGCTCGTGAAAATATGTGTTTCTCGTTCCCCTTGTGAAATAATACGCGTTGGAATTTCACTAGGTTCATTTTTTCATTATTATTTGTGCTTTGAAAAGAAGTAAATGTTCTCAATAGAGACAACTGCGAATCATTCTTAACACAAAGCAGCTGTATAGTTTCTACAAATTTCAGAGCCGCGTTTTTTGAAACGCCGCATACAAATATAGTCCTCTAAAATATGTTCGGACACTGTTCACAAATGATTCAAAGTTGTTATAGAGCACAAACACCACAAAACACTATTTTCGAATAAACTTCAACTGTTTTTTCAATATTTGTAATCAGTAGTCTGGATAACTTCATGCGTGTCGGGGAGGTGCACCATTACAGTTGTGGAAACGATTTTCTCGCGCTCGGGCGATATCGCGTTTTCCAAATTTGTAGGGAAATGGTACCATTTGCTGCAGTTTATGTACTCAGAATATCGGCGCGGAGTGAATGGCTTTAGGAGCCTGCATTACATGGTTAATTTCCGAGATGGTTGTTGGCAGCAACTCGCGCAGTCTTTAGATCACCACGTGACACAATTCAGCTTAGATGGGGTCAATCACGATCTTGAGAACTGCACTCCAGAGGAATTGGAAGTCGCAAGATCACCAAGTCATCTAAAGGACAGACACCTATTCATCTAAAGGACATATACCTATTGTCTGTCTGTTATGAGAATTTTGCAGAGGCAGTTTCTAGACCCCCACTCCGTTAAAAAAATACCAAATTCTGCTCGTCTTTTCATCACCAAAATCGGTTCCATCCAATCAGAATGAGGACTCTATGACAGTTTCTGCTTCAGTCTTCATTCATCTTGCACACGTACAGCTCGCATTCTGACAAGTTTTCCTTGTCAAAAAAATTAGTTTTGCATAGTTGCTTTGTTCTTAATTCCGAAGTTTTATGTTACTTTGTTAATAGTGCTTTATTTGTGTACACGTCAAAGCTGCGTTTTCTTCTATGGGGCGGAATCACGATTCCTTGCTGGGACGGCACATACTTTGTCTTTTTGGCAAATAATTTTTCGACATTCCTAAGGACTGTCTCCTTCCTGGGGGCTATCGGCTGGTACCAGCTCTGTTTGGGCTGTTCGTTTCACTTAGGCCCCCATTCAGTACCCGTTGTCCATGTTATTTAACAGGGCGATTAGACATTGGACATTTTAGTGGTCTACTTGCGGACGCACAAACCACTCAGTAGTAAATGGATGTGGTGTGTCTCCGTGTAATTTGGATCAAGCGCTTCAGCCGGACTCCTATCAACCAAACTTACTTGACGCAACAAATAATCCACATTTCGCGGGGACACATTCATCCAAATAATTGTACCAGCTGCTAAGCCCATGTCAGCCACATCAGACAGTTTTTGTGCATTGTACATGTATGTAGAACTATGAGATCAGCAATGACACTCGCGATCGAATGTACTCACTCAAACAAAAGTATAATGTATGTAAGCAAGGTTTGAGAAATATATAAATCTGTAGTGCCTGTAATGTGCCTTTATTTTGAGTATATAAATTAACATTTTCTCGATTATAAAAAGCTGGGCGAAAAATAAGTTTTATTGTTTTAATTTTGTTGCACACCACAAATTAACCCTTTACCCAACGCAGACGATTTCAAAATTTATTATTTTAAATATCATTTTTTAAATTTTTTCAGAAATTTTCAACAAAACCATATCATGTGACCCCTCTTTGGGACGAGCTCGACGAGCTCGTCCCAAAGAGGAGTCACATAATATGGTTTTGTTGAAATTTTTCGAAAAATAATATTTTTTCAGCTGCTGAATTTGCATATTACGCGGGCGGATGCGGGCGATTCGTTGGGTAAAGGGTTAAACCATAACTCGCATTCTTCCAACGCTGGGCTGGGAGCTTTGTTTCAAGGGAAAAAAGTAAATTTACTCACAGCTGAAGTCATAAAACATTGAAACTATAAATTCTGTTTATTGCTTTTTTTCGTCATCTGTTACTTTACTATGGAGGCGAATTAGCACCAAGAAATTTGAAATGTTGTCGATATTTTATCTTGCTGCTGCAAGATAGTCAATTTGTTTGTATCTTGTTGCAGAAAGTTAATTATCTCGTTAGTACCTTGTTGTGGTATGTTAGCAAGATGCAGCAAGATAGCAACCTGCTGCATCAGGGTACTAACTGGGTGCAGCAAAATAACTAACTTGCTGGATGAGATACTACACGATAAACTTGCTGCAGCAAGATAACTAATTTGATTGATAAAATATAAACTTCCTTGCACCAACGTAGCTTAACATTTTGTCATTTAGTCCTTCAGTTGAAACAAAAATTTGTTTGCCCTTTTTGATTGCTCGAAGATTTTAGAAGCTTTTTCTTTCTGCTGTCATCGAAACTAGGGTTTAATATAATCACGATTTTCTCGTAAAAGGGAACGGGAATGAAATTGCACTCAGAGCTGGGAACCGGGAAATGTCCCGGGTAATAGCAAATAAATTTCCGAGAGTAACAAGATGCATTTATTTTCGTAAAACAGATGTTATTGTTTGGCAATTTGCCATCTCCATACGGAAAAGTTCTTTTCCTAAAAGAAGTGAGAAAATCCAAACTCGCTTCCAACTTGTCTTCATTTCCCGAATGCTAGTTTCATCACCACTACTTCCTCCGGCTTCAACTCCCTCTTCACTGTTGTCACCAGACTCCTCTGCTTAAAGAAGAGCCGACTGGTGACGACAGTGAAGATGGAGTTGATGTTGAAGGAGATAGTAAATAGTCAGTGATACTTGTGATTCTGGAACTGAAGACGAGTTTATTTGAAGCCAGTGAAGATCTTGCTGTTGCAGATTGGAGTTCTCCGGAACTGTTTGAGAGAACTACAGTAATCTGGTGAAAAAGATTCTTCAGGAAGCATGATTGTAAAAAGTTCAGGCGTGGAAGGACTGACGAAATCTTACAGAGTTACGTTGGGTTAGTTTTTCAATTTAGAAACCTTCAGTTCAAGACACAAACAGTGTCATGCGTGATTCCCGGCTCCATGCTATCGACTTCCCGGGTATCGTGATCGGCTTTCTTTCGGAACCGGCAACCTGGGAATTCCCGATCCCTGGATTAAACCCTTATCGAAGCAAACAAAATTATATTTTTTTTCAGTTTCCGACCAAATTGTCCTCGTTGTGATGTGAGTAATTGTCATGCCATAGAGTGGATGGAGGGTCAATACACTGCATTTATTCTCGAAGAGAAACTAATGTAAGTTATTGTATGGCCTGTAAACAATACTGGTCACAATTCAATATTCCAATGATGACCGTGCACGATGGGAATAAAATTCTGACATAAATATAGTGGCAACAGTCTGAAACTAGATAACTGTGGTATCGGTTTCTTTCGAAACAGCGAAGATTAAAGAGTGGTGTTTTATTTCTTAATTAATTATTGATTCTTGTTCATATTTGAAGGCGAGAAACGTAGAACAGGATGATGTGGGGGGAAATTATATGACATTCACTTTTCTTGTCTAGTACTCTAACCCATCCGCTGTGACAATAGGCAATACAAAAATAAATGATATCTGTGGAAGAATAGAAGTTAAATTTCCGCATATAAAGTCGTACATGTCTGGGATATAAGATCCCATCTATTGAACATCACATACAGCGCATGCCTTAACCCATTACCCAACGTAACGGCCAAAACCGTCCAGCGCTATTCTCAAAAATCGACAATGAATTTTCATTAGTTTTTGTCTCAAAAACATAGGTTATGACCCTCATTGGAACGAGCTCGTTCCAATGAGGGGTCATAACCTATGTTTTTGAGACAAAAAATGAAAAAAAATAGATATTCAAGAATTGTTTTGCAAGTGTCGTCTGCTTTTCATGTTAGGTAACGAGTTAAGGCCTATCAGGAATTTCTTTTCAAGTATCGCCTGCCTGTTCAGACAGACAACACTTGACAAGAAGCAAATTGTCAGATTTTACGACCCTTCTAGCTCCCTAAACAGAGTCGGTCCATCGTGGTTCAATTGAAAAAGTTTAATTGCACATAGGTTAAACCTTTATCCAACATTACGGCAAAAACCGGCCAGTGCTATTCTGAAAAATCGTCAATTAATTTTCATTATTTTTTTCATTTTTTTGGCTCACATAGTTATTACCCCTCGTTGGAACGAGCTCGTCGAGCTCGTTCCAGTGAGGGGTCATAACCTATATTTTTGAGACAAAAAATGAAAAAAATTAGTTATTCAAGAATTTGTTTGCAAGTGTCGTTTGCTTTTCATGTTAGGTAAAGGGTTAAAGCCTATCAGGCATTTCTTGTCAAGTATCGCCTGCCTGTTCAGACAGACAACACTTGACAAGAAGCAAATGCTCAGATTTTACGACTCTTCTAGCTCCCTAAACAATTATCCCAATCCATCAGTGCCAGAGCACCAAAATTTGGAATCTAAAATATACTTTTGGTAGGTCTCTAAGGCTTTGTGATTTATTATTTCAATGCGTCGCTTTCGATAAATTCGCTGTCTAACGACACAGACGAGACAGAATTCACGCCTGTCAAGTAATACATAGGTAGGGTTTAATCCCTGAAATGGAAATTCCCGGGTTCCCGGTTCTAAAGCCGGGCATGATACCCGGGAAATCAATAGCACGGAGTCCGGAATCACGCATGGCACTGTTTATGTCTTGAACTGAAGTTTTCTAAATTGAAAAACTGTCCCAACGTAACTATGCCGATATATTTATGTCAGAATTTTATTCCCATCATGCACGGTCATCATTGGAATATTGAATTGTGACCAGTATAGTTTACAGGCCATACAATAACTTACATTAGTTTTTTTTCGAGAGTAAATGCAATGTATTGGCCCTCCCTCCACTCTTTGGCATGACAATTACTCACATCACAAGGAGGACAATTTGTTCGGAAACTGAAAAAAAATATAATTTTGTTTGCTTCGATTAGGGTTTATGAACAAGAATCAATAATTAATTAAGAAATAAAACACCACTCTTTAATCTTCGCTGTTTCGAAAGAAACCGATACCACAGCTATCTAGTTTCAGACTGTTGCCGCTATATTTATGTCAGAATTTTATTCCCATCGTGCACGGTCATCATTGGAATATTGAATTGTGACCAGTATTGTTTACAGGCCATACAATAACTTACATTAGTTTCTCTTCGAGAATATATGCAATGTATTAACCCTCCATCCACTCTTTGGCGTGGCAATTACTCACATCACAACGAGGACAATTTGGTCGGAAACTGAAAAAATTATAATTTTGTTTGCTTCGATTAGGGTTTAATCCCGGGATCGGGAATTCCCAGGTTGCCGGTTCCGAAAGCCGATCACGATACCCGGGAAATCTATAGCATGGAGCCGGGAATCACGCATGGCACTGTTTGTGTCTTGAACTGAACGTTTCTAAATTGAAAAACTACCTTAACGTAACTATGTAAGATTTCGTCAGCCCTTCCGCGCCGGAACTTGTTACAATCCGGCTTTTTCACCGTAGCTATCAGTCAGTTCCGGATGACTCACCTCTTCAAAAGAAAGGTCTTCTCTCGCTTCAAAGTTCAAGCTCGTCTTCATTTTTCAGAATCACTAATATCACTCACTATTTACTACCTCCTTCAACCAGTCTCCTCTGCTTCAAGCAGAGGAGACTGGTGACGGCAATGGAGAGGGTGTAGAAGACTGAGGAGGTAATGGCGATGGCGAAACTTACGATTCTGAAAATGAAGACGAGTTGCAAGCGGGTTTGGTTTTTCATACTTCTCCAAGGGAAAGAACTTTTCGGTATGGAGATGGCAGATTGCCAATAAAATATGTTCATTTTCAAGAAAATAAATGCGTCTTGTTACTCTCGTAAATTTACTTGGTATTACCCGGAACATTTCCGGTTCCCGTTTCGGATTGTAATTTCATTCCCGTTCCCGGTTAAGAGAAAACCGGGAATATATTAAACACCAATTTCATTGTGTAAAGTGGTGTATGAGACAATTCCCCTCAGGGTGTTATTGGGCTATAGAAAATAAAGGAACGAACATTTATTCGGATTTTCTTTCAGATCTAATCTTCGGATATCAAGGCTTAGCAGTGGACCATTAGAAGTAATATATACCCCTGTGCACCTTGACAGAGAGATAACTCAGAGAACTTTCAAAACAGAGCATTCTCGTAAAAAAACGGCAGATTAAATCAGAAAATAAGAATGGTTGTTTGATTCTTTAAATAAGAGGGGTTAAATTGTAGAATCCCGATGCCATATCAGCACATCATCCCAAACAATAGATCACATCTGCTTTTCGATTAGCAGCATGTGTTTGTGGAGATTGATCGATTAACACCATGATGTGTGCCTGGAGCTGATCAAACAAAACCACCTATTATCCGTGTTATACAACACCTGTGTAATACAACGGAATGAAGTCTCGGGCCACACCCTTGTTGATGTGCATCAGTTACTGCTGTCTTCATTGCATCTCTCGTCTGAAGTCTCTTGACAGAAACGGGAGATGGGGTCGATAATTGGAGATGAAAAGGCAGTTCAAGTTGTACTTCATCGGACATCAACGGAACAAACGATGGAATCAATGGAACACACGATTGTGTTTTTTCCAGGAAAGAAACGACCAACATTTCATCAACGCACCAAAAACTATTGTGTTTGTACGTGATATGCTCAGCCTACTCAGTTGGTCTATTTGCGTATGCGTGTGTGTTTACTCATGTTAAGTAAGTGGTAGGTGGATGTGCGTATGTGTGCATGAGCAATTGTATTGTTCCAAGTATCCATTCCTTCGGTGTGTATCATTTTTCTTCAGCTATACACCTAAACATCACTTCACCCCTTCCTGAAACAATTAAGTACAACGATTCAATTGACGGAAAAGAAGATAGAGTGGTTAGAACAGAATGAAAAATCATCCACATGTAGTTTAGTGTAATTAAAAATCGGCTGCAATTTGCGTTTGTCGCTACTGCTTTGGTTGTTTCTAAATGCAGTGTTACAAAGCTGTGCACATGTATGTAATGTCGTGGTCCTGCAAAATTCTTCCCATTTCACGAGAAACGTATAGAAGGGAAGTTATCAACACACGGATGGCAAATGATCTGCTCGTGTAAGATACGGTTTGGAGAGGTCCAGATTAACCCTGTACCCAATGCACCGCATATCAAAATTGTATTTAACAAAAATATTTTTCACAATATTTCAACAAAAGACACCCCCCCCCCATTAGAACGAACACGACAGACTCGTTCCAATGAGGGGCCACATGATATGGTTTTCTTGAATTTTTTTTTAAAAATAACATTTTTTGAACTGTTCAATTTGTATCTTACGCTGGCGGATGCGTTTAGTTTAGTTTGTTTTGTTACAATTTATTGGAGAGTGCCCATAGTGACGAGACAACTCAGTATTAAATGAATAACTTTAATTTCACTGGTAAGCGAACATGAAACATATCCACATAATATAAAGGATTTTGTTCACAGCATCAGGGTCTTTTTAAAATCCAAATATGGGCCCCCGGCACTCATAAAGTTAGGCTAAAAAAGTGTTTTGATTATCAGGCAATCTCTCATTGAATTTGAGCCTCCTCATTGGACATTTTTGTTGTCTTTCAGTGTCCTCCAATATTAGTACAAACTCAGAGAGACCCAAAATGTCTTACCTTTTTTGATTGATGCATATTTATTTAGTTTCGTCTCCAATATGTTTGCCTTGTTACAATTTATGGGAGAGTGCCTATAGGCACCCTCCCATAAACTGTAATGAAGCAAATCCCCATAGATTAAATACTTTTAATTCAAAGCTAAATAAAGAGCATAGAAAGAATATCGAGCCTTTGTATTGCAGTACCTACAGTTTGTTTTCAGAGGAATGTTTTATTTTTTAAATTAAAATGAATTTATTTGTATAAATATGCACTTTCTATATTTTTGTGTGTACATTTACAACCGAAATCCTCTCCATGTTTGCTCATTTTTTGCTAAAGAAAAAAACAAATCAAAAATAAAACCCTCCCTCCCTGATTTTTAAGAAAAAATTGCATGAGAATCAATTAATTTATTTTGTGTGGCCTTAGGTTGAGATATTTTGAGCACCATTTTCGTGTCCTCTCAAGCAAACCAATTATGGCATCAAAATTATTACAAAGTGGTAACAGTATATATCTTTCACTTTCTAGTATGGCTGTGCGAAGTTTTATTTATACTACTGAATTAAGATAACAGAATTCTTACCACCACTGAAGAGAGAAAAAGGTTATTTTATCCTTGGTTGGTGTGGTAGTGGAATGATTTCCGTAGTATATACCGCGGTCAGGGGCGGACTGGGCCAAGAAAAGTTACCGGGAAATGAACCAAGGCGGACCCCGGACCCCGAGAAAATTTTAATTTTTCGAACTGAACGAACGCTGCTTCCTGGCATCAGTTCACACAGAGGACATTTTGATGGCAGTTTTGTATCATCTTCATCACTCATTCGACAAGAATGGTATCAACAGGAGTTGGGGGTGTGCGTGGCCATCAGGCCGACCATAGTTCGGCCCAATGGGAGACAATTTTGAATTTTCAAATTAAAAGAACGCTGTTTCCTTACATCGTATCGGAGTTATGAGTGGCAGTCAAGACTGCTGGTATATCGAAATTTCATTGGCAGTGCACACAGAGAACTTTTCAATATACCGGCATTCTGTGCAATCAGATCCATTTCACCTGTTAGATGTTTTCTCGAAATTTCAAGCACCACCAGGTGTTATGCTGCATTAGTTTTGAGGGCCCCAGGGGCCCTCAAAATTGGGAATTTTCACGGTGGACCACACGGCCAATATACAAAACGTTCGGATGCTCTTTCTGCATTTGCAATTCATTTTCCCCACTATCAGTCGACAGAAGAGTAAATTTTCACTACAGGAGACCATCCTCGAGTGGTGTAGGGGTGGGATGAGGGAAATTCCACCCGAATGGGAGGTGGTATTTGACCCCGACACAAGGCTTGCCAAATATGTGTGTCAAATATCTTTCCCCCGACGGTGAGATTTAACTTACCATCGAAACCCTTATTTACAAGTTGTTTTCTTTCTTTAAGTACAGCCGCCGTGGACTGGCCATTTTCCATAGATGGGCAATATTTACAAGGACGCAATCATATCAGATTCCAAACATTACTTATAGGAATAAAAATCAAAAACTGAATAAGTGAAATCATCAGCAGCACAATTTTAATTAATGAAGCACCGGGTCGTACCCGGTGCTTCATTAATTAAAATTGTGCTGCTGACGGTTTTTATTACCCGGTAAACGCATGCGTGGACCAATCCACGGAGACTGTACTAAATTTTGTGTATTATTATTTTAGATTTTGCTTCAGTTCATCTTTTTTCTTTTTGAACACGGTGTGTACATTCACCATGATGTTTTTGCATTGTAATAAAAATTTTGTTCAACTAAATATCAGTCCCTCGTTTTGGCTCTAAGATAGAAGTAAAAATCGGTCAACATTGCTAAAAATAATTTATTACTGTATTTTCCTCGCAATATGTTACAATCGAAGTAGCCTCAGCTGCTTTCTAGTACTTTTACCGTATTTTTAAGGGTAAATGTACAGTGTATATGTCCATATTCACGGGCCAGTGCGTCTTATATTTCGTGTTGTTTTGTTTATTAAACCAATGCAGCTACTGTGCAAAGGTACCCTTCCAATGTGCACTGCTATCGAAAACACTTCTCTCTCTCGGCAGTTCGCGATCTGCCGCCAAAATTATAAAACTTTTACAATTTTATTTTCTAGAATTGTATTTTCTACCTACTAATATAACTGACTAAAATGAATCATTAATATTTTAAAAGATATGGCAATTTGCCAACTGACAAATTGTCACATCTTTGAAAATGCTGATGGTTAATTTCAACCCATTTAAATTTCAAACTAGAAAATACAATTCTAGAAAATACAGTTGTAAAAGTTTTATAGTATTAGTCTCTGGTTGAGACACATTTGCGCCACTGGATCGAGATTTCATGAATAAAATATCGCATCCTTACAATCTGTGTCATTGTCCAATGTCCTTGTTACACTGTATACAATTAACTGGTAGAGTGCTAAATTATTTTTGGCTATCCAAATTTGTTCACACATTTTGCCTTGTTACAATCTATAGGAGAGTACCTGTGGGCACTCTCCTATAGATTGTAACGAGGCACATCCTAAGAGACTAAATACTGTCACTTCAAAGATAATATGAAGCACAGCCACTGAATTTGAAGCCTTTAAGTTTCAGTACCTGCACTTCAGAATAAAGCCCAAATATGGGCTTCCAGCACTCCACCAGTTAACATACATCGTTTTTATTTTTTTCGTCCCTTTGTTCCATATGATGTGTCCATGTAACATGTTTGTTTGAAATAAAAATATTGTTTGAACTAAAACACTGGAAAATCAAGACTGAATCAAGAAAAAAATAAGGTTGAAGAATAGGGGTCTCTGCAATTTATTTTAAAAATACCTGGTCTCCTCAGCTTGTTTTCATTTTTCAATTACTCTCTATGATATTTTCAATACATCTAGTGATAAAATATGGATTTCCCCCTTCTGTGTCACTTTTACATGGCCAGTTTGGGGGCGATATGACAAAAGTACACACTTTCCCCCTGTCTGGTGTTTTGCTTGCATTATAGAGCGACACCTGCTGCGAGAAAAAAAAAATGTTAAAACTTTGGAGAAATCGCTAGGGTCACTGAAGTTAGGTTAAGGGTTAGCAGGCTACTAAGCCATTACAGATGCCTCCCATTGAAGTCCACTTTAAGATGGAGATTCTGTTTCCCAGATTGTTAAGTTTGCAGGACGAAAGGAGTTAAAATAACTAATAAATATGATATTGTTGGACCTGAAACAGCTATTATTTGTTGGAAACTTGATGTGGAATGAAAAGAAACAAAGAAATATCGTGGAGATCAGGTATTGTATAAATGAATTGCAGAGTCCCCGTCCTTAAGCTTTATCGAAAAGAACAAAAATATTATCGGAAACGCGATGGTTTCATATTTCGTTTTCAACTGATGAGATGCTACCGTGTTATGGGCAGGACACTGGTCTAGGAATTTCGACCAGATTGCGACTAACTCTGATTGAGTTTGGTCATATTGATACACATGTCTAAAAAAATTCTCTTAATTTCAGTTAATATTTATAATACCTGAAATCAGGTATTATGCATAATAACTGAAAATTTCAGTTATACATAATAACTGATTATACGTTTTAACTGTAAGATATATACATGGAACTTAATTAAGCACCCCCTGAAATGTTTCATGACAGATAAGTTGCTGTTACTGATTATTATGTTTTAAAGATTACTATATCATGCAGTATATTTCATCTTGTGAAACATGATGTTTCTGATTGATAGAGTACCCCAAACACATCCCCTCGTGCACGTGAAGCATGCTTCCCACGAATGTCACAAAAAAACGCGATCATCCACGTGCAATATCTGGGTATAAAACAAGAAAATTTGTCACTTATTTTATCAATAAATGTTGATATGGCAAGGAGGAGACTGTCAGAGGAATTAAGATGGCAAATCATTAGCATGCATGCAACAGGCATTCTGTTATCATCAGACTTGTCCGAAAACATCAACAAACCAACGATGTTAAGGACCAACCAAGACCTGGACAACCCCAAAAGACCTCTCCCCGGGAAGATCGGAGTCTGGCACGCCTCGTTAGGAGTGAACCCTTTGCTTCAAGTGGGGTTTTGAAACACCTTTGGCTCCCAACAGGCGTTTGTGCAATAGAACTGTCCGAAACCATCTCAAAGCACTGGATATGTGGTCCAGGAGGGTCAGTAATGATCTGGGGATGCCTCTCTCATGATTGTAAACTTGATATGGTGACTGTACGTGGGAATTTCAATGGTCATCAGAACATACGGGACATTCTCAATCCGGTTGCCGTGCCTCATTTTGACAACGGTCCGTTGGCTACTCGCCCAGTATTCATGGACGACAATGCAAGGCCACATCGTTCCCATGCTGTAAGAGCATTCCTTCATAACAAAGCTATTACAACACTACCTTGGCCTGCAATCAGCCCAGGTTTGAATCCCTTAGAACACACCTGGGACTTTTTGGACGTCGTGTGCAAACAAGGGATCCGCGAGTACAGACCTTGGCCGATTTGGAAGCTGCATTGCATGGGGAGTGGCGGCAGTTTCCCCTGGACCGTATCAGAAGGTTCACTGGTAGCATTAGGAGGAGGATCCAGGCTGTCATCCAGGCATGTGGTGGATACACTCGCTACTGACGTTAGACACTGATGTTGTCTTCAGGAGATCACAAGTTATATTTTTGGGTTAGTAATTACCGGCATTGTTTCATCCAACACCATACTTGTCCAGAGAACATTTTTCCATCAAAAACATTAGTGACAGATATGTGTAATTAGCGCCATTAAAATACTGCATATTTTCACCATTGCGTTGTGTTTCATTTGCCAATGTATCATTCTTTCCGCAAACAATCACTTTTGGCCATCTGAAAGATAGCCTGAAAGTAATGACAGTTTCTGTTAACACCACTGCGAAAAAACAGGGGGTGCTTAATTTAATTTCAGGTGTATATCTTTGAATACCCTACACTGTGCGATCAATTTTTATCAACATTCAGCTTTAATCTTCCCACTCCATCGGCACAGAAGGAGGGCATATCCTATAGAAAATATCGTAATGTGAACATTGATTTCTTCTCAAGAGCGAGAGCCGCTTCATTTAAACATCAACGCGCTGATCGTAGATGAATTAGTCAGTAATTTTAATGGCACTGTGCGAAAACTCGTAGACTCCTTCGTGCCACTTCAGAGTCGTACAATAACAGTTCTCCCCCAAACTTCTTGGTTCATTGACGAGATTCGATCAGTAAAAAGGTCAGACGAAAACTCGAATCACAATGGCGTATATCCCAGGTCTCAATACACAGAGAAATGTTCATTACACAACATAATTATGTCAACAACCTGATTGCAACATCAAAACGCAATGTTATATCATAAATAGACAGCAACGGGTCAGGTCAGCCGAACCACCTCTGGAATGCTATCAATGCCTTACTACACCGTAATGTAGAATCATCCCTTCCTGACCACACATCACCAAAGGACTTAGCAGATCGATTCGCCTCATTTTCTGCAACAAGATCAGGAACATCCGGAAAAACTTAGACACGCCGACAAGCGACTGCTGCGAGGAAGTGCTCTCTCATACCACACAGACAAAACGTATCACTCTGAAGACCAAATTTCATTCCTTCAAGCCTGTTGATGCTAAATCCATCAATGACAATTAAAAATTTGCCATCAAAGCAGTGCTTACTGGATGTAATTCTAACGAGGTTGTTTAAATCATGTCTTCCTGCCCTTACACAATATGTTTTGAGAATAGTTAATACATCCTTAGTATCTGGAACATTTTCAACTGTGGAGAAGCGTGCGCTTGTTACGCCATTGTTGAAAAAGCCCAATTTGGATATTGAAATATTGAAGAACTACCGGCCGGTCTCTAACCTTTCATTTTAATTAAATGTTATCGAGCGAGCGGTTGCGCATCAACTGGAAATACATTTAGATGAATACAACCTATTTGAAGCTTTTCATTCAGCATATCGTCCTTTTTGCAGCACAGAGACTGCATTACTTCGAGTTCAAAACGACATTCTGCTGACCATGGATAAACAACTCATCTCATGTCTGGTGCTCCTCGATCTGAGCGCCGCCTTTGATACCATCGACCATGAAACCCTTCTACGAAGGTTACAATATAGATGCGGTATAGAGGGGAGTGCTCTAAAATGTTTTTCATCCTACCTCACCAACCGATCCCAAAGTGTTCTAATAAATGGTGTCGTTTCCTATGAGATCACTTTGTGCTATGGGGTCCCACAAGGGTCTGTTCTTGACCCTCTTTTTATGTAATCTATGTCTTACCATTGGGGACATTATACGCAAGCATGGATTGCAATTTCATTTCTACGCCGATGACACGCAGTTGTATATCCATTTCCAGCCCAGTAGTCAGGCAGTGGCAGCGTGTAGGTTGGAGCAATGTATCACTGACATCAAAACCTTGATGACAAACAGTTATCTAAAACTTAATGCTGATAAAACAGAAGTAATAGATTTCAGTTTGCCTAACTAAATTTCAAACATACCAAGACGACCTTTACTGGCTGATGATTCTGCAATTGAGTAATTTTCATGGGTACGTAACCTGGAATTTTTCATGGAGGAAAGTCTAGAGGCCGACAAACATGTTGGACACATCTGCCAGTCTGCATTTTTCCACCTTCGGAAAATCAGTAAAGACCATTCTTAGATGATAAGACAATTGAACAACTTGTCCATGTCTTCATTACAAGCCGCTTGGATTACTGCAACTCCTTGCTATATGGCTGCAAGAAATCTCTGCTCGAGAAGCTTCAACATATTCAGAATTGTGCTGCACGTGTTGTTACCAAATCATCAACGTTTTGACATATTACGCCAGTGCTTGTGAAGGTACACTGGGTCCATGTGAAACGCTTCCCAGATAGGCGGTCCCAGACAGACGCTTCCCAGATAGGCACGTCCCAGATACACGCTTTGGAATATAGAAGCTTCCCAGTCAGACGCTACATCAATAGTTATTTGTTTTCATAAACTTTTTCACGATTTTTAGTTTCTTTAATGTCTTGGTTTTTAATTGCTGAATTAATTTTTACACTGTTTCGAAATTTGCAACAAAAATGTTTATTGAGGTTTGCCTTTTTTTTATTTTCAAATATAGGAATTTTCGAATAGGTGATTAATACTTCCAAAGACTTTTGTGACTTCAATGTTGTATGCACGCACCTGTTGTAGGGAAAACACACTGTTTGTGAGACAGACTTCTATACTGGAGGTTGAAATAATGAACCATTCATTTCTTACTTTTTCATTATAATATTACTATTTTCCCAAACAATGAGATAAGGTAAATAATTTTGGTAATTGTTTTCTATTTAGTATCCACAGTGGAAGCGTTTACCTGGGACCCGTCCATTTTGAGCAACGCCAATCTGAGGTGTGAAAATTTAATGAAATAATCAGGGGAGTAAATTCTGGGGAGGAGGTTTGTGGGGTGTCCCCCCTCCCCCCCCCCCCCCCCCCCCACCAGACACAAAAAATCCCCTGTTCATTGGTTTCGTCGGGCAGAGGTTGGGCAAGAAATTATGAAATACCAAGTTGGACAGACGTCCTTGCTTGCCCTACGAAAATATATACACCACGCTTCGGTGTACGCAGTTGGGCAAACTATCTTGCTTGCCCGATAAAAATATACACAGATTAGAAAGTTCAATGAATACCTGATTCAGAATATCGGTAAACAAACATGGCAAACTCCTTAAAAAACATGGCAAAGGTTTCATTCCAAAGTTCCAGAAGAAATGCTATCTTCAAAGACAAATGTCATATACCTCAGAAAACTGAGATTATGCACACTCTAAATCACCAGGGTACGGTACTTTACATATTATTTCACCTGTTATATGTTTAACCCTTTGAACCCTAGCGGCCGTTTTTTTTTCCGGCCAGCAAAATGATACGTTATAACATCATTAAATTAGATAGCTGTTGAGTAAATGTGTGGGGTAGACCAATCAATATTTTCAACCTGCAGATCCGAGGCTGCACGTTGAAAATACAGATCGGTCCACTCCAAAAAATGAATATGCACTCTTCTAATTGCTGCCATTGAACTGGCATGGAAGATACCACTAGAGTTCAAAGGGTTAAAATACAGTATTTTATCAATCGAAAGTATATTTGTAGCTTAAAGTCTTTGATAAAGGCAATTAGGTATGTTCCAAATTGTTGGGGGATATGACTGAGCCATCGGGCGCCGATATCCTATACCCCCAACTCACCCCCAAAAAGTTAGTTACGGCCCTAGAAATGATGCCTCAATCTGACTTTTATCTTTGGAAAGATCTTTGGGTGAGCTTCCAACGATTATGGTCAGGTTCAGGTCAAAGGTCACGAAAATATACAATAGTGAAGAGAGCATGGAATATTCTTTCAAGATTTGCAGATGACGTAACAGCCGAGCACTGCTAATTTACAATACGATATGGAGACGGATAGAGTTCTTTTATTCACCAAGAGAGATGGCAATGTCTATATCATAACCAATTGTAATTCTTTGTTGGTATTATTAATGTGCAGCAGGCATGGTTAGTCCTCATGGAGAAACAAAACTTGACTTATATGGATGAAGCCAAGGTGATTAGGGACGTCGCAGAGACGACCGATTGGTGGGGAAGAGGTGGTATGGACCTGATTTGTCCCGACTGTGATGACTCAAGTCCCAGCTGTCTAATATTCCAACAACATCATCAAATCTTGTCTTTGTCGAAGGCATGCCTTGATGGTGCAATTGGAATATTTGTCAACGGGGATTATAGTTAAAAACTCATTAGTGAATAAATAACATATTAATGTATTAGTCGTGACACAACTTCTTATTTAATTAACACG
This sequence comes from Pictodentalium vernedei, assembly GCA_031216915.1. Classification (NCBI taxonomy): domain Eukaryota; kingdom Metazoa; phylum Mollusca; class Scaphopoda; order Dentaliida; family Dentaliidae; genus Pictodentalium; species Pictodentalium vernedei. The sequence goes on along the minus strand of CM062297.1, from coordinate 330,187,744 downwards.
TACTGTATCTGTACTCCAAATTGGTCATGCGGGACCCCAACAACCTAAACCGAGTTCTAAAGACATCTATTTGTATGGCTGACTTTCTGTGTGACACAAGGTCAAGTATCAATTCTTGAGTTTTAGGAAGTACATGATTATTGGCAAGAGAGTTTTGATACCTTAGAAGCCAGTCGTGAAATACAGGAAAAGTTTCACCGCGGGTCGTTGAATCCAGCCCTCCCCTGCCAGCATACTCCATCCTCGTTGTTTTCTGTCTTATTGACTTAAGAGCGTGGGTCTTCCTTTCAAGAAATTTCAGAGTTTTTTTCGAGGCCACAGTGGAATGTCCATATCATGTGCTTTCATTTATGCTCTTGTATGTCAGTTCGTTTATGTGGTGCCTTACCTTCACCCTACCCATTACACCCAGAGGGGTGTGGGGAAGGAAGGCCCTGGGCCTAATCCTATGAACGCTTATCATTGAATTTCCCAGAATTGTATTTTTTCTCTCTTACAATTTACCAATTTGTAAATTGCCACGTCTTTAAAACTTTAAATGATTCATTTCGGTCGTTTATCTTTACGGGAAGTAATTTTGGAAAATACAGTTGTAAAAGTTTTATGGGATTGGTCCCAGCTGATGAATGGATGGAACATTCTAATTTGCATCCAAACCAACAAATGATGAAAAATATTCTAGCGCTGTACAACCCGGATTCGAGTTTAGGTATCTGTAATGCTGTTTGTACATTGTGAAATTATGCAAATAAATGACCATCTTGTGCACCCCATATCTTGTCAGGAAACTAAGATAAATAATTAAGTATTCCCAATTATTCACATCGATTAATCCGCTCGGAAAGGCAGCTTTATCATTTAGCTTTCTGGGAAGCCATTCATGTTTTATACTGATATGATAACGAAGGCATAATTCATCAATATCGTAGTATATTCCATGTAACTCCTTATTCACGCTGCATGTACTACCGTAACGGGCGCTGTGGACTAATTACTTTCTACTTGTACGCAGTATTTCCACGGTCGCAATAATATCAGATTCCAAACACTAAGTACACGAATAACCATCACAAAATTAATTAATGAAGCACCGGGTACAACCCGGTGCTTCATTAATTAAAATTTTGCTGATGATGATTTTTATTAACTGGTAGACGCATGTGTGGACATCACTGTCCACGTGTGGATTACGACCAGTCCACAGTGACTGTACATAATTAGATTTTGAAGGTATTGATTATAATTTATATTGCATGATGATATTGAAAATACAAACTACTTGAAACACAATAAACAGCTTTCAATTCACGTTGCACTGCGTGTTTCGGCCCACTGATACTCCGTGGCTGACCATTTTCGTCATTGGAAGAGATTTCCGGGAAAGTTAGCTCCCCTGATTTCCGTAAAGCTGTCAATAAATTTAACACTTATGGTTTGGGAATTTCATGTAAAAATTGAAATTTTGAAATGTTAGGGAGTTTGTATCATCGATGTGCGTATCATTTCACAAACTTCAGGCTTTTTCCTGTACAGTAGTATAAAAATACAGAAGCTGGGGCTTTTTACAATTTTCCCATTGATTTCGAACGTTTGACTATTTCTTTCTGTTGAAACCCACTTAAAAATAAGAAAACACAATTTTCACCATCTTTTTCTGTCCATTACATCAACAATGCGCGCATCGTGGCATATAATACAGACACCGTCCTTTCTATTAATATAAAAGTCTTGTTGGTGAGGTTTGCTAATTTTTCTCCTGCATGGGTAGAATAAAAACTTGCACATTACTGTGAAAACACATTCGCTACACAAAGAGCCAAAGTGGGCGCTTACTCAGAGCTGAGAAGTGTGATACTGATAGGTATTCGTAATGACGTATTATCTATGAAGTAGTTGCTTTTCATTAGATTGACATAAAAAGCCAATTTTTCTTTTGTAAGTTTTAATAATAGAAAACAGCAGACAGCTTCGAGGTCATAGATATTTTCTCAACAATCACGTGCTTCTTAACCCTTTACCTAACATGAAAAGCAGACGACATATGCAAAAAAAATCTTGAATAACTGTTTTTTCTTTCATTTTCGTTCCAACGAGCGGTCATAACCTATGTTTTTGAGACAAAAAGTGAAAAAAATGCTGAAAATTAATTGGAGATTTTTGAGAATAGCGCTGGCCGGTTTTAGCCGTTACGTTGGCTAAAGGGTTAATTGGATATTCCGGTCGTCTAATAATTTCAACTTTATTGAAAGTGGGTTTTCAGACGATATAAGTCAGGGATTAAATAACACTCACTTTTTCAAATACATCAAGCAATGGGTGAGACATGTAGAATATACAAGGGAAGTAACTCCCGCTAATTCCTTTAAAATACGTCTGTTGTATGTCGCTATGGTAATTTTATATAGTTGCCTGTCTATTTAAATGAACAACTTAACCATTTACCTAACGAATCGGGAATGTACTTACAAATTAAGCAGTTGAAAAAAATTGTTTTTTTCAAAACATTTCAACGAAACCATATCATGTGACCCCCTCATTGGAACCGGCTCGCCAAGGTGGCCACAAGAAACTCCTAATATTTTGCATCTTGTTCTGAAATTTTTGTAAGCGATGCGCAACTTAGTTGTGGTACATATACTGTATAAGTTTCATTTCTGTATCACCGTGCACCAAACAGTTCGGGGATGGGTACTAAACATTTATTGTGCTTGTTGATTCTGTGTTTTGACCTTTATTTGTGATCTTGACCCTGGTGGATCAGTCGTGAATTTTACATGCGTAACACTTTGTCTAGTACTGAGTACTGGTCCATGTGTTGAGTAATTTTCGCCGTGTATCTCTTTGCACTAAACAGTTATGGCCCATACACTAAAAAGTAGATGTGCATGTTGATATTATGTGATGACCTCTATCTGTGATCTTGACCTTGATTAACCAATTTTGAATTTTGTAATCACCACACGGTCAAGTGGTGGTACATATATTGTGTAAGATCCATTGTATCTCCTTCCGCTAAAGCGTCAAGGGCCGGTCACGAAAAATTTGATGTGCATGTTTGTTCCATGTGTGGGACCTTACTGTGACCTTGACCTTGGTGGGTCGATCGTGAATTGTGTATGCGAAACGCCATCTAGTGTGATACAGTGGTACATATGTTGTATAAGTTTCATTGTGATATCTGCTTCTACTAATGAATGTTTATTCCATGCGTCGATCTTTATCTATGACCTTGACCTTGGAGGGAAGGTTAGGAAATTTGTACCCGACACATCGCCTGGTGGTGGTACGTAAGTTGTGTAAGTTTCATTGTGATATCTGTTCCATATAAAAAGATAAGGCCCGGACACGAAAAAATTGATGTGCATGCTCATTCCATGTGTTGACCTCTGTAACCTTGACCTTGATGGGTCGGTCATGAATTTTGCACCCGATACACAGTCTGCTGGTGGTACAAACGTTGTGTCAGAGTCATTGTGATATATAAATGGATTGATGAAAACAGTGTTTTTTGACGGCCATCTGGCATTACATCTTGAATATCCCGAGTTGCTCAAGGTTGACTAAGTGGCATCATTCAAATTTGGTTTCAGAGGAAAAACTTACCCAAGAAACGACAAACTTCTATTTTACCCCCTCTGGCTGCCAGACTATCGCAATTGACATATGGACTTTAAAATACGACAATTCGATATTGAAACATATGAATGCACTATTACTAACCAAAATGTAATTATCAGTTATGAAGCATAACATCGACATGTCGCTGATACATCCAATTTATCACGACGATGGGCTCAATCTATCTAGCCGTAAGCTCATGCCGCCATACCAGTCATTGCCATTGGCCGCAGACATATTTCACATTTATTATTAAATCACGTACCATTATCTGAACTGCTCAATCAAGTTTTGAATTAAGTCCTTGAACTAAGACCTCCTTTTTGACGACCATAACTTTTGCTTTACGATTGGCTGAATCCATTTTGGAATGGTTTGCATCCCTGGTGGCTACAGCAAACCTTATCAATCACCAGTTAAGGCAAGGCAGCCACTAGATGGCCTCCAGTCCTGGTTCCAAAACATCAAATAGCATCAATTATGCGAACTCTAGTTCGGACGCATTTATTGAATTGCGCATACATTCATAATGTAGTATGTAGAGTTAACAGCCGACCACTTGAACCACTATTTCAGTTGCTTAACCCACTCAGTCCTTTGGCCAATGCGTCCGACTCTCTACCTTCGTTCACCCGAATGATGGGTTGAATTCAATTATTGAAAAGCACAAACATATCGTTTCTTGAATGGGATGAGGTGCCATCTGTAATGCTAAAACATTGCAAATGAAGCCTTGTTGCACTCAAGGGACGATATGTTACTTTAATTAATCGTTCACCAAGGCAACCAGAGTTGCCGAAAAGTTGTTTCATTTCATCTTCGACTGATATAGCTCCTCCTCATATATAGGCCGGCAGTACCACAACTTGACCCGAAGAACGTCTAGTACACAAACCAATGCAAGACAGAACAAACATGCTCTTGCCGACTTCGTTTGGATATGCTGAATTGGGTGCAGGGACGTTCCGACAGGGGGGGGGGGGGGGTGGGGGGGGGGGTGGGGGGGGGTGCCTGATTTCAAAAGTTGGAAATTTTGTGGGTCAAATCAAAAGTTGGAAAAAAATTAATAAAATTTTAAAATTTTCAAGTCGATTTTTGCTATTTGCCAAAACTATCATTTCATGTGCTGGCTGTTTTTGTTTTCCAAATTTTAGATTTAAAATCTCTTCAACAGTTTCCTATTTTTCCATATTTTTTGGTGTTACGTTGTTACTTGAACCTACTGTCTGTTTTAACAGGATCGTACCAGGCTTCCAGAAACTGGTGGCACACCTTGGTGTGAACATTTAAAATTCGCTAAATGCTGCATGAGCAACGCGACTCTTTGGACCATCAATAAACGACGCCACTTTTTGTCAATAGTTGGAAATCTGGGTGTACTGTATGGTGGATTTGCAGGCAGACCGATATGCCTTCAATCAACGCTAACCCTGCTTGGGTTTGTAGATTATAGTCTGGCTTGCCTGGAATTACTTTGGATAATATTCGTTGAGTAAAAATGTATAAGCAAAAATATCGTCACCTGCATACTATAATTCGGTGGGACCCAAAGGAAACATTCAACATCATGGCACTCAGGCGACGATATGTTACCTAGTTACCAACTGACACTATTCTTCAAAAGGCCACAGTTCGAAAAGTATGGTTTACAATCGAACTGTTGATCCTAGCTTGTCTGCTTGTGCTACCGAATCCCAGCCACTGCACGTAAAATATCCTTTCTTAAACTCTCATGTACCCACTAACTGCCGCGTTTTAGGCCCCTTGTGCTTTGCTTTTAAACAACCCCAAACCAAAAAACAAACAAACAAACAAAAATTGGAAAATACAGGACCTCACACCCCCCCAATCGAAACCTCTTCGGAACGTCCCTGATTGGGTGTTCCATCTCGTGGCTTGTTGTTTCCAAGGCGAATTCTAAACTTATTGACTGGAATATCTATAACTAGGAAACTAAAGTATATCTGTATATCTTTGTGACTAAAGAGAGATTACATTTCATCAACGATAGTCTGCGAGAAACCCTAAGAAAAGTTGGTGAACAAAACAGCCCAATAACAGCGTCTGATTCCTTACTAAATTAAACTGGTGGTCTGAGAGGTTGCCTTCTCACAGGAGTTCAAGACATATCGAAGTCGATCAATACATATTATCATAACAGTATGTTGATCCGTGTCGTAGTATCACGTCGAGATGAGGTGGCCAGATTGTCGGATCACACGAGCTGCCTCAGGCAGCGAGTGTGATCCGACAATCAGGTCACCTCAACGAGACGTGATACTACGACACGGGTCAACACACTGTTATGATGATTGGTTTATTATATGAGTGACACACTAACAGTAACAAGATGTCTACACTCAACTGCATAATAAATACAAACATTATTTAGCGAACTAGCCGGTCGTGTCCATAGAACAGCCGTTTTATTTATTTGTACAATTTTGCATGATTCAGTGTGTATAAATATTTACAACATTTTCAATGGTATACGATCATTAAAATATCATTAAACAATTGCTGAATCCGTGATTTGTCCTCTGACGGATAACCAATACACCTACATTCCCGCACCAAAACCAGAGATAAAACATTACCCATTAGAGTTTAAAAAACTCTGGAAAGCGTAAAATGCCAATATTCAAGAGTATGTTTATCCCCGTACACCGATTTCCCGTATTATGCATTTAAAAAATATTACAGTATTTTTTTTTTTTGAAAATTACTGAGATGATGACTGTTCTGAACGACAGTTGAGCCAAGAATGACAATTCGGACTTCCACGTGATCACGGATCACTGCATGAGCAACACCTCTGTGTCTATTGGTCGTCCTGACCAATGCACCACCTTCTATTCTGCTATGTACCGTTAAGACAATTTTTCCCGCTAATTCTCCGAAAACGCGGGAAAAATATCATTCAGTTCTGAGGCAGCTCGTGTGATCCGATAATCTGGCCACCTCAACTCGACGTGATACTACGACACGGATCAACACACTGTTATGACGATAGGTTTATTATATGATTGACACTAACAGTAACTTATTTTGCTTACCTCGATTTACTTATTCCCTTGAATCAAACTGTGTCACGGCTTCCCAAGTAACGAAGTCCATTTTTAACGGATAAATAGTCCGACGTTATTCAAACGGAAATTCGCGGCAATTTCCGTAGGAGTGTGATATGGATTATTTTTGATTCGGGACAATCTCACCTGGTGTGATCCGACAGTCTGGATAAAATCGCCAAACAGTAGTGGTATTTAGGGTAAAAATATCATAGTCATTTAATAAAATCCAGTTACTCCAACAAAATTTAAGAATCGCGTAATCTGTAATCATGCTGCGCCTAAGAAAACCATGAACAATAACACTAAGTTTACAATTTGGGTGTGTGTGGTGTGGGTGATTACACCGCATGGGTTTCCATTCTTCCCCAAAAACATTATTTTACTGTATACTTCGGGCAGTGAGTCTTTGAAGATATACTTTTTCGCTACCTGTTTACCTTTCCATTATAAGTACACACATATTTTATGGGAAGCCATTACAGACGGTCCGACAGATCACCACGCACGTTCAATTTTTTTGTTATTGTGGTGATTTCGGTTTTTTTCGTGTGTGATACATCTTTCGTAAGTGTGACTAGTCATCAAGTACCGTTTTTCAGGTAATAAGTTAGGTTTTTTACACTATCATTTTCATCACAAATTCATCGGTAGAAAACAGATCAAAGTGGTCGGGATAGAAAAGAAAACATTATTTGTTTTGCTGCATAGAAGCCTCCCTGCAACAGCTGAAATCCTCGCCATAATTATTCTGCCTTCATGTCAAGTCAATATAAATCTAGAAATGCATTTTTGACTTGACATTATGGCCGAGTATTGAATAGATTGATCTGCTTTGGGCAATTTCAAGTTTCCCATCAACAACATTAAAGATCGATGTCGCATTTACTAATAAAATAAAATTTAGTGGTATTTATGTTTCCGGTTAATTCTTCACATATTCCCCTGGTAAATCGGGCATTTACAACAAAATCAGAAATCTGGTAAGAATTTCGAACGGTGGTGGTGGAGGGGGGGGGGGGGGCACGTCCATAGAAGGGTACCCACACACACTCTAAAATCAATTGGGTTAAAAACCATCCCAAATCAACTGGGTTGCGTGAATATGAACCCAATTGATGGGGGGGGGGGGGGGGGCACGGCCATAGAAAAGTATCCACATAACGATATCTCTAAGCTATGGCCAATTTGCCTTGGTGGAAGGGTCGGAGTGCTTTTCACAAAGGTTGCGACGAACGGACCTTTGAAGTAGAGAAAATTGCACATTTTTGGTTCCATTTCTAAGATTTTTCTTTGTTAAATAAATTTGTCTGTCTGTCTGTCTGTCTGTCTGTCTGTCTGTCTGTCTGTCTGTCTGTCTGTCTGTCTGTCTGTCTTAACCACGCTGGTCCCTATTTCTACGCATAAAATTCCGAAAAATTATGTCTTATGTTCATAAAACTGAGAAACTGTGAGCTAGAATTCGTGATTCCCGCTGGTTGTTCCAGAAAAAGCAAAAGGTGATTGGGATGTATTATAACTTGAATAAGATGAAAAAATTGGAATCCAAGAATTCCACTGTTCCAGGCCATATACATGGAGCTGCTGTTCTCTCATCAACTGGATTGGAGGAACGCACGTTGGCCACAAAAAAAATAATCAAAGCTTCAATGTTTAGCTGGGCTGGGTGACTGAATCACTGAATCTAATTTATATAATAGATATTTCACCTGTCGCAATCTTAGGACGGGGGCAATTGTGCCAAAAATAGGCAATCCTCAACAAACAAAACTTCTCGAATGTTTTCAGTTTTCCGACACCTCGCAATCACCGATCGCTTTTTAACCCTTTACCTAACACGAAAAGCAGACGACACTTGCAAACAAAATTCTTGAATAACTCAGTTTTTTCTCAAAAACATTGGTTATGCCCTTCATTGGAACGAGCTCGACGAGCCCGTTCTAAAGAGGGGCCATGACCTATGTTTTTAAGAGAAAAATGAAAAATAATGAAAATTAATTGGCGATTTTTGAGAATAGCGCTGGCCGGTTTTGGTCTTTACGTTGGGTAAAGGGTTAAAGAATACACTTTGATGTCGGCAATATTGAATATGTTGGTGATGTGCACATTTTGTATGAATATTTAAAGCATATTTTAGTCATTTAGTTATTATTGGCAAAAACATGTGCCGATATTGGAAAGGTGATTGGGTTTTCGAACGAAGTAAACACTATGACTTTTGCTGAAGTGGAAGATGTTACGGTGTTATTACGCAGTGACACCTTTCACGTCCTCAAACCTCATCTGCGGAGGAATTGCTGCGTTGAAGGACCAAACGCCATCTTGAGGGCGCATTGAGTTAGGATGTTTTTCACTGATGTTCCGACAATCCAGTTGTTTAGAGCTCAGTGCAAGTAGCTCATTCAGCTCCGACTGACCTGGCTTGCTCACAGCTTACTTCACATGATCATAAATTCTATTGACAATTTACGTGCTGATAATGTATCAATGGCTGCTGGACTCAGGCGCGTCGCGAAGACGACCGATTGAGGGCGGGGTGTGAACCTGATTTGTCCCGACCGTCAAAGCTGAAGCCCTGGTGGATTAATATTCCAACAACATCATCAAGGCATGCCTTCGTCGAAAGCATGTCATGATGATACAGTTGAAATATTAGTCAGCCGGGACTATACTTGACATATTCGAGACTTCCTGGAAATTTATTAGTGAATAAATAAAATTCAGTAGTCGTGACGTAACGTCTTGTTCAGTGAACGCGTACCGTCCGGGACTCCAAATTGGTCATACCCCCCCCCCCCCCCCCCCCCGACAGCCCGAATAAGGTACTACGGACCTGCATTTATATTACCGACTCTCTGTGTGTGACACAATACCCAGAATTAGTAACAAGAGAGGATTGATGTCGTTGACTCGAATCTCGACGAAAGTGGCCCGACTGGAAAATTATTCAAGGTGGTGTCACACACACCTACATCCCTCTTATCCCCATAGTTACACCACCAGCTGGACTGGTGTGATGCAGCGTTTTTTTTACTTACCAGCACTTTAACGAGAAGACATTCATTCTTACTGTTACACTGTTGGTATCCACCATTATTATGCCTGAAAAGTAGTTTATCCAGTCTGATTGCTGGAATAGGATATCATTATATTAAGTCATCCACCAGCTATTTTTATTGTAGTTTAACGACACTTTTGACGTGTATGATCATCTCGCGGTGGACAGTTTTACGGGTGGAGGAACCCGGAGGATCCGGAGAGAACCACCGTGCAAGGACGAGCATCAGTTGGACTCTCAGACTGCTAACTCCACACAAGCAGGGTTAGCATTTGGTTGAAGGCAACTGCATCATTGACGTGCAGTGCGCCTTAGTCCACATCGCCGTGTGCAATCGGGAGTAAGTGGTCTTTCCCGTGAACACAGCGTAATTAGCCCTGACAGGGATCGAACTGTGAACCTTACGGTGTGAAGTCAATGTGGCAACCACTGAGAATACATATTATTTTGTATTACGTGAGTAGCTGCCAAGAATAAAGTAATGGATGCGCATTCTCTTTATATTTTCAAACTATACTTCCAAAGTATCACATTTAGTGATTTAATGTCATTATGAATTATGAATTAAATTATAGCAATTACGACAAAATTGTTATGTTTCCTTCCAAAAGTTTCACGGCGTTTTTCCCGACTATATAAAGGAAATTTCATATTTGAAACCGTTAGAAATCATTTTGAGATTATAATAACAGTAATGTGCACGCAATAATATTTCGGACAGCATGATATTGTTCCGTATGTCTTTGATTCCCAAACTAATAATCGATCGTTAGCCTAAGAATCGACCTTGTAAATAATTACCGCATTTCGAACTGCGAAACAATGTTGCTTTCTGTCGTCACAGGTGCACTTACACGGGGCACGCAGAGTACTAATTGTTAAGAACTAAACGTCTGGTCGTTCTTTTGTCTTTCACAAAACCTATTAATTACCTAATTTCCAATGGCTCTCAGCAAAATAAATACAAGTGTATTTATATTGGGTAGCACAGTGTCATGTCGCCTCTTGCGTACAATAAGGCCCTATCTGCAATGTTACATCATTGCAGATGACGCCTGGTTGCATTCAAGGCACTATTTGTTTTTTTATTGGTGTTAACGACACATTTGACATCCAGAGGCACCTCGTGTTGGACAGTCTTACGGGTGAAGGAAGCCGGAGTATCCGAAGAGAACCACCGAGCAACGCGAGCAATTGTCACCAGACTTCCTATCATGCCTAAATCCACACAAGCAGGGTCAGCAATGGTTGAAGACAAGTGCACCATCGACGTGCAGTACGCTTTAGTACACATTGTCACCGTGCACCCACATAGGAAATCGGGATTAATTGCCTTGCCCAATGACACAACGCAGTTACCCCCCGGCGGGGATCGAACTGTGTACGTTTCGGTTTGAAGTCCAACGCCGTAACCACTTAGCCACCGCACTCCCACTCAAGGCACGATCTAAGGCTCAGAGAATACTATATCGCGACTCGGGTATTCCTCACCCAATACGGTTCCTCTTCGTCTCATATGACACTACTAAAGAAATGGAAAAAACCTCTCTTTATCGCGATCTGGCCAGGTCACATTTTCACAAGTGAGTCAAGATTTCCAAAATAAAATATTGCGAAATTAGGAGAAAACACACGTAAATAGGATTGTCCTCGAATGTCTTATTTCGACAGGTGACGTTCTATAGTGTTGTGAATGGAGAACGTGGTTCAGTGGGTAGATCATTGGACCTCAAACCGAAATGTTGGTATCTGCGGTCTGTCCTCAGGCAAGATACTTAATATCGATAACTCGCGTGGGGGTATAGTGGCGCTGTGTACTAAAGCGTACTGCACATCGATGAAGCACTTACCTTCAGCCGCTGCTTACTCTGCTGGTACGTTAGTAAGTCTAACAACTGCTCGTGGTTGCCTTGGTGGGTAGCTTCGAGTACTCCGGCTTCCTTCACCCGTAAAACCGACCGACCCGATGTGACCGTGGCTGTTCGAAGAAGAGTCATTAAATTCCATTAACCCTTTGAGACTTTAATTATTCTGACGTTCAAACGTCACTGGGAATTCAGTTTCTTCAACGTTTTTTTCAAAATGCGACGTCAAACGTCGGAAAGTACAAATAAGATATTTTTCACAACAGGCACTCTCCAATAATTTGTAATAAACCAAATTTATATGAACAAAATATTATTTCTGTTTGACTGAATATGAAATATAAGCAAGGGAAGTGTGGGCTTTTGCTCTGGTATCCTCATTTTTGAAAGCCCTGATAGTGGCTTCTTCCGCTTAACCAGTTAAGAAGTCTTGACAGCAGGATTATATTAGTACTTTAAGCTGCGATAACATTTGGCTCAACTGCTGTCGCTGAGCACGATTCGGGGAAAATAGGAATTGAGGTTAAAACTTTAAAAAATCGAAAAATAATAACAAAACAAATGACCACAAAGTTTCAAGGCGCTGTTTGATTTCGAACATCATAAGACGTACAAAAGTATAAAAGGGTTAAACAAACAAGCAAACAAACAAACAATGTTGTGGGCAGGAAAATGGACAATTTAGAATGGATTGCAAAAGATCGCGATTCCCTGCCCTCTTTTGTGATCACAGTACTGTATGCAAAAGCTGATCTATATGCAATACTATAAAACGGTTACAGTTGTATTTTCTAGAATTGTATTTACTGCCTATTAATCCAGCCGACTAAATGTATCATTGGCATTTTAAAAGATATGGCAATTTGCCACCTGGCAAATTACCAGATCTTTGAAAATGCTAATGGTTCATTGTAACGCATTTAAAGTCATAACTAGAAAATACGATTCTAGAAAATACAATTGTAAAAGTTTTACAGTTCTGGCCCCTGGTGATCGTATTATTATTTTGATAGTTTGAGTGATTCTGCTTCCTCTTTCGGAACTCGACAGAGATACTGGGATGAAGAATGAACGGATATCTTTGGAATGCTTATGCTTACGAAAATATCCTTCTGTCTGTAGCAGAAAAAGTGTCAAAACATATACCATCGCCAGAGGCTCGTCGGTTTCATTCTTAATCCTACTCGTAGAATAATTTTTTTACTTGAAAACACTATACGTTTATTTTGTTTATCCCATAAATCTTTTACAGGGCAGTCGCGGTGAAATCGTCCTGTTACTCGCTACAAAACACAGCTAGAAGTGAGGACATAGGTCCAATTCGAAGACAAGCAAAATTGCCCAAAATAAAAAAGGTGCAGTGATACATTTCTGTCTAAAAATAATTCCCCTACAAACCTGAGCTAAACTTGCAAAAATACTTTATTAAATGAACAATGTGTAGTGTTACTACTGGTATTGTGTAATACTTTCAGACAGGTTTAAAGAAAACAACAATTGAACTGTTAATTATACTACACGGATGCGGTAGAGGTCAGAGGTCAACAAGCACGTCTTTACTGCAGGAATAAATTCTTTCAGTGTTAAACCTATGGGGAAAATTTATCACCCTACTAGGTAAATAAAGCAAAAATTTATCCAAGGCATTTATTGTTCAAATAAACAGACATTTATGGGTAAACTCTCTTTTACATACATGTCCTTTGCCTTTTCAGATTTCCAACGACTGTGCCGTTTGAACAAGCGATCACATATATTATTATTGGCCGCTGATGTAGCGCCACCAGATCGCAAGCTGTGTGTACTAAATAATTTTACGTCCAAGCCCAACCCCAAAAGACCCTCGCGGATAATCTGGAGTAGGAAATATTTTTCCCTGGTCTCAAAACATACTTATTCTGAGATTTCAAATAAACGACAGCTCGAAAAATACATTCCTCGCTCCCCTGGTCTATCTGAAACTCCTCAAATTAACTAAGCAGAATGATAGGGACAGGTTGGAAGAAAGGTTCTCCCAACTATGACCCAATTTCTGTACCTATACACGTTATTTTTGGCTTTTCCGATGAAAATTCTGACAAACATTTCTTCAAAAATTTCATCACAAGCTTGTAATTTTGAAAGCTCGTCAAATCTGAGAAAACCAGCATAAGCTGTTAAGCACATTGTTACAGTCCGAAAAAAAGAACCCCGAGGGAGTTGCATGATAAGCCACCAAGCGTTTCAAAATATCAGGAGAGATGAGCCTCTTGCGATTGTATCGCGGAGTTAAAGAGCGTGCGACTGCCTCTTTAACCATCTGAGGCAAGGAATGTGCGGTAGGGTCATGACAAATTGCAACCATGTGAGCCCAGGCAATGTCATAGAGTTCTCTGAAGAGCTAGATTTCGAGGTTTGCATCACACTCAGAAGATATAGCGCTACATGTGAAGGCCAAGCTGGTAGAGGGTTAATATACGTATCACTAAATCCGGAACACCATCTTTTCCAATTGAGAAAGCTGTATAAATAAGTCCTGACAGTTCTTTCTTGACTGGATTGCAGTATAACTGGAGGCAATTTATCCGCAAGCACTTTCAATGCCGGATCCGAGATGTCGGTTTGTGCCTTCCACGGCTCTGATTAAAACATATCTGCAAAACAAATGACAATACGTCTAATCCCATAGGGGACATAGAAATTTCTAGCACTCAGGCGACGAATTTATTATAGATGAAATCTCTCTCCGAAACTAAAGATAAATCACTACGAAGATGCTACATGTCCCCAAAATCTTCTTTGGGTGGGAGGGTGGGCCTTAATTAACAACTGACAGTTGTGACAATCAGCTCGTGCTGGTGTATTGAATATACATACCCGTGAATACCCACTCAATGAACTCCCGGGCAAACATGGGGAGAGAAGAACTCCGTTTCATTCTAATTTGCCAGCTCAAACGAATGGAAATCAATGTATTATCTACCCACCGGGCTTCCAACGTTTGTTTAATTCAGACATTTGTGCATATCGCCTTAAACACAACTTGCAGGCAGCAATATGTTCACGTCGGTCTTGCATTCGTAGGGAGGCTTGGTGATAGTTGAACCGCACAGCCCTACCGGGCTGTATGATTGAACCGCCACAGATCTTCTCCAGTTTGTTGTTTGCTTTGTTTTGTACTACCAGCGTCTGTTTTACGCATAACTTATGTATACCAGGAGCCAAAACTATAAAACGATTACAGTTGTATTTTCTAGAATTCTATTTTCTACCTATTAATATATCGGACTAAAACGAATCATTAGCATTTGAAAATGCTAATGGTTCATTTCAATCCGTACAAAGTCAGAGTTAGCAAATACAATTCTAGAGAACAAAATTGTAAAAGTTTTATAGTATTGGCCCCAGGTTCAAGAGAGGTTAAGGGTTAAACACTCGACTCGCCGATGTGACTATGCTGTGATCAGATCGAGATCCGATCGCGAAGGGATCACTTTTGCGTACGGCGCTGAATTATTCAACATTTTTACTGTTTCGAAGAATATTATTTGAAATCGATATGAAGGCATTTTAGGAACTTGTATCAATCCTGAATTAAATTTTTGTTAAAAGCAATTTATACGTCTGAAACTCCAGGCTTGGCAATTTCAGGAGAGCGATTTTTTAGCTCTCCTTACTGCCCTCCTGAAAGAATTAAGGAGAGCGAAAAACTGCCCTCCTAAATATTTTGGTCTGGGATGATTGAGATTACATGTATTATGCTCACATTAAATTTTTGTTGTAAAGCAAAAATGTAATTTAACTTCGAAGTCACATAACATCACGTAACTTCATTTTGAAAGTGGTTTAGTGGTAAAAGGTAATGGCTACAACCATACCCAAACACAGCTGCAATCATTTGAAGCAAAATGGGTCACAGCAATATTTTTTTTCTGTCAGTTTCAAGTTCAACAACTGACATCACAGTCTGAGGGGTAATTATTCAAGGAATACTGACACTATAATATACTACCATTACTACTATCCTGTCACTTGAAGCACTTGCACCAGGATGTGACTGTAGATTCAAGCAGATCTGTTGTCCAAGAAAGTCATAAGCCTACCACTACCACCTTCAACCCCCCTTGCGGGGGTTGAAGGTAGTAGTGGTAGGCTTATGACTTTCTTGGACAACAGGTCTGGGAACACACAGGTCTTGTCAAGTGTGTGTTCGGTTGTTGAGTGAGACATCTAGATGTCTAAGAGATTTCGCTTTACCTTAGTAAAGTTAATAAAATCACTGATGTAGTCTGTTGGTTTCAGTTTCAATGAGTTCGTTCAATTGGATACTTAAAATGCTGTGTAAAGCTAATTGCTCTCCTAAGTTGATTGAGGAGAGCGATTTTTGCCCTCCTGCATTTTTCAGAATGCCAGGTCTGAAACTCATGCAGAAAATGTAACTTTATAAATGTCAATGAATTCTTTTGAAACACTCTTTTCGCGTTATGCATATTAAAAGAACATGGATATACGGTAATAGCTACCAAATTGGGCCGTCTGAAATTAAAAGTAATGATCGGTCAGAAACACGTGGGAAAACCGATGACAGAGATGGAATTTAATACGATTACTGGAACACAAAATATGATTTTTCACATGAAACTGTTGTAACGTCGGACACAAATGAACATGAACACTTTTGATATGCGGTCTTTGGACTTGTACGGTCACAGTATATTCTCATTTCCCATTTTATAAAAGAAAATTAGTTTAGTTTAACTGTTTGCATACTGATGTCAAAATACCGAAAACATAAGTCGCATATTTTTCCCATAATGCAACTAGACATTTAACCAATTCACTCTTGTTTGACATTCTGTCAAATAAGATTGAGCTTGTTAACTCTTTACCTAACACGAAATACAGACGACACTTGCAAATAAAATTCTTGAATAACTATTTTTTAATCTCAAAAACATAGGTTATGACCCCTCATTGCAACTCATTTTTCTCCGCGATCGATTGGTATATCGGTCAGTATTTTTATTTCAGTGACGTCACGATGGAAGAAAAATCATCCTAGAGTGCTGTTGGATGACATGAGGAAATCCCACCCTTGCGAAAAGATATTTCACCCAGATATTCGCCAGGACTTGTGTCTGTGTCTAATATATTTTCCTTAGGGTGAGACTTTCCCATCCCACCACACATCACTCGTGGGTAATAATATTCTATTTTTATATTTGGTGATAATTCCAAACCTTAATAATCCCGGGCCTTATTATGCCGTAATTACAAGCCTTTACATTATTTCCTGGTTATCTCTTTACTTCAGAAATGATGCCAAGTCATAGATTTATTAATACAGTAAAACCTGTCTTGAAAGACCACTGTCGTTTTTTTAACAGTATTTTATTTCTCCAGAACAGATAGAGGTTTGGTAAACAGGCATAGCCTATGTGATACCGAAACCAAGATGAAGAAATTACCCGTAAAGCTAATTAAACAAACAAAATAACAATAATAATAATTCTTGTGCTCTTTTGGTTGAGATGTATTCTATATACAGACGTCAGTTCTGCCAACAGTCTTGATAGCTGCCCCTCTAATGCCCCAATGGTATCTTAACGGGTCTATATCCCTATATCTCAATATCTAGATGTCGCTGCACGGTGCATCGAGCTAAAGTTCAATGCACCACTTCCCGACATGGCGAAAGCTTGTCCCCGGTGAAAAAGGAATAGTTGTCCACAGGAAAAACAGTCCGCCCCACCCCCACCCCTCCCCAGAGTACGAACCGCGGAACCCCAGTCCCCGGTCCAACATCTCCAAGAATTAGTAGTCCAAGAGATACCGGACCCAGGGCCACAATACCGCGGACCCACGGCCCGGGATAGTCCTCCCTCGCCCCATCCCCCATACACTGGACGGAAAACAGGTCCAGGACAAAATGTTTAACTCTTATATCCATACAGCTGACAATCATCTAAGACGTACTACTATCTCTAAATCTTTCGGCGAGATTCATAATTCTATGGGCCTTTTCGAACAATGCTATATTCTTCCCAATAGTTAGTGTATTATTCCCGTACATGATATCACAGACGGTTAACGTTCCTGTCTGCATGTTTTGGAAACTAGTTAGTCTTTGGTCATGATAAAGAGGACACTGAAACATAAAGTGTTCTGTGTCTTCATATTGATATGTAGCCACATGCACAACGTGGGTTGTCAGTTAAAAATCTTTCAAACATATGCGCGTCCAGTACACTGCACCTGAGACGTAGTATGCAGTGAGTGATTTGTCTTGTTGTAGTACTGTGGAATCTTTATGTCGCTGTTTTTAAGTTTACCTTTAAAAGACTGTTTGGAAATACTGTTCCGCGTAACAGGATCCAGAGCATTCCATAATTTAGTTGCAGAAAGTAGAAATGATATTTGATAATTCCTAGTTTTACATTGGAACTCCCGTATTAATCTCAATGGCCTCAGTGGGAAATGAGAAAGACTTGAAACAGGTCGGAGTGCTAATAATGAAAAATAGGTTGGGCACTAACTTGTAATAATTTTGTAGATAGCCACTAGTTTATGTCGCTTCCTTCTCTCGGTGAGGGTAGTAAAACCTGTCTCTTCATACAGCAGTCGATGGCCTGTTCCCCAAATTGCATCACTGATAGTACGAAGTGCGTCTTATTGTAGATGTTCTAGTAAATCTGCTTTAATTGCAGAGCAGTTGTCACAAATTATATCAGCATAATCAAACAAAGGTAGGATGAACGATCTATAGATTGTCTTTAGAGTCAGTCTATTCAGTCTCTACTTTAGTCTGCACAGACAGTTTATCATAGGGCTCACTTTGCCAATGGTAGTGTCAATGTGAAAATCCCCCGATCCCGATGAGTGAAAATGTAGGCCCAAATATTTGTGAGAGCTAACTTCAGTAATTGGGTGTCCAAGTAGATATAGAGTCGGGTACGATTGGGTATTTCTCTTTCTACCTCTGCACATAGCCACAGGTTTTTCAGGGCTGAAACAACCTGCCATTCTGCTGACCATTTACCAATCCTCATTTAGTAGCAGTGTGAGTATCCTCAACTATTAAGTATAATGAAGTATCATCAGCATATAAACGAATATTCGATGTAATATCAGTTATAGTGTCATTTATATATATAATAAAAAGAAGGGGTCCAAGAACGGGCCCCTGCGCAACCTCTGGCGGGATAAATTTACGTAATGAAGCTTGAGCATTGATAACAACTTTCTACGTACGGTGGGTTAAATAGTTTGGGAACCAATTTAATAGTTTGCCTCGTATTCCTGTGTGCGGCCGTGCAATTTGTGTATCAAACATTTATGCCATACCCTATCAGATGCTTTACTGATATCACAAAATATAAGACGAATATATTTTCCTTGATCTAGACTTTTCCTAATAATATTATCCATGTCAATAAGTAAATTTATCATATGACTCGTCCGTTTTGTTCACTTTAAAACATTTGCTATTTTGTTTTCATATTAATCAGTGATAAATAAAGCCTTCCGTCAATTTCATTTTGGTCAGTTTCAAAACTAGACAATTTGATTGGCTGAACAAAATACAACTGGGCCACATTTTCATAATTTGCATAATTAGAGTTGGGAGCTTTCATTGGTCAATTTAAAAACTGGACAATTTGATTGGCTAAACAAAATACAACTGGGTCACATTTGCATAATTTCAGTAGGGAGAATTTACGTTATCTGTCCTATTTGGGGTGGGTTATATTGTATTAATCTTTCACCTACAAGAAAAACGCCATTCATTTTTTTTTCATATTTTCACTTTTTGCTTCCAAAACATAGGCTATGACCCCTCATTGGAACGAGCTCAACGAGCTCGTTCCAATGAGGGGTCATAGACTATGTTTTGGAAGCAAAATATAAAAAATTTTAGTTGTACGAGGATGTTTTTTCCAAGTGCCGTCTGCAACTCAAGTTAGGTGATGGGTTAAAAAGTCATACTAAGTGGCCAATTTGTGCGCGTGTGTGTCATATGATAAATAGAATATGAAATGGGCGCTTTTCTCATATAATATTTATGAAACTCGTCCGAATTTTCCGATTGGGCTCGCCAGAGGCTCGCCAAAACGGAAAATTCTTAGACTCGTTTCATAAATGTTATATGAGAAAAACACTCATTTCATATCCTCTATTTACTGTACTGTCACCTGGAATAAATCCAGACTGCGTTTTTGTCAAAAGGTTATAACTTACAAGAAAGGTATCAACATTTTTAAAAATTATTCTCTCGAATACTTTGCTCACACAGCTAGTTAGAGAGACTTGGCGGTAATTACTTTTACTGTTTATAGAAAGATTTTGGGAATTGGCAGAACGTTTAGCATTCGTCCGGGAAGTAGGTAATACTCCTGTAACAAGTGGCATGTTAAATATACGCATCAGTGGGTAAGCTAACTCTGTGGATCAAGACTTTAGTATGGTGTTGTTAATTAAATCAGATCCACGAGCCTTATTTATATCCAGTTTTCCTCACCCACCTTCAACTTCATCAATCTGTATTTCAAATTCTGTCAGCTCATATTCCGAATGTTGAGTTGTCAGTGGATCTTTATCTTTAACAGTGTCACATTGTTCTATGAAACAGTTGTTAAAGAGTCCGATAATTTCCGCCGGTTCATCAACAACAACTCCATGTTTTAGCAGTGGGGGAAACATAACATTTTTATTACCTTGATTTGTTTAAAACTGTTTCATAGTTTTCCACCACCGCCCCGAGGAAAAGCTGTTCGATGAGGCAAAATCATATATCCTTTGATCATATGCTAGTTTGAATTTTCTTACTGACTCGATAGATTCGTTCCTCAATTTTAGAAATTTTTCCCAGTCCTGCGGGAGATACCTACGTTTTACAGTGTTATGGGCATGATTTCTTTTTCTTATTATTGTATTATTGCGCGGACATACAGTTAAAACTAGAAGTCCTGTCATGAAACGCGCACAAATAGCACGTTGATCTACGCGTTAATCTACGCGTTATGACCATAGTATGGCTATCAAATCCTGCACATAATGGCCTGTGCACAAGCAATGTTTCAGCCAATGGACCTCCGGGTAACCCGGAGGTCCATAGGCAGAAACATTGCATGTGTTTGCAATGAGTAACCAGGAGAACCTGCGGTGCTGTGGATGCCATTCGATATGGCAATTGCGCGCAATTCCTACTCACAATTAAGCCTAGATAAGTGCACAGTTCGTGACAGAACTTCTAGTTTTAACTGTAGGAGTTCATCGAAGGCTTAACAATTGGTCTGATGCGTACAGTTCTGAAGGGTATATAGCGTTTTGCAATACTGATAATATATTCGGTGAAATTAGAAGTAATATCATCAATGTTGTTCATATCTAAAATGGGATTCCAATTATCTGTCGAGAGGGATGTTGTTAAATCATTTACGTCCATTTCTCTGTAATTCCAGATTTGTCTATAAAATGGTCTAAACCTTGACCGTTTAGTTTTTATTTCTACATAAACTGCGTGGTTATCGCTGCAGAATGGCGAAATAACTGAAGTACTGGAGACTGATTCTGAGCATGATGTTAGAATCAAATCGATAAGTGTTGCAGACTTTTCTGTAATACGGGTTGGCGTATAAATAAGTTGAGTAATATTATGCGTTAATTCAAGACAGGAAATTTTGGAGTGCGGCGAATCATAGCAATTTGCATTAAAATCACCCACAATAATAAATTTGAGAGATAGGTCATTTCGTGCTGCTGATATAGATTCATCTATCAAGTCCCAATAGCCAATGTTCGCAGATGGCGGACAATAGAAAACTCCAATCAGACATTTGTGGTTCTGCTGTCGTATATCACACCACAATGTCTCCAATCCTCACGAGCTTTAAAGACACGATCCAGTGTTATGTATATGACTATTCCACACCCTTGTCCAAGTCCCCGGTCTCTATGGATCGGAGGGAAATGATATCCATCAATTTGGAGGTGCTTATCATCAACATCCTTACTCAGGTTCGTTTCTGTTAGGGCAATAATATCATCTAGTTCGGCAGTAATGCATTCTCTCTTATTCCGAAGTCCCCTGACATTCAGATGAATGATTTTTATGCTATCTGTAATGCCTCCGGGGATGGGTTCAGTATCTCAACATTGCATAAGGAGCGAAAATATAATTACAAGGACATGCCCAATGATGTAGTGGAATATGTTTGTATTGCCTACGGGGCACAGTGCGTACTTACAGTCGATAAATCGGCCAATCCTGATGCGACAAGTTTGTATATCAATAGCCATTTATATACAAGCTCGATATCACAACACTAAATGACTGATCGGTATTCGTAACTGGAGGACAACTATCTTTTGGTGACAGAGCTGAGTGTTTTGCATCTTAAACTAAGTGGTGGTGCATGGAAAATAGAAATTGATATGATACTATAAAACATCAATGGAATGTTAAAAATATGTGGCGGCTGGCAACAACTACAACATTCGACTAGTGAACTTATCAGGGGATGGCTGTCCCCTCAGATCTTGCCTTAAGGTGCTATGGAGGTAATGGACGGCTAGCCCAGAACCAGGCCATCCCCTGAAAATTAAGGCAGAATAATAATTTGTGACTTTTTGTTTTCCATCCGTATTTATGAACAATTCTTTACAATTTTGAACACCAAAAAACAACAAGAAAAAATAATAAAAATTTATAAATTATTCTGATTCTCGACGACATCGAGAACAACATGCCTCCCATCCCCAAGTTAAACCCTCCGTCACTTGCATAGCACGTTAAATTGCTCTGTTATGATCTACGAAGTTCGTACTATAGCATACGTTTTATACGTTCTACACTTTAAGGGTCCGACAGATATATTTCTTGGTGAGTATTTTCGACATACAACGAAAAATAATTATTAGTAGGATTGTTATGTGCTTGTTTGATTTACACATATTACTAAAGATCGAGGTGGCATCCACATAAGGACGCACGAGACATTCGCAGTGTATAAAGTGTGTAATGAAGCTTGACATAAACCCTAAATAAACACCGCAAATATCCCATGCATCCCCACACGAAAACCGTACCAACTGTTTTCCCATTCACGTGCATCCCCTCACGAAAGCCTTGCCCATTCCAAAATGACAAATTGAAGAGTAAATCAGTTAGATATTATTAAGCTTCATTCATCCCAAAACATTACATTACATGCGTATGCAACTTATTGACAGAAAGATTAGCATATCCTATTCCGTTAATTACGTATGCGCCTGGAAGTCTATAGCGATTGTTAATACTTGCATCAATACATGTCTTGGTCAAAACATGTTCCCTCATATTGTGAGCAGAACTGCATTTACTGAAAAATGGAATGACTACTCCTATTAGTGTCCATTAAACTCGGGTAAACCTATTATACTATCATCTTCCTAAAAAAAATTTCATTTAACTCTCGTAAACCTGCTCTATCATCTGCCATAACAACACTTATATACTGCCTGTAATTATGTATTATCATTCTACAAAAACCAAGTGTTCTTTCTACAACGATTCCATAGCAACATTTAGTATTCTGCAACCAACTTATAGTATTGCATGCAGTATTACAGTTTTTGTCAAAAATACTGTCCTATTTCAATTTTTAAGTGTTTTCACTGTAACGATTCCGAAGCCACACGTCAATATACATTTTACATACTTATATTCTTGCATGCGACAGTACATTTGATGTCAAAATGGTGACTTTATAAGTTTATTTAACATTAATAAAGAAATCCATACGACAACTTTCATTATTATAGTTACTGACAAATTCGTTTAATATGTTATTTTATCTCATATTATTACATGCAATACTACAGTAACTGACAAAATGAAAGACTTGGTCAGTTTCTTTGGAAACTTCACAAACTATTGACAATCACATGAGTGGCAAGCAACACCCATCATACACCCATCATATACTTTTAGTTAGTGGGATACAGCGGAGGCTCAAAATGTCCTGGAAAGTAAATTTCACAAACACTTGTCTATCACAAGAGTGGAAGTACCACCCATCACATACTTTTAGTTACAGGGACACAGTGGAGGCTCACAATGCCATAGAGAGTAAATTTTACAAACACTTGTCTGTCAAATGAGTAGTAAGTTATACCCATCATATACCCATCACATACTTTTAGTTATTGGAACACAATGAAGGCTCACAATGCCCTAGAAAATAAATTTCATAAACACTTGTCTATCAAATAGGAGGCAAGCAATACCCATCATACTCCCATCAAATACTTTTAGTTATTGGGACACAATGAAGACTCACAATGCCCTATAAAATAAATTTCATAAACACTTGTCTGTCAAATGACACCCATCACACAGTGAAGGCTAAAAAATGCCTAGAAAGTAACATTCACAAACAGTTGTCTATTACATGAGTGGCAAGCAACACCCCTCGTCGTGAGACACTACCTATCTTGAGAGACCACTGTGGCCATGTACCGATTGGTTTCACTCTGTATTGGATCTGCCATGAGAGACCAACTGTCTTGAGAGACCGCCTATCTTGAGAGACCGCAAAACTGTGGCAAAAACTCCGTTTTGTTCCTGTTTTGAGAGACCGGAAAATCATTTTTGGCAATTTCAGAGTATTAAAAATCAATTAAGATCAACGCAGTGTGTACAGAAATCAATAGTTCAAAATTGTAATCAGAACATCTGCCCAACAGTGAAACTGTTGGTCAGGACATATGTCCCCCGAAACCTTACTATCTGAAATTATACACATGTATGACAAATATCATTCACTGTAGACTGTCTGAAAACTATATTAATTGGCTTTCAATTCCATTGTTATTCAGTTGTATAACTTCAAGTCTGAGAAATGTTTTTCAAAATCCATGTGAAAAGATAAAGGTTATTGTTAAAAAAACAAATTTAGGTCCTTTATGTGCTTAAGTGTGACAAAATCAAAGAGGATTAAGCAAACTAAAACACCCAGGTAAGCGTATTTTTACTCAACGTGTGGCTGAAATTATTTGCTATTAAAACAAAACCTAAAATTCAGCATGTGTCTTCCAAAAATGAGCCACAACTACAGAACACGTGTGAAAACGATATTGTGCCCCAGGGATACTCTGGGCAACATTCATATCCAGATACTATAATGATTTTCTGATCAGAAAAATGTGGTGACATAAATTCTCTTGAGGAGGGGAGGGGGGATTATGTACTTTCTACGCTTCTGCTACTACCGCGTGTAAGAGTGTTCTGTTTCATATGTTTGCATGTGCTCAGATATATTGATTTCTGAACGTTAACATACTCACACAAATTCGTTATTGTCTGCATTGAATGATTCATGCGAGCAATCTGGAAAGTTAATACTATCGCGTTGTATCGACTCTTTTCACACAGAACACAGACGTAATAATGTTTGTTAAATAAACACCTACATTTATCTTTGGTGACCATTTATCAATGCGCTGCACTTCTAATGAATAAAACGCCAGTCTGGAAGAATAAATTGAAATGTCACTTTTATTGTTTATAATAACTGACAAAGGTAATAATGGGTAATGGATGGTTTCAGCTCTAGTTCTATAATATCTGTTAACTCTTCGTCTGATCCCAGTTTAGAGAACAATTGCTATGATTGATTTGAAAGTTTGTTGTAAAAATATTGATTTTGTTCCAAAACACAGCAAGATACTCCAATTTGTGGACGAGATTCAACTGTGTTCTCGACATCTCGACAGAACGAACTCGAAAGGTTCCTCCAATATGGATTGCGCGCAAAGAATGGAAAAATATCTACAAGGTTTGCCTGTCTCGTCAGCTCAGTAAACTTATTTCGGTGAAAATATCCATTCAGTATATCATCTCGTGTTTAAAAAATGAAATGTAAAAACAAATATGTTGCCTTATGTCTTACAGTTAAAACTAGACGTCCTGTCACGAACTGTGCACTTATCTAGGCTTAATTGTTCGTAGGAATTGCGCGCAATTGCCATATCGAATGGCATCCAAAGCACGACAGGTTCTTCTGGTTACTCATAGCAAATACGGGCAATGTTTCTGACAATGCACCTCCGGGTTACCCGGAGGTGCATTGGCTGAAACATTGCTTATGCACAGGCCATATGTACAGAATTTGATAGTCTTACTATGGTCATAACGCGTAAATTAACTCGCAGATCGACGTGCTATTTGTTCGCATTTCATGGCAGACCTTCTAGTTTTAACTGTATGTATTCAAATTTGGGAAGTCCTCTAACACCGCCCTGTTTCGCACTCAAATGAAAAGACATATTTTCTCTTGTCCTTCCACCTTTGTTTTCAACTTTCGCAATTTTGAAAGAACTGTCTGTGTATATAAGCCCAAAATAAGATTGAGTATTCCTAAATCAATATATATTACCCTAATCAGCTAACTGCTCAAGGTTTACAAAGTGGTATCATTCAGATTAGGATTCAGTGCAAAAAGTTATCCAAGAAACGACCAAAAAACCTTTTACTTCCCGATACCTCAATGTTAGCACCCTTCCCCACTCCCTACAAAATGGCCATTCGGCTGCAGCAAAGTACGTCTGATGGAATTTTTTTCTGACATGGATGTTTTAGAAATTCAGTTTTTTGCATGCCCAAGTTTCATTTATAAAACATCCAATGCTATGGCAAATAGATGCATTCACTACAATTTCATGTCAGTTTCAGATTGGATTGTGGTAATTGTTGTGATTAATTAACCTTTCCGCTGAAGCAAACTTCTGTCTCTCGACTTTACCTTTGAATATTAACCGCAAGTGCAGGTTATTGTATATGAAACATGTAAGGCATTAGTTTTTTAATTGGTAAGAGAAGCCATTGTCAAAATGGAATCCACAGTCTTTGGGAGCTAGAGATGTTTTATTGTCCAAGAGGTGGATCATTTGATATGTAGCATAAAATGCTCTAAGCAAATTGCTGCCACAATCCAATACTTACATTTGAATAAAACCCAAAGAACCCATTAATAACTAGTATTAAACGCCTGTTATATGAAACCCCATCTACAGTAACACTAAATCATGTGGACAATTAAAATCCGTTCCGCACATATGTGCGGAACAGAAATCGTTGACGGACTATTTTTATAAAGAAGTGAAATTTCACTGGCATTTTCTACAAATCGTGCACCGCAATTACAATTTGAATCCCTAGCGATAGTTAAAAATCGCCTCCTGAGTTCCAATGTGTTCTATGTGCCAGTAGGCACGTAGAACACATTGGAACTCGGGGGACGAAATAGTAACACGGGTTCCCCTCGCAAATTTGATTGGCGATAAAAGGTGTTCTTTTTGTTGATAGTTATCAAAAGCATTGCTGAGTGTCTTTCTAATAATTGTTCTATAGATCTGAATGCGTGTAATAAATACAGAACGAGTGTGGATGGGTTAATCAATGTGGCACTTGTGCCATCGCGGAAGGATAAAACGAGAGGCTGCAGGCCTCTCGTTTTAGCCTTCCACACTGGCACTCATGCCATATCGATTAACCCATTCACACGCGCATGTTGTTCTGTGTATTTACATTCTTCAAGGAGGGAGGGTTCAACTGACTCTTGATATTTCCTTTATAGTGTTTAAGGATTAGGAGAATATTGGGTAGTCAGAACCGCTTCGAGTAAAGTTTGGAACTCCAGCCAAGGGCTATTTTGGCGAAAGTGTTGCGGAAGTAAGTGAAAGTCTATCGATTTACGATCGTAAGTTAGGACTCAGATTGCTGTGATTACTGAGAGAACTACGAATCCCCATCAACCGCGAAGTCCCATCAGCCTGTGGCGTTTTGTGATTCCTTGCCAGACGATGTCAGACACTGGGTTCAGGTTGGTTACCTCACCAACTTGTCGTGTTCAGCACAACGAAGACCAGTTTACCAGTTATCTACGATTTTTATTAAACAAAATGTACATTCTCACCGCGACTACTGTTGTCTCTGGCATGTATAATACAACAACGTTCATTCAAGACCAGTGGCGGCATCCATCTTTCTACTACCAGGTGGGTTCGTACTCGTCAGGAGCCCAGAGACAACTTGTCTACACACCAAGAAATCGGTGCTTATATCCACCAGATATTTCCGATGCCAAACCTGATTACGTGACTATCAGTCAGCGGAATAGTTAGGGCAAAGCCCCCGTGACGTGGCAGTCGCCATTGTTAGACACTTGTACTGCCATGCAGACTGTCGATATGCAATCTATGGAGTGGTTGTTCCGCCGGGGTTCTGTTAACCGGGGGAATTGTGTGGTAGAATTCACAATTCTGCAACTTCAGCATCATGTGATACCCGTGCGTGTTCTGGGAGTGTGATTTATGGGTTGATGACAGCTATGACAGTTCAAATATTACCAGTTCGGAGATTTCCGCCCGTGATATCTAACAAATAAAACTCGACTACCGGCGTTATCTCTGAGCAGTTCTTCCACCGAGTGTAGGTCAGTCGAGTGTAGGTCAGAGTATTTCTATACTCTGACTGTTAGTTTATCCAATTCTATGAATATCAGCTTTAAGGAAATTTGGCAATAATATGAGTCGCATTCAAACTAATAGAAGACTGTCCTTTTACTTCTATAATTTCCATGGAAGAGCTATAGCTCTTCTTTCGAGCTTGATTAACCTCTGTGGGCCCACTTCGCAACAATAGGTGTCGGAATGAGTTGTGGGGATGATGACTCAAAGTAGTTTTATTTGGCAAGAGGCTTTTTATTGCATTAAAGGAAGTTATATGGATAAGTGGCCCCAAATGTTGTTTTATTGGGCGAGAGACTGTTCGGGACAGTAGAATAAGTTATTAGGTAAAGTGATTGATCGACTTTGACGCAGGAGTAAAGTTAGTTCGAGGGAGCTACCGAGAGCCCGCAGATTCGACTTAAGCTGGAAGCTTGGAGTGATCTGAGTGGAAGCCAGGCAAATCTCATGCATGAACACTGTATGTTTAAACGGAGATCCATTAGCATTAAAAGTGGATGCTTCTGCCCATAGGATGACTGGAAGGAACAAATAGACAATACATTATGGGGCGGAGCGACGATAGGAGACTACACCAACTAGAGGGCGCCAGGGTTCTCGAAGAAAATTTGAATATTCAAGGGAGGGATAAATTCATAGTGATTTGTATTATGTATAATTAGATTTTCTTGGACCATTCTTGAAGCGGGTATAGGAGTAACTCTTTGTTTTATTATCATTAAATTATATTCAGACGATACTCTTCGGTTATCTTTTAAATATCATGTCAACGTCATCTACCGATGACGAATCTACCCCAACAAACACAGCGAGGTGATGCGACAAAGGTCAGGTGCTTCTCGGGGTACGGCTGAGCTGTCATCTCCAGCCCACCCCCACCCTTGTGTCGATAATAGCTATGCTTTCCAAACTCCGCTGGGAAAAAGATGGTGTCACCTTTGAATGATGCTGCTTCAATTCCCACCTTAGTTTCGGTATCACATGCTGTGAAGTCAGAACACGGAGGCTCTGTGGTTAGAGCATCGGACCCTAAACCTACAGGTCAACGGTTTAATCCTGACGAGCGGCAACTGCGTAAACGATTGTCCACGCTGGGCTATGTGGCGCTGTGTACTATCGCATATCGCACGTACGTGGTGCGCTCGCATTCAGCCGCTAACTCGGCATGTATAGCTTAGGAAGTCGGAGAGTTCGCCGCTGCTCGTTGGTTCTATCTCTCTGTGGTACTGCGGCTTCCTCCGACGCTAAAAGTGTTGTCAAACCCCAATATATAAACACTGTGAAGTAATGAAGTGGAGGCTTAACTTTACACAATGACAGCTCGGTTCTCACTTTCAACAGTTTTTACAGATGAGACACCACTGTCATTCACAATAAGTTTAGGTACACACGTTTTTACCAGTCTGGTGACAGTTATTTGTGGATGGTTATCCTCAAATAAAAAAGTATCAGATAATAAATCACTAGGTCATAAGTATCCTCAAATACAAGGATGAGTCAAAGACCAAGAGTAGCATCCACTCCTTGGAGCAAATGCTCCCGTTGCTGATGTTGACCTTACACTCTAAAATCAGTTGGGTTAAAAATTAACCCAAATCAGCTGGGTTGTGTGAATATGAACCAAATTCTACCTCCTCCTACAGTGAATAGGGTTGTGATTAAAAATTAACCCAAATCAGCTAAGTTGAGTGAATATGAACCCAATTGGGTTCATATTCACTCAACCCAGTTGATTTAGGTTGATTTGTAACCCAACTGATTTTAGAGTGTAAGCTCATTTGATTATGTTAGCCACTGCAACTGCTGTGCCCAGTTATCATCCGATTTCCGAGATGAGACGAAGAGCCGTACGAGCAATTACTCCTAGTAGCAAATGATGGCTTTGTTATTTTGCTCATTTGGCAAAATCGCCACCCACGATTCTCGGCACCCCTTTCAAAGAACTGGACGCCATTCTGTCCTAGATGAGAGTCACGAGAGAATTTACTTCTATGAGAATTTGCTTTTGTTGCTCTTTGGCTTCTTTGGTGAAACAAACCACCATCCATGTTCCATTGCACCCCCTCCCGTAACTAATATCAACACTCGTTCCCAGCCATTATTGCAGGCAGCCGTTCATTCACACAGTGTGTGGTAGACTATTAGTAGTATTCGTTACCATGATAGCTGTGCGTATTCAACGTTACTCGATAAAATACAGACATTGGGAAATGTTCCAGATACATACGCGGGGAATCTGGTTTACGCGTTAGAACGCCATGGAAGAAACCATCTGATTGAAAGTTACGCGTCTGAGTAACGTTATGGCGTGAATGAAAAGTATTGTACTCATAGAAGAATGAAATTAAAAATATTTTTAAAAGTATTCACGTGAGGGCAGGGGGGGAGGGGCAGGAAAAGATTTCGGACAAAAGGCGCAAAAAAATTTTTCCGACCCATAGGCACCCGGCCACCCCTTTCTAGAAGGAAATATATTTTTTTCCCTTGTGTAGTAAATGGGCCAAATGGTTGAGATTCTCTCTTACTGCGTGACCAAAGTCAAAAGAAGCACCAGTCATATCGGCCAGGGTACAACAGCGCAGAGTTTATGGGGGTGGATTTCCGATTTATCTGTTTTGTGTCACACACGTTGACAAAGAATCACCATGAGTCTCAAACGTAGTTATTCTGGCTTCTCGGTTTAAGAATATGTTTCAGATACTATCAATAATTCCACAAAGTTGTTTCATCTTAGCAAGTCAGATGAGAAAATGAGAAAGAAATGGTGATCGTGTGAGTTGAACAGGTCTACCATATCTCTCCACACTTGATCAGGATGAATTTTGGAAATTTTGGGGCCCTGATGTGTCGAGTGACGCCCATGAGATTTATATAATATTACCTTTTACGCAATGAATGTCAGTGTTATCCTACAATATATTGGAGACTGTTCATTCAACTCAGAGGCTTGAAACCTATTTGCTAAAAATCTGTTACAGGACCAGTGACAGGACAGTCACTTTCCAGATAGTCTTCTGCAACATTCAGCTTGATCTCACTGAAACATAATAGACATGCGTATCCTTTCTGACTCAGATGATCCCAACACACTTTATTCTATGATTTAATTTTATACCTTGTTACAGCAAATTGATTTTGTTTATTTTAATAGTCAATTTTATTTATGTTTTAAGATAACTCAACCAGGTATCTTATATGTGTTTGCAAAGTTTTCAGATCTCATTCAGTATCCTCCTCAACATGTGCTATACACTATGGTCCAGGGGTAAATGGCTGAAATTCATATTAACTAAACTGATTGCCTACTAACAAACTGTTTATACCATTGCTTAAACAGTTTATGAACAGTGAATCAGTTTCCCTGTTGATAATCTCTCTTTCACTAAGATATGATGTTCTTACTATTTGATGGTTCAGCCTATTCTGACAGTCTATCACATATTGAAGGGAATTGGTTTTAAGGCAACCCACTAAGCCCAAGACTTGAATGATTAATAACAACCCTGTATTTTGCTCAAACATGTTTTTGACTGAAATTCATAAGGGAAATGGCATTATGCCACTGTATGATATTTGCTATTTATGGTGAGAAGAGTCCTTTTATTGTCGGATCTGGTTAGATTACATTTATGTTAGATTACATAAATGATAAGCTTTCACTTTTTTTCAAAATCCTGACCCACTGATGATATGATGGGGAACGGTGAACGTCTGTCCACATTCCCATGCTGCTAGCACCTATCCTGTACTACTAAACACCCCCTGTTAACCCAGAGGAGATGGGGTGGTAGCAAATAAACTACAAAGATTCCCTGATCAATTTGCATCATTTATTTAAAAGGTAAGAGTTCAGAGCAAAAAAGTGTCAATGCATGGAAAAAACGTGTTTGCAGGGCCGCTGACCTACCCACCCACCTCCGCCTTGTATTCTGAGGAGCGAGGCATAATATTGAAGATGCTGATAAAGTTTATTCGGGCTGTTTGCAACATGGTCCCTTGGTGGATCTGTAGCTCAGAATTCTGTCAACATTTTTGTTCTTTGACGACCTGTGCTGTATTCTTGAGTAATTATTATTCACAGAAACTATTTCTAAGTACCTCTACATGGTTGGACTTATTACTACTTCAGGGCAGGTGTGACATTATAATGTACATGCTGTGAAGGGACTGAAACATGAACTTTGAGGCGAGGGTTTATGTCACTTCCAGATTTGTTAGTGTAATACATTGCTTATATTTAGTGATATAGGTAGTGCAGTTTTTCTCAGCACTTTCTTTTCATCAAATGACCGGGAGCAAGTGCATGTGTACAACGAAAGTTCTGAAGTTCTAATCGACAACTTTCGTTTATATACACACTACGAACCAGTATCTGTGAATACTGCCCGTGAATCCCGGCTATCAAGCAAGAGATAATTGGTTAATTCCCTGTTTGATTAGCCATTTTGCCTGATTTAAACTCTGTTATTTTACCATCGGACTGGCAGTTAACAAAGCTAATGGAATGTTTTCACTCAGCGACGTTTAGCACTTTATGCGCACTAAATAGATAAATATAAAGCTAAAACAGTTTTGTTACTCCAAATCTCTGAAAAAGGTCGATTTTTGCAGATTTTAGTCAAATCTTTTTTTATCTTTATTCCTGCTGTTCAACCCAATCAAACTTCAATCAGTTTACCAACACGATTTGCAGATTACAATATTGACGAACGTGGGCAATTATTGCATTACCTGCAGAGCAGTTAGATGTCTTTAGACTATCTGAGCCTCTCCCAGGGCGTATTCGGTTTCTTTATTACTTGGAAATTGCTCCAGCTGTGCAATTACAACGCTATCATTTCGGATCCAGGATAAAAACATTAGTGCCACCTTAACTTCGTTTTATCAATTGCGTCAATCAGATGAAAAGAATTAGGATACGCCTAAGGTGAAAGTCTTTTGTTCTGGTGAGCGATTATACTTGTATTTATTCGTTACACAGTTTATTAGAGACGTAATACAGAATACACGGTGGCACTTAATTCCACGATTAGAGAACGAATCTGGTGTCTAATATGGAATTTTATTATATGACTCGTCCGTTTTGTTCACTTTAAAACATTTGATATTTTGTTTTCATATTAATCAGTGATAAATAAATCCTTCCGTCAATTCCATTGGTCAATTTCAAAACTAGACAATTTGATTGGCTGAACAAAATACAACTGGGCCACATTTTCATAATTTGCATAATTAGAGTTGGGAGCTTTCGTTGGTCAATTTCAAAACTGGACAATTTGATTGGCTAAACAAAATACAACTGGGTAACATTTGCATAATTTCAGTAGGGAGAATTTACGTTACCTGTCTTATTTAGGGTGGGTTATACTGTATTAATCTTTTACCTACAAGAAAAACGCCATTCATTTTTTTTTTATTTTCGCTTTTCGCTTCCAAAACATAGGTTATGACCCCTCATTGGAACGAGCTTGACGAGCTCGTTCCAATGAGGGGTCATAACTTATGTTTTGGAAGCAAAAAATGAAATGTTTTTAGTTATACGAGGATGTTTTTTACAAGTGCCGTCTGCAACTCAAGTTAGGTGATGGGTTAAAAAGTCATACTAAGTGGCTAATTTGTGCATGCGTGTGTCATATGATAACTAGAATATGAAATGAGTGTTTTTCTCATATAATATTTATGAAACTCGTCCGAATTTTCCGTTTGGGCTCGCCAAAGGCTCGCCGAAACGGAAAATTCTTAGACTCGTGTTTCATAAATATTATATGAGAAAAACACTCATTCCATATCCTCTATAAATGGCATCGTATGTATCATATTAGATCAGTAACTAACAATCTCTGTGATGAATATATCCTGCCGACTATTTTTTTTATATATTGACCTTGCAAAGCTGACAAATCCAATCATCTCATCATCAAATTTATTGCAAAATTTCCGGTCATGTAACAACCACAGAATTCCTTTCTGTCGGACTCAGTTATATCAGTCTTCCTTCATCCCCAGCGTTACGAAGCAATGGAACAGCCTGCCCATGTCTGTGCGTGAAAATTCTTCACTGCCCAACTTCAAGATATTTTTAAGTGTCGGTAATCAAAGGCCCCCTGAGTTTTATAGTGGTGTAAAGTCCCGCAAAGCTCAAATTTACCACACCAGGTTGCGTCTGGGTTGCAGTAGCCTCAATTCCCACCTGTATTCAAATCATCTGTCGCCTACCTCTTTATACCAGTGTGGGCTGTGTGAGACCGTAAAACACTATCTCCTCCACTGCTCTGTCTTAACAAATGCTCGTGATAATTCCATTAAGCTACTACCATTCCCAATTGACGTACCAACGCTTCTTTTTGGCTCTGAATGTTTGAATAACCAGGAGAACCAGCTTGTTTTCGAAGTGGTTCGTGGCTTTATTTTATCAAGTGGACGTTTCCGCTAACTCTGAAAATCGGATTTCTTCAAAGATGAATCTACCTCTGCTCTCTTTTACAGTCGTTCTCTGTGTTGATCATACTGAAAAACACCTCTACCCCCGCCCCATCTCCAAGTAAGTTGCATAGGCTGCATATATCAATATAAATCAATAACTGTCGCGAATATATAGGCAATAGACATCGTGTTCAAGCTGGTTTCTCTGTCCTTTCTTGACTCATTTCTTATTTTTCTCACATTCATGGTTTAAGCAATATCATGTTTAGTCGCCTTATGTTCTGACAACTCACGTTTAATTTCCTATGCTTCAAGCTACCTTTGCTTAAACTATTAGCCTTGCACTGGTCGGGGCATCGCGTCCATACACTGTTGTGTTCATGGATGCGATGCCCCATCCACTTAGCTGGGCACCTGGCCAGACTATATTATAATTGTGAATATGGGTCATGACCTTAGGTAGCTTTGGACTAGTTTAAGTAGTGTCTCCTACCACCTCAGATAATTGATATATTTCATGGTTCAGGGAGATGACGCACATAAGCTTTTAACTTTTTGTCAAATCCCTCTATTATTCTGTTACTCTACATTGTTGAACAAATGTAATATTGTAAGATATCTCATCCGACTTCGTTACTCTTTGTAAACATTTTTGTTACATATGACACATTTAAAGAATAAAATATTGTTTAAACCAAGTATCGTCACTGGAAAGTTATCTCCCCTTAATTTTATAAAATTGTCAGTAAATTTAACACTTAGGGTGTGGGAATTTCATATAGAAATTGAAATTTCGAAATATTAGCGAAGTTGTATCATTGAGTGTGCATCATTTCATAAACTCAAGGCATTTTTATGTAGAGTTGTATAAAAATATAGACGTTGGACTTTACATTTTTCCCCAATCAGTTTGAACGTTTAACTATTATTCTCTGTTTAAACTGATTTAAAAATAAGAAAACTGCGCTTTCACCATATTTTGATGTTCTGTAGCGGTTTTCTGTTCATTATATTAACAGGGTGCGCTTCGTGGTATATAACACAGACACCATCCTTTCCATTGATATAAAACTCTATGAGTTAAGATTTGCTTATTCTATTTCCTTGGAAAAATAAAAATTTGCAAATTACCGTAAA
Organism: Pictodentalium vernedei; assembly: GCA_031216915.1. Taxonomy (NCBI): domain Eukaryota; kingdom Metazoa; phylum Mollusca; class Scaphopoda; order Dentaliida; family Dentaliidae; genus Pictodentalium; species Pictodentalium vernedei. Next base: position 330,152,087 of record CM062297.1, on the reverse strand, counting down.
AATACATTCGCTAAACAAGAAGCCAAAATGGACAGTTACCTAGTTGCTTCTAATGAGCATGCCATAAAAAGCCAAGTTTTCTTTTGTGACTTTTTATCAACGAAAACAACAGACAGCTCCGAGAGCTGTCTGTTGTTTTCGTTTATTAAAAGTAACATAAAGAAACTTCTGTTTATTTTCTACTGATGTCAGAGGTACTTTCTCACCAGTTGCTAGTTGTATAAGATTCGCTTATTCTATTTCCTGGGAAGAATAAAAACTTGCAAATTACTGTAAAAACACATTCGCTAAACAAAGTGCAAACAGACAAACACAGTGGGCAGTCACGTACTTCCTTATAATTAGCTTGCCATGAAAAGCAAACAACAGACAGCTCCTAGAGTTGTCTGTTGTTTTCGTTTATTAAAAGAAACAAAAGGAAACTTCGCGTTGTTTTCTCCTAGTGTCATACGTATTTTCACAACAATTTAATGTTTCCGAATTGGACCTTCCTCGTCGTTTAATACTTTCAGGGGAGATAACGTTTTTCGAAAGTCGATTTTCAGGAATGCTTCTGCGATGAATAGTAAATGATAAAAAATTCTGACTTGGTTACTATTATCGATCTCTATATAACTGGATTTCTGAAATGTCAGCGAAAAACGTCGCGACTCCATCTGCCCCATCGCCCTAAAATGGCGTTAAGAAAATCAACGCGGTAACCCATCCCATGTATTTACGTTTGATGACGTGAAAACTGATACACTGTGACTAGTCACACCGTAATAGCTTTTACATCATCAAGCATCGAAAGGAAGCTTAGTTTCACGGTATCAGTTTTTTAATCTCGATACTTATGTTTTGTCAATAAAAACTAAGATATGTTTTAAATATTCAATTTCCATTGCCGCGCTGATATCCTGCGACTAGTCATACCGTAATTAATTTTACATCATCAAACATGAAACGAAAGCGAAATATGAAGACAAGATTCAGGGTATGACATTTTCAATCTAGGTTCTTAAATTTTGTCATTAATAACTAAAATATGTTTTAACCCTTCACCTAACATGAAAAGCAGACGACACATGCATACAAAATTCTTGAATAACTAATTTTGTCATTTTTTATCTCAAAAACATAGGTTATGACCCCTCATTGGAACGAGCTCGTTCCAAAGAGGGGTCATAATCTATGTTTTTGAGACAAAAAATGAAAAAATAATGAAAATTAATTGACGGTTTTTGTGAAACGCACTGACCAGTTTTGACCGTTACGTTGGGTAAAGGGTTAAATATCCAGTTTCTAATGCCGTGAAAAATGTGCACAACATAGTCATTTTTCACAGACATCAAGATGTATCCTTCAAAAAGTGATCGGCGATTGCAAGACGGTGCAAAATTGAAAACCTTCTTGAACAATGTTTTTGGGGGCATTGTCTATTTATAGCAACAACTACACCACCCCGCCCCCACCTCCCCCCTAAGATGGCAGTGTTCGAGGCATTTCCCAAAATGTGACCAATTATCATTCTAGAAATCTAGTTCTGTAGAGATCATTGGTTAATGCACAGCATTTATTGTTCGCCAACGCTTTAAAACGTGAATGGATAATAGGGGATAACTCTAACTGTTTTAGCTGCATGTAGATTTCGACTGAATGATAGTTTACACACAGCCGGCATGTCTTTTTAAAACCAATCAAATTCTCGTAAACTTGTAGGAGATAAGACATGATTGTGTATAAATTATATCTTGTGACTTCTAAAAACTTTAGGCCGGGGTATTGTACGCTTGCAACGTGTCACAAGTATTTTGTACGTTACAAAATAAACGTAAACATCTCGTCGAGCTCGTTCTATTGAAGGAGTCACATGATATGGTTTTGTTGAAAAAAATTGAAAAAAATATCTCCAAAAAATACATTCTGATATCGTCTACGTTGGGTAAAGCGTTACTTTTTACCATATATGAATATCAGGCTACACTTCATTTTATGCCTGTAAAACATAGCTTATGATGCCTCGCTGAAACAAGCTCAATTTGCTCGTTCCAATGAGGGGAGCATAAAATATATTTTCGATGCAATATTGAAACAATAAAATTGGTATGGTCATTTTGTGATTATTGCAGGTCAGTTTTAGTGTCTGGGTTAGGTAAAGGGTTAAAATCCCTTTCACGGACTTTCTGGTGCATTTTTGGGTGGTTTTCAGTCAACTGGTCCTAAACTCAAAATTTGGATTGCGGTAAAAGATCCAAATAGATTTCATCATACTGACGTCAGTATCAGATTCATTTTTAAACTAAAATAACTATTTCTGGGTCATGTATGAGATTAATTCTTTTTCTGTGGCCTGCCTGTGTGCTTCGTGCTCACCATCCCACGAATAAACTCTTTTCTCGACAAATTCATGTCTACACAGAAAGAGGAAATGAAACATAAAGGTGACTCTCAAGTTAATGCCATTTTGAGGTGAGGCTTTTAGAGTGAAAATAACAACATTTCATGAACAAATTTAAAACGCAAGACAATACCCTACCCTTGAACAAAAGGACTGGAATGAAAGTTTATCACACATAGAACACTTAGGAGTCTTTTAAATATGTATTTTCAACAGTTTTAATGCTGTAAAACACCTGTATAAAAACGAGTGCTAAAAAATCAGGTTTATATGGTAAGTGTTTCGAAAATTCTGCAGTGGTAAATGATAATGAGCTATAACAGTTGAGTCTTACTTTTTAATAAATGCTCACCAAAGCTGAAACGAAATACAGTAATGTCTGGTCGTGATCCACGCGTGGGCAGTGATGTCCACGCATGCGTTTATCAGGTAATAAAAGTCCTCATCAGCAAAATTTTAATTAATGAAGCACCGGGTTGTACCCGGTGCTTCAAGAATTAAATTTTCGATAATTATTCCAAGAATTAGTGTTTGGAATCCAATATCATTTCGTCTGTCGATATATTGCCCACCCGTGGAAAGTGACCAGTCCACGGCGGTCGTACTGAACTTTCTAACGACATCTTGTCAAACAAAATCCCTACGAAATAAGCCAATCACGTCTTTTCACTATATGCGTATCGGAGTTCTTAACACAGTACATACCAACATCAACCCATCAAACAGTGTAATCAAGACCGAATCCAGAAAAAAAGAATGATAAAAGCATTCGGGATTCAATCTTCACGCAATTCTGTTTTGACAGGTTTAGCTTCTACCGTTTTGTGAAGAGGAAAACGAGCATATAATTTGGACTAGATCTGACCCTGTCGCGATCCGGTTGAAATTCTCAGTCCACTTTTGTCAACAGCGTAGTGTACAATACAGTCGCTGTAGACTGGTCGTAATCCACGTGTGGGCCGTGATGTCCAGGTAATAAAACTCAGCAGCAGCAAAATTTTAATTAATGAAGCATCGGGTTGTACCCGGTGCTTCATTAATTAAAAATGTGTTGATTATTGCTATAATTAGTGTTTGGAATCTAATATTATTGCGCCTGTGGAAATATTGCACACCCGTGGAAAGTAACCAGTCCACGGCGGCCGTACGCTAATAATCTCTCAAATTTTCGATTTTGTCAGGCATGCTCTAACACTTTATAAATTAGAAGCACATAAAAAAAACTTCGAAATTCGATTCGATTCGAAATTGTCCCGATAATTCGATGCGATTCAATTTGAATCACGCTCGTTCGGAAGTGTTCGAATCGTCGAGATGTTCTCAAAAAACTACCAAGTGTCTCGTCTTAGATTCTCTTCTATCGTCATGTCTCCTGAACATGGGACTTGACAATAGAAGAAGACTTCAAGAAGGTTCAACATCCGAAACTGCTTTTTGACTTGCTTGCCCAAAGAGACGAATTAACGTTGAGTACAATACTTGAGGAAAGATTGATAATATTTACGGTTGTAAGAAGGTGTAATATTTACAATTTAAAGAGACGAGATATTCAATCCCAGATCCGATTCGATTTGAAATGCTCTGCCTCATTCGGAATTTGAGATTCGCGTGTCCCCCTGTTCCAATTAAGAAAAAGCCCGCTGCATGGACCGAGCACTGACGGGTACAGTATTTTATTCTGTGAGACTAAAGCACGAAGAGGCAAAGAGGCCAAGAATGTTATGGGAGCGGCGAATTAACCTTTCCTACCAGTCAATGGTTTTGAAAATTGGGTGACGTGCTGTTTTCTGCTCGCTACCATTGGAGTGACGCACACTATTCGTCGCCCGAGTGCTAGAATGTTCTATGTCCCCTATGGGACATAGAACATTCTAGCACTCAGCCGACGTATTGTTGAATTCTGGGATCGGGAAATGTTTTCAAGAAAAACATCAAACGAACATCTGCACACCGTTCACCCCACAAGCAGGGATTCCAGAAATATTACTCGATTTTTCGAATAAGCTTTTCGCAAATCAAATTTATATGAGTCCGATATAGTACATGAAACTCAACGACAATACAGCAACCGGAAGTCATTCATATGAATCTCCGTGGAATGCATGAGCAAACAGACAGAGAGTCGCACTACTGGCCTTTCAGGTTTGTCGAATTATGTTGTTTAGGAACAAATTCTCGGAAAGTAAAGTTTGACCAGTTTGAAGTCTTGAAAACTACAGCTTATAATTCATGGATTATTGTTCACATTTTCGTGCACGAATTGTATTATTTGACCTATTTCCCCACGAACAGATTTAAAAAAAACACTTGACATCAAAATTTATTATTCTAATTTTTTCTCACAGTTCTTATAAAAATCAACAAATCCATATCATGTGATCCCTCAGTGGAACGAGTTCAACAAGCTCGTTCCAATGAGAGGGTCACATGATAGGGTTTTGTTGATTTTTTGGATTTTCCTAAAGGGAAAATCTATTTGTTAGTGCAAAGATTATTTTTTTTTTTTTTTTTTTTTTTTTTTTTTTTTTTTTTTTTGTTATTCTTCCACACTTTTATTTTCACTATTTCTCGAAAACGCTCTGAACGATTTTTTTTTAAGTTTCTGTACTCATAAAGGGTAAAAAGTTCTAACTAATCGTCACATTCCCATTTTTCTGAAAATGTTTTGGTTAACCCTTTAACAAAAATAGTCGGAAGCTCATATCTTTGGACTGGAAAGGGCGATTGACTTGAAATTTTCTCAGACATGTCAGCAAAACAACCCTCTATCAGCCTATGGTACGAAAATGTATGTAGTTAACACCTTTCTGCCAAAACATTTTTCAAAACGAAAAAAAAATTCAAATTTTGACCATTTTTGAACTCAATCTCGGGACAGGGATATGCTGAACCAACTAAAATGGCTTAGAAATGAAGACTGTATCACCGAATTGTTAAAACCATCGAAAAAATTTCGATTCGATTTTTCGTTAATCCAAAATGACGGCCGAAAAATCGAATTTTTATTTTTGGTTATTTATGCGTTTCAGGCCATTTGGAGACGAACAAAATTTTTTTTTTGCACCAGAAAAATTTTCGGTTTGGACTTAGAAATTTTCGACCAAAAGTCGGAAATTTTTGTTACGACCGGGCTACTTTGCCGTCACAGTACTCAACAACGGGAATGATTTGAAAGCTTCTATGGTTAGAAATGCTGAATTCACAGTGTACATGAACAGTTTTCGACTTTTGGAATTGGTGTTCTTCTTCGTTTGGCTTCTGGTAGCAGTCAAACATGGCTCCGGGACACTGTGACCAAAAATTGAAAAAAAATTTCTTGTGTTTTTTTTTACTTTATAATGTCTAGATTCATTATTTCTCCTAAATAAAAACTATCAATGACGGCCATGAGTCCTAATAAATAAAACCATCAATATTTGGGGCAAAATGTTTGTTATTGGGCAAAAACGCCCCAAAACGCCCAAACTTTTATAGGCCAATATCTCATGAAGGAAGAAAGCTATCGACTTAATTTCTTGACAGACTTGTCAGAATTACTCTTGTCTAAAACAAACATAATCGGTATTTTTTTTCATTTTTCATGTTTTCTGCCAAAATTTTTCACAAAACGGAAAGTTATCTCGAAAATCGGCCATTTTGGATTGAAATATCGAGATTTAAATATAATGAGCCCTCTAAAAGGGATCCAAATTCAAGGCAGTAATACCGCTTTATAAAAAAAATCGAAAGAATTTCGTTTCGATTTTTCGTTAATCCAAAATGGCGGCCAAAAAATCGAAAAAATTTTTTTTCGTTTTTTATGCGTTTCGTTCAATTTTGAGACAAAAAATGTTGTTTTTTTTCACACTACGCCAAAAAACGAAAAATCGGTCTTAAGACTGGTACTTTGACCTAATTATACTGTATTACCGGAGTGGGTTAAAAGCGGCGATGATTGAGAATGTGTAGCCCGAATATAGGTTAAAAGATTCCCCATAGTCTGGGAGCTCAATTTTGTTGTGTTTGGCTTCGGGCGGTCGCTAAAAGTACACTCTCGGCATCTGAACGGTCCGTACACCCTTTTTTTGGCATGAGAATACTCGGCATTTTTGACTCGTATAAGGCTTCCGTGATTGAAATAGCAACATTCACGGTCTCTTTAAACCTTTCCCCACCCCATGGGAATAGGGTTTTATTTCACTTGGCTTCTGATGACTGGAGAACTACCACTTCGGTTCGGACTTAGAAATTTTCGACCAAAGTCCGGAAATTTTTGTTTTTTGTGTTTTGTTCAATTTTGAGACGAAATTAATTTTTTTTTTACACTACCACCAAAAAACGAAAAATCGGTCTTCAGACTGGTACTTTGACCTAATTATACTGTACTACTTGAGTGGGTTAAAAGCTGCGGTGATTGCGAATGTGTTGCCCGTATATAGGTAAAAAGATTCCCCGTACTCTGGAAGCACAATTTTGTTGCGTTTGACTTCGGGCGTTCGCCAAAAGTACACTCTCGGCCTCTCAACGGCCCGTACACCCTCTTTTTGGCACGAGAATACTCGGCGTTCTTGACTCGTATAAGGCTGCCGTGATTGAAATGGCAACATTCACGGTCTCTTTAAACCTTACCCCCACCCCATGGGAATAGGGTTTTATTCACTTGGCTTCTGATGGCTGAAGATCTTCCACTCCGGTTCGGACTTAGACATTTTCGACCGAAATCCGGAAATTTCTGTTTTTGTTTTTTATGTGTTTTGTTCAATTTTGAGACGAAAACAATTTTTTTTTACCTGGAAACTTTTTGGTCCGGTTTGGACTGAAAATTTTTGATCCAAAACCAAACTTTTTTCTTTCGATCACCACTTTCACCTGACAAAACGGTACTATGATACGGGTTAAAGTGGCCGTTATTCAGAACTTGGATGTTGAGGCTCTTCCTCCACCCGTAAAACTATCCGACGCGACTGCCCAACCCCCACCCAACACAAACACCCATTAGACTCTATGGACTCGGGCGTCCAAGCCAGGGAACACGTCTGATAAACATTGATCATTTTGCACCCGGCGACCTCAACTTCAGCGAATGCTGTACACAATGTCAAGTGGTATTTTGTATCCTAAACTTAAATGGAAAGTAGAACACTGAGAGTGTGTTATTTTTTATGGGCATATGACACCAGCTACTCATCCCCTCCCCCGCCCTCATTGAATTTGATGACGGTGACAATTCCGACGGTATTGCCAGATGTCACAACAAAATTAGATTTCTGCTGAATATTGTCACTTTCTTTGTTATTAAAATTTATGTCGAATAAAAAATGTGATGGCGTCGTACTGACCGTCGATTACCTCTTACTGACTTGAATGCACTCCACAGGGGTCGCAGAGCAATTTGAAGGTGTTTGTGTTTTGGCTGGGAGGTGGGGGGGGGGGGGGGGGTGGGCAGGTTTCTGCCGCGAGCTGCCAACATTAATGCTAGTGGACTTCCTTCCCTCGAGAAGTTTCGAAAAAGCAGAGAAAGACATTTCTAGCGTTCTGGCACACCAAGACGCATTCCTTTGTGAAAGTGGTGAGTCAGAACACGTTGTTACCAAATATTTGATGCTGGTTTTTACAGAAGCCATGTATAAAGTTGTTAGGAATTAGGAATATCATTAGGAATGTCATGAGCTTCGATAGGGGCCTAGTTTGCTTTTAGTATTGGTAATTTTTATTTGTTAGCTTTCAAGGGCGTTTGTTGATCAAAGACCAGCGAGAGCGAGAATGGAATGGTATAACGCGCCGAAGGCGCGCTGGGACGGTATGGGGAACAAGCCCCTTTCGACCCTCATTGGCTGTAAATGATTAATTTCGACATGTCTATTCGTGTTGAAGGAGGAACAGGTTCAGATACTCGGCAGGTGTCACCGGTTGCGGCGTGATGGTCTCTTTGACTGATGTCGGTTGAACCCTCGGGTGAGGACCAGTGTGAGAGGTTGGGTCCTCTGAGAGAGAGAACAGCCGTGATGCAGCCTTTTATACCTTTCCATAACGTAACACGTGACGTTGGTTGACTCAAGATGCTGCTTTCAGGATTCCCGTATTTTGTTCAGTAATGCTGACAGAAAGAACTATTTCTGTCAGTATCCTGACCGAACATTGTTTGGGACAACAATAACCCAATAAATATTGCTATGGTAGTGGAAATTTAACCATTTTATGAACGAGTATGAAAAAGACACATTTTTCACTGAATTAGGAAACAAGTTTTAGTTAAGAAAGGGTAAAAACTTTAATTATACAAGTTGAACCGTGGATACAAAATCACACGGTATTTTGCGTGATAATCGGCTGCACAGTGTTAAGTATACCCGAATGAATCATGTCTGATCGAATTACATGATTAGGTTAAACATCTAAAGTCGCCATAAGATGGCTTTAACTATATCATTAGATGGGTGAGCAGAGTTAACAATAAGCAATTTACATGAATGTACGATCCACCCCTAAAACTATTCTAATGAACGGGTCTCTGCACATCCCATATTTGGTAATAAGACCACGTGACTCCATCAGCGTCTCGAAAGTTGAAAGTACAATAATAAATGGCTGTGTTTACTACTGTTATTAACAAACGCAATGTAAAACAATAGACGATACTTTATAAGGAACAGTTCCCATACATTGCCAGTGATGTACATTTTGCAACGATATATAATCTTTGACTACAGAAAAGCTGAGTACATGACACTCAATAGATTTTTTTACTGGAAGGTAAATGTGCTAAAAATTGGGTCTGATTTCATGAGTAATTTACGAAGGCGATCGACACAATTATGTTTCCCAGCTTGTTCACCCTAAAATAATACAAACTAAATACCGAATATGTCTGGGAACTGCAATCCCAAATTGTATAGAAATGGATAATAATTTACAGCCACAATATGTTACGAAAACCTGATTGATTTCGTCGTAATATATTTACAGGTTGTGCAATGTTTCCTGAATTCGCGTTGTTAACACACTGTCACTGGCAATGCAAAGACGGTGTGCCTAAAATCACTAAATACAGCTAGGCTACATAATTTCAACTAATGCAATCAGCGTAATTTAACGGTGGGTAGGTTCACCACACCTTACTGAATCGAAGTTACTGCCAAACCATCAATACCAGGTACCAATTATTTATTAGAAATCCCAGAGCAGAGTGTATTACATAAAAATCAGAAAATATGCTTTTTAGATTATATAGGGTAGGCGTTCAGTGTCATTTTACGTTTTGAGTGAAAAATTAAACTAACACTCCTGCTCATAATGATTGTCACCCCCCCCCCCACAACCTAACGCCCGACCCCACCCAATTACGCGCTCGTTTTTTGATTTCTGAATTCTAGATTTCTTCTGCAATCGTGAGGGTCCACGACATCACTGCCTATCATGTAGTAGTCTTTCCGCCTCCACGCATGAGAGTCGGATGCCAAAGCGGTTGGAAATCTTCGAAAATAATGTTCATTGAAACATTTATGGTAGCAGTTGTCTTGGACTTCTGAATGGGAATTACAGCTACCGTGGATTTACTGATAATGTCGTCCACTCATTGACATTTAATGAGGTCGACATAGTAATAATGCGCAGTTTGGAATGGGTATGGTTGTTCCAATGTATGGAGCCTTGGCGGTCAGTACAGAATTTCATTAGATGCGAGCTCTGGGAGCTGGCGTACTGCATAGAGGTGCTGCCGACATTGCTTCTGTTTTGATTTAGTAGCGTAGCCATGGAATTCAGGGGGGGGGGGGGGGGCAAGTCTTCTAAATGTTACCCCCCCCCCCCCCCCAAAAAAAAAGGAAAGGAGAGAATTGACCCAATGCAATTTCGCACAACTTAGAGCCCTCACAAATGCTCTCCAATGTTGGGCAGCACATGCTACAACTGATCAGATTTAATCTTAAAGAGGAGTGAATTTTGCAAAATATTCTCGGGGAGGCTTTGTCCTTACTAGAAGTCTAGGGCCCTCTAGCTATTACCCCCTCCACAAATTTCTCTGTCCTAACCCCGAAACCCGAGAACAACCTTCCGAATATCATGGTAGTTATCACACTTCTCCCCTGAACAATGGCTGTCAGACAAACGAGAAGACCCCAGTCATTTACATCAAACAGGGTTTCTGTAAAAAAAAAAACCTTGCCATTATATCACCTAGCGTCAATGTATGTTAATAGGCTCATAAAAAATTCGTTTTTTTTGCGTTCTTCTCAATTTTGAGACGAAAAAGCCGAAGAATGACGAAAAAAAAAAATTTTTTGCACCAGAAAAAATTTCGGTTTGGACTTATTCTACTTTGAAATTTTCGACCAAAAGTCTGAAATTTTTGTTACGACCGGGCTACTTTGCCGTCAAAATACTCAACAGCGGGGATGATTTGAAAGCTTCTAAGGTTAGAAATGTTGAAAAATAATTTCTTGTGTTTTTTTTTTTTCACTTTATTATGTCTGGATTCATTAGTTCTCATAAATAAAACTATCTGCAAATTGCGGAAAATGTTTTCCAGCCAAAACCGCCCCAAAACGCCCAAATATGCGAGAGCCGATATCTTTGGACTGGAAGGGGCGATTGACTTGAACTTTTCACAGGAATGACTGTAATACATTTCACTCATAATCAAGGGCACAAAATGGTAGTTGGTTAACACCTTTCTGCCAAAACATTTCACGAAACCATAAAAAATTCAAATTTTTATTTGGTATCGAGCTCCCTTAGAACTTGCTGAGTAGAACAGTGACTAAAACCACTAAGGAAAATCCTGTGTATTGTTCCGAAGGTACAATCACTTCCTCTAGTTTAAATTTGTTTTTCCTACTGCACAATTTTTTGTATTATGCGACAGAATGCAGCCGATTCGTTAGGTGTTAATCGCTCGCTAGGTGGCGTCGAAGCGTGCTATTGTATTGTTGTCGCAAAAAGTAAAGATTGCAGTTGCAACAGCTCGACTTAACCCTTTACCCAACGCAACGGCAAAAACCGGCCAGAGCTATTCACAAAAATCACCATTCAATTTTCATTATTTTTTTCATTGTTTGTCTCAGAAACAAAGGTGATGACCCCCTTTTTGATATTTAACCCTTTACCCAACGTAACGGTCAAGACTGACCAGCGCGTTTCACAAAAGTCGTCAATTAATTTTCATTATTTTTTCATTTTTTGTCTCAAAAACGTAGGTTATGACCCCTATTTGGAACGAGCTCGTCGAGCTCGTTCCAATGAGGGGTCATAACCTATGTTTTTGAGACAAAAAATGAAAAAAAATAGTTAATCCAGAATTTTGTTTGCAAGTGTCGTCTGCTTTTCATGTTAGGTAAAGGGTTAAAATTGAAAGACAGAGTCTCATCCCCTAGAATTAGCTTACCCGCGTGTCTGAATTATTCAAGAACACGACTTAGGTCCCAAATGCTAACACGGATTAAAATGCTTTTCGATTCAAGTTCGACTGCTACCGATCAATATATATATTGCCAGAATGATTTATCGAAATTGTTCTTAAAGCTTATTTTTCAACAGTTTATTGAGATTCCCGGTGATTAACTGGCGGAAATTCCAAAAATGAACCACTCTCATATTAAATTAATAATGTGATTTCCCAGTCACATAAACACGAGTGTACTAAGTTCTATTAAACAGATTTTTTACACGTGTTTTGACATTTTTTATTTACATTCCTTCATTTCTATAAACGACCGCTTCCTCTTTTAACCCCTTTGGCGTTGCCAACACTAGGGCTGCAGGTTCAGGACTATCAGCTCACCAAGCTTTGAAGATAGCAAAGAGATATCAGAAATATTCTTTCAGCTAGCATTGTATGCAATATTCATCGGAGTAAGGACAGCATATAATCAAATATATTCGTACTAGAAGACATCGAGGCACCGTCGACACAAATGTATATATTCGATCTGCGCCCATTAATATATGTATAAGTTTTCTCGAGGGGTTCGAGTACAGGACTGTTACACTCGTGAACCAGTCCTGAATGTTTCTACTAGCATGATGACTGAGCCGCGCCCTCCTGCTTTCTCGATAGTGACGAAGTATCTGCGTCAGTGTGTTAGTTTATATTCAGACTTGTCCATTGCGTGTGTCATGAGCGGATCAACATGTCAACATTTCTGCATTTTAAATAGTATTGGAGGAGCGGAGGTGTGTCATACCGCCCCCTCCATTTTTGCAAACAAAACTTCACAAGAACCGAAACTCAACTCTCTCCCTCTTGTGCCCACCTCAACTAGTCGCCATGCGAGCCAGGTGATGGCTCGCATCGTGTCCCATTATTGAAATCTGCCCCCAACCCCCCCCCCCCCCCCCATTCACCCATTCAGAATCCCCTGATTTGTGTAGCCCTTTGCGGATTTAGATGATTTGCAACGTAAAGTGTTATATATAATTTGTATGCGCAATATGACGATAAACTACTTTTTCTCCTTTTTAATCTGAACACCATTTCCTATAAGCTAAACGCGTCCAAAGCTTTTATGTTTTCTTAGTTTTGATTTTCAAAGATTGCACAGGAAGGCGGAAGTAATGATGAGAAGAACATTGTTAGGAGTTCGTTTTCCGGAAGCATGATAACGGGGTCCATTATAAGCAATGTGGTGTAAGTTACACATTGAGAATTGTTAAGTGATCACCTCAATATTGATTATCATTGGTACAAATGTTCTCCACAGGCGTGTTTTCAGGAGATGCACAAACATACTACAGACCCATGTAAATAAGGGAGTGATCACAGATATAGGAACCGGATGGGCACAGTGGAAACGTGCCTTCTAACTGCATCAAGTTCAGAGAGAGATAGAGGGATAGCGCCCCACGAATCGCACATTTTCGGTTCGAATCGAATATCAAATCGAATCACTTTTATTATTCGAAATCGAATCGAACCTCGAATCGAATCAGTGGCGTCTTGGAGATGACTGATGGAGGTTGGGGTGCAAATAAACCCGATTTGTTCCGACTGTGGCGGTTCAAGTCCAGACTGATAGAATAATCCAACTACATTATCAAGGCATGCCTTCACAGAAGGCATGCTTTGATAATATAGTTGGAATATTATCACGTTGAGATTATAGTTCATCGTCGACATTGCTTGGAAACTTTAAATTTACATTTAACAGTGGCAGGGACTGATGATGTTGAAATTAGCATGGCTAATGGCACGAATGGAGATGTTATTTATCTTAATTTAGCTAACGTTACACTTAGTCTCATATTTCAACATTATTTGTGTACGATATCCATCCGAGCAATGCGCATTGTGAGACGATGAAGCTGACTGATACCAAGCAATATTCCTATGAAAGAGATTCGAGAGGAAACGAATCTGGCAGCCGATTTCGAATCGAACCGAATATCAACTTAACATTCGAAACTGAATCAAATCTCGAAGCCTCGCATGTCCCCAGAGAGGGAAGGCGAACATTATCTTACATTTTACACCATAATACCACCACCAGATAATCAGGGCAGGTGAGGTGGGGGTTCCTCACGACAACAATGGAGTCACCCGAGAATTATATTTCTCTTGAATTTCCCTCACTGAAGTCTTTTGGGCAATTAGAAGAAGGAGGTGCACATGATCTTGACTCTAAGCAAAGATTCCCTCGAATGAGTTGACTTTAAAATCGAGAAACGTGCACATGTTTAGCTCCTTATTAACCCTTTACCTAACATGAAAGGCAGACGACACTTGCAAATAAAATTCTTGAATAACAATTTTTTTTATTTTTTACGTCAAAAAACATAGCTTATGACCCCTCATTGAAACGAGCTCCTTCCAATGAGGGGTCATAAGCTATGTTTTTGGAACAAAAAGTGAAAAAATAATGAACATTGGATGGTGATTTTTATGAATAGCGCTGGCCGGTTTTGGCCGTTACGTTGGGCAAAGGGTTAAACAAATGTCCCCACTGCTTCGAAACAACTTGTTAACCCTTTACCTAACCTGAAAAGCAGACGACACTTGCAAAAATAATTCTTGAATAACTATTTTTTTTCATTTATTGTCTCAAAAACATAGGTTATGACTCCTCGTTGGAACGAGCTCGACGAGCTCGTTCCAACGAAGGGTCATAACCTATGTTTTTGAGACAAAAAATGAAAAAAATAATGAAAATTAATTGGTGATTTTTGAGAATAGCGCTGGCCGGTCTTGACCGTTACGTTAGGTAAAGGGTTAAATATGAAACCAAGAATGCTAACTTTCTCAATGCAGAGCTGCGTTAGTCCTAGGCACAGTTTGTATATTATATTCCTACAATGCCATTATAAGGAACATGTATGGGCCACCACTGACATACATGTTGATGCCCTTCAGTGAACGTGTTCACGCAGGACTGAAAATGTCTGGGCCCCATTTTAGACATCCTGGATAATTCAGTGTTTTAGCTCTAAAAAGTTAATCGGAGGGAACTTCGCTGTCTGATCCAAATAAATTGATGGAGTTTTAAAAAATGAAGTGTCAAATATTTCAAGAGTGAACGGACAATTGATGTCGGGAAAAAATCCAACAGAATTCGAAAGTGCTGACAAAATCTTCGGCAGGCGAAAAGAGCGGTCATCCAAGTTTGATCTAAATGCCACTTATTTAATTAATGGTCAGGCTGATTGATGACGCTACGTATATCTATTGATGTGCTTAGATAATAACAGATTTATCAACTAATTACTGTATTGTGCGCAGTGGCTCAATGGTTATGGAATTGAATTTCAAACCGAAAGGTCCACTCTTCGATCCCCTCCAATGGTAACTGTGTCGTGTCCTTGGGCAAGGCACTTCATGCCGATTGCCCGCGTGGGGACAGGGTAGTGCCATGTGCTAAGGCGTACTGCACGTCCATTTTTTTAAACAATATTTTTTATTTCATGCTTCTGAAATTGGGTTTGGCGAACAGGCTGAGCCTATCTTAACGCCGTACCCTTACATATCGAGAATTTACATTGCTTGGTGCTTGTGCAGTTTTGTTTAAGGTGACTGTAGGAACCAGTGTTAGAGAAAATTAGACCCAAATGTTTATGCTCAATCTTTTCTTCGATTTGCTCTCCATGTAAGTACAGTCTCGGGCAATCAAGAGGGTTTGTTTTGCGGGATATATTCAATGTTTCTGTTTTGGGGGGATTGAATAAGACCTGCCAAGTTTCTGACCATGTGGCGGTTCTCGAAAGGTCGTCATTTAGAATTTTAGCCGAGAGTTTGGCATCTTCATTTGCTAAGTACAAAGTTGTGTCGTCGGCGTACAGTCTTATATTAGACATAATATTATCAACGATATCATTAATATAGACATTAAACGGAATGGGGCCTAATACTGAGCCTTGTGGTACTCCTATCGGTACTATTTTGCTCTCAGACATTTCTCCATTAATGCCAACACACTGGGAACGATGTGCCAAATAACTTTCAAACCACGACAAAAGGTTACCCCTTATTCCCATTGAATATAGTTTGTGTAATAGACCTTTGTGCCATACTCTTTCGAAGGCCTTACTGATATCACAAAACACGACTCTTGTATCTGTATTTGTATCTAAACTTGCAGCGATATCACGTCGATAGTGCACTTGTCTTCAACCAATGCTACCCTGCTTTTATGGAGTTAGTACATTGAGGAGTTTGGCATTTGCTCACCGTTGCTCGGTGATTTTCTCCGGGTGCTCCGGCTTCCTCCACCTGTAAATCTGTCCGACACGAGGTGACCCTGACTTTCGAAAGTGTTGTCAAATCACAATAAATAAATAATTAATGTTATTCCACTGGGTATAGCGAGTTTCGAGTCTTCACAAAAGACAGTATTTAATTTTTCTAATTAAATGCTGTCTTTTTATACAATGTATTATTAAAGAAAAAAACAATGCAACATTACCACTCACTGACAATTAACGTTGACAGTTTGTCCAAAGACTATGCATATTTCTAACACCTCCATGACATAAGAATTAATAACATTTTTTTTGTCTCGTCATCAATCGCGCTCTTCCACTGGCAGGGTTAGATTGGTTGAAGTCATGCGTAAGATCGACGTGCAGTACGCCTTAATACACGGCGTCATCGTGCCCCCATGTGGACAATCGGGGTTAAGTGCCTTGCCCAAGGACACAACGCGAGAGTCCGAATCGATCACTCAGACGGTCACCCATCCAATGATTAACCGGGCTCGACGTTGCTCAACTTCGGTGATCTGACGAGAACCGGTTATCACAACGCCACCACGCCCACTGATTATTCCTATAATTAGTGTTTGTAATCTAATATCATTGCGTCCGGGGAAATATTGCCCACCGTGGAAAGTGCTAGTCCACGGCGATTGTACTGTAGCAACCATGTACTGGAGTTGATATCAATCACTTTCTGGAAAGAAGAAAGGTGGAAAAAAACTTTCCATTTTCAGTTGAGTTAAATGTCCGGAAGGAAAACAAATTTAGAAACGTTACAATCAGGGAGTACTTTGGGAGGTATCACACCGCATTTTTGCAATGCATTTCCGTGTTAAGTGGCGCCCAATACCGGGAGTACTGGTAGAAAGCTATACAAATCGAACGCAAATGAAAAGTTCTAAATATCAGCTCCTATTTTCAAACGTGATTGAAACGCGTCTATTTTTTCTAGGGTATCTTCCCACTAGACCAATTCCCTTTAGACCAATTCCCTTTAGGCCAATTCCCAAAAGACCAATTCCCCTTAGACCAACTACATACTGGTATTGATTAGGGGTTGATTAAGGATAATTAAGAAAACATTTATTTACTGACAAGCACTTTATTTGATAAAAAATATTTATACGCACAACATACAGAAAATATAGGTTTATAACATTTCAGTTTATAAAATATCAACAAGCCAGAAAATAAACAGACTATCATTGACAAATGAGGTCCCCAGAGGGTGAATTTGGTGATGCTACCTTGCTGTGAAAGGTAGCATCACTAAATTTAGCCTCTGTGAACCTCAATCTGAATTAAGGTCTCAAACATAAACAGAAAGAGGTACCCAGAGGATAAACTGACCCAATGTATGGGATAGCAATAGCAAATTCCTCCTCTGGGGACCTCATTCTGCAAATGACACACTGCTTATTTTAAGACTTGAATATCAATAACATTAAATACATTTATAAATATTTATAAATATATCAATTATTGATATAGAATTATTTTAAAAGCAGAACGCATGAGTTGGTCTAAGGGGAATTGGTCTTTCGGGAAATGGCCTAGTGGGAATTGGTCTAAAGGGAATTGGTCCAGTGGGAATGAACCCTTTTCTAGAACCATCATTACAATCTACTTGAATTCAGTTTAATCACAACCTTCGAGAGGACACGTTTCATGATAAACACACATCCCTCCACCCGTGTATACATGCGATGACACACATCAGTTCTGGATACGGGGACCTGAACCTCTGTGATCTTTGTTTATCGAGCTGGAAGTTCCAGCAACTGTCTGACGTCATAACTTGAGTAATGGCGGAATCGAAGTGATAAATTCCGACAAAACGCGTTTCCAACTTAATCGATTTTTAGGGACGTTGAGTAGTTATTGGAAGTGATGGCACACCAAGGAGCACCTTTGCTTTAAAGGTAACAAAACTATATGATGATAAATCACAGATCATTAATTATGTACATTCGAAGTGGGTAGAGAGAAACGCATCGTTTTAGTGTCAGATGAGGTCTTTTCAAATGAGTGCGTTCTTCGAATGTCGCCGATAAAATACCGATTGAAAATGAGTTGTAGTAATTTGGAATAATTTTTGAAAACTTACGATTTTTGATCTTGTAAGGAACATGATGGCGGGAATTGTATATTTAGTAAAATAAGTTTTGGAAAGTTGGTATTTCCAAATCCTTATTTCGGGTGCTGGTCAAAACGTCCCCACCAAGACGTCCCTACGCGTGGTTAAAATATCCCCCGGCATTGATGAAAGCGTCTCCAAAGAAACGTGAAATTAGTTTCTAACATCCTCGATGATTCCTTAAATGAATAAAATAATAGTTTTTGTAGTTTCTGACTGTGGTTAAAACACAAATGTTCTGATATTTGTTTCTGTTACGATCAAGCAATGGAACTTTTTTCTGTTAAATTCTGTAGTTTCGCCTACTGTGTGACAAATGCATGGACGTTTTGGAAAACAGATGGGACGTTTTGAGCAACCACGGTGGAAGTTTTGACCAATTTTGTTTGGGAGTCGCTTTGATGAGGACCTATAATTTCGAGTAAAAATATTGTTTAAAAGCGGGAGGTGGGAAAGGCAACTTGGCAATACGAGCATTATAAATCCTTGAAAATTGGAAGTTAGTAGTTGTTGAATTGGAATCTCATATATCAGAGGGTCTTACAGTGTAAAAAAGCGATTTTCATTGCCAGTCGTTTTATGAGCTATTTTGGCATTACTTTTCGTAATCTATCGAATTGCATATTTTCTTGACTACATTCTCGGTACTGAAAACTGGAAAACGATCATTAAAAAATGCTATACATTTCTACTGCCCTTGGGGGAATTTTCTACTCAAACTTTTATAAGTAAAATATTTTTCTGGTAACAATACTGGGGCGGTGCAACCGGGGCTGCTGGCTAGGGGATGGCTAGGGGATCCCCCCCCCCCCCCCACACTACACACACACTTTATAGCTGGTCGCCATTTCTTCTCCCAATCACAAAAAATATCAAATGTTTTGAAAGGTAGGTATTTTGGTAAAACTTTAGTTTTTCCTTTCAGTCCTTTCCAGTTCTTAATGAATTTAGTAGATGCAGTACAGTCGCCGTGGCCTGGCCGTAATCCACGCGTTGGAACTGATGTCCACGCATGCGTTTACCAGGTAATAAAAATTATCATCGGGAAAATTCTAATTATGAAGCACCGGGTTGTACCCGGTGCTTCATTAATTAAATTTTTGATGATTATTCCTATGATTGGTGTTTGGAATGTAATATTATTGAGACCGCGGAAATATTGCCCACCCGTGGAAAGTGACCAGCCCCGACAAATGTTCTGTTCGGTCCGTTACTTGTGTTCATGATTGTATGCAAGGATAAACTTGGTACGGATGAACTATAATTTAGATAAATTTGCCATAACTTCCATCTGCAAATTTGTAGTTTTAAGATGATAATGTTTTCGGAAATATGAAAAAATACTGCTAACGGTAAAACATTAATGGGTTCATCTCCACGAACTAGGCAGTTAATTTAAGATTAAACCCTTTACACAACGCACACGATATCAAAATACCTTATTTTAACCCTTTACCTAACCTGAAAAGCAGACGACACTTGCAAAAAAAATTCTTGAATAACTAATTTTTTTCATTTTTTGTCTCAAAAACATAGGTTATGACCCCTCGTTGGAACGAGCTCGACGAGCTCGTTCCAACGAGGGGTCATAACCTATGTTTTTGAGACAAAAAATGAAAAAAATAATGAAAATTAATTGGCGATTTTTGAGAATAGCGCTGGCCGGTTTTGGCCGTTACGTTAGGTAAAGGTTTAATTAATTTGTTTCTCACATTTTTCATAAAATTTTAACAAAATAATATCACGAGACTCCTTCATTGGAACGAAGTTTCAGCTTGAATTTTTTTACTTCGGCTTGAGTGGGCAGGGAGTTAATGGATGAAACAACAGCAAAAGCCAATAATAATTTGGACCTTTTTAACTCGGTCTTGACGCCAAAAAAATGTTCTTTTCCGATGAACAAAAATCCATCATGTTGTAATGAGGAGTCATCTGATATGGTTTTGTTGAAATTGTTTGAAATTTTTTTTTTTTTTCTCAACTGCGCAATTTGTAAATTACCAGGGGTTTTGTGCCACCGACTCGTTAAACTCCCATAAATTGGATGATTAACACGACGTATTTCCGTCAAGTACAAATGCTTTAATCTGTCATAGTGTTAACCTCAATATTCATTGATGATCTTGGCAAGTGAAGCACACCGGGAAGCTGAATCGTTCTCCGCAAACGTGCTCGAAATACCTGAAGCAGTCTATAGACTTCATCATATCATTTCGAGCTGGCATCAAGAGAACATAAGACAATGATACAAAAAGCAGCGGAGAAGTTGATAAACGAAGAGTTGATGTCTCTGTCAGTCTCACCTTAACCCCCTCACCTACGTACAGTACAGTCGCCATGGACTGGTCATATTTCACGCGTAGGCAGTGATGTCCACGCATGTGTTTACCGGGTAATAAATTTTTTGATGATTATTCCTATAATTAGTGTTTGAAATCTCATATTATTGCATCCGTGGAAATATTGCCCACCCGTGGAAAGTGACCAGTCCACGGCGGCTGTACTGCCACAAACAAACTCAACAACGTTATTTGCAAAAATCTGCATTCACGGAAAATTTTATTATTGCCTCCAAAACATATTTTAGGGCCGCTCATTGAAACAAGTTCTTTGGCCTTTAAGACTGCAGATCGAGACCTGAAACTATTACACGAGCTACATGACAAATAAAATATGAGACAGAAAGTATTGCTTGCTCTACCATGCAAAATAAATTTGAAAAAATTTCTGTATAGTTATTGAAGAAACACGAAAGATACCCATCTATGAAGGTACCGATTATGAAACGATGATCCATTAATTGCAAATATCACAGTAGTGTCATACCCTACAAATATAGTACGGCCGCCGTGGATTGGTCACTTTCCATGGGTGGGCAATACTTCCACGAACGCATAATATTAGATTCCAAACACTAATTATAGGAATAATCATCAAAAATGTAATTAATGAAGGACCGGGTACAACCCGGTGCTTCATTAATTAAAATTTTGCCGCTAATGATTTTTATTACCGAGTAAACGCATGCGTGGACATCACTGCCCATACGTGGATTACGAGCAGACCAACGCGACTGTACTTGTACTGTTAAGACAGATATCAGTTCCGTTACTTACCGTCACCCCACCCATTTACACTCTGTTTGGCCTTTGTTTCTTGTGGTTCATCACTCAGTAAATAGACAGAAACAAACGGTCATTCCTAATAATTAAACTTGAAAGGCAACAAATTTAACTCTTTACCCCACGCAGACGATATCAAAATTTATTATTTTAAATATCATTTTTTCAGTTTTTTCGAAAAATTTCAACAAAACCATATCATGTGACCCCTCGTTGGATCGAGCTCGACGAGCTCGTTCCAACGAGGGGTCACATGATATGGTTTTGTTGAAATTTTTAAAAAAATAATATTTTTTCAACTGCTGAATTTGCATATTACGCGGGCGGATGCGGGCGATTCGATGGGTAAAGGGTTAAACACTCTCTACTATGCGGAGTGAAAATAAAAACAAGTTCTCCTCATGCCTCCTAGTGATAACTGAATAAAAAGATATAGTCTTCTAAAATTCTGAAACATATTCTTGTGTCATTAAAAAAAATGTTGATCAATGAATTGCGTAAGTTAAGAGGAGCATCATGGGCCCCGCCCACACAAAACTTTAATCTCCTTTTCCACTTGACGGGAGGGTGCTGTCATTCAAAGCAACACAGTTAAATTTAATTCTTTTTTTTGACCATCTCCCGAGAAACTGAAAACACAGTTTGTAAATGTGGAGTTCCGTATAAACCCAGATGACATGAAGTTTGTTGCACTTTGTCGCGGAAAGAGTTCACTCAGTCTATTTGGTAATTGGAAAGTTTTGTTCGTGTTTCGTTTGTGGATTATTATGACCGGCCATTGTTTACGTTTGATTTGGTTAAAACGACGAATGCAGACGATTACCTATTGGGTATATTCAAATTGAACATGGAATAAAAACCATGATAAGGATTTCATTGTTTATCAAATTTTATTTTGAAAGTCCATTTAATATGATGAGATAAATATTAATTACTTTTCATGTTGAAACAATATGAGCCTGCAGAGGATCTTTTTCATTCAGACTGTGCAACGTAAGTTTTAAGACAGACATTGAGGGTGTGATTTAGGGCGAGCCTAAATGCGTTTTCTTCGATTCATTGTGTTATGAAAAGAAAAAAAGAGAAATACTATAGCCAATCATTTTGCCTGAAAATGCATGAACAGATAAAAGGTTTAATTATAGTAAATATGACAATAACGCTGAAAAATCTCAAAATACAATAATTAGAACTCTCCAATTCCACAAACAATAATGACATTAACCCGAATAAATAGTGTTGGAAAATGAATCTTATCCCTTTCAATGCTTGACAGTAGATGACGGAATAATTATACAATAACATGATTTTCGAGGGCGTTGGGTTCCATTACTGGACCGCCACCATCTGTGATTAGCAGCCCAGCAGTCATTAGTGACCCGAAGCGATAGCGGAGCCGCTAATGGGTGTGAGATTGCTCATCATAGATGGAGATCCAGTAACGGAGCCAAACGACGCCTGAGGAAATCCTGTTATTATTGATATTACCAAAACTAAGAAATTATAAAAACTATTTTCGACCATTTTGGATTTATATTATTTCGTGAAAAGAATCAATGTGGAACATCATTTAATTGTAAAGCAGCTTCATCGAGCTCCGATGATTGCGACATCTTTATTTTTGTTGATAGAGTAATGTAAAATGATTTCCAGGAAGACGAAATGACGTCGTGCGCGGAACGACAGCGCGTGTTACCCAGTCCGCGGGCGCTAATAACTAAAAATAGCCATAAGCGACCGGCTACGCTTTACAATCTTTCGGTCAAGTTTATTATGCTCACTTTGTAAATTAGTATTAACATGAAGGTAAAGCACAATGAATTGATAATAATTACATGTTAACGAGTGGCTTTGTGTAAGCGTTAAAAGTAGTACTGAATGTGTAAATTTGTTTCAGGGTGAGGGGTGATGGAAGGGTAGAATGGGGAATGTATCAGTATTTTCACGGCGTTAATAGAAATGACATCTTTCCTGGGTTAATTATATTCAAAATTTTATGATATTTTGGGGTTTTGTTTGTTTGTAGATTAAATTATTTATTGATTCGCATTACCGCCTCGTTCACTGTCAAGCTCTCATGCCATCAGTCTAATTCCGAATGTAATTCGAAGCTGTTACGGCCTATTTGTTCTCCTACTTTTCGTGGAAACTTGCGCGGAGACTACCGTGGATATACATGTAATGTGAAGTCCTTGCACTCACAAACATATACATATTTTCTTTCGTGCTCTAGTTATAGATATTTCAGTCAGTAAGTATTTATTTTCCCTCGTCACCATCAAGATATTAACACAATTAGTGGAACTATGTGAAATAATGATAAAACTACGGCTGTTGTGGGTCGTCGTTCTTAATGGTAATGTCATCACAAATTAGGGCAAATCAAGTCTCGATTGAGCAACAACTATTCTGTTAATTTAAAGCAAATGAATGTTTATGCTATTTTTAAATTCAATCGCCTGGAATATATTAGTTGGTCGGAAAAGCGAACCATAGGTTCACTTTTCTGACTAACTGAAATATTCCAGACGATTGAATCTAAACATATGCAATGGACTATATAAGGACTAGACTGATTTCAGGTCATAACAACGTCCAATTATTAACAAAATTAGATTGGTGACCTGGGAGATTGGTTCACTGCGTCGTTTATTTATTATTTATTCTGTATGAGAATATTTTACAAAAATAACACAATGTACACAACTTTATAATTACAATACAGAATGGGATTCAGCATCAAGCTTTTAGCTTATGCTAGGCTGTCTCCACATGGAACAAAGATTAAACAGTCCACTTCTCAATGCGAGCAGAGTCTTTATACGTAGGATAAGATAAATACTGTTTTTCAATGAAAACGAAGGTAAATGTAAATGGAGATAAGGGGAGAGGGGGTGGGGTCAGTGGTATGCATGGTAGCTCGGTAATAATTTGTCGTCATCGCACAACTGTTAAGTATGAGGTAGGTATATGGCTGTTCTATTTGTTTGATAGCGTTTACACCCCAGAGGCGAGGCGTGCTCAGCGAGCGATGCAATAGATAGAAGTCTACGATATCGATCCGCTTCGGGTGCTGAGCAATGCCCACAGCCCAACCCGGAAACGCACCAATGACAGCCACCGAGTACTCCGGGCCCAGTGCGCTGACAGACATACAAAACATTCGTTCCGTCACACAAGGTTACACACTGGGTCGACAGCATCCGGTGACCGTATCAGCTCGATATCTTACCAGAAGAGTTGGCTACGCACCCAATATTACTGTGAACGAAAAAGAGCCGAAATAGTCAATTTCATCTTCATTGCACACCCCACAGCACACGCGCCGCCTCCAGTGCGAAAAAGACCTTAAGTGAGTGAGTGAGTGGGTCTGATTTGTCGTGAGTCGAGCATTTTCTTCTTTTTTGTCCTCCTTTTTTAACCCTTTGAGTGCGTAAGGCCAATTTGTCGGCCCAAGGCATAATTTCGTCCCATTTTTGTGTCATGAAAAGAGATCTATGCACGGGGCATTAATGATAAAATAACAACTGCTGTCTGCAACCTGGCGGTTGCAGACTGCAGTTATTATTTTATTCTTCCTGTATAGTGATTTGGACTCACCCATCTCACTGTAAGTGGTCTATGCACGGGGCATTGATGATAAAATAACAACTGCTGTGTGCAACCTGGCGGTTGCAGACTGCAGTTATTATTTTATTCTCCCTGTATATTGATATTGGACTCACCCATCTCACTGTAAGTGTACACAAAGGCGATACCATTCCAGGAAACACGAGGGTTCAAAGAGTAACGCAAGTCAATGCTTCGTTTTTTCCAATTTTGAAGCATATCAGTTTCCAAACAATGTCACGACCAATATCCAATGGGTATAAAATGAAAAGGAAGGTGACCATGTAAAAACGTTTTACATCCACAAGGGAGACAATATCGACATGTACCCGTGAATGCAAGAGAATGCCCGACCCTCATACACAAAAGATCTTCGAAGCAAGTCAAGTAAGTTCATCGTCCTGGTGACTGTAATTTAACGACAACGCTTCAGATATTAAAAACGGACACATTATGTGTTCAGACACAATTTCATTCCGAAATGAATAAAAATTGCTAAAAGGTTTCAGAAAAACTGTTGGAAAATGAATCTTATCCCTTGAAATGTTTGACAGTAGATAATGGAACAATTATATGTTAACGTGCGATTTTGAGTAAGCGTTAATTACATTCTGACATGAAAGGAAAATTTATATGGACTCGGAAGGATATTAAACGCATTCTAGACTCTTCCCCTGCCAGCGCAAGGGTTGTACCATCGAAGCCCAATCAAAAAGCCACAATGTTTGAATGATATTTTTCGAAGCGACTGATCATTCTGAATACCGTTTCTTTTATCATCCGAAAGGAATTACAGTTGTAAAGTACCTTGGCAGAATTAGAATCATCTTGAAGGGTTCACAGGTAGTTTGTACAGTTTGTGTGAATACCACTGCCTAGTTCATACGGAAGTATGTTAGGGACATGGTATGAAAAAAGTCGCTCAAAATTTTGACTTTTAAGGTCAAAATGTTGACTTTCCAACTCAAAGGTTTGACTTTTAAAGTCAGTATTTTTACTTTTAATCTCAAAGTTTTGATTTTATAAGTCAAAATTTTGACCTTAAATGTTAAAATTTCAAGTTTATTTTTTCCATACCATGTCCCTAATGTTTTTCCGTAAATTCACGTTATGCTGGAATGTTATGGGTAATCGAACGTATCACTGGTCGCAAATATTGTTAACACAGCGACACAACGTCACCCAAAATTTGTTTCTGTTACCACAAACGGAAGAAAGGTGTCACCGTGTCAGACACTACCGTTCAAGCCAGCGGAGTGGGAATGGCGGGCGGGAAATGGGCGTAAGCTGTTCACTAAGCAGAAAATATTTGCTTGAAAACGACACTGATAAGAAGAGACACTGTGACAAAAAGATATACGTGATGACCGAAACTAGATTTGAAACAAACGCAACTGGAGAAACAGAATTTACTGTGATCCGAAACTCATCCTGGGTGAGTACAGTGACCTTGACCCATATTTTGAACCTCCATGGGGGTTCAACTCATTTGTTGTTAGTCCCATGCCTATAGGCCATGCCATACTTGAGATATGAGCGTGACCCACTTTCAAATTTTTTTGCTCCGCCAACTTTTTGGAGAGTTGAAATACACCTGCTCACTTTTTGAGTGTCCAAATACATGTATGAAGTGGGGGATAAATTAGGGAGTCATAAAATGCGAGTTTCAACGATTCTGAAAAAAAATGCACTCGCGGACCCCTGGTGACCTCAGTGACTCACATATTGAACCCCATTGAGTTTCCGAGACCTGAAAATAAGGCGTCTGACATTTGCAGAATGAGGTTCCCAGAGGGTGAATTTGATCATGCTATCCCGTACAGTGGGCCAATTTATCCTCTGGGTACCTTGTTCTGTTTAGTTTTGAGACCTGATTCAGATTGAGGTTCACAGAGGGTAAATTTAGTGTGCAGGGTAGCATCACTAAATTCACCATCTGGGGACCTCATTTTGTAGATGTCAGTCTGTTTATTTTCTGGCATGGAGTTTCCACTGATTTGTTCTTGGTCCCAGATCCACAGGTCATGCCATGCTTGCGATTTGAGCGTGGCCAACTTTCCACCCACCCCTAGGGATATCCCAATACCCTAGGAGTATGCAAAACATAGGTTGCCGAGTACTAGTGACTGCCTCAACAAGAAAGAGAAAAAAGAAACCGCATAAAAACAGTTGTCTGTGTGTTTCACAAAAACTAATTAGAAATGACACAGATGAAGTCCAATCAAAACAAATTAATTACTTTGTCTGGAGAAGACTCCGCATAACTTTTCAGTAATGATGTTCATTTTCATTTCACCCAATAGTTGTAGTACGATCAACCTTTAGAAACAACAAATTCGTAACCTAAAGGCATAATAACTCTACTGTCGACCAGAAAGGATCTATTCGCGTTATCAATGGCGTCTGAGGCTGGGGTTTATCACAAACTAGGAATTCTCCGTTGGGATGTGATCATTTGGGAAACGTATGTTATATAATCAAATAACCTGTACGCTCCGATAATATAAATCATTGCCTTTAGTATTCATTGGTATTTTAACCTGTTGCAGTACAGCAATCATGGACTGGTCACCTTCCACGAGTGGGCAATATTTCCACGGACGCAATAGTATCCGATTCCAAACACTAATTACAGGAATAATTATCAAAAAAGTAACCCGGTGCTTTATTAATTAAACTTTTGCTGCTGATGATTTTTATTACCTGATAAACGCACAGGTGGACATCACTGTCCACGCATGGATTACAACCACTCCACGGCAACTGTACTCTACACATAGCCGACCAACGCTATTAACCCTTTATCTAACCTGAAAAGCAGACGACACTTGCAAAAATAATTCTTGAATAACTAATTTTTTTCATTTTTTGTCTCAAAAACATAGGTTATGACCCCTCGTTGGAACGAGCTCGTTCCAACGAGAGGTCATAACCTATGTTTTTGAGACAAAAAATGAAAAAAATAATGAAAATTAATTGGCGATTTTTGAGAATTGCGCTGGCCGGTTTTTGCCGTTACGTTAGGTAAAGGGTTAAGAAAACGTCATTAAACTATTTTTTTTGTCAGTTTTTGCATCAAAACATAGCGTATGACCTTCCTTGGAACGGGCTCGTTGAAATCGTTTCCCTGAGGGGTCAAAAGCTATAGTTTTAAGGCAAAAACTGAAAATGTTTACTTTTTCAAAGATTGCGTGTTTTTGTTTTTGTTTTTTATTTTTGTTTTTTTGCAAATGTCGTCTGCTAGATGTATTAGGTGAGAAGCGGTGTGCGGTGGCTTATTGGTTAGAGCATTCGACTTCTGATTGAAAGGTCGACGATGCCATCTTAACGCGCGCTATTTGCGTTGTGTCCTTGGTTTATTACCACTTCATCAATTACGACTTCATCAATTACCCCTTCATCAATTCTCTTTTCATTAATTACCACTTCATCAATTACCACTTCATCACAGACTCATATATGTTTAAAATTTATTTAGAGAGATTTATGAATATATTATTAATATTTATAAATTGAAAATAAATATTTTTTTATTATAAATAATTATTTTTATATTAAAATATATCTTTTGACAGATTTAACAGCTTATATTTTCTTTATGTAAATAATTTATTGAAATGTGGATAATGTTATACTTTGTGTTTAATAGTTAACAACCCAAAAGCGTTTTCTGGGGGCTGTTAACCATTTCTGATGAGCCGTTGATGCATTGTAATGTAAACAAATTATGAGTCTGTGATGAAGTAGCAACTGATGAAAAGGGAATTGTTGAAGGGGTAACTGATGAAGTGGTAATTGATGAAGGGGTAATTGATGAAGTGGTAAATGATGAAGTGGGAAGACAGTCCTTCACTTAATCCATCTTGATTGCTCATATGGGGGTAGGGTAGCGCTGTTTACTGAGACTTACTTCACACTGATGATGCACATGCCTTCCACCGATGCTAGGTCTGTTTTTGCCGGGTTAGTACCTTGAAGAGTCTGACAGTTGCGCGCCGCTGCTCGACGATTGTCTCCGTTTATTTCGGTTCCGTCTCTCTTAAAGTTTTCCGAGACGGCATGACCCTGGCTGCTGAGGGTGTCCTTGAAGCCCAATAAACAAACAGACATAAGGTGAAGAGGTAAGCAGATAAGAACAGTGTGTTGATTAAGTGCGTTTTCTCGGACCCCGTAACATCTTATAACGGTCCGTTAAGAGACTGCGTGACGCATTTAACCCGCCGATGATTCCCATCGTTTTCCCGTAGTTTGGCGTTGATGTTTTTGGCGAAGTGCTTGCCGGGAACAGACGGCATTTTGTCTAAGAGAGATAAGTTCTTCCAGACTTCCACAAACTGACGACATAAATCGTCGCAGTCTTTATACCAAACATTGTTTTGCCAGCGAGCCTCTTTAGTCAATTAGCGTGCAGTTTTAGTCACTCAAGAATGCAACCCAAATGAACTGGTTTGAGTGAATATGAACCCAATTGGGTTCATATTCACTCAATCCAGTTGATTTGGGTTATTTTTAACCCAATTGATTTTAGAATGTGGTCCATATACTGATCCCTCTAAGCTAAAGTCACGCCATATGGATGCATTTGGAGTGAGGAGATGCCCTTGTGGGTTCCCAATAAATATCCTAGCCTCGCCTCCAATAAATACACGTCACCGAGAGAGCGACGCCAAAATATCTCACCGCTTAATGCAGTCTTGGCATATTTATAAACTGACCGATAATGTATAACTCAAGCGAAATATTGATTTCAAACAAAAACATACTTGTAAAAACCGGTCATTTGTACCATGAAACGTTTCGGATATTCATGTGAACGAGATGTAGCGGAGAAAAAGACTAAAGTATACTCTGAAAGTACAACACAATCGAATGATGAGCGGGCTGCAGATATGTTCCTGTAAAAGTGAATCGGGCGGCTGGTAAAATAATTACCTTATGGTGTGCTTTGTTGGCGAATACGGTGTCATACAAGGCGAAGCAAACGCATCATTGGGTTCGGGGTACTAAGCAAACCATAACTTATTGTAACGACCCATTAAGAGTTTGTGTGACGTATTCAACCCGTCGATGATCCCCCAATCGTTTATGTTCTAGTTTTGCCGCTGGCGTTTTTGGTGAAGCGTTTACTGGATACAGGTGACATTTTGTCAAAGAGAAATAAGGTCTTACAGACCTCCACAAAGTGACGGTATAAGTCGTCGTATGTAAAATAATATCATCTCCGTGGGTGTTTATTCAATCGGTACGCGCAACCCAACTTGTCACTTGGTGGTATTTCACAACAAACATGCCAAAAGTTGTGATAAAAAGGGTGTTGGCATCAAAGCAGATTATGAATATGCAGACATCAATTGTTTGAAATTTGGCTCAGATTGATGGACGATTGCTCATATTTGTGAAGTGGGACCTATGACAACAGGACTGAAGCCAGGATCTCAAAATCCGAGAGTTAAAATTTAAAATAATAATATTACACGAAATCCTTTCGTGTACATTACAACTCGATTGCCATATACTTATAGAGAGCACTTCCACGTAAAATCATCAGCACAGTTTCTGAATGAATTTTCAGAATGTCTGTCCTTCTATGCCTTGTATGGATGTGATATAGCTATTGCTGGTGATTTCAACATCCATGTTGACAATTTAAATGACACTTTTGCCAAGCCATTCACAAATTTGTTTGAATCATTTGGCTATTCACAACTGGTCTCAAAACCTACACACAAGAGAGTACACACCTTGGATCTAATTCTTGTTCGTCAAAGTAACAGCACATCAGTACAAAATGTCCATGTCACAGATGCAGCATTGTCTGATCACTATGCAGTCATGGCCGAATTGACACTAGCAACTTCAAAAATTCCTCCCAAGAAAATTACTTATCGAAAATATAAATCCATAAATATTGATGCCTTGAAAATGGATATCAGTTCATCAATTCTGCGTTCGAACTATTTTTGTAGTAGTCATGAATCATCTGAGCAATTGCTATCTTTATTTGAAGAAACTCTTAAGGGCATCATGGCTGAACATGCACCACCCAAGTCAAAAAATATAACTCATAGGGAAAAAGTGGAGTGGTTTACAGAAGATGTTAGAGCTGCTAAACAACAGCGTCGCAGACTTGAGAGTCTATACAACAAAACGAAGCTTGAGATTCACCGGCAGATGTTCTGCCACCAAAGAAATACAACTAATAAGATCATCAAAAAGGCGAAGAGGGAGTACTACAATTCGCTTAGAGAGGAGTCATCTAAAACAAGGGTGCTGTTCTCGCTAACCAATAGTCTCCTTGGTAAAGAACAAAAAGTCATTCTCCCAGATCATCTGAATACTGAAAAAATTCTTGAAAAATTCAGCGATTATTTCATAACGAAAATTCAAGTAATTCTGGATAGTATACCATCATGTGAACCACCAGAGTTTGATATCATCTTGACATAAAAAGTGATTTTTCTAATTTTCAAGTTGTCTCAGATGACAACATTCGAAAAATGATTTTATCATCATCCAATAAATCCAATGATCTAGATCAAATTCCAACATTGCTTTTGAAAGAGACAATTGATTATCTTCTGCCAGCCATAACATCTATTATATCTGCATCCCTACATGAGGGGTTTGTTCCAAATCCATTGCAAAAAAGCACTTGTTACACCACTCATCAAGAAACCATCTCTTGATCCTGACAACCTGAAGAATTATCGACCAGTATCGAACCTCTCTTTCCTGTCTAAATTGTTGAAAGGGTTGTTGCTTTACAACTCAAAAATCATCTGCATGAAAATGATCTTTTAGAGCCCTTCCAGTCTGCATATAAAGCCAACCACAGTACAGAAACAGCCTTACTGCGAGTCAACAATGACATTGTTAAATCAGTGTCTGAGGGTAAGGCTGTACTGCTTGTTCTCTTGGATTTGTCAGCAGCATTCGACACAGTCGACCATGGAATTCTCATGCAGACATTGACACATCATGACATATGTGGAACTGTCTTATCGTGGTTTGCATCATATCTAGAAGGTCGCAGTCAACAAATATATATCAAGAAGATCGGTTCAGAAAGCAGGACGTTAAAGTGTGGTGTTCCTCAGGGCTCAGTTCTTGGACCACTCTTGGTTACTCTGTACACTTCTTCTCTGGGTCGCCTTCTTAAAAAGCATGGCATATCATATCATCTGTATGCAGACGACACCCAACTGTACATCTCATTCAACCCATCTGTTCCAAGTGACTCATTCACCGCAGTCAATAACATGGAAACTTGCATAAATCTTGTGCGGGAATGGATGATAGACTTTAAACTGAAAATGAATGATTCTAAAACCGAATTCTTAGTGATATCCGGGGTTCGCATGCCTACACCCCCTGTTACATCAATTCTGGTTGGAAACAACATCGCTGTAAAAAGTGAATCGGCCAGGAATATTGGACTGATTATGGACTCAAATTTAAAACTAGACATCCATATCAATAACATATGTCAAAAATGCTACTGGCAGCTTCGTAATGTTGGAAGACTGCGACCTTATCTTAACCAGTCAGCACTTGGAAAACGTGTGTACTCCTTCATCATCTCACAACTAGACTATTGTAATTCAGTGTTAGTGGGGCTGTCCCAGAGCCTGATTCAGAAGCTTCAAAAAGTTCAGAATACTGCTGCTAGGATAATTACTGGTACCAAACGCTCTGAACACATAACACCTGTTTTAAGACAACTACATTGGCTTCCAGTTAAACAGAGAATTGATTTCAAAATATTGATCTTAGTATTCAAATGTATCCACAAACTGGCTCCAGTTTACCTGCAAGAGCTCCTCACTGTATATAAACCATCACGCAGTCTCAGATCTGAACTAGTTGTACCTTTTAGCAGATCTAATCAGGCTCATGATCGTGTGTTCTCCATAGTGGGTCCAAGATTGTGGAATTCCCTTCCAATTAGTGTCAGAATTTCAGAAACTCTCGATGTCCTCAAAAGAAATCTTAAAACTTTACTATTCACTGAAGCATTCTCCTGAACTTTTGTAAGAGGCAACCAAAACAGATGTGACTCTTTATTTTCAGAAAAGTGTATTTATTTGTGTCAAGCGTTTTAGAGCACTATTTGTGGCTCTAGAAAGTAAATTATTATTAATTATTATTAAAAGACAGTTGAAAAGGTTATTTTTAGAAAATGAGAATTGGTCAACTGTTCGTCAAACTAGCTGGCTTTCAGGGAAACTATTAACATTCGGGCATCCAACAATTTTTCCAAGGGACAACAAAAGTTTCCGACGGACATGGCCCTAGGGGAGGCGAACCACTCATCCCGAGAACCTTACTAGCTTCGAGCTTGTGTGACAAACATTACAAATCAGAGCCTGTAGCTCAAGTTTCTGGAGTACCAAGACTCCATTCCCCGGGTCGAAAACAACGGGCCCATCGATAACCTTTAATCTGGCTATAGTCGTGGTGCTGTATTAACAGTTGAGAAAGGAGCGTTTGAAACACGTTATCTTGAAATCCTCGTTGTTAACCCCTTGCGCGCGATATCCAGGTTTTTCGCACCATGTTCACGATATGTGTCATTTTCATAAATCAAATGACAGTTAATTTGTATAATAGACCAAAGAACATTTTCAACGTGCAGCCTGCGGGCTGCACGTTGAAAATATTAGTTGGTCTACCCCCAGATAATGAATATGGACTCTTCCAATTGAGACAATTGAACTTGCGTGGGAGATA
Source organism: Pictodentalium vernedei (assembly GCA_031216915.1). Lineage (NCBI taxonomy): Eukaryota > Metazoa > Mollusca > Scaphopoda > Dentaliida > Dentaliidae > Pictodentalium > Pictodentalium vernedei. Next base: position 330,118,450 of record CM062297.1, on the reverse strand, counting down.
CCATCAGGTCCAATTGAGACAGTTGAACTTACATGGGAGATACCACCAGGTTTCAATGCGTTAATAAATGGAATTTGCAATAGAAGGTGATTAAAAAGGTAAGACGTCATATAACGAGATTGCGCGGCAATTTCAAAGACCTTTCTCAAATGAAGTAATAATGTATAGAGATCCGAAAACTCATATAAAAAAGGTCCGTCGGCTGCAAACGGTAATATTCCAATCCGGAATATACAGGCATTATAACTAACAAAAATTTGGGGTGAGGGACGTCGGTGCCCGACGGTTCGGTTACGTTGCCAAACTATTTGGAACATAATTGCTTGCTTTTATCAAAGACTTATACGCTACAAATATACTTTCCATTTGATAAAATACTGCATTTTGAACATACAATAATTACACACCAGCTAGGTACATGCGCCCGACCATCTAGGTGCTTTCAATGGGTCATGATTTTAAAAATTATTGTTATTAGTTACTCTCTCCCTGGATGTGGAATTCTTCCGATATATTAAGACGGACGGCGCGCGGTGGTTCAGTAGGTTGAGGTGCACGCTGCAAGCCGAGAGGTCCTCGGTTCGGCAACCGCGTTGTGTCCTTGGGCAAGACACTTCACCCCATTGCTCACGTGGGGGCACGGTGTCTTTGTGTACTAAGGCGTACTGCGCGTCGATGGTGCACTTGTCTTCAACCAATGCTCATCCTGCTTGTGTGGAGTTAGTATGTTGGGGAGCTGGCAGTTGCTCGCCGTTGCTCAGTGGTTCTGTCCGGCTTCCTCCACCCGTAAAACTATCGTGGTCATGATTAACCATTGTGCAGAAATATGTGACCTTAAACACCAATAAATAAATATATTAAGACGCGCATTTATTTATTGTACTTTCTAATCTATGTATATTTTTGTCGGGCAAGCAAGAGATTTTGTCCAACTGAGTACTCCAAGGCGTGTGTATATTTTCGTCGAGCAAGCAAGGACGTCTGCCCAACGTGGTATTTCATAATTCCTTGTCCAATCTCTTCCGGACGAAACCTCTGATCGGGAGATTTGAGGGATGTCGCGACCCCTCACCTCCCGTATTTTACGCTCTTGATCAAATGTGTTGCGCTATGCGCCCCATTTGGTACTCCTCTCGATTCAACGAATCAAGATATATCGACGCCATCGAAGCGTGAATCAGATAACACTGCAGAAAAAAATTCAGCCCATGCAACAAGAAGCCATCTCGACACGGAAGTGAATGCACAACGACTGTTCGGGTTTTATCCTGGGGAATACACCTGTTGAACAAAAGAGCGTGAATTGCAACTCTCCTGGTTTGCCTTCGGAACTTAGTGAGGAAAGCTCACCACTCAGCACTTGTGGGTTCCTTTGTTCCAAAACAATCCATAGAGTGAACTACACCACTTTAGTACTTCCTTAGCAGCTCAAAGCTACTGAGACAACAAAAATTAGGATGGACCCACATAGAGAAAGAGAACTTCCAATCCGCCTCACAAAGAATAAGCAATCTTCACAAAGAAGTGAAAGCGTCTCTCACTCAAAGTGTTCACAAGAGGGTTTTTTTCTTAACACAATCATAAACCTTTTTTTCAAGCCACTCAAAACTGCCCCGATACGGTTAGTTTACAATAGATGACATTTAAGTTTAAGAACAGCCACAGCTAAGTAACCCGCAAAACGTTATTTAACCCTTTACCCAACGTAACGACCAAAACCGGGTAGCTTTATTCACAAAAATCACCATCCAATTTTCATTATTTTTTTTTACTTTTTGTGTCAAAAACATAGCTTAGGACCCCTCATTGGAACGAGCTCAACAAGCTCGTTCCAATGAGGGTCATAAGCTATGTTTTGGACGCAAAAAAAAAGAAAAAAATAGTTATTCAAGTATTTTATTTGTAAGTGTCGTCTCCCTTTTGTGTTACGTAAAGGGTTAACTGCTGCTCTTCACAATCCTCATTCTGTATTCACTCGAGGAGACACGTCGACTGATTGAGTGGTACACACACAAGTTTCGGTCTGTTGAAAAATGCGTGTACCACCCGTAACAGGATCATATTCCATGGATATTCTTCATAATCTGTTGGAAGCAAAACTGATTTTATCAAAATCCATTTGTCTTGCTACAATTGACTGGAGTGCGCCACTGGGTACCCCCTCCCAATAAAGGGAAATACAAATAAATCGGCACCCCAAAATCTGACTACCAAAAGATTAATATAGCGCACTTCCAGTTAACCAAAAGTTCTAGAACATTTTAACCCTCTACGTAAGTAACGTAAAAATCGTTTAGTTCCATTTATGAAAGTTGATATTCAGATTTTATTTTTTCATTTTTTACCTCAAAAGCATAACTTGTGATCCCTCGTTGGAACGAGGCAAAATTAGCGAAAACAATTTATAAACAATTGTCGACTGACATTCGTGTTGGATGAAATGTTACTGCGTTCCACAAAAAAACACCGCCCCAAATTCAAGCGAGCGCGTGAACCCCTCTATAATCACAACTTAGCAGTGTAAAAGGAAGTAATAACTCACCCGAAAGCGCCCCTGCTCGTTTATCTTAACGCACAGATGAAATATTTGAGTTATGACGTGGGGTTACAAAGGGCACGTCAAGACAGAAGATCGTTTGACTTTTCTGGTATTGATTCTTACTCGGGGCGATTAATTTGAAAGAGAATTGTCTGACTAATTTACTGCATGTCTGATATCATTTCTACTCTGCCGTGAAAATAGTTTGATTCCTTAAGCAAAAACTTTAATTAACTTTCTAACTCGATAATCCTTTACAATTTGGTAAATAAAATGAAACCTCGGTGTGCTTGTAACCCCTTTTCAAACAAGGCTAAAAAGACAATAACAATATTTTTACCCACATTAACGGGCATATTTAATTTTTGCATCCAAAACATAGTGTCGACCCCTTCTCAAAAAAGCTCTTTTTGCGTCCACGTCTTCTCTGTTTCTTAAAATAATAATACTACATCCATTCGAAGCGAACGAGAAGGGAAGAGAAGCTCCGTTTGGAGTACTTATAACTTGGAAACATGTCACAACTTATTTTGAAGATAGGAAACGAATTTTGTGGGGTAATGGTACTATGTTTACTTGATAGAGCCCGGCGAAGCTTCGAAATTCGATTCGAAATCGCAATGATGATGCGAATTTTCGAAAATCCGACCAATGTTTGTCCCCTTGAACGCTTTCTCTATCACCAGGTCTCCTGCACAGGAGACCTGGTGATAGAAGAAGAGTTCAAGAGAACATCTCGATGATCCGAAAACTGCCGAACCAGTGCGACGAAAATCGAATCATCTGGACGATTTCGAGTGGAATCGAATTTCGAATTTCTCAGTGCTCTAGGACTCAAATTCACAATGAATAAAGAAATAAACCTTGGGATAAAACCCTGGGGAAAATTAACCCGATGAGATATGGCAACAAACTCACATACAAATAAAATGTTGAATTCCTTTGATGTTTGCTCAAATTATTGAGCTAAACTCATGAAAAGCTGTAAACTGAAAGCCATATCTCAAGTATGATAAATCAGATGGAACTGATATACAAACTCGATTAAGATATTGTAGCAGCAACTCAAACTAAGAACCTATGTTTTGTAAGATAAACTGGAGAAAACTTAATTTAAAACTTCAGCAAGGTGCAACAGAAACAAACTCACATATCGAAAAGTGTTGCAGTCGATTGAAGTTTGTTCTAGTTACTGTGCTAACGAGGAAGAACGCATGGTGTTAATGGAAACATTGATAAGTTTGATCTGGATCTCGGATGGATAGAATAAATAAAACAAACAAACACTCCCTATAATAATTTTGTGAGTAATTTTTATTACCAATACATGAAACATGGCATTATATCCACAAATGTGTTAAAGTATTCATTCACTTAATTGGATTGGACGCACTCCTGTAAATTGTAAGTTTAATCTTTCAAATTGCTGGTACTGGTATACTTCAGCAACTGAGAATCACTGCGACTTACATACAACAGTTACATGGAAAAGGGGGCAATTTAGCTGACAATTTTGGGGTGCGACTTATCCACCGGAGCGTCTTATACACCGACGGGTTGTATCAAATTACCAAACTTTGAATAAGAAATATCGGAACGAGGTAAAAAATTGTTGTATGCGAAACCAAAACAGGGATAGAGGAATTTTGATTGACCAAAGTTCCAGTGCACTGCACAGATCCGCGGTATATCAATATAACCCTTTACCCAACGCAGACGATATCAAACTTTGTTATTTTAAACATAATTTTTTAAATTTTTCAAAAAAATTCTACAAAACCATATCATGTGACCCCTCATTGGAACGAGCTCGTTGAGCTCGTTCCAATGAGGGTTCACATAATATGGTTTTGTTGAAATATTTTGAAAAATTTAATTTTTTCAACTGCTCAATTTGCATATTACGCAGACGGATGCGGGCGATTCGTTAGGTAAAGAAGGGATAAACTGAATTTGTTAAGGTTAAATTCTGATATCACAATTATATTTACGATTGAATGAATTTATAATCTTTGACCCCAAATCACATTATATTCTAGGTACAACTGACCAAACAGAATTCACTTCTTTGTCACATGGATCATTCAATGTTAATGAGGCCACTGTTTCACAGATATGCAATAGTTTTCACCCGACGAAATATTCCATTTTTCCACGTGGATGCGTTGAACTTTGGAAGAAAATAATGGTGTCGTATTCCGAATTTTTAATTTACAGTTTATCGAAGTGTTGGTTATGTATTGTATTCAGTAAGATGGCTGTTTATTTGTGAATATTCTTTTCAAATCACAATCAACTGCACATCGACCACCTAACAAGATGGTAAAACATGAGGACAGTGAATTGAAAACCACGCTCCTTGAAAATGAAAGTCCCATTTTAATAAGAAAACCTGACTTTTCAGTTTGGTTCCCGTATTTTCAAATCAGTAGTGTCAATACAAGTGCAGCTGTCATCTTCTGAACATTATGATTGCATTACTTTAGCTTCGTGAATGGCAAATATTTCAAAAACATAAGCGATGGGAAAACTTACAAAACTCAAATGCCACTGTTAACATTTCTAATTTCTCTTGCAATTTTCTTATTTTTGTGTTGACAATTTTTTTTCAGACGACAAGTGATTTTGCCCCTGCATTTGACTCAGCACTGATTGCAGATACCACCTTGTTGACCCTAAGGGACGACGTTACAGTAACAAATTCACATACTAAAAATGGTTGAAATGAATTGTTATTTGTAGGAGTTACAGAACGGCCGCCGTGGATTGGGTAATATTTCCATGGTCGCAATAATATTAAATTCCAAACACTAATTATAGGAATAATCATCAAAACTTTAATTAATGAAGCACCGGGTACAACCCGGTGCATCATTGATTAATATTTTGCTGATGATGATTTTTATTACCTGGTAAACGCATGCGTAGACATCACTGCCCATACGTGGATTACGCCCAGTCTACGGTGTCTGTATTGTATCGAGTCAATGGACTAAAAGCACAATCAATCAACAAACTAAGAACCATGACACTGGTGAGAAAAATTGAATAATCGTGGTTCTCAAATTTGATCCCAAAATAATGGCAACAAGCAAGCTCACAAACCCCAAACTGTTGAAAGCTGTTCAGATTTGTTCGTGTCACTGTACGAACATAATTGAAACATCGAAACGTCCGACTTCAGGACGCCCACCCAGACTCCCGTCGACCAACTTCTTCAAACCATGCGTCGAGTTGTGAAGAATATCTCACCCAAAACACATATATTCTGTATTAAATTAGCTAAACAGAGAAATAATATCAACTGTCTTCAACCTTTGACTGATGAATCAACTGGGAGAGAAATATCCGTCACATTTGACGCGACGTGCTCATCATTGAAGACCGGAGTCTCCACAGAGGAGCAAGATATTTGGTTGGAGTCGTTATTATTGACTTCATATCTGACGAAAGCCTTTTGAGAGTTGATTTGTTCACACGCTTCATTTATGTGTTGGATTGGAAGTCCCATAACAACTTGCGGCTGTAAATCATCGGTATGCACGAACGTTTACTATAAACCGTGTACTTAGAACATCGTGGTTGCCATGTTTTCAACCATTTGTACACGTATTCTCTTAATCCTTTTTACCCCTGATGCCTTGAATGCAGTCGTCATATACATTCCCGTATGCAGCGATATAGGCGAGACTATGTTGCATTTGGGGGATGTTCAGTAATTTAATTTTACATCCTCGTAGGGACCGGGGAGGTGAATAGGGGTGAGGAGGGAGTGAAGAATTCTGGCGTTTGATTTTAGGATAAAACCCAATGTATGTTTGCCTGTATATTATTCTGGTATACTGGTAATGTGTACAAGCATGTCCACCGCGGATAATCTAGACGATTACATTGTTTAAAAGACCCTTAAGAGGCAGTGTGTACTGAATTAAATAATAATAATAATAATAATAATCAGAAGAAGGAGAAGAAGAAGAAGAAATTTAAAGCTTAAAATTTGCACATAGTGCTCTTTGATCGAGCACCATGTTTGCGTACTTTCAATGCAATGTTCAGCTCATGTCCTGAAGGAGGGAGGTAATATAGATCACGCAACAACAACGTCTCATCAGTAAAAGAATGCCGTTAAAAATATGGTACAAGAACTGGCAAGCAGCTGGTCGTCAAGTCAATGTTATTTGACAGTAACAGTCGTTCCAGCTTTACGCGTAATCATATAAAATGCAATTACAGAGTCTCGTATGAGAAAAGCAAACTTTGTTCACAACGAAGCACATCCAGCTCTTAATTTCCTCTTTTGCAAAATGGCATTTTTTATGTCGTAAGATTACCTGTCAACGAAGAGGTCGTTCTTCACCGAGGTTAATTAATACCTTTAACATGAAGGCCGCACGGGCTGCCAGTTGAAGCTATTAACTTGTCAACTCAGCATGACGTTTAAACACTCTTCTGGTGTATTGAAGGTAAGCCAATGTTTCACCCCACGGCGTCATAAAGATGACCATTTCTGGGTTATGAACAAGGTGTATCCCGATTGTCATGACCAAAGGCCCGACTGATTAATTATCCCAACTACATGATCAAGCCATACCTACTTCGAAGGCATTCCATCGTGATGTAATTGGAATATTTGTCAATCTGGATTATTGTTGAAAATCTCAGGAAATTCGTTTGCGTATAAATATATACATGTAGTAGTCGTGAAGCATGGGCTTCCCAACTTCGTGTTTAATTAACACGTACCGCACTCAAAATCAGTCAAGCTGGACCCAACATCCCCCAACTTCCATTTTCACGAGGCCGACAGCATGCGTGCCATGAGTCCAAGAAGTATATCTATGAGAATGGAGGCTGGTCTGTCATGTCAGAGGTCCCGGGATCGATCCTCGGTCGGGGAAAGTTCTCGAGGTGTCCAAAAACTCTCTGTCAGCATCCATTGTGGGGTTGATGCTGTCGCAGTGTACAGGTCACGAAATCGCCGCTACGAAGGTCATCTCACACACCTGCGCCATTGGGACAAGGAGAAGCGTTAATATAAGTTGCATAACTTGTTCGCCAATCCTTGTAAAACAGATAAGATTAAATTAAATAAAACTAGTCCAGTAAGAAGGCACTTTATCAGTAGCAAGAGCAAATCGATATCTAAGACTCCGGTCCAGATGAAAATGTCCCGACTGTAAAATTATTGGAGGTAGCACCACCCCATAGTACCTACAGTGGTCGTACAAAGAAGTGTGCCTTTCCAAATAGGGATTTCCACTGTAATACTGTCAGATGTTAGCCAATCCTTATGCAGTATTTTAACGGTATTTAGTTTTTGCAGCAGAGTATCGCTGTCCATGATTACATTGTTCTCAGTTCTGACGGTTGTTCTTGTTAATATTATTGTTATTTGACACATCGTGGCAGGTCATGTGTACTGCCCACATTATCTGCGAAATGAAACCTTATTATACAGGACAGTCGCAGTGGACTGGACGTAATCCACGCATGCGCCGTGAGGTCAATGCATGTGTTTACCATCTAATAAAAATCACCATCAGCAAAATTTAATTATTGAAGCACCGGGTTGTACCCCGTACTTTATAAATTCAATTTTTGATGGTTATTCCCACCATTAATGTTTGGAATCTAATATCATTGCGCCCGGGAAAATATTGCCCACCCGTGGAAAGTGACCGATCCTTGGCGGCCGGACTGTATCTACACTGAAGTCCCCTAAACGTGTCTTTAAACTTCCCTTATGTTCTGTAAAGTCACTTTAAATTATACAATAAAGATAAGAAATAGTTTTCTCTTATTTTTCTTTATTGTGGATCCAGCCCCTGGTTCTCAGAAAACAAATCACGAGGTTAAGACCTGATCTGAACAGAGAAGGTACAAAAATATTAAATAGGTCATCTTTCGAGGATAACCAAGCCCACAGACAACCTTTTGCAGGTATAAAGTGAATGCATACTGCCAGCTAATTCTCCCCCGTGGTGTTTGGATTATCATAATACCTGAAACAATTTGAAAACAATGCTAATAATATTTTTAGTTTAAAAAGTATTTATTAACAAGACAGACCATATGACGTACAAATAGAAACAAGTAAACATGACGACAAAGCGTCCACCGGACTCTGGAGTTTAAAGCTGAAGACGAATCATAACACCACCCTCCTCGGGGAGAGGTAATACCTTTGCTGGGAGGATCCCCTCTCACACTGGTCCTCACCCAAGGAGAGGGGGTCAGGACGCCCTGAAAAGAGAAAAAAGAATGGAAAAAAGCCCGCCTACCAAGCGGAGGGATTCCCGACGCCTGGAGACTTTTTTTGAGAAGAAGAGAGAGAGAAAGGTGAGGAAAGGGAAGAGCCAGAAGCAGTCTCCATTTCCGCTCCTATTCCCATAGACACACCCATCCTACTTCCGGCTCCACAGCCGGAAATCCGGCTCCACAGCCGGAAATGTCGGAGGTGGAAAGTCCTGTGGAGACTGAGATGGAAATGGAAGCTGTCTTCTCGCTACTTCCCGATCCCCACTCGCCTCTCCGTTCAATACCAGAAAGCCAGGACCAGGAAACCGAATCCTAATCCACTCCACCTCCACTAACCGCGAAAAAAAGAACCTCCAAGCTGGGAAGAAATTAGACAAACGGATATTGCTTTTCACCAGAAAGTATTAGAAGTCCAACAAAGAATGGAGGTTCAAGAACTCCAGCAGCAAATGGCACTGGCAAAGCGGCTCTTAACAGAACGTGAAGCGGAAAACAACAACAGCCCTTCACCGCCAACCACACCAACAGCTATAACTACCATATCACCGTCACAGCCACCTCCTCAAAAGAAAAAACGTCGTTAACTTTCTTCCTTCCCCTTTCCTCCTTTATCACGCTCAGATATGTTGCAAAAACAAACAGCAAAAGGAATACTATGATACAGTAAAAGAGAGTCAAAAGGAGTCCACCCCACAGCGTTGAATCTTTTCTAGCTCTGCAGTTTAGCTTCCGAGGAATTATCCCATACTGTGTCAGCATATTCCAGTATGGGGCGGATGAACGCAAAGTATATCTTTTCCAAGTCCCGTCGATCTAACAAGAATTTATTTTCCCTCAAAACATCGATACGAGACCAGGCTTTGGAACAGATATATTCAATGTGGTGGTTCCGTGTACACTTATTGTTTAGGATAATTCCCAAATGCTTATGTTAACTAACACCAGTAATAATATTTTTACCCACAATCATTGAAGAATCACTTTTTGATTTAAACAACTCTACGAAATTATGCTAATACAGGATCTGAAGCTAAGGTTTACTATACAAAAATTGTTTGCTGTTTGGATACCTTTGATAGATTTTTTGGAAGATGTCTAATGGTCTGCGATGTGTCAGATGAACGATCGGACGGATGGAAATACTAGAATAGATATGAGAAAAAGTTATTGGTTGGATACCGATTTCTTTTTTCATTGCGTTTTAACGACCATTTCGACAGCCCGGGCACCTCGTATCGGACAGTCTTATGGGAGGTAGAAGCAGGGGTACCCTAATAGAACCACCGAGCAGCTGCGAGCAACTATCAAACACCCCAACGTACTAACTCCACACAGTCAGAATTAGCATTGATTTGAAGGCGAGTGAACCATCGACGTGCAGAAAGCCTCAGTGCACAACGCCATCGTGCCTCCACGAGGGCAATCCCGATTAAGTGCCTTCCACAAGGACAAGGCGCAGCTATCCTGGTGGGTATCGAACTGTGTACTTTCAGTTTGAAGTCCATGCCGTAACAAGTGAGCCACCGTGCTCCCGGATATCGGATTTAATTCACGAGTAAGGATATATGAAACATTTTATCTAGATTTCTTTTTGTGTCAATTCTGCAATGTTTTCTGAGTTCCAAGTCACGTATCGAAAAGGGAAAATTTTCTTTTTATTGACAGCATCTTACATTTGTTTACTCAAACTTCAATCAGTTGATGATAAAAATTTTCCCTTGGTTTTTGAAAACTAGCTTGACAGTTGTCATGTATTTTAACATATCTGACAAAACTAATGAATCAGTTGGGTCAATATTATAAAGAAAATTTTCGAATTGCATTCTTAGTGGTCGTATTTTTCTGCATGCGAAAATCGTCCATTTCAGTGATATAATAATAATAATAATAATTATAATAATATAATAACTCTTTGATCACCCGCTGATTTGTCGCTTTTTCAGGTGAGAAGGCCTTGATTAGCCCTGTGTTCTCAAATGCCTCCCTATCCACACGCCTCTCCTCCCAACACTCTGGGACGAACTGCTTGATGACATCCCGTACCCCATTCTTCCCAATCTCTCTGATAAGCATACTAACCCACTTCTTTGTGTCACCTACCAACCACATGTCCTTCATTTTCCCATCCCACTTCCCCATCATAATCCCGGTGAATCCTATTATTTTCAACTGGTATTTTCGAATAGAAAGTGTTCCAGGGTCTCCAGTGCGCCTAGATTACACATTTGGTATTCCCTTTCATTGTCTTTCCAAGTTTTTTCCCTAAGCTCCAGCGGGCCGATCTCATCTTGAACAATAGTTACCCACCAAAGGTGCCATTAAGGTACTCCTCAAAACCTGGTTTCTCTTTATGACGCAGGCCACCCAAAGACCTCTTTGCTTTCAACCCCTCTCGCAAACGGAGACATAAGCAGAAAATACAATTCTAGAAAAAACAATTGTGAAAGTTTATAATCTTGGCTACTGCGGTGATAAAATATAGGACTTATGGAAATAAATGCAATGGTAGTTTCCTTATTGAACAACGAAAATCAATAAGATAAAATGAAAAATGAATGTGTAAACTTGAACACAAACTAGTAGACACAATGTAAAAAACGTTTCAAAACTCATATTATTTTATGTTTAACCTTTTACCCAACGTAACGGCCAAAACCGGCCAGCGCTATTCTCAAAAATCGCCAATTAATTTTCAAAATATTTTCATTTTTTGTCTCAAAAACATAGGTTATGACCCCTCGTTGGAACGAGCTCGTCGAGCTCGTTCCAACGAGGGGTCATAACCTATGTTTTTGAGACAAAAAATGAAAAAAATTAGTTATTCAAGAATTTTTTTTGCAAGTGTCGTCTGCTTTTCATGTTAGGTAAAGGGTTAATATTAAGTTTTGGGTGTTTCGGTTCCAGATAACAAACAAACTGGACTCGATGCTTGTGAAAAAAATATGAATTACATTGTGAGTGGTGGTCGGATGCAACAAATTTATTCTTGTCGGCTTAACGCTTGCTCTTTGTCGTGGTGTTCAACCGATTATCAAAAATGGTAGCTGACCGATTACCGGTTATTTGAGCTCCCAATCGGCTGATTCTGATGCCGATTCCGACGGTAATACCGTGCACTACTGGACAAGTCGAGGCTCGAAAGAACTACTTTAAACTGAACATTTTTCACAGTGTTAACCTTCGTTGACTGGAGTCGCAGTAAAATTACCAGTTGCGCACACTTGGGCGGTAAACGTGGCTCTCTTAGCCATGTTTACCGCCCAAGTGCGTGCGACTGGTAATTTTCACTTTTCCGGTATGAACTGGCGATTGCCGCAAGTACGCTCAATTGTTAGCCTTACACGCCGTTGAACTTGTATGACCCGTAAAGGGGCGCCTAGAGAGATTGAGAATACACATTGTGATTGTTTCTCAACTTTATTGAATGGTATCATTGACATCATTTTACATTTTGAACAATTGCAGAAGATAATAAAATGCGGTTAATGAATCATCACAAAATGCTTGGCAACAATCGGTTGAACCGATGTTCCGGGAGCCATTGACGTTGTCATCCGATTGCCTGCACACAATCGGCCGATTGTGGTGGCCGTTTCCGATAATCGGTTGAATACTACTTTGTCGTTGACTATAAAAATGTAGGGCGCGCCGTGGCTCAGTGGTTACGGCATTCGACTTCAAAACCGAAATTTTCCCAGTTCCACCCCCTCACGGGTAACTGCGTTGTCTGCTTGGGCAAGGCACTTCATTCCGATTGCCCACGCGGGATCTCGGTGGCGCTGTGTGCTAAGACGTACTGCTGCACGTCGATGATGCACTTGTCCTCAACTTATGCTAGCCCTGGTTGTCCTGAATAAGTACGTTGTGGGAGTCTGACAGTTACTCGCCTCTGCTCGTTGATTCTCCCCGGATACTCCTACTTCCCCCACTCGTAAAACTGTCCGGCACGAGGTGACTCTGGCTGACGAAGGTGTCGTTAAACCCCAATAAAAATAAAAATCTTGGATTATTTGAATACCCAAACAAAACTAAAGGGTGAGACAATATTTCCGTAGAGGCCATAAACCCATTGAGAGCTAATTTTATTCAATATAGAAACTTGGACTCCCGATCTGCTTGCCTGTGACAAAGGACTTGAAACTCCACTTTAATCCTGAAGTGAAAACCTTGTATTGATCCATTCAGATTAGTAGTAACATTGTTGTGAAATCTGTTTTACAATATTTCAGAAAAAAAGAAATGTAGCAATAAATTTGCTTGGAAGATGAGAATTGAGTTCAACATTGTAATGTAACCGTATGCAGAACTCATAAGCAGTAAAAAGTCCATTACCAAATTGGAAAGATGAAATTTAACTGCTGCGATTGCACAGGGAATCAATTTGGATAGATACTGATACGGTGCGTTCATCAGCTAAGAAAAGAGCTTCCTCGGCAACGGGACCGCTAGTTGGGAAGGAGTCATGTTTGCACAACCCCACCCCGCCCCAGAAAATGGACTCCCCACTTGAGCCCATTCCATACGACAACTGTAGTAACTTTTAACCTTTAACCTAACGTAATATTAATAACCGATTAGCGCTACTACTTAGAAAAATACGTTTCAAATTCTATTATATTTGTCCAATATTGACTCTAAAACATGAGTTATGACCTCCATATTGGAAGGAGCTCGTCCTACTGAGGGAGTCATAAGCTACGTGTTTATAGAAAAATTGAAAATGTGTTGTCATTGTTTTTAAGTGATGTCTGTTATTCGTGTTGGGTAGAGGGTTAATTTGAATTCTAAAACTGCCCTCCCCATGGAGAAATTGTTCCCAACTTGCTCTCCCTTAACCCTTTGAACCCTAGCGACCGCTTTTCCGGCCAGGAACATGATATATCATAACATCATTAAATAAGATGGCCGTTCAGTAAATGTGTGGGGTAGACCAATCAATATTTTCAACGTGCATCCCTGAGGCTGCACGTTGAAAATATTGATTGGTCTACCTCAAATAATGAATGTGGACTCTTCTAATTGCTGCTGTTGAACTGGCATGGAAGATACCACTAGAGTCCAAAGGGTTAAACAAAGATCAATCACCGCCAATACCCCACAGTGTTTTGTTACATTCACAGATGACAAGAATTTGCGAAAATGTACGAAGTGAAACATTCAAACGCTCCATTTATGTGCTGAACGATCAGTCCCATAATACACTGAGCTTCTTAATTCAGACCAATTATGTTTCAAGCAAACAGAAGGATTTTGCACGCGGAAGGTGCGCATTGACAATATGAGGGTAAATAAACCATTTCCGATGCTTTCAGCAGTACAATGGTACTCTTCCACGTCCAGGAGTACCACAAAGTAGAAAAAGCAAAGGAACCAAGAAAGTCCTCAATACCACGTCAGTAGTTAGGGATGCGGTTTTCGATGCCCGTTAACAGGAGGTGGCGCAGGCGGTGGTGCCTGGCTCCACCTCCGGTAAGGGGTGTCAAAGGAGGTTATGGGGAGGGGCGAAGGAGACAAGGGTGCGGTCATATTTTTAAAAACTTAATTTTTTATTTTAATAATTTTAATTGCTATGACGTAGTCCGACTAACAATTGAAAGGAGGTAGCAGATAATTGTAATTGCTATGAAGTCAAACCCCTCCCCATCTTCATGTCGAACAGTGATATAATGCATTCGCCCATCCCTTCCCCCTCTCTTAAATTGTAATTGCTTTGACGTAGTCCCCCTAATAATTGAATGACGTATGATCATTTAAATGAAATGTAAATGGCGTAACATTTATAACAATTGAAAAAGCTGTTGGTCTTCAATAATTACGTTAAAGAATCTATGAAATGGGTAATTAATTTTAAATTAAATTTAAATGGCGTAAAAGTTAAGTTTCGTTAAAGAATTTAATAATTTTCAAGAAATTAAATGGCGTAACATAAACCAAAAAGTTGTTATTTTTAATGTACTTAAATATATTTATATCATGACGTTTGTTTATTTAATATAATATATTAATAATTTTCTTTAATGAATCTATAATTAATTTCAATCAATCTACATCCTGTTTACAAAACAGAAAGGAACTCATCATTGTACAGCCGAGACTCGATACCCTGGAAGTCGGATTGCTCTAAAGTGTATGATGGCACAAAGTTGATGATCGGTCACAGAAATCAATTTCCAGAAACATTCGTCCGTTCCTCCCATGACGTGTAGACTGCCTTTGACAACATCGACGGCGGTCTGCACACCCTGGGAGGAGTTGGGTGGTGTTTCAGGGCCCAAATTCGAAGCTCCTTGTGTTCTCGCCTTGTGTGCTGCCAAATCCAAAATTACACCAGGAGTCCATCACTGGAGCATCGGGATAAGCCGAGGTAGCCATTCGGCCTCGTAAACTTCGAGATGGCAGTGATGAATGTACGCTTAACAGCTTGATATGAAATAATTACTATGCTGTGTACCCGATTTACTCACACTCATTTTATGCCCATTTGACCTCCAATTCCTTTGCCCCGACGATAATCTACTCCATTTTCTCTAATAATTTTTTTTCCCGCGCTATTGTTCTACAATTTTTTACTTCTCGTTATATCAATTACAATCAAAACGGTTATATTATTCTGAATCACTGTTCTAGTTTATATTTTGATTTGTGCGTATTGTTATGCCGCAATCTCAAATTTGTATTTATGCACAGGAACGGACATAAACTAAGTTGTGTAACTTGTTCTCCAATCCTTTTTGCATCTTTATGGCAAATAAAATATGTTTAAACTAAAGGTTTGACATCTCCAAACCAGTGGATGTTCTCAGCTTCCGTTGATAAAGGTAGAGCGTCAGTGGGATATTTGGATTCTGCCAGGACAGGACAAGTCAAATGGGAGAGCCTGGTCGGACCAGAGAACAAAGCGAAACCCCAACAACAACGCCAGCCATGGAGTGACCCCGGCATAAAAGCACAACAGTTACAAAAAAGGTTGGAGAAACATTCTGTAGTCTTTTTAAAGACCGGTGGTCATCCACCAATTCTTCGGGGAGGTTTAGGTGCCGTTTTTGATGCTTTCCCCACCTGAAGAAACGATGTAATTGAATTAAGAGTGCATCAGTTTGTTGGTGAGCTTAAGTATTGCTATTCCAACAACCAATGCTGGAATCTCTTCAAGCGTAGGAGGCGCAACAGAGTGAATATATGTAAATGAAACTTCCAATCAATGAAACTTCCAATCATGTTCCAGTTCCCTTCATGTAGGGACAGTTCTACTCTAAGAACACAATAAAATCGTTATCTTCCAAACACCAGCTTTTGTTGTTTCGTTGGAGTTTTGCTCAACACGATAAAAATTTAATTTCGTTGAAAATTCTACTGTAGTTCTTTCATTATATAATACCATTGTTCTTGCAAACTCAGTGGTGTCGGTTTTGTTGATACTTTTGAAGGGAAAACCGTTACTATTATTCGTTTTTGTGTGTGTCAGTTCAGCTATGAGTTGCCATATTAAAAGCAGGGGATATAGAAACTGAGGATGTGCGGATTTGTGTATGCCTGTGTATGGGGGTGGGTGGAGGTGGGAGTTGGAGTGGTCGGGGCTCCGGAATAGGTTTGGAACTTAGAGAGGCAATAGACGATCGAATCGGATTCCAATTCCTTAATCACCTACGTTTGTGAAAAGGAATAAAACAACAATAAATATTCCGCGCGTGAGAGCCTGAAAATAGCCCACGAGAATTAAAATGGCAACGGTGTAACACAGTTGTTTTAAACGTTCCATCCACACGTTAATTTAAGTCGACGGCTTCGCTTCTAGTGTTCGACGATGCGAAAGTAAAGTGGACATTAACAGTACAGTACAGTCGCCATGGACTGGGAGTAATCCACGCGTGGGTTTTAATGTCCACTCGTGCGTTTACGAGATCATAAAAATCATCATCAGCAAAATTTTCATTAATGAAGCACCGGGTTGCACCCGGTGCTCCATTAATCAAATTTCTGATGATTATTCCTATAATCAGTGTTTGGAATCAAATGTTATCGCGTCCGTTGAAACATTGCCCACCCGTGGAAAGAGATCAATCCAGAGCGGCCGTACTATGAGTTAGTAAGTGCATCTTTATTTTCGTGACATGGGCCATCATAATTTTAAAACAACAGTATTTAAACACAAAATAAACAACAGCACCCCAGCGCCTTGGACAAAAAAGTCGCCATTTGTAAACTAGTTTAAATAAAAGGCCGCCAGGCCGCACGTTCCCCGAAAAAAGGGTGCAATTCGAGATTTGAAAAAAATTGAATTTTTCGAAGTCGAACAAGGGACATAGCTCTGGCAAAAAATGTCGGACCAAACCCTGATTTGAACCTGACTTATATGTTATGTTGATACACCTACATATCAAATTTTATTTGAATCGGTGAACAGCAACTAAAGTTATCATCAGGAAACCAAACAAAAGAATTGTCTAAGTCGAAAAAGGGGCATAACTCTGGCCAATCTTATCTGACCATACCCTTATGCACACGTGCCCTGTACGATATGTTGATATACCTACATACCAATTTTCAATTGATTTGACCAAATGTAACTGAAGTTATCATCAGGAAACCAACAAAAATGAATTTTTGAAGTCGAAAAAGGGCATAACTCTGGCAAAAATTGTCGGACCGCACCCTGATTCGAAAGTGATCTGTATGTTATATTGATACACCTACATATCAAATTTTATTTGATTTGGATGACTATAACTAAAGTTATCATCTGGAAACCAAAGTGGGACGGAAGCACGTACGGACGGACGGACGCACGCTCGGACACCGGCTATTTTAATAGACCCCCGAAAAAAAATTTCTGGGGACAAATATTTGCATCATAAGAAAGGCGCATTCGTTCACATTCTCTCGTTCTGCCTAGCGAACTGATGTAGCTGACCCCTCCGCACCTGCTCCATCGACTCAGCTTCACCCGGACATCATTACTCACCCACCCCACCCCCAACCACCCAGCTGGCCAATCATCCAATCACACATTCAGTTGCTCAGTCATTCATACAAGTAAATTTCGACAAGTAAACGGAAAACCGCGGATGGTTACAGGAAGTGCTAAGTAGACTTTTTCTTTGTATAAACTTGTCATTACCGAAGTGGACAAAGTTGCTGGTTCACCACAAAATCTCTGTCCACACGTACTGAATGAACCGTGAAAGTTCAATCTACGTTGTTTTATATGATTTATAGAATAAATAGTGTCAGCTTTTGAAAGATGAACACATGAGGCATATTGGACTCCCAGTATCACCTGCAAAAAGAATGTTGTTGCACGGTGTCCACGGATAGCCGGAAATTCGTCCGACACCGCTTCTTCTAATCGGTTCCAAAACTGCTACCCGGAGGCAAATTTAATTTCAAAAAGAATATTGAGGTTTCTAGAATAAGAATAATAATTACAATATCACAGTAGAGTGATTGAGATATAAATTGTCATAATCGAAATTAGTTCTGCTGATTTTCTTTATCACTTGCAAGTATTTTATTTGTTCATTTATCTTCAGTGTCCTCGGTCACGTCACGCTTATCCATTTTGCTTAATCAGTTATTGCGTTTTACCACATTGCTTTATGTTCACAACCACTCGATTTTACAGTAGGCATACAGTAGCATATATATAGAAAGAGCTTGTGTGTTTAACCATTTACCCAACACATACGCTATCAAAATTCGTTATTTAATTAATTTTTTTTTCTCACATTTTTCAAATATTTCGACAAACCTATATTATGTCACCCCTCATTGGAACGAGCTCGTTCCAGTGAGGGGTCACATGATATGGTTTTGTTGAATATTTTGAAAAATATTGTTTTTGCAACTGCTCAATTTGTAAATTACGTCCAGAAGTGGAGGATTCGTTAGGTAAGAGGGGTTAAACCATGGAAAGTGAGACTGGGGATCAAATGGGTAACCAAAATCTGTTTTCGAGCAACATATATCATAATTCCAGGTACACCAAAAGATCAGTGGGGCGTGACAATTTGTCAAATGCCATGACAATTTGCCAGGCATCGAGGAAGGATCTATTGGGGTTTCTGGATTTGTGTTACTAAAGTTAGGCCTTGCTACTCTCCCAGAGTAAACACCGTGAAAACATATAATCCATAGCAGTTTAGTATTTACATGTATGCATGTAATATGTTCAAAACTTGGAGTCATTGTTGCTGACTGGACTGGACCACTGGTAGCTCACGAGTAGGGTAGGCAAAACATTGTCATTTCACCTCAGAATTTCACTGCCTATTACACACAGCGAATAGAACATAAATTCGCCCCCGCCCTTAGAAAGTCATGTGCTAAACTCTGGAGGAGCACTCAGAACCCAATAAATTTAGAGTTGTATCGGACGTTTTCATTTTACATGATGCTGCATTCAATTTGAAAACAATCACCGCTATTATTTAGAGAGTCAAGCATATTAGGATTTTCAGATATCTAGTTCTCGAAGACTTTACACTTTAAGAAGAAGAAAGATATCCCCACGTACTGTATCGGTTGAAACCACAAACGTTTTTATAGCAATTACTGATGTAAATACTCTTTTCGCCGGCTGCTCGCTCTGTCGTGTTTGAATTAACCGCTATATATTATGCCAATGTGGCAAACAGCAATGCTTTGCACCTCTAATTTTCGTCAAAAATCTTGTGGTCTCGAACTCACACTGGCAAAAAAAATCATCTATGCAACTATCAACTGTATATTATACATGCCAGTTTAATAGACAAACAGAGTAACCTACCGATTCGAGTTCTAAGTGTGGGGCAATCATATAGACTATTATCTCAACAACAAAAGTTGTTGGGCAAAATGTTCCCTACGATACCAGGATCCACATCAATGTCTGGCATTCACATCGAAGTGTTGCGAGCAAGGTTTCTTTCTTATTTGCGCGTTCGATTTTCTAAATGGAGATTGTAAGCAACAAGCATTGCAGGACCCTTGGGTAAACTGAGTGTAACAAATTGTTACACTTAGTTTGACCAAAGACCCTGCGATGCTTCGTTTCGATACCATCGTGAGGATTTGATTCGAGTTGCGTCGATTCGTTGTTACACTGAGTTTGACCAAGGGTCCTGCGATGCTTCGTTTCGATATCATCGCGAGGATTTGATTCGAGTCACATCGATTCGACTTTTCGAAATCGTGTGTTCCTAAAGGGTTAATTTGTTACACTAAATTTGATCAAGGACCCTGCGATGCTCCGTTTCGATATCATCGCGAGGATTTGAATCGAGTCACATATATTCGGCTTTTTGAAATCCAAGGGTGACAGAGAGATGTATCCCAGACTTTCTATGACCGTATCTGCTCGCATAAATCCCCTTTAATCATTTACCTAACGTGAAGGCAACAACCAACCAGTGTTATACGAAAAATATCGCCTTTTAAATTTTTTTTTTCAGTTTTGGTCTCAAAAGCAGATCTTATGACCCATTGCTGAGGTCACTCCAATGAAGTGCCATAAGCTATGTTTTGGGGAAAAATGAAATTTTGCAGTTATTAAGGAAATTATTTTGCAACTATCGTCTCTTAGTCGTGCCAGACAAAGAATCAGAGGAAAATGTACGCTACCATGGAAACAAGTTATTGTGACCATAAAATACGCGTGATCTCCGACAACTTCGTCTCAAGGAGCCCATACTATATAACTCTAAATGAGTTGAAATGAATAGTTAGCAATTGTAAACGTTTTATAGTATTGTCCTTTTGAACACACACATGAAGCTACGTCAGAGTGAATACCCGTGGATAGGAAATAGCGACGAACTGCAAAAGCTCTGTTCAACATCCCGCCCCAGAACAAATGCCAGCAGAGGGCTGCTGAGTGCTGCTGGCTTGAAAAAGTCACGACTGACTCATAAGAGTCGCACTGCAAAATCACACTACACTCGCACACACTCCGGCAACAGCGACTCCAGGAGCCAATACTCTGAAACTTTTACAACTGCATTTTCTAGAATTGTATTTCCTACCTATTAAAAAAAACTGATTAAAATGAATTATTAGCATTTTAAAAGACATGGCAATTTGCCAGTTGGCAAATTGCCACATCTTTGAAAATTCTAATGGTTCATTTCAAACCATTTAAAGTCATAACTAGAAAATACAATTCTAGAAAATACAACTGTAAATTTTATAGTATTGGTTCCAGGCCATCTGCAAACACATACATACAGTAACGCCAGAGTGTATTCGGATTTGGCAATTGCAACGTACAACATAAACTCTGTTATATTTCACCTGCTAATCACGAATGAAATAATTATGGTGGCTTCACAAAAACATAGGTATTCATTTTATTATATGCGTTGCCTATTCTAAAAAAATCATAACATTTTAATCCAAATTAATGCAAAATAATGCCTTCGAAAGTCACAAACATTTCAGTTTAAAAGCCGTCAGGGATAGCTAACCAATCACTTTCGGCGAAGAAATACTTCCCTCAGCTTTACACCGACAGCTACACAGAAACGTTAATAAAACAATAATATGAGTTTGGAGAGCGATACGGTTTATTAACGACCCTAGAGGAATAAATAACAACCTGAAGGTTTATTACCAGTTCGGGATGAAATCGAGGGCCGTTAATAAGCCAGAGGGCTGTTATTCAGTCCTCAAGGGCCGTTAATAAACCGGGACGCCAGACAAAATCATGTTATTGCTATTATTACCATGACCGGAAGCGGACGACGGGCTGTTAATGGATTTTGTTTTCATTAACGCCCGCTGCTCGCTTGCGGTTACATGACATAATGAATTACTGAGTTTTTAATACCGCCCCGCTAAACTCCGTTAATATACCGGAGAACTCCCGCTAAAGTGGTAATAATGGGTATTAGTGTGATACCACAATAACAATAACAACAACTTTTCACCATGAAATAGTAAACATGTCTCACTTTCCTGGCAACTTAGCGAGTTTATTTCGTGTTCGTTGCTATTTTAACTGTTATTCATTCGCCTACTGTTTTTTATTGGGGTTAACAACATTTTCGACAGGCAGGATCATATCATGTCGGACAGTTTTGCGAATGGCTGAAGTCACAGCACTGTGCAGTGTCGAACAAATGTCCGACTCTCCCACTCACGAACCCGACACAAGCAGAGTTAGCTGCGGCTGAACGCAAATGCAGTATGTCTTAGCACACAGCGCCACCCTGCCTCCACGTGGATAAACGGGATTAATTGTCTTGCCCAATGACACAGTGGAGAAGCCATGGAATAGGATTAAACCATCGATCTTTCAGCTTGAAGTTCAAAGCTTTAATCCATTTTTCGTCTTGACGATTTATAGCGTCAGAATTAAATTCTCTCTTCGAATATTGGACCCCGTTGTTTTATTTTTTATTACACGCTTGTTCTATGTAATCCCCATCTACAGCAACACTAAACCATGCTGCAAATGAAAATATATTCCGCACATATGTGCGGAACGGAAATCGTTGACGGACTATTTTTAAATAGAAGCGTAATTTCACTGCAATTTTCTACAAATCGTGCGACGGAATTACAATTTGAATTACTAGCGATAGCTGAAAATCACCCCCTGAGTTCCAATGTATTCTATGTGTCAGAAGGCACATCGATCACATTGGAACTCTGGGGGACGAAATAGTAACACGGATTTCCCTCGCAAATTTGGATGGCGATAAAATGTGTTCTTGTTGATTGTTGTCAAATAAATTGCTGAGTGTCCTTCTAATAATTGGTTTTATAGACGTGAAGGCGTGTAATAAACAGAACAACACGCATGTTGCGCCCTCTCGTTTTATCCTTCGCGCTGGCACTCGGGCCATATCGAATAACCCATCCACACGCGTGTGCTGTTCTGTGTATGTGTTCCCAATTGACAGCAAGGCTCAAATGTGGACCATTAAATCTTTCCGTGTCTAAATAGTTGACCTCTTCATTATCCCAATGTGTCATGTGTATACAGCTCTTCATAGTTCAATTATTATTATTATTTATTGGTGTTTGGGGTCACTTTCAGCATGTATAGTATATCCTGGCCACTAATACTTCAAACTGTCAAAATACCGAAATTCTTTCCAATAATGTAACTAGGAATGTAACAGCGAGCTCTATCAAACAAGACTGAATTGGCTAACCCCTTACCTAACATGAAAATCAGACGACACATGCAAACAAAATTCTTGAATAACTATTTTTTTAAGATTTTGTCTCAAAAACATAAGTTATGACCCCTCTTTGGAACGAGCTCGACGAGCTCGTTCCAAAGAGGGGTCATAACCTATGTTTTTGAGACAAAAAATGAAGAAATAATGAAAATTAATTGGCGATTTTTATGAACAGCGCTGGCCGGTTTTGGTCGTTACCATGGGTAAAGGGTTAAATTTTTAGTAGCCTTACGGGAAATATTTGTAGACTGATATTTCTATCCTGTTACACCGTTAGGATATGTGGGTACTAAAGTAACTGTTTTAGAGTTTCTACCGTTATAGGATTTGAAATTCGATATGATTTCGTATCATTTGACCGATTCGATTCGAGATTCGTTTTACTCCTGGCTGACCACTATTACGAATTCGAAATGGACTGTCCAACCCATTTCGCCAGTGGTCGCATGTCGCACACCGTATTTGTAAATTCATTTGCTTACAGCTAATACCGAATAAATTATAAAAGCAACTTCCTTGTGAATATCCTCAAACCCATTTTATTAACAGAGTGTACTTTAAAAGGAAAGAGTTGATCTTCGAATAATTCGGAATTTGTCAAGTTCGATTCTGTGAATTGTGGTGCTGTTCTGTCTAGACTTGTTTACCAGCGGTAGGAAGGGTATATGCGCTTGTAATGTATAAAAAAAACTGCTGAAGTCTAAAAAAAAACAACTTCGTTTGAGGTAAGAACCGAAATGCAACTATTTTCGGAAACAAGAAAAAAGAAACTGATGATACAAGAGCTTATGTTGGATATGTACTTTTATCCCAAATTAATGCAGGGACAGGAGGGGGGGTCTGCCTTAAGTCATATCACACAATGGCAAACACACACACTGATATATATTAGTGGTGGCCCATGTGCCAAATTGCATGGTAGGACCGCAAAGCTATGTTTGGGACTCACGTATATTGAGAAAAATACACTGTTAAACATGGGGGAATATCGAATCCTAAATGTGCATTCTTCTGGATGTCCGCAGTATGTCGACAAATCAGACTATGGAATCTTTGTACACATGTTAAGAGTAAAGAATCTGTGACCCCACCCCCCCCCCCCACCACACATATTAACCCTCCACCTAATATGAACGGCAGACGACACTTGCAAACAAAATTCTTGAATAACTATTTTTTCATTTTTTTTTTTTTGAGTCAAAAATATAGCTTATAACACCGTCATAAGCTGTATTTTGGGACAAAAATGAAAAAATAATGAAAACTGAATGATGATTTTTGTGAATAGCGCTGTCCGGTTTTGGTCGTTACGTTGGGTAAATGGTTAACTCCCAATGGATCGCCAAAAATAACAAAGTCTTAAACTCTCATACTCATTCTGTCCGTCCGTCCGTCCGTCCGTCCGTCCGTCCGTCCGTCCGTCCGTCCGTATGTCTGTCTGTCTGTCTCTCTCTCTCTCTCTCTCTCTCTCTCTCTCTCTCTCTCTCTCTCTCTCTCTCTCTCTCTCTCTCACACACACACACACGCACAACTATTGCCGGAAATGGTTGAGGTGTCCTCTGCCTCCTACGTCCCTGTACCTTTAAATATCGATTCTGTACATGTCACTATACAGTTTGCAAATCGGAAAACTAATTCCTTTGGGTTTCAATTAGATGCACTACCGACTCCAACACAATGTTTCCGTCGAGTTATTTTACAGTTCCACATTCCATGTCGCCACTCTGTAATTCTCTTGTAATTCTCAGCAGTGTTCTGGTGGATTGTTTTAATCTACTTAGTTACACAATCGATTTCTCTATTATTTGTACTCAACTTAGCTTTTGATTCTTGCGAAGAAAATGCAATTTGTGAAAATTAGTTTGAACATTGTGAATGGTTAACGAAGCAGAAGTTATTAGAAAGTAATCTCATGTTAGAAATAATATTGTGTAGTTAACTGGGCGAATTCTGTTACCGTGTCTGGGTTTTTTGATAGTTTCTAGCCATTGGAGGCTCGCCCATATGGAGAGCGTGGAGTCAGGAGGGTCCAGGGTCCTGGGAGGTGGGGAGGGGGGTGGTGAGCAAACGTTTGAGGAAAAGAATTGAAAATGCTTTTTTCTCTGAAATATTTGGATGCCCCTGGAATCCGGGTAAGTTTTAAAGGATATCGGAGCATTGTTTTTTATGATATCCCATCCATTCCCTCTAGTAACGCACAAACTGTGGTCCACATTTGCAACGCAAGCCACCAATTCATTCAATACAACACGGTCGCCTTGGACTTTGTCACTTTCCACGGGTGGGAAATATACCCACAAACGCAATCATATCAGAATCCAAACACTAATTACATGAATAATCTACAAAAATTTAATTAATGAAGCACCGGGTACAGTGCGGAGTTACGATGTTGTGGAGCTGGTAGCTGCTCGTATTTGCTTGGTGGTTCTGCGGCTTTCTCCACCCGTAAAACTGCCACCGACACGATATGACCTAGGCTGTTAAAGTGTCGTTAAACCCTAATAAATAAATAAATAGTACCGGGTACAACCCGGTGCTTCATTAATTAAAATGTTGCTGCTTATTATTTTTATTACTTGGTAAACGCATGCGTGGACATCACTGCCCCCGCATGGATTATGACCAGTCCCCGGTGACTGTACTGTATTTACGTCGAACATTAACGTAAAACAGTGGAAATTTTGGATTCAGATACAAGCGTTTCAAAAGGTCTAGAGTCAAGAATTTGGCAAGTTTCATACCCGAAAATCAAAGTTATCTCTCTCCGAGTCGAACCACGGTCGGCCTGATGGTCAAAGTGGCCCTATCTCCTTAACGCCATGGATCACTAATATCCCTCGGCAGCCATCGTTTCTAGCAGGGACGTTTTTAGAGGAAATTGTGTGCCTCAGTACACCAAAAGTTTCATGTCAAATGGTAGTAGATTTCGGGGCATTTTAACTGCAGTTATGGCCGTTTTTAACAAACAGTTTGTGATCTTTGAACCACATTTCATGGGAATTCCTAACTGGATTCAATATTTCGCCCCTTGAGTGCAACTAAACGTTGTCTGCAGTGTACCCTGTTGCACTCAGTAAACGAATATCATTACACGCCCGTTCTATGAATTCCCCATTTACAGAAACACTAAACCATGCGAAAAATGTAAATTTTCCATTGACCAGACGATTGATCACCCGAAACTGAACCGATTGCGAAATAACTAAATAAAATGTCTAAAACTGAAGGATATGACGAGTTTGATGTGTTTGAAAATAGTGACGAGGAAATAGAGTCGATATATGAATGGGATAATAGATATCCAGAAGAAGAAGAGTATGAGTAAGCAAATTTGGTTGGCGATAAAATGTGTTCTTTTTGTTGATACTTGATTGCTGAGTGTTCTTCTAATCATTGTTTTTTTTATAAACGTGAAGGCGTGTAATAAACATAGAACGATCCGCGCGTGTGAATGGGTAAGTCGATATGGCACTTGTGCCATCGCGGAAGACTAAAACTCGAGGTCTCCGGCCTCGCGTTTTATCCTTCCACGCTGGCATTCGTGCCATATCGATTAGTCCAATCACACGCGCGTTTCGTTCTGTGTATTTCTATTATATATAACTCTATATTTTCAAATTTTATTACTTTCTGGTCACATTCATCTATTCATTTATTGGCGTTTAAGGTCACATATTTCTTCGCAATGGCTAATCATGACCACGACAGTTTTACGGGTGGAGGAAGTCGGAGTACCCGAAGAGAACCACCGACCAACAGCGAGCAACTGTCAGCTCCTCATCATACTAACTCCACACAAGCAGGGTAAATATTGGTTGAAGACAGGTGCACCATCGATGTGCAGTACGCCTTAGTACACAGCCCCACCGTGCCCTCACGTGGGCAATGGGGGTGAAGTGTATTGCCCAAGGACACAAAGCGGTTACCACAGGTGGGGTTCGAACCGAGGACCTCTCGGCTTGCAGCCAGCACCTCTACCTATTGAGCCACCGCGCCCCCTTTTTGGTCACAAAGGTCATATATTTCGAGCACAAGGGGATAAGGTGAATTCGATTTCTTCAGTACTCGAATCTTCACAATAAGCAGTTGGAAAATTCTCATTCAATTGGTGGGATGGATGATGCAAATGGTTTCTCAAAGGTTGATTGTTTGAGGCTGGGGGAGGGTGCAATTGAAAATTCATGTAAGGCACACCCACCCTCGAACCAAGACCATCTAGCCTCTTTCCTGTCACTAGCTCATGGTGACGAACGTATTGTACTAGTATGAATCGACGAGAGGGGGACTATAAGAAGGGGGTAACTGAAGACATGAAGTTCATCCACGGTTTTTGCAGTCCAATCTCAAACACCCTGCGAAACGTTTTCGAATTTGAACTGTAAAGGTCGCTATTTACTTGAATCGAATGAGAGTATATATATAACAGATTGGGCTATTCCAGGTGACCTTCAGATCGTCGCTGCCCGCTTGTGGATTCCGACCAATCCACGGCGACTGTACTGTATAATTCCACACACTCCATTCAATGTCGTCATTCACTGTTTCTGTACTGATTTTGCCATCGCGATGTAAACCTGCACCCCCCCTCCTCACCCACCTATCAAACAATTATTAATTTAAAATTCACGTATCAAATTTTCACAACCTATTATCAACAACTGCCAGGTCTCTCCCGCCAAACAGAGCTAATACTAATATCCCTATCTCACCAGCTCGACCATCTCGCCACATCTCTTGGCTATTTACCACTTATAGCTAATGCTCATGAACCCTCCTTTGTTTATGGCTGTCTACTGACACGACTTTACCGACCTTCACACCGAGTTCACCTGCCTGCAGCATGAGCATATCTTCACCCAGTAACGCTAGGAATATATACAGTAAGACGAAAATTAATTCTAGCAATAATTGCTCCCTTAAAATTCCAACACTTCGACCAGTATAAATATGTTTAAAACGAACTTTACTTTTCGACCGAATCTCAACATATTAACCCTTTACCTAACGAATCGGCCGCATCCGCCCGCGTAATTTACAAATTTAGTAGTTAAAATAATATATATATTTCAAAAAATTTCAACGAAACCATATCATGTTACCCCTCGTTGGAACGAGCTCGTCGAGCTCGTTCCAATGAGGGGTCACATGATATGGTTTCGTTGAATTTTTTTGAAAAAATTGACAAAAAATATAGTAAAATACTAAATTTTGATATCGTCTACGTTGGGTAAAGGGTTAATGGCTTTCTTGTGTGTGCTGGATGTGCGCGCTGTTTGGGTAATATATGCGTTTTTTAGTCGAAGTGACTACTTGATGTCCACTCGCAATTCAGGGACCAATACTATAAAAATACAGTTGTATTTTTCAGAATTGTATTTTCTATTTATGGAAATAACTAATTGAAATGAACCATAAGCATTTTCAAAGCATATCTTTTAAAATGCTAATTATTCATTTCAGTCATTTATATTCACTTGCAGAAAATACAAGTCGGGAAAATATAATTGTAAAAGTTCTATAGTATTGGTCCCTGGTGGACATTATGGGAGTATCTTTATTTACAGAAAAGTATGTAGAACTGAGCTTTTCGTTTATTTGAGCGACGAAACCTTAAATGGGTCGGTTATATATGGCTTTTAGAATTTTCGATGACAGGAACACTCTCTAACCTATATGGACTAACTTCTATAATTGGCGTCTTTGGAATGCTAAATTATATTTTTAGGGACTGCCCTGTTCGGTAATTGTTGCCACGCTTCTTTTAGACAAACTGGTAACTGATTAGGCGTTCACATATTCTGTTGTTAGATAAACTTCACAATATTGGACACCATATACCGGTTTTTCGTTGAAAACATAAGAATAAACACCAATATTTATCCCAAGGTATTTACATAAACAAAGACATTTCGTCCTGTCTTCTCTTAACTCACTGACAAGGTGAACCACAATTCGAATGCTTAAATGATACAGTGAATGAATATTTGAATAATATTAGTTATTCTTGTGTTTTCCAGTGTGTATGGGAATTTACACCGGTTTGGGAACTCATACACCCTGAGGCAAAGCCGAAGGGTGTATGAGTTCCCAAACCGGTGTAAATTTCCATACACCCTGGAAAACACAAGGATAACGGATTTATTTCCAAGAATTTTGGTGTACTTAATACTTTAACCTACATTGTGGGCAAAAACTGACAGAAAATTTGTACTTTGTAAGTTTCTTAATAAATAAAACCAGACAAATATGGATATCATTGGAACTGGCTCAATGAGCCAGTTCCAATGACATCCATATCTGTAATATTTTATTGCACATAAATATTAAATTTCCTGTATTTTTATTTTTGTTCTAACATAACTGAACAGAAGGTATGAATTAATAATTAAAAATTTGTACTTTTGTTTAGCCATATAGCCTCCTATTGTATATTCTTGTTTTTACACCGTGGTTAACCATTGTTCTAACATAACTGAACAGAAGGTATGAATTAATAATTAAAAATTTGTACTTTTGTTTAGCCATATAGCCTCCTATTGTATATTCTTGTTTTTACACCGTGGTTAACCATGGTGTAAAAAAAAATCCACTGTGGATTGCAAGTTACACTGTACCTCTCAGCCAATCAAAACGCAGTATTTTGTTTCATCTGGAAATAAATTCGTTTATTTCAAGCAAAATAAAGTCAAAGAAAGAAAATACATTTGGCTCTTTTTTCAGATCAGTGATGGAGGGTACCTTTCTCTATTTTGTTTGTTTGTTAACTGGCTGAGTGTTGGACGCCCAAATTTGGGCTCCATTCTCATGTGCAGGTACCACAACTTAAAGTGGACTGAATCACATTATCTTTGAAGTGAATTTGTTTATGTGCTTGTCTTGTTACAATTTATGGGATAGTGCCTAGGCATGTGAGAAATTTTAACAACCACAAAAACAGCACTCTGCCAGTTAATAAAGAAATATGAAATACATTTGCGTTCATTTATATTTATGCACCGTTATCGATAAATAAATACGGCCCACATAATATTTGAGTTATTTTCTGCAGAGCAAAGAAAACTGGATGTTTCCAAAACAAATAAAATATAATAAACAATAAAAATATATTAAATAGATTTTAATCATGTGTCGTTTTTTTTTTTTTTTATTGATGTTTAAGGTCACATATTTGTGCACAATGGCTAATCATGACCGTGACAGTTTTACGGGTGGAGGAAGCCGGAGTACCCGGAGAGAACCACCGAGCAACGACGAGCAGCTGCCAGCTCCCCAACATCGTAACTCCGCACTGCAGCACAGGCAGGGTTAGATTGGTTGAAGACATGCGTACCATCGACGTGCAGTACGCCTTAGTACACGGCGTCGTCGTGCCCCCACGCGGGCAATGGAGATGAAGTGTCTTGCCCAAGGACACAACGCGGTTGCCGCAGGTGGGATTCGAACCGAGGACCTCTCGGCTTGCAGCCTGCACCTCTACCTACTGAGCCACCGCGCTCCCATCATGTGTCGTTACAAATACGTCCAAATATAGAGGATATGGAATTAATGTTTTTCTCATATAATATTTATGAAACTCGTCCGAATTTGCCGTTTGCGCTCGCCAGAGGCTCGCCAAAACGGAAAATTCTTAGACTCGTTTCATAAATATTATATGAGAAAAACACTCATTTCATATTCTATTTATCATATAACACACACACGCACAAATTAGCCACTTAGTATGACTTTTTAACCCATCACCTAACTTGAGTTGCAGACGGCACTTGGAAAAAACATCCTCGTATGACTAATTTTTTTTCATTTTTTGCTTCCAAAACATAGGTTATGACCCCTCATTGGAACGAGCTCGTCGAGCTCGTTCCAATGAGGGGACATAACCTATGTTTTGGAAGCAAAAATTGAAAATATAAAAAAATGAATGGCGTTTTTCTTGTAGGTAAAAGATTAATATTAACCCACCCTAAATAGGACAGATAACGTAAATTCTCCCTACTGAAATTATGCAAATATCACCCAGTTGTATTTTTGTTTAGCCAATCAAATTGTCCAGTTTTGAAATTGACCAATGAAAGCTCCCAACTCTATTTATGCAAATTATGAAAATGTGGCCCAGTTTTATTTTGTTCAGCCAATCAAATTGTCTAGTTTTGAAATTGACCAATGAAATCGACGGAAGGCTTTATTTATCACTGATTAATATGAAAGCAAAATATCAAATGTTTTAAAGTGAACTAAACGGACGAGTCATATGATAAAAATATATATGAATCAAAGAGGTAAAAATTTTAGGGCTCGCGATTTAATTTAACTTTGGATGACACAACATGAAAACGCTCAACGATGGGATTCGGTTTCAATGAGGTATTGCTTGAGAGTCAAAAGCTCTTTTTTGACTAATAGAACCCACCTGAACTGAAAATAAGCAGACGGTAAAAGCTAATCTATAATTGTTTTGATTTGATAAACTAACAGATTCAAAAACTGTATTCACGCAATAAATCAAATGAATGGTCTGAGCAATATCTGACAGCCTACCACACCACAGCCTTTGAGTCTTGCAGCTAGGCTGTTATTTACAGCCAAGACTTAGTCAGAAACCACTGCCAAAGTAATTCAATTATAGCCAGCAGTTTGTGTCTTACTGTACCTGGTCTAAGAAAACAAAATTTGTCAACAAGGCAAGAGACCTGTAAAGGTTAACCGATTCTGAAGGATAGTATTAAAGAAAGATTTAAGGCACTGATTTTCGCAAAAATAGTGAATTGACTGTTAAACTTTGACAGAAATCGCCCGAAAGAAACTTATTTCACGCATGGAAACATTTATGTCCTCATAAGTTATGGAACATGTAATATGGCGCCCATAACTTTCCAAACAGGACGTTTAACCCCAATGTATATAACCGGACATTCCTGAAGCGCCAATTACACACTAATTAGACAATGTGCCTCATCTTCAAATATTGGCCATCGGTATCAAATCAGTGGAATAATGCGCATGATGATATTTGCAAGCTATGCAACCCCGGAGTTGGAAAATATGTACATGTAATAGCGGTGTATTGATGGCAGCTTTCTGCGTGTTATAACCATTCTATTCACGATGGCCTCCAAATACTCCGGACCCCATAATTAGCCATAACTAAGCGCCTAGGACAGTAAGGATAGTAATTTCGGCAGCTATGACTCTTTAAAGGGTTGGGAATTTTATTTTGTTTCTTTATCTAAAGTATTGGGATCTTCCTTTAAATTGAAATCTAAGATGGTCGTCACTAAATACGTAATCAAGAGTTACTCTATGACTACATGTTAAATGTGCGTTGTGAAAGAGATATAAATTGTTCAAGGAAAGCCTAATAACCGTATTCGTTTCCAGTTTATCCCCATCCCCATCTGTATCCCTGTCTACGCTCTCCACACCATATGGAACGGCTGGCGGATTGTGACATTCTAGCAGTATAGATGGCCAAATTGTTAAGTACGGAAAAGTTTGCTCTCTATCTTTGAAAGAGATAGCTTCCGTATTGTACATACATCGAATTGATCTAGTTTCGCTATTGAATTGAAGCAAACCTAACTCATTTCCTTGCGCTATGTTACCTATTATAGTTAAACCACAGGTGATCGGCGCTTGCATCATTAAACACCTCTAATTATTGATGTTATGGCGAAACTTACCAAATACCCACCTATTATGTAAATATTTCAAAGTGGTAAGTAACGATAGCACGAGAAAAAAAATCAGACGACATTTGGAGACATGGTATTCTCACAATTACGAAACAGTTACAACCACTATAAGGGTGTTTACTAATGCACAATGTATTATTCGCCAAGTCTGCGTGAGTGCAGAGTCGTGACACTTGCGTTCAACATCTTTTTTTCAGATCAATTTACTCCAATTGTTACGTCAAGTGTTGTGTGGAATACGTGCCATTCTGCAACTGTTTCGTAATGAATGTCGGCATTGTTGTTATGATTTGTAATTTAATGAAGATAAAAATAGATGATGCATTTTGTTTCATTTACACATTTTAGAGTATCATTCCATGCATCGATCACTTGTGCTTAAACTGTTGTGTTGGCATTAACATATCAGAATTAAGTTACTTCGGGTTCGGAACGACAATGTTTTATATTTTGAATAAAAAGAGCGGTAGGATAGAGGGTACGTAATCTGACATTCATGTTGGGAAACTTGTACATTTGTTATCACGTGATATAAATCTCACGTGACTTCCCAGTCCCCTAATTGACTGTTGGGACTGCACTATTTTGGATCGATTTACCTATGGGGGAATAAGAATAACCGTGCACTATTCTCGTGCAATATACGCTATCTGCAAATAGCAGTGGAGCATTCTAGGAATTTCGGCTGGCGGAACACAACGTGCCCTTTCAGGAGATTGTTTTCCGAATTCAGTTTCACTATTTCTAAGTTCAAGAATGCCAATACATTTCTTGAGAATACCCTTGTCAATAGACAGTGTACGTAGGATTTTGATTCTGATGGGGAGCGATATTCTTCTTCGGTTTGACCGATATCATATAATAATTATTGAATGGCATATCGTTGACTATGCTAAAATAGTGGCCCTCGATGAAGAATAGTCCATTTGTCTCCGGATATTTAGAATAGGCAACTTCAAACCGTGCAAGATTTCTTACACGGTCCAAACGTATGTAGCAAGTTACGAGGAGAACATTTGAATTTGAGAATTGTTTATGTTAACTGAGCAAGGTTAAAAAGATTAACTGATTCAAAGCTGTATCCACGCAATAACTCAAATGAAGGGTCTGAGTAACATCTGAAACCCTACTACACCACCGCCTGTGAGTCTAGCAGCTTAGCAGTGATTTCTAGCCAAGTCTTGGCCGCCTGTAGAGGCAGCCAAGACATGGTTAGAAACCACTACCAATGTAATTCGATTATTGTCAGCAGTACGTCTTGATTGTGTGTTAATGTACTTGGTTTTAGAAAACAAAGTTTGTCAACAACGCAAATGACCATTAAAGGTTAACCGATTCGAGAAGTTGTATTAAAGAAAGATTTAAGGCACAGGTTATCTTAATTGCAATGCAGACTGAAGAACTGTCAACTGATATTTGAGGCACTTCATCAGATTATCCCATGGCATAAACTACACAGCCGATAGCAGAGATTGCATGTGGGAAAATCAAATAAACAATATCAACGAGGAGCACAGCATGCATAGATAGAGCACATTTAGCAACCAATAATAGCTCAGCGTCATAAGATTAAATACCACTTGACGTTTTCGAATGCATTACGAGCAGTATTTAATGATGTAATCACTTTAAAAAGATATTTTACATCTTCTTCCTTTGAATACTCACGATTTAGTCCAAAATTCTTAAGTGCTTTCTCGACATTTTACTTTGTCACGCAACACCCACCGTTAAATCACCTTCGAAGCTTTATTGGTGAAATGCAAGTTTTCAAGAGTTTTGATATTACTTCAAAATTATTATAACTCACGCCGCCTCGGCTTGGAATGTACTGCTAAGCCACGTCCATTTTGTCCATCCATTTGTTTGCACGTTTGTGAGGATATTTGTTGTCCACCATTGTTCAGTTGATGGCCGTTAGATGTCCAGCACTGAAAAATAATTAGTCCTGGGATGTCCTAAGTATGGTATTGGTTTATTTCAATACGTGAAGTTGGAAGTAACAGGGTCAATATGTTACTTTTTCGATTTCATGTTGTACACTGGTCGTAATCCATGTGCTTGTACCCGGTGCTTCATTAACCCTTTACCTAACGTAACGGCCAAAACCGGCCAGCGCTATTCTCAAAAATCACCAATTAATTTTCTTTTTTTTTCATTTTTTGTCTCAAAAACATAGGTTATGACCCCTCGTTGGAACGAGCTCATCGAGCTCGTTCCAACGAGGGGTCATAACCTATGTTTTTGAGACAAAAAATGAAAAAAAATAGTTATACAAGAATTATTTTTGCAAGTGTCGTCTGCTTTTTAGGTTAGGTAAAGGGTTAATTAAACATTTTGCTGCTGATAATTTTTATTACCTGGTAAACGATGCATGGACATCACTGCCCACGCATGGATTACGACCAGTCTACGGCGACTGATCTATGTATTTTGGGTTGAAAACACATTATAAGTTAAGAAAAGTAACAAGTACCAGGTGCCAAAGTGTCTCGTCACAGTTGTCTGAACTCGGTGTCAAGACATACTGAAGCGTAGAGTTCATGTGTCAATACACTTCAATTCTCGATAACGCCCAACGTTTCGTATTGCAACAGCGCAGATTGCATTCCGATAGTTCAGCCATTTGGTAGCTGCGCCACATGTTGCATTGGATAGAGAGTCAAATGCAGCCTGACTTGTTACAGTTTTTTTCAAGAAAACGTTTTGATTCATTGATTTGTTTGCCTCTCAGTTAAAATGTTAATTCTTTGTTGAAAAGAAAAGGGTATATGTTCTCCCCAGAAATGGTTCAAGGGCAAGATATAGTTCTAGCCCATAGGGATTACCACAGGTCAAAGTCATTCAGGCGAGTATTTGTTAAACCTTTGTTAGCATAATCTTCCCCTGCCACTCAAAAATATGCCAACAGGTGTTTCGCTGAGCAAGCATGCTTAACATGTGAAGAACAACTCTATTTTTATTTACATATTGATCAGTATCATACGACAGACAACTGTCAGATGATCTGCATTGCTTCCATGATTTTGTTCTGGAGTCCGGTTGTCTGTTATGTTGCCTTCTTACAAACCTCGTTTCTCCGTATTGGTATCTGTACCTGCTAACATGCGTTACCAAGGCCAAATAAAAAATGCATTTGGTTCCCGGACAATTAATTTTTAAAATCAACGTGGGGGTGGGGGCTATTGTTTTTATCTTTTGTTTGTTAACTTTGTGCTGGAAGCCCATAATGCACTACATGTATATTCTTAAATGTATAGAGTGTAAGATGAGAAATCCATACATATGGAATAAATTCATTTTAAAGACAATGTGGTTTATTTCATCTGTATGTATTTCTCATCTTACCCTCTATAGGAGAGTGCCTATAGGTACTTCCCCGTAAATTGTAACAAGTCAAAGTCTCGTCAAGAGATTTGGCCACCAAGAAACATTTAGCACTCTATCAAAAAATTTCGTTTGGTCCCAAAATACAGCCTTATCACGAAAATGTGGCACCAAAAATATACTTGTGGTAGTTATCACAGGCTTTGTGGTTTATTGAACTGAATTAATAGTTTATCCTTTTAATCTGATTCTTATCAAAACATCTCTTTGTCATTTAACTTTTTTTATCTTTGCTTAGTCTTTTTTATAATCCTTCTAGAAGATAAAAATTATTTGCTACTATTTATTTATTTATTTGTGTTTAAGGTCACATACTTATGCACAATGGCTAATCGTGACCGTGACAGTTTGACGGGTGGAGGAAGCCGGAGTATCCGGAAAGAACCACCGAGCATCGACGAGCAACTGTCAGTTCCTCAACATTCTAACTCTGTTCAAGCTTCGCTCAAGCAGGTTACAGCTGTTGAAGACATGTGGACCATCGACGTGCAGTACGCCTTAGTACACGGCGTCATCGTGCTCCCATGGAGGCAGCCGGGATAAAGTGCCTTACCTAAGGACACAACGTGGGTCGTCCCGGACGGGGATCGAACACGAGACCTCTAGCATAGAAGTCCAACAGTCTACCACTGAGCCACTGTGCTCCCTATTTGCTACTAGTTTTTTTTTTGAGTGAATAATCATTGAGCCAAAATAACATGCCATTAATAATAACCTTTTACTTTTGTTATCTATATTTTATCGTCTGTGTTTTTTGCAACTAAAATACTCAAAAGAACTAGGTAATATTAAAATATCGTAATTTGATTTCAACAAAGCGCCATCTGCAATGCTTTAGGATTGCAGATGGTGTCTTTTATACACCCAAAGGACGATACACGGTTAGGTTTTTCTCATTTACAATCAGATTCCATTTGGCACTATTTTTTATTTGACACCAATAAAAATCGTTTCCAAAAAATTCGAGCCATCGAGAGCAATAATCATCCCACTTGTACCTTCCTCGCTGGCCAGTAAAATAAACTCTCCCCGGGAAGGGAGAGGTAGGATAGTAGACCTATGCTACCTTGATGGGTCAATTAAAATTCATTCACCTCTGGTCCTGAATCGAGAGAGTGTTGTAGCTGTTTTATGGCTATTAGGCTGGTCAGGGCAGACAGGATAATTTACGCATTAGTCTGCCACCTAGCATCAGTACCCACATTTCCCTATACTTCTATGTTTTGCCTCTAGGTCAGTAATAGTCTGTATCCGTTGAGTTGGAACACTGCCTTATTCGGGAGATGGCAGGTAGACAGACAGTCTGGCTACGCCATCTCCCTGCTGTATACATTTGTGTAATGTAATTGAAATCTTTAGTACAATTAATGCAAAGTATGAGTTTGTGTTCTGCTACATAAAATTATCCATCCCATTCATTTTCTTTAAATCATCGCCAGAAATTTTTCTCAGTCAAGATGTGATTTGACCGAAACATTAATGAAATTCCAATCCTACTAGACATGTTTGTTTACTAAATATTATGAACGAAGTATCAGGTTTGTAGGTTTGCTATTAAACCGCGTAGTTCCATCAATTCTGTTAATATCCTGATGTTTGTTGAAGTGTAAAAATACTTACTGATTGAAGTATAGGAGAGCGAGGTGGTGTCTCAGTGGTTACGGCAGTGGACGTCAAACTGAAAGGTCCATGGTTCGATCGACACCGGGGGCAACTGCGTTTTGTTCTTGGACAAGCCGCTTAATCATGATTGCCCACGTGGGGGAGGGGGAGGGGGATTGCACGGTGGCACTGTGTGCTGAAGCGCATTGCACGTCGATGGTGCACTTGCCTTCAGCCAATGCTAACCCTGCTTGTGGTGCACTGAGGAGTCTGACAAAACTCGCCACTGTTTTGTGGCTGTCTACGCGTACTCCTTTCCATCCACCCGTGAAACTGTCCGGCACGGGGTGACCCTGGCTGTCGAAATTATCGTAAATAAATAAATAAATAAATAAATAAATAAATAAATAAATAAATAAATAAATAAATGTAGTGAAATATCTATAACTGGATCACGAAAGAATATTTATATATCTTTGTGAGCAAAGGGACATCACATCAGATCAACAGTAGTCTGCGCGCAACTTCAATAAGAGTAGGTAAACACACAGCTCATAACAGCGTCGAATTCCTTACAGAATTTGACTGGTGGCTTGAGAGTTTGATCCTCACTTAGTATCATGGGGTGTTACGAGTAACGACATTTTCACCCCTGATGTCTGACATTTTGTACGAGTGGGTGTAGAAGCCGGAGTGCCCGGAGCGA
This sequence comes from Pictodentalium vernedei, assembly GCA_031216915.1. Classification (NCBI taxonomy): domain Eukaryota; kingdom Metazoa; phylum Mollusca; class Scaphopoda; order Dentaliida; family Dentaliidae; genus Pictodentalium; species Pictodentalium vernedei. Next base: position 330,080,101 of record CM062297.1, on the reverse strand, counting down.
TCCGCCGCACAACGATGATTAATTTCTGGACTCAAGACCATACTAGAACAAGCAAGGCTAGCTTATTTTGACAGGGTTAACATGTGTACCATCGACGTGCTGTATGTGTTGAGTATAGAATTCCATCGTCGCCCAACTTGGGATGAAGTACATTGCCCGAAAAAGAAGATGATGTGGGTCTGAACCGAACTGTCGACCTTTCGAACTGAAGTCCAGTGCACTAAACAATGTGCTTCTCTGCAGGCGTATTTTAATGAAACAGCCCAAATTAACAGTGCTATTCATTAAATTCACAATTCAAATTGTATTACTATTCAGTTTATTATCAAGAACAGTGCTTATGACCCCTTATTGGAACGAGCTCGTTAAGCTCGTTCCAGTGAGGGGTCATATGCTAACTCTTGGCGGCACAAATGAACATTTTAAGTTGCAAAATTCGTCTGCTATACGACTTAGCCGAAGGGGTAAATGTACTGCCTGTGAAAATACATATCATTCATATCGCTATATTAAACTGCCTATAATGAATTTATGTCATTCAATAACGCATTGTTCACAACAGACGGGCAATATCGATTACAATATAATTATAACCTTCTGGCTTTATTACCAATATTACCCCGTGATTCTATACATTGAAGCATCAGTTCTCCCCGTATTGCAAGACTAATTCGGTTAATTCAGCTATTTATAAAATGCTCACCGTCTAAGGGCAATTCACTTGACAAAAATAAACCGGGTGCATTTTAATCAAGGAGTAAAATTTTAATGGAGGTGTGAGCGCGAAAATCCTCTGCATTTGCGTATGCTTTTGAAAAGTGGAGTTATTTTGGAGAAATGGGACGAGTAGGGCGTTCCAGAAGTAGAAGTTGCTGATTCTATAGTAGGCGTTGTTGGTTCTATAGTGGTGGGAGAGGATCGGTAGTTGTGGTGTTTGGCTCTGTTACTGTTGTAATGGGTTATGTGGTATTTGTTATTGGCTCTGTGGGGGAAGTAGCGATTTCACTGGATGTAGTTATTGGGTCTGTAGTGGTAATAACCAATTCTTTAGTTGTAGTTGTTGGCACTGTTACGGTTGTAATGGGTTATGTGGTAGTTGTCATTGGCTCTTCAGGGAGAGTAGTTATTTTACTGGATGTTGTTGTTGGCTCTGTAGTGGTAGTGTCGAAGTTAGTAGTTGTAGTTGTTGGCTCTTTTAAAGTTGCAAGGGGCATGTGGTAGTTGCTATTGGCTCTTTAATGGAAGTAGTTATTTTACTGGATGTTGTTATTGACTCTGTAGTGGTAGTATCGAATTCAGTAGTGGTAGTTGTTGACTCTGTTACGGTTGTATTGGGTTATGTGGTAGTTGCTATTGACTCTGTAGTGGAAATAGTGATTTCACTTGATGTAGTTATTGGCTATGTAGCGGTAATATCGAATCAGTAGTTATAGTTGTTGGCTCTTTTACGGTTGTAATGTGTCATGTGGTAGTTGCTATTGGCACTTTAGTGGAAGTAGTTGTTTTACTGGATGCTGTTGTTAGCTCTGCAGTGGTAGTATCAAATTCAGTAGTGGTAGTTCTTGGCTTTGTTACGGTTGTAATGGGTTATGTGGTAGTTGCTATTGACTCTGTAGTGGAAGTAGTGATTTTACTGGATGTAATTATTGGCTATGTAGTGGTAATATCGAGTTCAGTAGTTATAGTTGTTGGCACTGTTACGGTTGTAATGGGTCATGTGGTAGTTGCTATTGGCTCTTTAGTGGAAGTAGTTATTTTACTGAATGTTGTTGTTGGCTCTGTAGTGGTAGCATCGAATTCTTCAGTTGTAGTTGTTGGCTCTGTTACGGTTGTAATCGGTTATGTGGTAGTTGCTTTTGACCTTGTAGTGGAAGAAGGGATTTCATAGAATGTAGCTGTTGTAGTATATAATTCAGTAGCGGAAATTGTTGGCTCTGTTACGGTTGTAATGGGTTATGTGGTAGCTGCTATTGGTTCTGTAGTGGAATTAGCGATTTCACTGCTTGTAGTTGTTGACTCTGTAGTGGTAGTATCGAATTCAGTTGTTAAAGTTATTGGCTCTGTTACGGTTGTAATGGGTTATGTGGTAGTTGCCATTGGCTTTGTAGTGGAAGTAGCGATTTCACTGTATGTAGTTGTCAGCTTTGTAGTGGTAGTATTGAATTCTTTAGTTGTAGTTGTTGGCCCTTTTAGGGTTGTAATGGGTTATGGTGTTGTTGCTTTTGCCTCTTTAGTGGAAGTAGTTATTTTACTGGATGTTGTTGTTGACTCTGCAGTGGTAACATCAAATTCAGTAGTGGTAGTTGTTGGCTCTGTTACGGTTGTAATGGGTTATGTGGTAGTTGCTATTAGCTCTGCAGCGGATGTTGTGACTTCCCTGGATATTGTTGTTGGCTCTGTAGTGGTCGTGTATAATTCCGCCGCTGAAATTATTGGCTCAGTTATGGCTGTAATGGGTTATGCCGTAATTGCTATTGGCTCTATAGTGGAAGTAGTGCTCTCTCTGGAGGCAGTTGTTGGCTCTGTTGTGGTAATATATAATTCAGTAGCTGTATTGGTGGCCCTACTTTGGTTGCAGTTGGTTCAGTAATAGTTGTTGTTAGCTCTGTAGTTGAAGTAGTTTGTTTTTTAGTTATTGGCTATGTACTGATTTGTTGTAGTGGTGATATTTGATTTTGTAGTAGTTGCTGCTGGCTCCAGTGTGGTTATTGTTGGTGCCTAGTGGTTATTGTGAGGTTAGTAGTTGTTGTATTGGCTCAATTGTAGTTGGTTGAGATGTAGTTGTTATTCGCTCTGTTGTAATTGGTATTGCCTCTGTAGTGGCAGTATTGGGAATAATAGTTGCGATTCTTGATTCCGTTGCTGTTGTCATTGGTTCTGAAGTAGTAGTTATTGGTTCTGTGGTGTTTGTTGTTAGCTATGTAGTGGCAGTAGTAGTGGGTTCCGTTGTTGTTGGCTTTGTAGTGGTAGTTGGGTGTTCAGCAGATATAGTTGTTGGCTCTTGCGGTTGTAGTGGGATCTGTAGTAGTAGCTGCCGCCTCTGTTGTTGTAATAGTTGGTCCTATGATCGCTTTGTTGTTGGCTCTGTTTTGGTAGTTGTCGGTTCTGTAGTGGTAGCTATTGTCTCTGTTCTAGATGCGGTGGATCCTGTAGTAGTTTTGGTCGGCTCTAGTACAGTACAGCCGCCGTGAACTGGTCACTTTCCACGGGTTGGCAATATATCCCCGGTTTAAATAATATTAGATTCCCAACAGTAATTATAGGAATGATCATCAAAAATGTAATTAACGAAACACCGGGTACAATCCGGTGGTTCATTAATTAACATTTTGCCGACGATGATTTTTGTTACCTGGTAAACGCATGCGTGGACATCACTGTCCACGTGTGGATTACGACCAAGCCACGACGACTGTACTATAGCTCGTTCTATAGCTGCAATGTTTGGGCCTTTTGTGACAGTTGCGGATTCTGTTGTATTAGTTGTTGCTTTGATGCAGTTGCAGTGGATTTTGGAGTAGTTGTTGTCGGGTTATTTGTTTTAATAGCTGGCTATGTAGTTGTAATTGTTGGTCCTGTAGTTGTAGTAATGAGTTCAGTAGTTGTAATTATTGGCTCTGTTGTGGTTGTAGTGGTGTTAGAGGTAGTTCTTGGTACTTGCCTGATCTGTTGTTGTAGCAGTTGATTCTGTAGTAATTGTTGGCACTGTTGTGTTGTTGTTGATTCTGTTGTAATTGCTGGTTTCGTGGAAGAGGGGTCTGTAGTAGTTGTTGGCTCTGAAGCGGTAGTAGTTGGGTCTGCAGTAGTTGTTGGCTCTGTCGTGGTAGTGGTTGAGTCTATAGTAGTTGTTGTTGACATTGCTGTGGTAGTTTTAAAAGAACGTAGTTCTCAGTTTGATCGGGAATTAATTCGAGAAAAATTCGCGTGACTGTGAAAATGAAGTTTACTCCTACATTTTCGGAAAAAAACTCTACCTCTCCAGCTGGAGTATTTCTGAAAATTTTAATCTATCTATAAATAATCCTGGATGAAAACCGTTTGTTCGACTGACAAATTGAACTTAGATCATTTTTCTAGGCAGCACTACAATCTATGATAATATTTGGTCATGTGAATGAGGTATAAAAGTAGAGCCATGGAAATGGACAAAATCCCCGGTGGAGTCGTGCCTCCATCCAAATAATAACTCAGATTTTTTGGAAAAAGGATAAAAGCTTAGTTTAAGAAGTGCAAATTAAGGGGCCTATGGTGGATCCTAGTGCTACTGGGTGTCACCTGAACTTTATTGGGTTTGTTTCGTTCTATTAGTATTTAACGACACTTTCAATAGCTTGGTTCACATCGTGCCGGATAAATTGAGAGGTAGAGGAAGCCGGAATACTCGGAGAGAACCACCGAGAAGCAGTGAGCAACTGTCAGACAGCCCAACTTACTAACCGGCGCAAGCAGAGTTAGCAGCGGTTGAAGACAGGTGCACCCTGGACCTGCATTGCGCCTTATTACACAGCGCCACTTGAGCAATCGGGACCGAGTGGTTTGCCCAATAACACAAGTCAGTTATCGCTGGTCAGGATCGAACGTTTGATGTTTCGGTTTAAACCTGCTTACTGCAGAATCAACAACAACACAACAGTGCCAACAATTACTACAGAATCAACTGCTATAACAACAACAGAGCTGGCAAGTACTACCTCTAAGAACCTCAGACTACCTCTTTCCTGGCCAAAGACATTTATAAACGTTTCAAGTCTGACCAACTGATTTACCGTACTTCTCTAGCTTCTGAAACTGCACACAACATTCATAAGAAGTTTGTTCGATTTCAGAAAACAGACAAGTCGATCATTGATTGTCCATTCATTGGTTTTGCACAGACAGCTTGTTAGTGCAATAGGTCTGTAATTACTTGAAGTGTCCTCTTTATCGGGATTTAGAACAGGAATTATTGTTGCTTTTCTCCGGGAAGGTAGAACTGGCCAGTCACCCACATTTCATTTAAAACTGATAAAAGTTCACGTGATGAATGTGGCAGATGTTTTAACCCTTTACCCAACGAATCGGCCGCATCCGCCCATGTAATATGCAAATTCAGCAGTTGAAAAAATATTATTTTTCAAAAAATTTCAACAAAACCATATCATGTGACTCCTCGTTGGAACGAGCTCGTCGAGCTCGTTCCAACGAGGGGTCATATGATATGGTTTTGAATTTTCAAAAAATTTTAAAAAAATGATATTTAAAATAATAAATTTTGATATCGCTTGCGTTGGTTAACGGGTTAAAAGTTTACCATCGTGTCCATTGGCCGTATTTTGTGCTTTATGCAAAAATTTATTTAACTCTTCCATAGAGAAAGGTTCATTGTTATCCTCTAAATTGTTACGGACAAATTTATTGTTTTATTTTTTCTGCTGTGTTCAAATTTTAACGAATTCTGCATTATAATTTCAGACGATGAATGGTTTGCAAATGCTGAGGCCAATTTGTTTGATATTGATGCAATTAGTGTATTGTTATCTTCGGGATGTCGAACATTTGATATTTTTCTTTACCTTTAATTTGTTTAATCATTTTCTAAATTTTATTGATAGGTGTGTGCTAGTTAAGTTTTGAAATTTAATTTTCCCAAGAACCTTTTTTCTTGTGTTACTAATCGTCTTGTTATACTCACTTTGTCCAAATTTTTTTGCAGTTTGTGACGTATTAAATTCCCGTTCAGTATTCTTGCGATCCTTTATAGCCTGTCTGCGATCATTATCAAACTATGCTTTGGTGAAACTTCTTGGATTTGCCGAGGTTTTTGGAATGGCTGTGTTTTCGTGGTCAAGAAGTCCACCGTGAAATGTTCCACTTGGTCAGCACTTTCTTCAAATTTCTCTTGTGTTAGTCGTTAAGAAAAAAGTGATAAGAAAGTGTCCCAGTTTGCTTTTTAAATTCAACTGGGGCGCCATATCATTATCCGCCAGAACAACACTCCCCAATGTAATTGGAAAGTGGTCACTCCCGCACCAGTCATCTTTAAACTTTCAAGAAAATTCGAGGAAGATAGAAAGGCTGCAGAAATCACTCCAAAGAGGGCAAAGTGCGTTGAAATCTCGTAATACAAGATATGGAGTTAGGAGTTGATGAATCAGTTGTTCAAGATCATCCAGTTGCAGGATGTTACTTGATGAAATGTAAATAGAGCATAATGTAACCGTCTTGTCTAAATTTAGGCGTGCAGCAATATCCCGTGAGTCTGTTTGTAAAGGCACAGAACTGTGAATGATGTCATTTCTCACTCAGGCAAACGTTCCACGAATACAAAGATCGTTATCATCTGCCTAATCGTTACACGGAGTATAATTCTTAATGAATGATCTTGAGTTTCAGGTTTCTTGAAAAGATTTTTCTGTGGGCAAAAGGTAGCAGGTTTATATTTTTGACATAGAAGGCCCAATCATTAAAATGTCCCAATAAAGGTCCGCAATTCCATTGGATTAAATTGTTTGTGTTGTGATCTCCGTTTGGATGGTGATTTAGATGGTGGACATGTGATGGAAATTATAATAATAATAATAATAATAATAATAATAATAATAATAATTTTCAGCCTAAAATCCACAAAATGTGCTCTTTGGCTTTACATACAAAAAAAAAGGGGAAAAGTTTTCTTATCTACATATTGGTGCAGAAAGCTTGTTTGTAGGGATGCCTTTTCAAGCCAGCTTTGAATTTGAATGACTCAGTTTCCTGTGGTAGTCTCATATTATCTCCATATTTCTTTTGGTGAATTTGTACGTGGGGACCTACGCTGTAAAGAACTGAGGCGTAGTTTAGTGGAGAACGTTGCCATCCTTGCATGCATTGATTGATATGTTCTCGATTCCTCCAAACGCGTTGCTCGTACATTTTGGAGGCATTTTGGGAATCTGCCCGATTCTAGTTTCTGGGGTTTTTTTCTTCTTTTTTGTCTTTCTGATCTTTCTCTTGTCTTCTTCTCTGATTCTGACTCAGATTTTGTTGCTTGGATTACCGATTTGGTTTCGATTTCCTTGTCTCATTTTTCTGTTTGGGTTTAGGACCTTGATGGTCACTCTTTTGCGATAAACTGTTTGCTTGTTTTGCGTCTGTTTTTTGTTTTTGTTGTTTTCTCGATTGTTGTGGGAGTAGTTAGCTTAGCTTGGATTGACGATGTTTCTGTTAGACTTTTATGTGCTGCAGTAAAGGCCTATAATAAGTACGGAACTGTGATGTTGCTGTTGAGCCATGTATATCGTGTCTGGCATTTTACTGACTTTGTGGGTACCTTTTGTATTAATGTTGAATGAATGGAAGGTTTTAGTGCGCCGAAGGCGCGCAGGGACGATGTGGGATTTACCAATCCCTTGCGACCCTGTTAACCTTATTTTATTTCACTTGCATCATATAGGCCTAGCTTCCTATTGCATCAGATGGGGCCTGAGGTGGTATGCACACGGTTAGAATTTCCGGCAGATTACGTTGGAGTGATAGATTGTCAATAATCAATCCCTCAACACCATTAAGACTATTAGAAAGTGGGCTTTATTCGGTTCCAGCTTGGCGATGGTTGAGGTTTGATTCCCACCATGGTGGCGAGTCAGAATATAATTTTGTGCGATGGCAAATTTAAGGGAAGAAAAGAAAAGAAAACCAAACAACAACGACGGTTTGGTTGCGGCCCCGGTATATGACCATAGCGGTTACAAAACAGGAGTGGAGAAAGCTCCAACAGTTTAGTTTTGAAAAAACGGTAGTTATCCATCAAGCCTTCTGGGAGATAGGATGCCGTATGTGATTATGAGATATCTGGTTATCCTTCGGGAATTCCAAATGACCTCCCCACCCATCCCAACCCCCCCCCCCCCCCAAAAAAAAAAAAACCTAAATAAATAACAAAAAAAGCCCTTAAAAGGGTTGTTTGCTGGCAAGATTGTTTCAATCCTTACCTTGGTCTTATTTAGGTTTTCTGCACATCTTTGCTTGAGGATTGTTTCAATCCCTCATAGTTTGTCATTCAGTTTTGGTCGTGTGTCTGATGAGATAGTGGAGGTAGAAAAGATAGAGAGCTGGAAATTAGAGCAATTCGGTTTTTAATTTACAACTGTCCCGTCCGTGACGACCATTAATGTTGTGGCATATGATGGTGCTGATGTATTAAAGCCGGACATTGATGTCACAATTTCTCTGCCCTCCTGGAAGCTTATTTGTTTTTCACACTTTACCACACAGGGCAATCTTTAGAAGATGACATGCGATTGCCCTGACAGTTTATACACCTGATTGGGTTCTCACATGGCTTTTGGTGCAGCAGGCCGCATCTGACGCATAAAACTTGACCTCTTCAGTTGTTTTGACCATGACCATACTTTTGGCATTTGAAACATCGAAGTGGAAGTGGAATATACAAATCCTCTTTGATGTTCATGTAACCTAATTTAATTGATTTTGGTGGTTCACATGGGCTAAAGCTGAAAATATGCGTGTCGGTGTGTACTATTTTACCATATTTTTTCTTTCAATCCTCTTAACATCTGTAATAGTTTGTGATTGTAGTTCCTGTCTTATATCTAATACATCCATGCCTGATGTTCTTTTGTTCTAAGCACACATTTCCTGGTATTAAGGGCCTAATGCGGAAAGACATATATATGCATAATCTTTTCAGTCTTTAATAAATTCACTGCCTGAAATTCCGTCTCACATTCCGCTAACATTTTCCTGATCTTATTTTTTTTAACGTTCGTTACAATCTGTGCTATTCCTTTTGTATTTTTCCAGTACAAACGTCTTAACTGTTGATCCCTTTTTACCTTCTTAAACATATATTATGACAATTTTAGCCAATTCCCTGAAATATATGAGATGTCTGTATCATTATCTGAGTCAGAGTAGGATGAAGTTAAATTTATTCCACGTATTACACGTATTTGTGCTATGACAAAATATGGCGATTTTTTACAAAAGTACTATCGTCATACAGACATACAGACCATAAAGCTGCTTAGTTCTAGTGTTACCACATGTCTTCTTCAGCTCCACGCAAAGATGATCTCTTATGAATCGCGATATTATATGAAATCTCTTCATTCACCGAGTTCACTAAAATCGACCTGAGCCGAGGTTTACTGAGTTTCAGATTAGGGCTGTCACGATTTTTCAATTTAGGAATCGATTAATCGTCGCAAATAATCGATAATAATCTATTAATCGTACCTAGATGACCCCCACCCCTCTCTCTCTCTCTCTCTTTGAAGTCGATAAAAATGAAGTTCAAGTCAGGTGACCTACCACAAGTAAACAACGAAGACGATCAACTTTTAGGTACATTCAAAGCTTTGTTGTTCTGAACTTTTGAACCGTCAGTGTAATAATCAAGACCGGTCGGCAGTTGCGAAGATCGCAACTGCCGACCGGTCTTGATTATTACACTGACGGTTCAAAGATTCAGAACATCAAAGCTTTGATGAATGCACCTGGAAGACAAATGCTTCCAACGGCTTCTTGGGGTTTAACATCGATGTTCTAAGCTCAATACCTTTAGAAACAATAGTTTTTTCATTAAATTTTTTTTTAATTATTAAACATATAAAACACGTACAATTTATCGATTATTCGACAACGAAAAATACTAATCGATTTCGCCGTGACCGATCAACAATCGATTAATCGATTGATCGTAACAGCCCTATTTCAGATCGATTTTAGTTAACGAGGTTCAGAAAATTCATGTTAAATCGTGACTAATTTCAGATTCGTTTTATCACATAAAGTATATTTAACATTTTACCTAACGTAACGGCTAAACTGGACAGCGTTATTCACAAAAATCGCAAAGCAAATTTATATTATTTTTTTAACTTTTGCCTTAAAAACATAGCTAATGGCAAATCATTGGAACGAGCTCATGAAAAATAAGAGAAGAATCCTGCTTTGCATGAAAGACCTCTGATGTCCTTTATTTGTTTGGCATCCCGTGCGGTGTCCGTAAGAACTGAGTATTCGCAGAAACTGTTCAACTGAACTACTTCACAACGTTCGGTGTAACATGCACTTTTGCATCAGTTTCTGCGAATGCTGCTCGTAAGTTCCATCTGTTTCGATCTCATAGTCAATGTAAGAATAATGGCGGAAAACTGTTTTTTTACCCGGTTGTAGCTCGCTGTTATCTGGTTACGAAAATGTTTTAACCATTTTAGCACTAATGTAGAACTAATTCTGCCTTAATTCTTGCATCTCGTGTGTATATATTTTTTTGATTGTTTGTTTTGCTTTCTTGTTTTTTTTTTCCTTTTTGGTGGAAGGGGGAGGAGGTAGGTTGATTGTCTATTGCAAAAGCTGGGATAGAGCAAATGAGGCACATTATCCTGAATATTCTTATTGTGGGACTGCTTTATGACTTATGGCTTTGGTGTTGGTGTTAGACTGCATCGTCGTTATCTTTGACACGAGACCTCACATGTTCAGCTGAAATATTTGAGTTATAGACACAGGGGATCATGGATCTTAGTTGAACAATATTGTTTCCTTCGCTTTTCGACACATTCGCATTAATTTATCATTTCTTCTCACAGTTTGTACTCGAAAATAAAGATCAGTGGGAATAATAGTCGGATGTGAAACGGAATTTCAGGCGGTAAATTTATTAAAAATTGAAAAGATACTGGATTTGAGTTGTCTTTCCGCATACAGTTAAAACTAGAATTCATGTCACGAACTGTGCGCTTATCTAGGCTTAATTGCGTGTAGGAATTGCGCGCAATTGCCATATCGAATTGCATCGAAAGCACAACAGGTTCTTCTGGTTACTCTTAGCAAACACAGGCAATGTTTCTGCCAATGGACCTCCGGGTTACCGGAGGCCCATTGGCTGAAACATTGCTTGTGCACAAGCCAGATGTACAAAATTTGATAGCCTTACTATATATAGTCATAGCGCGTAGAGTAACGCGCAGATCGACGTGCTATTTGTGGCATTTCATGGCAGGATTTCTAGTTTTAACTGTAAGACCCGCAAAGGTGTGCTTAGAACAAGAGCACTTTCAGGCATGGATGTATTGGATATCAGAGAAGAATTAAAATCACAAAATATTACAGATGTAAAGAGAAGTGAAATAAAAAAAACGGATGGTAAAACAGTACACACCACCACATATATTTAACTTTCAGATCATCTCAACCACCATCATCAATTAAAGTGGGTTACATGAACACCAAAGTGACTTTGTATATTCCAAAACCGCTTCGGCGTTTCAAATGCCAAAAGTATGGTCACAGAATAAACAACTACAGAGGTCAAATTGCATGCTTCAGATGCGACCAGCAACACAAACAGCCATAAAACAACACAGTCAAGTGAGTAAACTCCCAGGGCAATCACATGTCATCTTCTAAAGATTGTTCTGTCAGGAAAAGGAAAAAAAACTATTCAGAGTGTAAAGTTTGAAAAACAAATCAGCTTCCAGGAGGCTATATAAGTTGTAACATCTATGTCTGTCTGCCATTATATTCTGGCTCGCCACCATGGTGGGACTCAAACCTCTACCATCGCCAAGCTAGAACCGAATAGAGCCCACTCTCTAACAGTCTTAGTGGCGTTGAGGGATTGATTATTGACAATCTCTCACGCCAACGTAAACTGCCGGGAATTCTAACCGCGTGCATACCCCCTCAGACCCCATTTGAGGCAATAGGAAAGCTAGGTCTGTGTGATCCAAGTGACATAAAATAAGGTTAACCGGGTCGCAAGAGAAATCCTGCATTGTCCCTGCGCGCCTTCGGCGCGCTAAAACCTTTCATTCATTCTGTCTGCCATAATAACAAGTGACCTGAATAAATCCAACATTGAAAACTACAACGGGTCCAAAATCATGCCTTGGGCGTGGATCTGCGCAAGCCCACGTGGACATCGATAAAACAAATTCACGAGATAGCAAACATAGACACTATAGCAATGCGCTTAAAAAATCTTCAAAGCAAAACTCTAAATAGACTTCAAGACAGCGAATTAATAATAGAACTCAATGCGCATCGCGTCCTCAAAAGGAAAACTAAATAATCTGGGGCGTGTCCGTCGAAAGGGTTAAAGATTACATCATTGCGATGGTGTGAGACAGGCATTCTGTGACATAAATTCAGAACTGGCGGCGGGTGACACGATACGCACAAAAGCTTGCCTCTGTTACCAGTGAGAGTTGCAAACAGCGAGGAAAATCTCCACCTGCTGCCGGGTCTCCCCTCCCCGAGATATACGTTTCGGGGAAAAATGCTGGCTTCCCCATTCACATGTCACTGGTCGTCACGGACGGAATAGTTGTAAATTAAAAAACAAATTGCTCTAATTTCCAGCTCTCTATCCTTTCTGCCTCCTCTATCTCATCAGACACACGACCAAACTGAAATACAAACTGTGAGGGATTGAAACAATCCTCATGCAAAGATGTGCAGAAAACCTAACAAGACCAAGGCAAGAATTGAAACAATCTTGCCAGCAAACAACCCTTTTTGGGGGGTGGGGGTGAGGAGGGGGAGGTCATTTGGAATTCCCGAAGGATAACCAGATACCTCATAATCACATACGGCATCCTATCTCCCAGAAGGTTTGATCGATGGCTCCCGGTTTTTCAAAACTTAACTGCTGGAGCTTCCTCCACTCCTTTTTTGTAACCGCTATGGTCATATACCGGGGCCGCTACCAAACCGGCGTTGCTGTTTGGTTTTCTTTTCTTTTCTTCCCTTAAATTTGCCATCGCACAACATTATATTCTGGCTCGCCATCATGGTGGGACTCAAACCTCTACTATCTCCAAGCTGGAACCGAACAGAGCCTACTCTCTAATAATCTTAATGGCGTTGAGGGATTGATTATTGACAATCTATCACTCCAACGTAAACTGCCCGGAATTTTAACCGCGTGCATACCCCCTCAGACCCCATGTGAGGCAATGGGAAAGCTAGGCCTGTGTGATCCAAATGAAATAAAATAAGGTTAACCGGGTCGCAAGGGATTTGTAAATCCCACATCATCCCTGCGCGCCTTCGGTGCGCTAAAACCTTAGTAGTAGTGTATGTACGTTTCAGGGATGGTTTGCCGGATCTCATTGCCGGATCTCATGTGACGTCATAGTCACGTGACCTAGTGGCGCCATGTTGTGTTGTTATGGTAACCCGCGTGAGCGGCCATCTTGTGACGACATCCCCATAGTGATACGTGATGTGAGTGCGCATGCGCAGCTCGTGCTGTTAGGGTGATAAGTGTTTCCGTCGTCCATTTTGTATACTAGAGGCCGCCATCTTGGTTTCTATGGTAGCACGTGATTGCTATGTTACCTAAGGCCTACAATAGGATAGGGGTATGTTCGGAGGGTATGTTCGATTGAATCGGAGTATTTTCTGGAACGACTTCCCTGGATAATTACCACAAACAACCCGACAACTTGTATTATTTCGAATTCTTCCAGAATTCTCTGCTTCTATCTATATATGCAATAGTTATCGTTTATCTGGCCATGTTCCTTTATTCTAGAGTATACTCCAGTAGCGTAGAAGAGCCTATCAATTGGAACAGTTTACCTTATTATTGCTACATTTAGCAATTTCTGGTCTATTCTTGTTAGTTCTGACCCTATTCCAAGTACTCTTGTTGTTTCATTTATATAACTAACCAATCAGATTGCTTGATTTCCCATAATTTGTATGCAGGGTTATCTCCCTTGTGTATAACAAAAGACTATATCCAATGGCCATATCCCATGGAATCCCAGTTTGGGGAAACACCCGTGGCTATAGAATCCCTTTTCTGTAATATGAGCTTATGTGAAAAAGCACAATGTGACACAATGTGCCCTATCACATAGGCACAGGCTTTATGTGCCGATATGTGCTTATGTGAAAAGGCACAATGTGACACAATGTGCCCTATCACATAGGCACATACGGGTATTTGAGGATACCTATTGCCTGGTATTGTATTATTCAAGGATACCTACTGGAGAATCCCTTTTTGTCATATGTGCTTATGTGAAAAGGCACAATGTGACACAATATGCCCTATCACATAGGCACATACGGGTATTTGAGGATACCTATGGCTTGGTGATGTATTATTTGAGGATACCTATTGAGGATACCTATCGAGGATACCTTTTGGAGAATCCCTTTTGTGTCGCATTAGGCTATGTAAAAGCCATCAATGGGTCTAATGTAGTCTTACCAACTGCTTCCATCTTGTCGCCAAAGCTCCAAGGCCATTACAGGTCTATGGCCTATCTGTCCTATCATTAGCTTCTACAGCAGTCTTGTTCCATTGCGGCCTTGTACCAGTACTATTGGCTTCTGTTATTCTGCCCCATATTTCATCCATTACTTCCTAGCTATACCTTCGCTCGAGCCTTCAAAATGTTAAATCACTGTATACATATAAAGCATTCCGTAATTGAGATTCCTACCCGATTCCGTAAAATATGGATTCCGTGTTTTTACATAAATTGTCGAAAAATTCTACCCTCCATTGTGAACTACAGGACGCTCAATCCTATACGATGTGATCCTATATAATATATATATAATACAATACCAGGCAATAGGTATCCTCAAATACCCGTATGTGCCTATGTGATAGGGCACATTGTGTCACATTGTGCCTTTTCACATAAGCACATATCGGCACATAAAGCCTGTGCCTATGTGATAGGGCACATTGTGTCACATTGTGCTTTTTCACATAAGCACATATGACAGAAAAGGGATTCTATAGCCACGGGTGTTTCCCCAAAATGGGATTCCATGGGATATGGCCATTGGATATAGTCTTTTGTTATACACAAGGGAGATAACCCTGCATACAAATTATGGGAAATCAAGCAATCTGATTGGTTAGTTATATAAATGAAACAACAAGAGTACTTGGAATAGGGTCAGAACTAACAAGAATAGACCAGAAATTGCTAAATATAGCAATAATAAGGGAAACTGTTCCAGTTGATAGGCTCTTCTACGCTACTGGAGTATACTCTAGAATAAAGGAACATGGCCAGATAAACGTTAACTATTGCATATATAGATAGAAGCAGAGAATTCTGGAAGAATTCGAAATAATACAAGTTGTCGGGTTGTTTGTGGTAATTATCCAGGAAAGTCGTTCCAGAAAATACTCCGATTCAATCGAACATACACTCCGAACATACCCCTGTCCTATTGTAGGCCTTAGGTAACATAGCAATCACGTGCTGCCATAGAAACCAAGATGGCGGCCTCTAGTATACAAAATGGACGACGGAAACACGTATCACCCTAACAGCACGAGCTGCGCATGCGCACTCACATCACGTATCACTATGGGGATGACGTCACAAGATGGCCGCTCACGCGGGTTACCATAACAAAACAACATGGCGCCACTAGGTCACGTGACTATGACGTCACATGAGATCCGGCAATGAGATCCGGCAAACCATCCCTGAAACGTGCATACACTACAACTTACCTTTTATTCATTCATTCTGTCTTCAATAATCAGCACCATCATATACCACAACATTAAAACAAAAAACACACATAAAGTCAGTAGAATGCCAGATACAATATGCACGGCTCAACAACAACAGCACAATTTCGTTATTATTACAGGCCTGTACTATAGGACACAACAATCAAACAGAAACTCAGTCAATCCAAACAAAGTCAACTGCTCCCACAATTGAGAAAACAACAAAAACAAAACACACCCAAGAACAAGCAAACACATTATCGCACAAAAGTAAAAATCAATGTCATAAACCCGAAAAATGAGCCAAGTAAATCCAAACCATTTCAGCGACAAACATCCCAGCAAGAAAATCTGAGTCAGAATCAAAGAAGAAGACAACAAAGAGATCAGAAAGACAACGACAAATCAAACTAGAATCAGACAGACTCACCAAACGCCTTCAAAATGTTGTTACACACATTTGCTGATTTTCTGAGAACGACTCTCCCCGCTTTCTAATAATAACACGCTGTGTTATAGGACTTTGTTGGGTGTTGTTTCTTTGTACAAGAGTATCTTTACTGGCTCGGATTTCTTCAGAATCCTCGTTTTATAACTATTACAGACTATATTCTGGATTCTCTAACCCTAGCAGTCTATCTATTCCAAGCTACTCTTGGCTGCCCCTTGTTCCAACCTCTGCCCTCGACCAAGTCTTATAATGACCAGTCAGATTGCTTGATTTTTTCCCGTATTCTGTACTCACCCACACATAGTTACCCCCTTGTTTATAACGACACCCTTTATGATTCTTAAACCCGAATAGACAATCGAGCAGGAATAGGTATTGCTGAAACGACTTTCTTTTATCGAGAAAATAAGCTATAGAGTAATGACTCGAACATGCATCGCCCGGACGACTAGAATCTACCACGCAAATGAGCTAGCGAGCATTTGCCCAACCGAGGGACTCAACATACCACTCTACGACTCATCTCGGTATTTAAGGATACTTATGACATGGTGATGTATTGTTTTGGATACCTTTTGAGGACACCTTTCAGAGGATACGTAACTGAGGATATCTATTTGAGGATATCTATGGTTCCTAGTACCTGTTCGTCAACTATAGACACCATTACTATAGTCTTCTACCACTATTTTAACCCTTTACCCAACGTAACGGCCAAAACCGGCCAGCGCTATTCATGAAAATCGCCAATTAATTTTTATTATTTTTTTCATTTTTTTCTCAAAAACATAGGTTATGATCCCTCGTTGGAACGAGCTCGTTCCAACGAGGGGTCATAACCTTTGTTTTTGAGACAAAAAATGAAAAAAATAGTTATTCAAGAATTTTTTTTGCAAGTGTCGTCTGCTTTTCATGTTAGGTAAAGGGTTAATTGTGTACGATTACTGCATTGTACCATTACTATTGGCTACCACTATTCTGTCATGCGCAAGAGAGTCCCACCATTACTAAGTCGTGGTACTACTACGGCTCTTAGTACCTATCATTACACTTCTGTCGTTACGGGTCCAAGTTCGTATCGCTAGCATACTTGTCCTACGCTACTAAAAGTAGTCTTATACAGTCTGCTTGCTCGAACAACGTTTTCATACCTACACCAAGTTCCACAGTGAGCTATCGAGCAATGACTGGAATAGACATCGCTCGGACGACTCGAATCCCAATGTGCAAATGAGCTATCGGGCATCGGCTCGACCGAGTTATTCCAAGAACCACTTTCCGACTCACCTCAGTATTTAAGAATACTTATGACACGGTTATCTAGTACTTGAGGATGCCAACAGGAAATACCTTTTAGAGGATATATATCGGAGGATATCTTCTTGAGAATAGTTATGGTTCCCAGTACCTGTTTGTCCTCTGCCTTCTAGGCCACCCCTTGACCTTCTTATTTCGTAAGCAACACTACAGCTGCCTTGTTCATAGTCACTACCACCTGTCCTTTGATAAGCATCCACTGTAGTCACCCAATGCTATAGTGTTTTATAAACCCTGCAGTCGTGTACAATTGCTATTGGCTACGACTATTCTGGTCTGTGTTAGAGTGTCCCACCATTACTAACTAGTGATACTACTATCGCCCTTAGTACCTATTATTATACTAATGCTGCTACGTGTCCCGATTCATAACGCTATCATACTTGTACTAAAAGCGGTCGAATATAGTATGCTTGCTCGTACTACTCGAATCCCATAGTACAACCCGGTGCTTCATTTAATTATAATTGTGCTGATGATAGTGATTTTTATTACCTGGTAAACGTATGCGTGGACATCACTGCCCACGCGTGGATTACGATCAGTCCACGGCGGCTGTACTGCAATGTTCGAGCATTTCTTTTTCGACAGGTGAGATTCTACCGTGTTGCGGAGAGGAAAACAGAGAATTTCGACCCAAATGCGAACCGATCGAAATTTTCTGTCCTCTGATGTGGTCAAAGTTCTGTATTATTAAAAATATACCTGACATCTGAATGTAGATCTGACAGATTAAAAAATATAAATCTACGGGGTTTCTTATATGTGATTACTCATTTCTCATATTGTTCGGTGTTTATCCAAAAGGAATATTAGCCTATATTACAAAATTGGAGCCCAGTGTAATAAATATAAACACAAGCCTTTCACTCGCGACATTTCCGTTTCGATATGTTCAAAACAATTCAGAAACTGATAAGGCTTTTGCCACTGAAAGAGAGTTTCCTACGATGGCTGTGAGAGATTTGGTTCATCAACAAAGAAAAAGACTATAATGGAGACATGGTCTCGCCGTTCTCCTGCAACATAGACAGTGGTTCGAATGGAAAAATGTAAATAGATTGCACATCCATTTATAATAACTTGGGTCCAATTGACTGAGACTGTGCCCCTGCCATGTATTCATGACAGTTCAGACACAACACACACTCATTGTCAGTAAAGTAAAGATTTCTCTAGTAAGAAACCTTCCTAACAATTTTCGTCGAATTGGATCAAGTACTAAGGTGGTTTTTAACCCTTTACCTAACATGAAAAGCAGACGACACTTACAAAAAAAATTTCTTGAATAACTAATTTTTTTCATTTTTTGTCTCAAAAACATAGGTTATGACCCCTCGTTGGAACGAGCTCGTCGAGCTCGTTCCAACGAGGGCTCATAACCTATGTTTTTGAGGCAAAAAATGAAAAAAATAATGAAAATTAATTGGCGATTTTTGAGAATAGCGCTGGCCGGTTTTGGCCGTTACGTTGGGTAAAGGGTTAAACTGGTTTATTACTGAAGAACCGATGGACATGCAGTTAGATAGAGGTGCGTAGCGAGGATTCTATAATAGGGGTGCCAAAGCCAGTTGGGGGGGGGGGGGGGTGGTTAATATGAAATCGGAAGGTCATTGTCGGTGGAGTTCCCCCAGTCCTAGCTAGGACTCTCCGGCCGTTACCCCTCCTCCCACTTCAGTGAAGTGGGACCAGGGGGTGTCGACCGGAAGGATGTTGTTGGAACACTGCCTCCCCGAGAAAAGTTTGCAAAATTCAGTGCTCTAATAGCGTACCTTTGGCATTTGTAACGTGTGTATACCATTTTGGTTTCTCTATGTTCTGTGAAAATTGCATTCGGCATTTTTTTTTTTTTTTTTTGGTGTGTGTGTGGGGGGGGGGGGGGGGGGGGCAGCGAAAATTTATGGGGGGTAAGCCTCCCCGTCCACATCGTGGTTAGACGTCACTGGTTAGACATGGGTGTTCTATTTGATAACACACGTTCTTCCATTTTATGTTAAATGATGGAGAAGCAACGTCACAATTCAACATGAAAATAGAAGAACTTTAAACATTATCCTGAGTGTTCGTATTATAGGGTGGGTATATACACATATATACTATTACCACAGGTCAGTTATTCTGAGTCATCCCGTCCAGTTTACGAGACCAGATCAGCCAAATGAGACAAGACTCTGTAGGCGTCTTGTTTGATCTGGCTGAACTGTCAACGAGACTAAATTTGATAACTCTGATTGAGTGTTGAGAAATTATTTTTGTAAAATGACAGTGTTTGTTTAACTGGTAGAGGGCTGGAAGCCCATATCTGGGTTTTATTCTGAAGTGCGGATTCTATAATTTACAGTTAAAACTAGAAGTTCTGTCATGAAATGCGCACAAATAGCACGTCGATCTGCGCGTTAATCTGCGCGCTATAACATAGTAATCAAATTCTGTACATATGGCCTGTGCACAAGCAATGTTTCAGCCAATGGACCTCCCGGTAACCTGGAGGTCCATTGGCAGACACATTGCTTGTGTTTGCTATGAGTAACCGGGAGAACCTGCCATGCTTTGGATGCCATTCGAGATGGCAATTGCGCGCAATTCCTATGTGCAATTAAGCCTAGATAAGCGCTCAGTTCGTGACAGAACTTCTAGTTTTAACTGTAACGGCATCATATTCTGTGCTTATACTTCATATTATCTTTAAAGTGAAATTATTTTATCTGTTTGGACTTGCCTTGAAACAATTTCCAATGACCCCCCCCCCCCCCCCCCCTCCCAAAAAAAAAAAAAAAAAAAAAAATAGCACTCTACCAGTTAAAAATTAAAAAAAATGGAATGTTTTTCAAGAGGTATTCATTGCCACGACGCTGGAGTTTTTATTTCGCGTTCACCTCGAAGATAAAACACACGTCAAAGACAGACATGCTTTGCATTTGGAAAAAAGGATGAGACGCTCGCTTTCCAAGGAACCATGGTTGATGCCCAAACCACATTGAGTAGCCACTTGTGGTTTTCATATAATGATATATGTTATCATCTGCAGTTTGTATACAGTCAGAATGGCGAATTTTTGACCTCATCGGGCGAGTGTTTGCCACTGTACTGTGTATCGGAAAAGCGAGTTGTCGTTCTGGGACTCTCAACTGACGGTTGGTATTTACGACTCATTATCCGGTTATCCGGTTACGAGAACGGGCCAACCATTTCAACACTACTTAAATGAGAGTGATGGCTAGCACAACACTGTATCAGATACCTCCTTCTGCGGTGGCAGTAGTAACGACTGTTGAACACAGAAAATGTGCACATGCCCTCAGAACTGGTCATTTCAGATGCTGAAATGTAAAATTGAGACTTTCTCTCATCTTTATAATAATTTGTCTAGACCGCCTATTTGAAATAGTTTGAACTTGTCTTTCTTCATGCCGATGACGATGGAGGATACACACGGGGTGCTAGGGAGATACTCTCGTGAAAGATTCCGGTCTGAGGCTGGATGTTTTTAACCAAATCCCCGGCCAAGTTAACTTGATGAGTCGAAGAGATCATTGTCTGTCAAAAAGACAACCGTGGCGGCGTGATACCTCTTTTCTGTCCGACGTCCATGTGCACTGGTTTTGGTAATTTTAGACATGTATTGATGTGACACAGTCTTGCTGGCCTACCAAATAAAAACGCGTGTATGTGGTCTATAAACTAGAACGAGAAAAACTGATTGCTTGCTTTCGAACACATGGGACGTTTATTAAACTAAACAGAAAAATATTCTAGTTATATTCCGTCCCACCTGGATACAACTACAGTATTTTCTGGCTCCTCTTGTCGTGTGCATGCGTTAAGCGCCCAATCTTGAGATCACTTTTCCACACTCGAGACCCTCCCGCCGATGATGGTATGTGACAAAGCGACGGGGGAGTCATCCTGCCTCTAAAAATGTGGTCACCCTTACAAAATTGTGTACGCCTCCTATTGATGATTACTGTCCACAGACACTCGACGTATTATCAGATTTTTATCAGTCTTAATAAAATATATATTACATTATCAATACTAAAAAAGTAAAGGTATGACACTTCCCAGATCGAAATTTTCAACAATCTCTAAAATAGCGAATTCCTCATAGGAAAAACTACAAAATATCGTGTAATTCGCGGAGCCACTGAGATTTAGAGCCCAAGATTGACGAAAGGTGACTTTTATTCGCATTTTCTTTCACTTTTTATCGACTGAATCGAGACGGTTGGCTATCCACGCCAGCTGTTATCAGGTAACCGAACAATGAATACCACGCCGCGCGTTCATTGGTCGCCTAGTTATAGTCACAACTGCTGGAAATTCAAAAGTCTGTTTATGTTTTACTCAATACAACACAAGACGACACAACAACTTAACTTCAATAAAAACATTTTAATCGATCGAAAAACGATGTCAAAACCAACAATGGTGGTGTCATGGTAACATTTTATATACAGATACTTAAAATTAACATTACTAGTCATGCTATTGATATTTTAACTGGAGGGTTGCGGGAAGGGGAGGGAGTGGACGTGTGTCATTCACATGCAAAGTACAAAAAAATCATCAAGCTAATCTGATACCCTGAATCAGAAATTCACTTAGTTTCTATTGCCATAGTTACTATCAGTACACCATAAATACATGTAGTTTACGTGGGAAGTGAAAACTTAGAGGGGGGCAGCGAGAAGTTTTCTCCCTTAACCCCCTCCACCCACCAACCCCCATCGAATTCTGACAGCGATACTTCTAAAAGTCTTGGAGAGAGATTATCAGAGACCAGAACAATGTGGGGAGATCATAATACAGTACCAGCTGAAATAAGTTGTAGATAACCACAATAGAATTCAAGCAACATTTTTCATTTATTGATTATTGCATCCTTTGACATCATTCTCTAGCGATGAGAGCTGGAATTATCAACACATGATATACTGACCCAAGTAGTGCTTTGTGCACATAGAATGGCTTTATGAGATTGCATTGCAGAGTACACATCCGTCTTCCCAATTTATTTATTTATTTGTTTATTTTTGGGCTCTACACGACAATTTGTCGTTTATTTGAGCGAGATCGATGAGGTATTCGCTATTTTAGAGATTGTTGAAAATTTCGATCTGGGAAGTGTCATACCTTTACTTTTGTTTAGTATTGATAATATAATATACATTTTATTAAGATTGATAAAATCTGATAATACGTCGAGTGCCTGTGTTGCTATCAGTATGCTAATATATTTACTCATCACCGTAAGGTAACGGTACAAACCGACCAGCGCCTTTCACAAAAATCTTCATTCCAATTCTATTATTTTTTCAATACCCGCCTTAAAAACAATACTTGTGGCCACTCATTGGAATGCGCTCGTCGAGCTCGTCCCTGTGAGTGGTCTTAATCTATGTTTTAAACAAAAAATTGAAAATGTTGAGTTATTTGAGAAATTGTTTAACAATTGCCGTCTCCTATCGGTGTTGGATGAAAGATTATGAAACGCTTATCAAACGATCCCAAGAATAACGGAACAAATTTACATAAGGAATGATCGTTTGATTCTGCCTATTTCTTGAGTTTTGTACATAAATAACTCACGAAATATAGATAGAAACAAACGATCTTTCCTTATAATTAAACTTGAGGGGCAATAAATTTAAACACTCTCTACTTTGCGGAATTAACATAAAAAAACCAGATCGCATCATGCTTTCTAGTGATAACTGAATAAATAGGCATAGTTTTCTAAAACTCTGTTTGCAATAACGATACATTTCACTGAAACATGTTCTTGTGTCATAATTTTATTAACCAGCGAATTGCGTAAGTTAAAAAGAACGTCACAGGCCACGCCCACACAAAACTGCAATCTCCTTTTCCACTTGACGGGAGGGTGCTGTTATTCAAAGCAACACTGAATTAAATTTACTTCTTATTTTTGGCCATTTCCTGAGAAACTGAAAACACAGCTTGTAAATGTGGAGTTCGATATAAACCCAGATAACAGGAAGTTGGTTGAACTTTGTCTCAGAAAGAGTTCATTCAGGCAATATGGAAATTGGAAAGTTTTGATGGCGTGAGTTTCATTTGTGGATTATTATGACCGGCCATTGTTTACATTTGATTTGGGAAAAACGATGAATGCAGACGATCATCTGTTGCATATAAACAAATTGAACGTGGACTAAAAAGCATGATAAGGATTTCGTTGTTTATTAAATTTTATTTTGGAATTCTTTTTAATACGATGAGATAAATATTAATTACTTTTCATGTTGAAACAATATGAGCGTGCAGGGGTTCTTTTCCATTCACACAGTGCAACGTAATCTTTAAAACAGACATTGGGGCGTCGTTTAGGGCGGGCATAAATGCGTTTTTTCGGTTCATTACGTTATAAAAAAGAAAGAAAGAAATACTTAAGCCAATCATTTTGCCTGAAAATTCATGAACAGCAAAAAGGTTTAATTATTATGTAATGATATTCCAATGACATAAGAATTGTGTGAATTTTTTTTTCAAACATTGGTTAGCCACACCTTCGGAGTGTGGAGCGTGTTGCATGCTTATCGGTGCCATTTCAAAGTATGTTCCAAAGGTATTAATTAGACAAACAAATACAGTTTAGATACTGACTGGGGGCACGATGACGTCGTGTACTAAGACGTACTGCACGTCGGTGGTGCACATGCCTTTAACCGCTATAACCCTGCTTGAGCGGAGCGTGAACAGAGTTAGAATGTTGAGGAGCTGACAGTTGCTCGTCGATGCTCGGTGGTTTTCTCCGGGTACTCCGGCTTCCTCCATCTGTAAAACTGTCACGGTCACGATTAGCCATTGTGCATAAGTAAGTGGCCTTAACCCTTTGAACCCTGGCGGCCGTTTTTCCGATCAGGAACATGATACATCATAACGTCATTAAATAGGATGGCTGTTCAGTAAATGTGTGGGGTAGACCAATCAATATTTTCAACGTGCAGCCCCGAGGCTGCACGTTGAAAATATTGATTTGTCTACCCCAAATAATGAATATGGACTCTTCTAATTGCTGCTATTGAACTGGCATAGAAGATACCACTATAGTTCAAAGGATTAAACACTAATAAATAAATAAATAAATAAATAAATAAATAGAAGTTGTGTCGCAAACGGGATTCTAGTTATATTATATAAAGTAGGCTATTTTGAACTTGTTCTTGGTTTAAATAAATAGATATATTTATGATACTTTTTCTCTCTTTTGTAGGTACGTATATAATAGAGAAATTCCATAGCAAATGTGATCATGGTTCCCGTTTCTTCCCACAACCACACAAGGAATACCATCTTAACTAGAATTTCGAAAATTCCTTGTCTTCGAGAACTATGGCAGACTTGTTCCCTTACATCATTTCTATAAACAAATAAGCGGTATGTTTTACATAAACAGGACTGAAATGTTATTGTATTTCGCCATTAAGCCTCTAGATTTTTTTTTCTTCTATGGTTCAAGATTGCATGCTGTTTTCGTCTTTGATGCACGTAGTATTGTTTACGCTTTCCATTCCCATCTCTCCTCGTTTTAATATCCGCCATCATGTCGGATAAATTTGGCGAGCCAAAACCGGATGTCAGCATTTCTCGATCCAACATAATGTACCGTGCAAATGATACAAATATAATCTCAAATGACTTGCAATGTAGGATTCAAAAAACGGACTGGCCAGGCGTCGAATCGGGGTCGGGTAAACACAAGTTATGTATGTGGTTGATTCCTGTACACCCAAAGTGGGATACTCCCATCCAGTGGCGTAGCCATGGAGGACGAGTCTGAGACCCCTAAAATCCCCACTTCCTAAAATCTTCAATTCTACAATCTTTATGGGGCGCCAAGTAATGAAATTACCGAAGACGTAATAAACTTGGTGAACCTTGGCGTTCATTCGAGCCCCAAAATGTCTCCAAAGAGCGGCATTTGAAGTTTTTTTTTAATTCCTCCCGACCCCACTAACGCGAGAACTGAATTTGAATCTCCATATGTTGATATATCTTGGAAAGTTCTTGTAAAAGTTTGATTTTTCCAATTATTCATGCGTAATAACTGGAAGTATGTCCCATGTTAGTTAAATTTATCATTATTTCATTTCAGCTTCTTTAGCATAGGCAAGGTAAATTTATTAATTTCTATACGAGTTTCGACTTTCACCATTATCCATGTGTAGTTACTGGGATAATGCCACTTGTTGATTACCTTTATCGCGCCCGCCACCTTTTGTGACCATTGTCATTCCTACATTTAATCACCGATACATTTCAAACTTGATGTTGAAATACTTCAGTGTGTTCTTAAAGAAGTTAGACTTTTACCATCATCCATGCATAATTAGAGGAGTTAAGCCCATTATTAGTTAAATTTTTCGTGTTTGTTACATTTGTGAATACTGTAATTCCAAAATTTATTTAACGGTTTTTTTTAAACTTGATATGTTAATGGTTTTAGTACTTTCTTGACGAAGTTCGATTTTCAACATTATCCATGTGTAATTACCGGAGCTATGTCCCTTGTCAGTTGAAGTTATCGGACCTG
This sequence comes from Pictodentalium vernedei, assembly GCA_031216915.1. Taxonomy (NCBI): domain Eukaryota; kingdom Metazoa; phylum Mollusca; class Scaphopoda; order Dentaliida; family Dentaliidae; genus Pictodentalium; species Pictodentalium vernedei. The sequence goes on along the minus strand of CM062297.1, from coordinate 330,054,289 downwards.
CCACCTTTGGGAACACTATCATTCCTACATTTATTCGCCGATTCATTTGAAACTTGAATTGTTAATATAATTTAGTAATTTCTTGATGAATTTCGATTTTCATCATTATTCATGACCAGTTACTGGGTTTTGCCCTTTGTTAGTTAACCCTTTACCCAACGCAGACGATATCAAAAATTATTATTTTAAATATCTTTTTTTTAATTTTTAAAAAAATTTCAACAAAACCATGTCAGGAGACTCCTCGTTGGAACGAGCTCGACGAGGGGTCACATGATATGATTTTGTTGAAACTTTTTGAAATTTGCTGAATTTGCATATTACGCGGGCGGACGCGGGCGATTCATTAGGTAAAGGGTTAAATTTCGCATTATTTACTTTTAGCTTCTTGTGAACACTGTGATTACTTCAATCTTCAACCAACTTTTTGTCTCTTGAAACGGTTATACACTTGAGTAAGTGTTTGACAAAGTTCGTTTTTTACCATTATCCATGCACAAGTACTGGAGTTGTGCCCCTTGTTAGTTAAATTTATCATTGTTTCAATTCACTTGGTTGTGAGCACCGTGATTCCTTCGCCATTCAATCAATTTTCTTGAACACTGACATGGCAATACACTCCAGTATTGTCTTGGTGAAGTTCGTTTTCCACCGTTACTCATATAACTACTGGGCCTATGTCCCTTGTTATTCAACTTTATAATTCTTTTACTTCACCTGATTGTAAATGCTGTGATTCCTTCATCTTCCAATTGCTGTTCGTGAAACATGGTATGGTGATACGATTTAGTTATTTCTCGGAGAAGTTTGATTTTCACCAGCATCTTAGCGGCACTACTGAAGTTATGTCCCTTGTTTTACGAGAAAATTATTGCAACATTTAGATGCTTCATATACACGACATTTTGGTTTCCAGTGTTCATCTGCAACTTTCGACAAATTCGTGTTGTAAGAGTTCTTTATTCACTTTTTTCAACGCACCCTGTTTTTACTCACCGTAAAACTAGCATCTAAACATAACTAACCCATGTTTATTTTTCAGGTTTTGAATATTTAATATTTAACTTTAGTCTCTTTAACTGTTACTAAAGGAAGCACTGACTGCATCATGCATCGTGTTTAGATTGCGACAGTGACGATAAATGCAAAGAATTGGATTTCATTGGCTGGTTCATTACCAGGTGTCGATGTTACAGGCCAAACCTGGCTTATAACACTGACATCTAGAAACGCGCCAGTTGAAAGCATCTGGGTGAAACCTTCAACTGATCTTCATGTACCGGAGTAGGCTTTTACATTTTAAGTCGAGTGTCAGTCTCTTCCAGTTTCTAGTCCTATAGATTTTAAATAAAGTATGTACACATTGCGCTCGTTAGCCTTATTTAACCCTTTACCCAACGTAATGGCCAAAGCCGGCCAGCGCTATTCTCAAAAATCGCCAACTAATTTTCATTATTTTTTCATTTTTTGTCTCAAAAACATAGGTTATGACCCCTCGTTGGAACGAGCTCGTTCCAACGAGGGGTCATAACCTATGTTTTTGAGACAAACAGTGAAAAAAATTAGTTATTCAAGAAATTTGTTTGCAAGTGTCGTCTGCTTTTCATGTTAGGTAAAGGGTTAAACCTTTCGCCAATCGTTACAATCCAAACCTGTCAACGTTTTTCACAGAAATCTCTAAGCAAACGTTATTAGTTTTACATTTTTCTCTCAACAGAATAGCTTTTGACCCCTCTTTGGAACGAGCTTGCCATGCTCGTTCCAATGAAATATCATTAGCTTTGGTTTTGAAGTAAAAAATATGCATTAGTTCAAGTAATTCTTGTGAATCGAGAAATGTTTGTGCAAAATTTAATGTTGTCTGCCATTCCAGTTAGGTAAAGCATTAAATGACAAGCACCAGTAAATACTTACCTCATGGGACGTACCTTTTTGATCCAAAGAAGACAGTCCTGAAATGGATATTTCTGCGTGTATCAATGTTCCTGAGCTGGAGTAATTCAAACAGACTGTTGTCATAGAGTTGGAGAATCTGTACGATGCAGTCAGAAACAAATCAGTTCCCCTATTAGATATTGCAGAATCTGATGCGCTTGTGAAATTAGAAGATTGCCTCTCGCAGTGTATCTCTGGATTGGCTCAGAAATCCTCAACTGCAACGCTCCTCTTCAGAATGTGGAGTATGTAGATTCCCAGGAGAACTTCATCAGAGTAGAACGATTAAGTGACTGGAAACTACATGTCATATCCTTGAGAGAAATGTTGAATTTGTTTGCGGCAACAGGTCACATCAGTTACGCAAAGGGCCCTCGATTGTACCTCCAAATGATGCTTGAGTTGCCCGAGAAGCATCCCTGACTCTATAAGTGTTTAGCCGAAAATGGAAATCACTCAGACGAAGTAGTCATCTATGAACTGGTCTTTCCACTTTCATGGTAATTGAACAGGTCTTCATACGTTCTATTAAGAATCAAGACGGTCTGACTAGGGGTAGAGATTTTTCCGATTCCGTCCGTCTTCTCTGGGTTCTCAGCATTCGTGTGTGTGCTGAAATTCACAATGCAAGGTCGACAAGCACAAATGCTAAACATGTTACAAGTGAACAGCATGTTGAGGACCTTCCGAATCAAGAAGGACTCTTCATACACACTGAGTATTCGTGAATGGTTTGACGTTCAGGAACCCTTCGTCTTGAATAGGAATAGTTTACGGGTACTGACCTGGTTGCCGGAGACAAGGACCAAATAAATGTCATGAACCGAGTCTGTGGGCCATCGTATTCCTAAAACTCTTGGATCATCTCAATCGTGGTGTTAAGATCGAAAACCAGAAGATATTAATTAATCAAACGATTTTATTTTCTCGCATGATCGCCATTACTCAGAGGGACGAAAATACTGAACAGATTTTTTTCAATATGAGCTCACACAGCAATCCCAACGTCTTTATTTAAGTAGGAAGCAATGCGAAAATCCGGGAAATCTCAAAAGGCAAATGCGATGACCAATTCAGTTGAGACCGCAGACCCTCCCAGGTAACCTTACTCCTGTCCTCGATGAAGATGTTCTTCTCCACAGGATGAAGTGGATAAAGAGAGGTTCATACACAGATGTGATTCGTCAACACAGCACTTATGTTCGATCGAGACATGGGAGTGTTATTTTGTCTATGGCGGGTATGAGGATGGACCATCGATAAAAGACCCCGAACATCGAAGGCGATCTAGGGAGAACATGCGCCGATATACGGCTCGCTGCATCTCAAGAAGTCCATAGTAATCAGCAAGCATTTCTTGCGAATGCAAACAACAAAATGCAATTTAATAAATTTTGAGTTCGTCGCTCGAAAAGGACGGTCATAAATATTAGTACCGAAGATGCCGATACGAGGATTGTATCCAAGATTATGTAAGTGGCTTTGAATTGAACAAGCATTGTCGTTGTTGCCGATTACACAGACATTCTGGTACTGTTGGTGCACCATTGGTGAATCGATATGGAGGATATGTATTTCCGATCAGAGATACGTAGATCTGGTGGGCGACACTTCCACAAAATTGGGGATTTTGTTTCCACAGTTGGTGAAGTTGTAAAATTACACATGCTTTTTATCCATACATGAAGACACACCTCGGCAACATTCAGCCACGAAAAATAAATCTTCTCAAGAAGAGTCTGCACAAATCAGAGAGCTGTTTTCTCCACCCCTGAACAATGTGGTACAGCTGGAGAATCACATCACTTGACAGACTCTGTTATATCAAGAGATGGTGTCCTCTTGGAAAGGCCCCCAAAACACCTCCACATGCACACCCACACACACACACACACAGTCTTGTCTACCCTACATACCGAGGTACCCCATTGTTTGTCCTTTGTGTGGACTAACGGTTTCTACCTCGTTTTGCCGGTACAGTTCTGGGAAAACAACCGAGGTAAAGGGTTTCTTTTGTCTTTTGTACCTCGGTAAGACGAAACACGCAAACTCTTTTGTCTAGTTACCTCGTCAAGTTGGTAAGACAAACCCACACACACACACACACACACACACACACACACACACACACACACACACACACGCGCGCACACACACACACACACACACACACACACACACCCAACAGAGGGAGCGGCTTATCTTCACTCTTTGCGTGTGCATCTGTAGATTGTCTTTTGGGATTCGTTGTTCAATGATGTTTTAGACCTGACGGACTTGGGTCGGAAGATTCATAATACAGAACTTGTCCATGTGATGACGGTTAGAGAAGCCGCCCCAAGTTCGCTTCTGAATTTTATGAGTTTCAAACAAATGCAAAATGAAAAGCCAAAATGCATGCGGAATCAATACTTGTTCCTGTCGCAAGCATTGTTTGAAGTGTGTGAAAGCCTGTTGGGAATGTAGGGGTGAGAATTCTGAAGAGGTTGTGACCGGCGATTCTGAGGCTCCTGAATGACGTTGATTCATCAACCTTGGTTATCCTTCAAAAAGCATGTATGTTTCGTGTTCTGTACACTACAGCACTGGTGCTTGCTGAACGAATATTTTTTAACTTGTTCTGAGTTAACTCTTTGAACCCGGGACGCCCTTTTTTACGGTCCAAAAACATGATACGTTATATAATGCCATTACGTAGGACAGTAGGGGCGCGGTGGCATTGAGGTAACCGGTTCTCGTCAGATCACCGAAGTTAAGTAACATCGAGCCCGGTTAATCATTGGATGGATGACCCTCTGAGCGATCAATTCGGACACCCGCTTTGTGTCCTTGGGCAAGGCACTTAACCCCGGTTGTCCACATGGGGGCACGATGACGCCGTGTACTAAGACGTATTGCACGTCGATGTTACGCATGCCTTCAACCAATCTAACCCTGCCCGTGCGGCAGTGCGGAGTTACGATGTTGGGGAGCTGGCAGCTGCTCGTCGTTGCTCGGTGGTTCTCTCCGGGTACTCCGGCTTCCTCCACCCGTAAAACTATCACGGTCATGAGTAGCCATTGTGCATAAGTGTATGACCTTAAAAACACCAATAAATAAATAAATAGTACGTAGGAAGGCTGCTAAGTGAGTGTGTGAGGTGGGCCATTCAATATTTTCAACGTGCATTTGGAGGCTGCACGTTGAAAATATTAATTGGTCTAGGGCTGCACGGTATTTCGATAAACCGATATACATGTATACCGATATTCAAACCAATATCGATTGAATACCGGTGTAATTACAAAAATATCGGTTTATCGTCATTATTTATTTATCCACAGTTTAATTTTCAAGATGTCTTGAGTTAACTGTCGCTCAGAATGAATAATATATCGCTTTACCCAAGGAATCGTCGGCATGTGCCCACGTAATATACAAATTCAGCAGTTGAAAAAATAATTTTCAAAAATGTCCACAAAACTATACCATGTGATCCCTCATTGGAACGAGCTCAACGAGCTCGTTCCAATGAGGGGTCACATGATATTGTTTTGAAAAAATTTTTGGAAAAATTTGATTTAAAATAATAAATTTTGATATCGTCTGCGTGGTGTGAGGGTTTTTCGAACCGCATCATCAAGGCATGCTGATTCGTTCCAACTGTGATGCCTCAAGTCTCGATTGTGGTACTTATGTTCAAATATAACAGTTTTTCGATATACCGGTATACAGCAGTATTTTTTTTTTAACACCGATACCGGTATTGTGTTTTGAATATCTTGCAGCTCTAAATTGGTCTAACCCCAAATAATGAATATGGACTCTTCCAATTTCTACTATTGAACTGACATGGAAGATACCAAGGCTCAAAGGGTTCAACATTTATTTATTTATTTATTTATTTATTTATTTATTTATTTATTTATTTATTTATTTATTTTATTTATTTATTTATTTATTTATTTATATTTATCTATTTATTTATTTATTTGTTGGAGCTTAACGAGACTTTCTACAGCCAGGGTCACCCCGTGTCGGACAGTTTTACAGGTGAAGGAAGCCGGGGAGAACCAGCGAGCAAGGGCGAGCAACTGTAAAACACCCCAACGTACTAACTCCACACAAGCAGAGATAGAACTGGTTGAAGACAGGTGCACCATCGACGTACAGTACGCCTTAGTGCACATTGTAACTTGCCTCTGCGTGGGCAATCGGGATTAAGTGCCTTGCTTAAGGACACAACGCAGTTATCCCTGGCGGAGATCGAACAGTGGACCTCTCAGTTTGAAGTTCAATGACGTAACCACTGAACCACCGTACTCCCTAAAGGGTTCAACATACCCCATATATACATTTCATTAAAACTGATCGGCCCAAATTGTCGGATCTGTGTACTACTTCAGACGATCCTGCAAAAAAATATTATTCAGTTCTAAATAGTTCTTGGAAATGCCTTCAAGGCTTTGCAGCTGAAGGAACTCATTTTGTTCATAAATGATGACCAATAATGACCAGGACCTCAAGACACGATCAGGCCATCCCAGTACAAACTAATTATACACTTGAAAAATATTCCAACTACCTTCGGGGCGCAATATATTGCTTCCTGTGAAAGTTGCATTAAATTAATCTCTCGGGAAATGCCCTCGTCGGCGTGTGATCACATTTGAACATATGTGTAATCAAGTAAAGCTAATCCCAGCAATATTATCTTCAAACTAAGCGCAAATTACGGAGAACATGTGTAGAATTGTGATGAGATTCTACAAAAGTACAATCAAGAAGTAATAATAAATTTGTGATTTCTTCTTAATTACCAACAAAGCCAATAGATCACCTCATTTTGCCGTAATGTGAAAACTTTCAGATGATACGAGCTCGTTTATTCTTGTCTAAGGAGAAGGGGGTGATGCTAATGGGATGGGGCGGCGGGGTAGAAGTCTGGGATATCGATTTTCTCTTGGCAGAAACAAACTAACTCACTGACGAGACTATATTTTATACTTGGACTAATGTCACACACGTTGTCGGTCACACAAATCGGGGAGGGGGTGACAACCCTATTAGGGCAGTTGGGATGGCGCGAGCATGACCAATTTGGAGTACCGGTAAGGTATGTGTTAACCCTTTACACAACGTAACGGACAAAACCGGCCAGTGCTATTCACAAAAAATCACCAGTCAATTTTCATTATTTTTTTTTGTTTGTTGTCTCGTTCCAATGAGAGGTGATAAGCTATGTTTTTGACGTAAAAATGAAAACAAAATTAGTTATTCAAGAATTTCGTTTATAAGAACAACCATGTGACAACATAGACCAGGATGACGGCTTCCAGCGAACAGGATGGTGACAAAAACACGTGTCATCATCAAAACACACGCTGAGCCAGCGTTGTAACACCAGGTGATAACTTCCTAATGACTCTGCAACATGTCCACTCGGACAACCATCAAATGATCATATGACTGATGACGTCTTATTAAATCATCTGTTAGATCAAACAAATCTGGGGAAAACATGCTTATTCTACCACTATTATATCAGCACTTCCATTATTGTTACGCGAGTGAGGCCATACACAGTCAGGCATTTGAGAATCAGGTAAACAGCTTGGTTAAAGAACTTTACCTTTCTTATATTGAGAGCGATGACCTCCTTAAGTAATAGCACAGCTCATTGGTCAGATCAATGCATTTCATATCGAAAGGCTGTATAGGTTTGATCATGAACCGCACCATTTATCGTTGTGTCTTTGGCTAGGGTACCAGTGGCGTAGTTACGAAGAAGGGAGCTCGCCCTCCACCCCCCACTACTTTTCGCTGACCCTACCCCCCCCCCCCCCACTCCAAAAGAAATTGACCCAATGTAAGTTTCACACAACACAGGACCCCAAAATAGTCTCCAATATAGGGGCTACACGCGCTACAAATGCTCTTTGAAAACTAAATTTTGCAAAATTGTCTCAGGGTGTGGGGAGGCTAGTCATAAGTAGGACCCTCCAGTTGTTTCCCCTCCCCCTCCCCTCAGTGAAGTAGGAGGAGGGCGCAACGAACATGAGGGTCCTACACGAAACCCCACACAATGACCTTTTATATCTGCCCCCCCCCCCCCTCCCGCCTCCGTAAAAAGGCTACGTCCCTCGCTATTACAGATTCCTGGCTACACACTTGCGGGGCACTGAATCCCAAATGCAGGCACGGTGGCGTAGTGTTCTAAGGCATACAGCACGTTGGCGCTGCACTTGCAACAAACAAATCTCCTTAACTGGAAAAAAAGTTTTCTAAAAAAAAAGAATACAAAATAATAAAAAAATAAAACACAATAAACAGGGTGTATTGTTCTCCATATGTGTTAACAGGACATCCTCCTTAGACCCAACCACCACCCCCCCCCCCCACCCCCTCCCCTCCTCTCTCAATACCTTCACCACTGAGCTCAGCTCATTATTGGGATCGGTCCGATGTGATGCCATGAGACACATTTTAAAGAGAAAAACTTCAAAAGTTAGTGAAAACAATTTTTTTCCATTTTTACTTGAACATTTTTCGAATTTGTCTCTTTTGTTCCTTGAACAGTTAAAGAAAGACGACATATTTTTCCGTGATGGAACGGACACTGGCTACCTCTGAATCACAGTTACACAAAATTGTCTATTCTAAGAATTCCTTTTTACGTTGTATCGTGCCGCTAACTTTATTGAACAAGGATTTTCATTGTGAGACCTGACTGAGTCCAGCTGTTTTCTAAATATATTTTTATCGATAAATCGTGGTGATCAACTATTTAACCCTTTACCTAACGAATCGCCCGCATCCGCCCGCGTAATATGCAAATTGAGCAGTTGAAAAAAAAAAAAATTTTTCAAAATATTTCAACAAAACCATATCATGTGACCCCTCATTGGAACGAGCTCATTGAGCTCGTTCCAATGAGGGATCACATGATATGGTTTTGTTGAAATTTTTGGAAAAATTTAAAAAACTTATATTTAATATAATAAATTTTGATATCGTCTGCGTTGAGTAAAGGGTTAATTAAGGACACAATAACCGATAATTTCCACAAAATTGCATGTTGGTTAACGCATGCTCACATGTTTTGTTCAGACCTATTTTACCTGCTACAATAGCCCAAGGCAATACTATCGCCAGTGAACTTCTGTGTCTATCACGGATCTTAAATGCCTGTCTTTGACTATACACAGCAATTCAGATGTCGTGCATGATTTCAGGGATGAGGTGACGGAGAGGGGTTGGGGTGTCGGGGAGGCGTGTGGTTGTCTCCCTTGTCCCAAATTCCGGCCAAATTTTCTGCAAAGTATAAATGTGAAAACACATAAATTGAGACTAAGATAAAAGAACATTACAAGGAACATTAGAAATTTACCAGAAGTTAACCATGATATTACCAGATCGTCATTTTCAGAAGACTCCTGAGGAATCCGATTGTGCGGTCGAGGAAGGATTTCTGTAAAGATTGTGCTGTCTCAGAAAAATGTCTAGGCAAGTGAACCGTACCGAGGAATTTAGGCACGCTGCGACAGCGATCCGATGCACCTGCACACCAAATCACCATCTTAAGATAATGACACAGTGCCTCGGTGTACCGGAGAACTATCATCGGATACGGATACTCTTCTGAGGCTCTGGGAATAGATATTAGTGTAACTATTGTTAAACCAACAAATTAATTTCTTGATGATTGGAAGATAAAAAATGAAATTTTCAGTACAACACCGGAATACGTCAGACAGTAAATCTGGAGATAAACTTATACTCATTCTTGGAAGCGACCGCTAGACTGAATGAAAGACTGGACCTCAGAAAAATTAATCTATTCTCGTTTGCAGTTAACGATTGTTTACCGTATAGAAGATCATCCTGTGGTGTGATTTGCAGGTGGCTGAGACTATTAAAAAGTATAAGTCTCTCGTTATCATAGTTATGGCATTGGAAGAAGAAATGGTACGCGTCCTCTTGCATATTACCAAAGTCGCATGTAAATGTAATTGGAATACTTGTCGAAGTTCAATTCAGAATAGCTATTTCTTAGTTTGCAGTGGAGTATATTTACCCATCTATTCCCTTGGTTAAAATACACAGGTGGCTTTGGAGTACACATAATCCCGTTTTTGTGAAGTAAAATTTTGAACTCACAAAGAGAAGACGCGTTTGTGACATTTTGGGGCAAATTATTCCACGCGTTTGTAGTTGAAGGGAAGAAGGATTTCTTGAAACACTCTGTTCTCGTTCGATATCTTGAAAATTTTGATGGATTTCTGAAGTTATACTGCGTATTTTGGCCAGGCCTGGGGGGCAGAAGTTCTGTAACGAAGTCTGGGGCGAATCTGTTAATAATTTTATACAATGTACAATATTTGTGGAAGGTACGTCGCTGGCGGAGGGTGGGCCACCCAAGTTCCGTTAGTAGACGTTCTTTGGAGACTGAACGTGTGAGTCCTGAAACAATCCGTCCAGCGTCATGGTGGAGCCTGTCCAGCTTGTCTAACAAATAATTTGGAGCACAGGCCCAAATTATATCGCCATAATCCATAAGTGGTAAAATAAATGACAAGTATATTTTTTCAAGAGTTTTCCTACTTAGTTTAAATTTTAGCTTTCTTAACATCGATAATCGAATACTGACCTTCTTGCATATTTCTGTGATTTGAACATTCCAATTTAAATTAGATTGGAGCTGTATTCCCAGATGCTTGTGAGATGCTGTGAATTCCACAGTGGTATTATCGAATTTTAAGTGTGGTTTATCCGGATTGTGCTCAAGTGAGAAGAAAACGGCTTTAGTTTTGTTTGGGTTAAATGAGACCAACCATTGAGAAGACCACGAGTTGATCTTCTTGATATCGGAGTTAAGTACAGACGTTAGGTCAGTTATATTCCGGTTGTTATTTGAAAGAGATGTGTCGTCTGCGAATAGTCTTGCGAGTGACTCTAAGCTGTCTGAGATATCGTTGATGTAGATTAGGAATAAAAATGGCCCAAGAACAGACCCCTGGGGCACACCCACTTTCATTGGTAGGTACTCCGAAAACACGTTATTTACCAGAACTCTTTGTTTTCTTCCATCGAGATAATTCATGAACCAGTTAAGTAGCCCACCCGTTATTCCATATTCTGGTAGTTTATGTATTAAACCATTGTGCCAAACTCTTTCAAAGGCCGTTGATATATCGCATAACACTGCACACGTAAGAAGACGATTATCGAGGGACTGACAAAGGGAATGGTATAATTCCAGTAGTTGGAAAGTTGTGCTGTGTCCTGGGATGAATCCTGACTGGTACTTATATAAAAGGTTATTTTCCTGAAAGTGGGAGAAGACATGTTTGAGGACAACCTTCTCAAATATTTTCCCAAGTAATGGCAGTAGGGAAATTGGCCTGTAGTAATTAACATTCGATGGCTCCGGTTTTTTTAATAGTGGTATAACGTTAGCCTTTTTCCACTCGTCGGGAAAGGTTTCAAGCTGGAGGAGGTTACTAAATAGACAGGTTAAAGGAATCACTATTGCATCTGCAGTCTTTTTTATCATTTGGGCTGCTATACCATCATGACCATGGGCTTTATTCGTTTTCAAGCATTTAATAGCATTTATTGTATCCTTATTTGAAATAATGATTTCTGAAATAGTTCTGTCGCTTCTTGGGGTGAACACAGGAAGATTATGATTTATGCCATTGATAAATGTATTTCTGACAAAAGTATCGTTTAGTAATTCGGCTTTTTCGTGATCATCGACAATGAGGTCGTGGGGTACGTGATAGTTGTTACGATGGAGAGGAGGGATTGTATTGCTTTTATTTTTATTAAGAAGGTCTTTAATTAGGTGCCAAAACTGTTTGGGAGAGCCACAGAGTTGTTCTTGAAGAGTATCTTCATAAACTAAATTTGCGTATTTCTTCATATTGTTTACCTTATTGCGAGAGTGCTTATAGGCACTCCGGGCATCTTCACCGTTTGAGTATAAAGCTCTTTTCCTTAATCTGTCTCTTCGCCGTATTTCATTTCGCAATTCGGGATTAAACTAAAGTTTGTCGTTTGGACGAATAAGTATCTTCTGAAGAGGGACTGTTTTGTTAATTATTTTCAGAAATGTGTCACAAAATTTCGTTTGCAATTCATTTGCATCCTGGGTAGTATCTATAAGATTATTCCAATTAACACCCACTAACAACACGTTTGTCTTATCGAAATCAGCACGTTGATAGTTTCTGACCATTCTAAAATATGGCTCTCTTTGCTTATTATCGAATGAAATGTATGTATAAACTGCGTGGTGATCTGACAGTCCCAGGTCGAGAATGTCTGCTTCAATAACATTTACAGTATCGCTAATTAGAATGGGATCAAGTAGAGTACTAGAATTGGGAGTGACTCTTGTAGGTTTAGTAATAACATTCCTCAAGTTGAAATGATCGATGGTATCTTTCAACTTTGGGCTGGAACTCAGTAGATCGTCGTTGAGATCACCTACAATAATGATTGTTTTATTAATGTCAAGAGCCCTGTCGATGGAGTCGTCGAGAAGATTCCAATAGACGCGACTCGCATACTGGGGACATAGGTATGTAACTGCGAGAAGAAGTTGTTTCGACTTTGATACAAGTTCGAACCACATGATAGACTTGTCGAATTCTAATTCATTCCTCCGCCTGTTGAATAAATTGTCCGAGAAATATACTGCAATCACCTCACTACTATGGTTCCTGTCATTCCGAATGGGCTGTGAATAGTTTGGAATTTTTATGTTATCAGAATCGAAGGTTCCCTGCAGGTGAGTTTCGGTAAAACAAAGAATGTCGTATTCTTCAACAATTTCAGTTAGCTGCGACATCTTTGATCGGATACTCCGGATATTATAATGGAAAATAGAAAGTGAACTCTTCAGGGCTTTACACAATTTTTCAGGCCCAGGATTAGTTTCTATGTCGCCACTGCAAACGAGAACGAGCATTACAATCAGTAGAAATTGGAAAATGCGAAATGGAAATTCCACACAAAATGATGTAAACGGAGATTGGCATTTTCTCGACCGCACGGTCTGCCCGCGCCCACCATTGAAGATCCCAATCGATACTCGATATTAATGAATTGTTATCTCCATGGGATTTTTAGGCTTTCAGCGAAAGAGTTCATATTCAGTATCGGCGGGGATCCCCTCAGGCGGGCGCGCACACCTTTTGGAGGTAGTAAGTTGGTTGGGGATTCTATCTTAGTGCAAAAATATGACGGTCTGTGCCTCTTCGAGTTATACAGAAAGCATCCAGGGCAAACAATGTCGGGAAGTGGTGTTCTGACAAAGCTTGATGTGTACAGGTTTGCAGTAGGTAACTGGGAACATGGGGTTAAACATGGACAAAACAAAATGTAAAGAAAGAACAAAGAAACATGCAGTGAGAAACAAATGAGTTTGTTTGTTTGGTGAGGCATTTAGTAAATATAAGTCGGGTTTATGGGGGTTATGGCGAACAACGTATCTCAATTGCTAAGGGGAACAAAACGAATTTGGATGATTAAATGTTAACCATCAGGACTAGTCTAGCATTCAGACGGTTTAAACAATCAAGCTAAATGGGCGAGAAAACAATGTCATGAAAAACAGTTCGTGAACTAGCTTGTGGGACACATTTCGCGAGACAGGATTCTAGATTCTCATAAATAATCTAAATAGACTAAGAGCATTGCCACGGTTTAGTCTTTGTTGATGAAAGAGAATAAAGAATACGAAGACTTCTGTCTTTTGCGGCTGCTGAGTTCATTAATTAACTTATACCTAGACACAGTAATAAAAATGTCACTTCCAACATTTTTCAATCGTCTTTTTGCACTGTATACTGCCGCCTTCGCCCGATAAATTATAAACCTACAAATTATATCTACGGTGGATCGGGCACGATTATTTTTATTTATTTGTTGTGTCTTTTCACCGGTAATGTTGCGAAATAGATCGCTTTGAGGCCGAAAAAAGGACTGCGATGGACGTCGATAAGAAAGCTGTGACCAAAGCCGGTATCAAGATTACTTCTGAAGCCGGAATGAGAACTGCCGATTTAGTTCACAAGTTGATAACGCCGCCGAAACAAGTGAAACTAACGCCGAAATCGAAAGATATTTCATCGAAAACAAAACATGTTTCGTCAAGATCTCAGAGAGTTTGAACCACATCTACGATGATCACATAGCCAACCACACAAGTAAAGAAGAATTCAAGTTTTTTTAATGTTCATATATAATAAAATAAAAATTAATTTTTTTTATACAATAATTAATTTTAAAAATGTTACAAGAAACGTTACAAAAGATAGCTGACAACACAGATACGAAAAGATCTTTTTCGACCGTAGCGAGCGAAAACAAGACTCGTTTCACTACGAGCTTCAATCCACCGCTAGAATTGAAAAATGAGAAGAGATACGAAATGGCATTGGTGAATCTCGAAACGTACTTATTCGATTCTCAACATCACGGAGACGAATAATCTGTTCAAATATGCTCACAACGGAATGAGTTGGTACGAGGCTCGAAAATCCGAAAGGGAGTTACTGCATAGTCAATCTCAACGCTTTCATTGAGACCAGAATGAAGGTAAATGGTCACGGGTCCGTTAAAATAACTGCCAATGCCAATACTTTACGATCGATACTAGACATGGGTGCTAGTTATCGAGTGAAATTTAAGGTGGATGGTACTTTGGAGAAATTGTTAGGATTCGACCGAAACGTATATTTATCAAGGGCGCGTGACATATGAAAACGCGGTTGAAATTCTCACCATCAAAAGCATTCTATTAAATGCGGACATCATTGCTGGAAGTTCGTCAATGGTACTGCACAGCACACGATCTATTTTTTTCCCTGAGGTTTCGGTTGGTTGCAAGATCGTAAATGCTACACATTGTCGCAAGATTACGGGGTTGAGTGATGGAGGGAAATTTATGTTCTTATCGGTGCTCAGTCGACAGCCAGCGACTGTCGTCTGAACCCCAGTTCGAACGTAAACCTTGCCACCTTATCAATGCCCTATTCGCTTGGGACTCTTAGGATTCCTGAAGGTACCTGTGGCTTCCAACGCCAAAGGGTGATCAACGATAATTCACTGAAAAGATTATTTATTTACATGTACGAAGAAATATAATATCAAACAAATTACTCACAAAATTATCCATAAGAAAACACTAAATTACGCGGATAAAAGTTTATTCTTTAGGGCCCTCGACGTCTCCCACAGCTAGCTGTGTCCGGTGGATCGACCTCATATCATCTTCATCTTCTCACGGTTTGTGATGAATACAAAGTGTCTATTCACTTTTCGTTGCTTCCTTCTCTCAGGATTAACTTCACCGTCAGTCGGGCTTAACACATGTAATGTTCAGCTTGTGCGAATCTATCAGCGTTCTCACAGTTCAACCACAATTCAATCGGCGTCTAACACAGTTCACGATCACTTTGCGCTTTGTCTGGCTCTCACGGGGTTAAGTTATTCTTCGCCTTCAGATATATACTTAACAAAGCTTACATAATAATATTCTGCAAAGTGTTCTCAACATCGCCAATTCTTGAACCGCCTAAAACTATTTTAACTCGCGAGCTATTCAAGCGCTTACGCAAACTCCTAATACGGTTCCTAGACCTCAACGTTACAGCTTTTACTTCTTTGGCTACTATGCCACTACGGTTCGCAACCGTTAACAAACTACAATCGGTTCCTTACAACCCTCACAGGGTTACGACAATACGCGGACTTTCAATCTCGGTGCGTATGACCTTCGTCGGCCAAGGCTAAATTCGGACCTTCTCTGAGTGCCCCCAGGCCAACTGCCTCGCAACGGCCCACAGCCTTACACACCTTCGAACTGGAATTGGCTGGAATGAAGTTTTCGATAAATCCCCCGATTTTTATTTAGATAGCCAGAACATTTATTCTCAGTTAATCACTTCTCTTGAACTTGGCCGCTTAGATCTATCTTAATTTAACACTCGCTTTAAAGTTCCTTTGAAAGACTCGCATTTTGGTATCTTTTGACATTTCGGAGACAGGATAGATGCGTAATATGGGTGTGTATCCAGCACCTATGTGATGCACTGCATTCTACAATTAGATTTTAACTGGCTTTAATTACCAAGATAATTATTACAGAAGAGAATATTGTCTCTCTTACTATTGATCTGTTATCAGAATAGCCCATATGGTGTTCAACACGTGCGCCATAATGAACATTAAATATCATGCCTCATTTAGAATCTCTGACAAACCTGTTTTCGGGGTCCGTCAAATATCTCTCTTTAAGTTTTATGTTTAACCCATTCATAAAATTATAGAAAATATTTCCACTTTCATACAACAAAATCGCAACTTTTGGCTATCACCTTGACACACATCTAAATAGAACGAAGAAATCTTTGTCACAGTTCGAGTGCTCTACACAGATCCCATTATTTACGAGATAGAAGCATCAGACGATGAAAAATTCACGGAAACGTTTTCCGAAAAACAATTGCAAAGGACCGTTTTTATTTTTGTGTGTGCGCTTTTTATGCAAATAAATAAAACGAGAAAAACAATAATAATTTATAATTAATAAAAACATATTTGGTATAACCCTTTACCCCCGTAACAGCCAAAACCGGCCTGCGCGATTCTCAAAAATCGCCAATTAATTTTCATTATTTTTTCATTTTTGTCTCAAAAAAATAGGTTATGAACCCTCGTTGGAACGGGCTTCTCGAGCTCGTTCCAATGAGGGGTCATAACCTATGGTTTTGAGACAAAAAATGAAAAAATGAGTTATTCAAGAATATCTTTTGCATGTGTCGTCTGTTTTTCATGTTAGGTAAAGGGATAAGGGAAGGTATAGCAAATAACGAAAGTATCGAAGAGTATGAAGTTCAGGATTATGAATGCGTGATGGGAACCAAATCTCAATAATGCGGCTGAGATACGAATCATTATCAGAACACAAAGACTTCTTCATTCATCCTAACGAATGTTATCTCGTGGTGCAGGGGCAATTGACATCATCACATTGGCTAATAACGACATAATGCATCCATTCAGTAATATAAAACATCTACTCTCCGGTCAAGGGATAGAATACATATTTTATCCTGGTCAGGCCATGTCGATGTTAGGACTCTTGAAATATCCCGACGATTTTTTCCAAATCTAGAAGACTCAATCAACTCTGGGAGAAAGATATCACCCCTGCTATCGACAGCGAGAGCGCAGACGTGAGATAGTAACACGTCGTTCAAACCCCGATCACCAAAGGAACGTTCTCGTTCAGGATACCTTTGAAACATATTTTCGGATTAGCGGAAGATTACCATAAAATCCTATACGGACTCAATCATAAACTCATATTAGTGCGAAAGGGAGGCGATGATGTCATCATGAGAGATTGTGGAGTGGATGCTTGAAAGGGGAGTCTGAGCAAGATATCGTGGTTCGTGCCTCACGTGCCATCACCCCGACCGACAATTTAAACTCTGTAAGACTATCGAATCGAAATCTTACCGGGTTCAGAATGAGACAGTGCGATACCGTGAGCATTCACAGAACGAAATATTTCGGTTGGAGGTTGACAGTGAAATCTTAGTCAGAAAGACCGCGTTTTATCATAGTGGGCTAAGACGCCGCCGTGGACGGTTCGCAAGTAAAGAGTCCATCCCAATTCAGTCATTTGAATGTGAGAAACATGCACGTGATGCTCAACACTACGAGATACCATGTCACAGTTTATAATTTTATAACGCCTTATTTGATAAGAACGGCTTTTTTAGGATGTGTGGTGATGCTGCAGACTTCAGTTGAAATATCATCGTCTGGACGAATTGATAAACAATCTGGATACCAGATGCGCTATCCGTTGTTCGTATACAATGCCACCAAACAGTGCGAGAGACCCGAGAATAGCGTTTTAGACATTCAGAGGCATTTCGATAAAAAAAAACGCATCTTGTGAACCAAAGCTTTCGTTTGAATCATTTCCGACAGACTCTAATGGCAATCGGATGGAAATAAAATATCGGTCGTTCAGTAAATGATAATAAAAGAGATATAGTCAAATAACTCAAGAATTTTTTAACAAAAGAATGCAAAAAGGGGTCTATGAACACATGCTTTAACATTCTACACATTTTTTCGGTTTCAACTTATTTTAAAAGCACGCATTTTGAATTGAAAAACGCATTTTTATATCCACACAAATTATTTTCTTCGTCTTCGAAAAAAAGTAAGTTATATTGCAAATCTAAATATTCGTTATAGGAATCTGAAACATTACTCGTAAACATCTCTTCTTTATTATCGCACAGTATGACTTTTTAAATTTTACGAATCTTGCTCTGCATTTCATTTCTAACTGTTCTAATTCATTCTTACAGAAGTTGTTTAATAATTTGTTCAGTCTTTTTAATTCGCAAAATACCGTGTTGGCGTTTATCGGAGAAGGCTTCATATTGGTTAGTAACTTGTATTTTCTTTATTCTGACGTCTGTTTTGTGTTTTGTAACATGTTCAAATCCATTTTGTTATACGAATCGATTCTTCTCATCTTTTACTTTTATCAAAATCGAAACCCACAAAAGGTTTCTTAAATTCGATTCTATCCCAATCTGATATATAATTTTTTATTTCTCATAATCGAATTCATCTTCAACTATATCTATGAAATGTCTGACATTTTTGTTTTATTTTTATATTATTATTATTTTTTATTTTATTCTTTAATTTTTTTAATTTTTTCGTATTTATATATTAAGAGGATCGCATTTGGGTCTTGAAATATATTCTTTCACCCAGTTCAACTCGTAATGGTGTGGTGGATACGTTCGAACCAGATTATTGATTCTCCAGTTTCTCGATTTATAAAGTTTGTTTTCTACACCGGTCACCACCATATTAATGACTGCTTTGTTCACCATGTCGGTAGAAGTCAAACTCATTCCAAAGATTTTTTCTTCGGTCAGTATGGGATTACCTATTTCGTCGTGTAGAGGTCCATTTTCACCATTTCCGAAGGACCATTCCAATTTACCGGAATCTAACAGGCCATTCTCTTTGGTCCATATCATTATCAGGTGTCTCGCTTATTTTATTTTTCCACGACTAAAATTCGAGTACAGGCATCCGTCATGCGTACAGCTCCTGGCAGATTCGTGATTCGATGACCTTCCATGTCTAGCGAACCTTCCATCTTATCGCCAGACCTCCAGACTTTAATACCGTTCACGTAGTCTCTGTTAAGGGCGCTCGATCCGAATTTATGGTTGGTCTCGAGACCGAATAGTTTGTGACCATTCATGTCAATTCCGGACTCCATCAATCCTCCCGATGTTTTATCCAAATACAAGTCTCTCTTGTGCGTTTGGAGATAGGCCTGGAAGTTTTACAGTGGCGAATCGACTTAACAGAGTCGATTCAGAATTTGCATGTTCGATAGATTAACGATCTTATTCAATGGTCATCCAAATCAGTCTTCAATTCGTTCTTGACCATCGCAGCGAAAATTTCTCTTTCTAATATCGACCTATATCTTGAGACATTCTTTGGAATGTTTGGGACAGGGTAGATTCGATATCTTGTTCCAATTTGCATTCAATTTACATACTTCTTTTGACGTAACGATCTCTTAAGATACTTACTGAAATGCGCGTGCGAATCGTTGGAATAATTTTTCATAGCTCCATAGTAGGTGTAAAAGGAGAGTTCAGAATCACTTGTACATGTACGTGTACAAAATATGCACACGATGCGTTCACCAACGTGGAATTCAGTGTTAAATCACACGCTTGTTCACAAAAACTGTACAGTGATTTTGAGGCGGTGGGTTTTTGATTGATATAAATATAGGGGAGAAAAAAATATAAATAAATAGTTATTTTAGAAAATAACGATCTGTGCTACGCCGGACATCCCGACACCAAGACTCGCAACGACGTCTGCGACAAAAACATGTTGGCGAGATTGAGAGGCATGTCAAATCCGACCAGGAGAGAGAAGATGGAACGTTCGCTGATCGGCAATCTGATCGGTGCGAAACGTCGATTCGGATGGGCGTTAAAAAAAAAGCGCATCTGAAAAAGAGAAGAAGAAATGATTATTGACGAGTGAATTGGCCGAGGAGTTACACAAACCCATAGTGCATAAATTTCGAAAGAGAAGGGTGTTCGTGAAGGGTCTGGACGACATTTGGTCCGCCGACTTGGTCGACATGAGATCGTTTTCGAGGTGGAACGAGGGCGTCAAATATCTGTTAACGGTCATCGACGTGTTTTCCAAATACGGTTGGATCACAGCTTTGAAGAATAAATCGGGACCTTGCGTCGACGAGGCTCTGAAGAGCGTGTTCGTCCTCTCGAAAACCAAGTAAATTGTGGGTGGACAAGGGAAAGGAATTCTACAACAAGGACGTTCGTCGATTGGTAGACCTCTACTCGATCGAAAACGAAGAGAAAGCCAGCGTGGTGGAACGTTGGAATTGAACGATGAAGGAGAAGATGCACAGATACTTTATGGCGAATTCGACCAAGAAATACATATACGCTCTGAACGGTCTGGTGAAAGATTACACTGACACGCGACACAGATCGAGCAAGATGACTCCCGCGGAAGCTAGCGATCCTCGAAACGAAAAACGGGTCTACGCAAATCTATATCCCGAGAGATCTAAGATCGGGAAGAAGAAGTCTAGAACGCCGAAATTTGCGGTCGGCGATCGAGTGAGAATCTATGCTTATAAGAAGCACTTCGAAAAGGGTTATACTCATCGATGGACCTCGGAAATCTTCGTGATCATCAAAATATTTCACACCGATCTGGTGACTTACAAAATCGAAGCTTTGGATGGAGAAGAGATCATTGGAAAGTTTTACGAACAACAATTACAGAAGACGAAGTTTTGATGAAGAACGCAAAAAAATTTTTTTTTTATTTACTCTCTTTGACATTTTCTTGTTTACACACATATATATATAAGAGAGAAAAAAAATAAATAATAATAAAAAATAATTAAAAACTATTTTTTTAGATAAAGAAAAGCAAGTGAATTAATAAACAAAAAAAGAACTAAAAATCTTTTAAAATGACAAATATACTAGATATAGCACAAAGCATAGTGAAAGATGAAAGTATTCAAGAATATGAGGTTCACGAATACGAACCGGTAACCGGAACGAGTTTGAACAATGCGGGAGAGATAAGAATGAATGTCGAAACTCAAGATCTATTTGTACATCCTAGCGAGAGTTACATAGTGGTGCAGGGACGTCTCACCAAGGAAGATGGGAGCGACTACGCCAACGACGACACGGTTACTCTAGCCAATAATGGCATCATGCATCTATTCAGTAACATAAAATACATGCTATCCGGACAAGAGATAGAATCTGTTTTTCATCCTGGTCAGGCCACCACGATGTTCGGACTCTTGACGTATCCTGATGATTTTTCGAAATCCAGAGGACTTAATCAGTTGTGGGTAAAAGACACCATTGGCCCTGCTAGCGCCGGTGCCACCACGATATTCGACTACATCGTCAAGACGTCCAGACCTAAAGGAACGTTTTCTTTCAGGATACCTTTGAAACACATCTTCGGATTCGTGAACGATTACAACAAGATCATGTACGGATTCAAACACAATTTGACATTGATTCGAAAAGGAAACGACGACGCAATAGTGAAACTCGCCACGACCGATGCGGGTAAGATAACTCTACACAAGATATCGTGGTTCGTTCCGCACGTGGAGCCTTCGATGGATGAAAAAAGGCATCTCTACAAGATCATAGAATCCAAGAGTAAATTACCCGTGGGATTTAGAATGAGACAGTGCGACACGGCTATCATTCCTCCCTCCACGAATCACTTCGATTGGAGATTGAAGGTGAAATCCACTTCCGAGAGACCGCGTTTCATCGTGGTCGCATTTCAGACCGATAGGGACGGGTCTCAGGAAAAGAATGCATCGCTGTTCGATCACTGCCATTTGAGAAACATGTAAGTGTTTCTGAACGCCATGAGATATCCGGCAATCGATTACAACACGTCATTCGACAAGAACGATTTCTCCAGACTGTATGGCGACGCCGCCGATTTTAGAAAGAAGTATCACGGTCTAGACGAATTGATGAGCAATCCCAACATATCTCCCGGCGAATACAAGTCGATGTATCCCATGTTCGTGTTCGACGTCAGTAAACAGAGCGAACGACTCAGGAGTAGCGTGTTAGACATTCAGATCAAGATGCAATTTGATAGTAACATGCCGAGAAAAACCGAAGCCTTCACCCAGGTCCTGTCGGACAGAGAATTACAATTTGAATCGGACGGAAATAAGATGTCGATCATTCGATGAGAGACGAGTGTGTGAAAAAAAAAATAAAAAACAAAAAAAAAATGAAAAGTAATGTGTGATTATTTAAAAAAAACAAAAAAAAAAAAAATAAAGTAATGTGATATAGAGAGATTGAATATCTCTCTATATCTCATTACTTTTTTTTTTGTTGTTTTTAATAATCACACATTATTTTTTTTTTTTTTCAATTCATTACTTTTCCACACGTTCACTGTTTGTTCAAAGGATCCAGTTCGATCAGTAGACTCACCACGGAAGTGGCGGCTTCGGGATTATTGGTTTTCGTGACGAAATTAATCCTGTCTCCGGCGTTCACTTTGAGAGGCGTGCCGAACGTGCTGACTGTTGATTCTCAGTCTTTTTGACGCTGTATCTCTTATCGCTCTCCACACCATTCACCATGAGATTGACGACCACTCATTTATTCAAATCCGAGGAAGCCAGACTCATTCGAAGGATTTCACCTCCCAGAGGCATGGGATATCCCACCTGACCGTGTTTCGATCCGCTACCTCCATTTCCGAAAGACCACTCGGCTTTTCCCTCCTCTAAGGCGTCGGACTCTTCGGCCCACACGGTGATCAATTGTCTGGCATATTTGACTTTTTCCACCACCGAAATCAGGGTGAAGGCATCCGTCATGTGCACGGGTTCCGGTAGATTCGTGAGTGCGTGTCCGCCCATGTCTAGTCTAGAATCCTACTAACTTTCTCGATGTCACTATCGATTTCCATAATTTTGTGTTCATCTAATTCTTCTTGATTTTCTAGAATCCTATCATCCACAATCGTATCTGGAATCTTATCATCCGCAATCATATCTGGAATCCAATCATCCACATTCATATCGTCTCTAATTAGATCCACAGTCCAATGTCCGAGTGCCAAAGTGCTTATTTTATCGTCTAACACAAATCTCTTATCGCCGTCGGCCGTCAGCGAAATCTTGTTGACTATTTCGGTATACAGGTCGTGATTTTCGCTTCGAATCGATTTCATAGTCTTATACACCGGACCACTTCCTAACAGGCAATCTTTATACTCTTAGAAAGAGATGTTTTTCTTCACCACGCACGCTTTAACTCCTTTGCACTTCTTGATCTCTTCATCATCTTCTAGACGATAAGCATACAGTTTGGGTCTCAAGCCCACGAATTCGACGATCTGTTTACCGCCGCTCTCGTCCTTAAATTTACCCAACACCTTCTTGTTGTCAGTCGATTGAATGTTGGATGGGTGATCGACGGTATAATTGCTCATGTCGAACCACTCGGCCATGTCCGGAGATATGTCTCGGTAGACGTCTTTCATCTCTATCCCGTAAACTAAACTGTCTGTGTCGGTGAACAGTAGTTTGGCTTTGTCGCCAAATTTTCGTTTGACATAATCGTAGTGAAACTCGTACATCAATTGCTTGCTGACATCTAAGATGATCGGTCCGAGATAATACGGTTTGTTGAACTTCAGGTGCGTCTTTTGCATGTGAACGGCCACTAGATTTTCGCCGAATATGGTTCGGTGTTTGTAATTGGGTTTCGCCACTAATTTTTTAGCTCTTTTCTCAGACGTGACGAGTCGAACGTCGGTTCTCTTCCTGATGTTTTCCATCGATTTGCCGTACACGCAGTTGTTCATGAGTTTGAAGAAATCTTTTTTCGAAATCGTTCTCGGCTTGAGTTCTGAGATTCGTGTTGAGATCGATGTATTTTTTCATCCAAGGCTCTTCGTCGAATCGAATGATGCGATGTATGTTGACTAATTTCATTCCGTAATTGACGTACTGTTTCAAATACTCGCTGTAGACGACGTAGTTACGTTTGTTAAATAAATTGGGAATGAGTTTTTCCTCGTCTCCTTCGTTCGGTTCCATTCGTTCGGGAGCCAGCGAATAATTGTTGTGCGGATCGTGTAATTCTTCCGGATAGTTCAAATGGACTTCTAAAATGCAGGGATAGTCTCTCCATTTTTGCATCTCTTCCGGTTCCTTCACCCATTCGAAATTTCCAATCGGTAAAGGATGACTCATAGCCCAACCGTACAGATTATTGGCGTCCCAATACTGTATGTATTTAGTCGACCGTTTCAAATTGAAACCTTCTTTCATGTAGGGATTGTTAGCTTCAGAATGTCTGTGAGAGATCATCGAGATGCCACCTCTCGCAGCCCTTTCGAACATGAGCAACATGTCCACGTCAGATAATAATTCCAATTGGACTTTGGTGGTCTTCAACAGAGCGTCCCACGCCAGACCGGGTGCGGTGAAATACCAAGCAGGATCCAGATCGTAATTTCGATGACAGACGTCTCGAAAATTTTCGAACACGTCTGCCAAGAGCAGAACGTCGGTCTTCAGATAGAGATCGTGATAATCTCTCATGGTTTTCATATCGAATGATTTCCACACGTTTATAGCATGTTCGTAATTCTCGTCGGAAATGTTGGATTCGTATAATTTCGAATAAAAATCTTCTTTTGAAGGTAGTGCGGTGTCTTTGAATCTCTTTAGATCATTCATGTAATCGTAAGGATAGACTCCTTTCCTCAACATGACGTCTACTCGTTCTCCGAAATGTTCGCTCGTGATATTAAATTTATCCTTGCTCATGTTATCGACTAATTTTTCCAGAGTGGTTGACATGAATTTAAAAGTGTCGATGAAACGTATGCCTCTATGAATGGCTTTCGTTTTTTCTTTCAATGTATTTCCGTCGATTACTCTTTTCCTCTCCATGAGCTTCCATTTCGTGAAGGAAATGTATCTTTCTTCGCTGTTCGCGATGCAATTTAATTCTTCGTGCGAGGTGCCGAGATTTTTCACGAACAGATGACTGTCATAACCCGAGAAATTGTGAAACATCACCGGATAGGAAGCGGCGTCTCGATATTTTAAATTACACTTGCTGTGAGCCGGACCATGATACAGACCCATGTAATGATCGTGGTCTCTGACCTTCTTATTTTCCTCCGAATTCTCGTCGAACGATTGTCTGCATATGTGACATTCGGTGGCTCTGTTATTTTCGTCCTGCTGCTCTCGCGTGATGATCATTTTCGCTGGAGTTTTGAATTTGTCGTATAACATTTGAATTTTCGATTCTAACTCTTCCACGAACCTTTGAGCCACGTCGTCGTCTTCGCACTGTTTCATGTAGGTGAAGGGACCCATGTCGTGTTGCGAGTCGAAAGCGCATTTAACGTAAATGCAATAGCCTGAAGGTATGTGTTTTTGATATCTTTCGATGTAATGTTGAAGAGCGTTGGGTTGACAGGAACTCATTTTCGCGGTGAAACATTCAAAATCGGCGTACACGACGAATGGTACTTTTAACCTTCTGTTGTGATTTTCAAACTTCACGATGGTGTTGGGTTTGGGCATTTCGACGGCGACACCTTGATTTTCGTTGCAATATTCCTGATGTTTTGCTAATGATTTTTCGCTCTTAAACATGTTCATGCAGTTGCAACATAAAGATATCTTTCCGTTATAATTATTATTTTGTCTTGACAGTAATCAGCTCGGATGTTTAACCCAACAATAATGACGATTGTCACCATTCGAAATCGATAATAAAATAATCATCTTTTCTCTTCCGCGATACGAAGTCTGTCTGAGAGGATAGATCTTTTGATTTTCGTCGTCGTATCCTAGGACGTTCACCGCTACGGTGGGATTTTGAACCTCAAAACGTTC
Organism: Pictodentalium vernedei; assembly: GCA_031216915.1. NCBI lineage: Eukaryota > Metazoa > Mollusca > Scaphopoda > Dentaliida > Dentaliidae > Pictodentalium > Pictodentalium vernedei. The sequence continues at coordinate 330,028,305 of CM062297.1, read as the reverse complement.
AATGTGTTTTAACTTTGTTGGAAAAGTCACTCCAGTCCAATCGAGATTTTTAGAAGTTTCCTCGTAACGAGAAACTCTATCGGCGTTTATTTCAACAGGGTATAAAGCGGAGGTGACTGCCCATTTAAAACACTGATCATCTTTATTTCTCACGTTGACCACGGCGTGTTTCTTAGTCAAGAAATACGGTAATTCCAAGTAGGAAGATCCTTTCAACGGTTCGTTTTTAGTCATGTGAATTTCGAGTTTCAACACCTCACCGAACGTCCAATTACTACCTTCATTTTGATAATTCGTGAGAGACGTCAACACCTTGTCTTTCATCTTTTCGAAAACGTCCGATAGATCTGAACCTTGAAATACAGGTTCGACATTAGATCTGAAATATGCATTTTTCACGATGCTCTCGCCGGACTTCACGTCAATTTTATTCATTATGCAATGGAGTATCATCTTAATTTTTAATCCCAAGTTCATGTATTCGCGAAACAAATCCAATACTTTTTTCTTCACCCGTTCCATGAACAATTTCGGATCGACTTTCTTCGATGAGGGAAACACGTCGAAAGTTTTAAAAATGTCTTCGATCGCCCTCTCCCGTTCTACAGGTTTCGATTGGAATAGTTCTGCAACGAGTCGTCTTACATATTCTTCTCCTTTCTCTTTGTCGATTGCTCATTGAATTTCGCTCAATATATCTCGTTTGTCTTGAATCTGAAGTGCATCACTCTTTTTCGTTTTAGTTTTTCTTTTCTTTTCTTTGGAAACTTGATGTTTTTCAATGGCTTTTCATTTAGTCGTCTTCTTATTTTTCACAACCGACGCATCTTTTGACGTCGTTGCTATCGACATTTCGTTTGCCTTTCTAGCATTTCGCAAATATTCTTGTATGACTTCAATTTTTTTTGATTTAGTTCTATGCTTTCTGAAATCTGAAATTTGTAATAGATTACAAATCTCGTTCAACTGAGGTATGGTTTTCTCATTTAAATTTACCATTGTTTTATCTGTTTGCTTCATTTGTAAGAATATTTTTTTTTTTTTTGAATTTTGTATTAAATAATTCGTTAAAAAAGTTTTGCTTTTTTACTCTATATATATAATAGAAAAAAAGAAAGTTAAATTTTAAAATTCAATTTTTTTTAATACAAAATTTAAAATAAACATTATTTGTAAGAATTCATAAAAAACCAAATAATCGATCACAACAACACCAACACCTAAAAGATGCGGATTGAAATTGAAACGAGACGAAGGGTATGAGAAATCCAGTTTTAATATCTATACATTACAACCACACGATCCCATCGAATTGAGTGAGGTCGAGATGGTGGACTTAGAGCACTACTACCACAAATATCGAATGTGTTTGAAAGTGGATGAAGCCGCGCTCGATTTGTTTTATGAGTACCAAAGCGAACTGTTGATTAATATCATCGTCGCCGAAGACATAGAATTCGACAGGGGTGATTTATTGTTGTCCTATGGAAGTTACATATATCCAATAATCTCACCCGAACTCGTGAAGAAAACGGGTGGTGAGAGCGCATTCGCCTATGAAAAAAAACTCAAAAGAGTAAAGATGAACATTCACACCATTTACGTATGTGGAAAAATGACGAATGTCAACTTGCTAATAATGGACTTGGAAATATAAACAATAGAGAGATTGAAATTAAAAAAAATTTAAACTTTTTATATATATAAAGAGAAAATTTTTACTAAAAAAATTTTTACATTAAAGAAAATTAAAAATTAAAAAAACAACTTTTTTATATATATATAAAGAGCAAAAAGAAAATAACAAACTTTTTTTTGAACAAATTATTATTTAAATACAAAATTTAAAATATACATAATTGCAAGAATTCGTAAAAACAAAAAAAAACAAATAATCGATCATGAAGACAACAACACCTAAAAGATGCAAATTGAAATTGAAATGAGTCGAAACATATAAGAAATTCGGTCATAAAATCTATAGATTACAACGACACGATGCCATCGAATTGAACGATGTCGAGACGAAGGGCTTAGAGCACAAATACGAGAAATATAAAATGCCTCTGAAACTGAACGAAGCCGCGCTCGATTTGATTTATGAGTACCAAAGCGATCTGCAGAACATCGTCATCGCTGAAGATAGAGAATTCGACAAGGACGATTTGTCGTTGCCCTATGGAAATTACATATTTCCAAACATCTCATTCGAACTCGTGAAGAAATTGGGTGGTGAGAGCGAGTTGACCGATGTAAAAAAACTCAAAAGAGTAAAGATAAACATTCAACACATTTTCGAAAAAGGAGTAGACACGAGCGTCAACATGCTAATAACGGACTTGGAAATATAAACAATAGAGCGATTGATTTTTAGCAAAGAAAAAATGAAAAAAGTAAATGAGATCTCATTTCCTTTTTTTTTTTTTGTTTTCCTTCTTCTTCACCATCATCATGATATATTTTAATAACGTTTCCTTTTCTCTCAAATTTCTGCGTCGATTCTTCTTCTTTTTCTTTTTTTCTTTTTCTCTGTGATGTGATACGTTCATGGTAACATTTTTGTTTATCCGAATCATAATTATGAACGAATGTTGTGCATCTCTTGGTAACACTCGCTTCAGAAGGTAGTGGTGACCGTGGAAAGCATCGTCTCATTCCCAACCATATATCTATCTCTTTCCTTAGATATCCATCATTAGCGTCTAACCATTTTTTTATTTCTTCGCTCTCTGGCTCGCGATGTTCGTCATTATCGTCAAATTCATTCAGGTGATAAATTTGTTTCTCCACCTCTTCACCCATTTTAAATATATATTATTTTATACTTTCTATGATTTTATATATTTTTATATAATTTTATATTTATAATAATATATTCAAAATCGGTATGTTCTTAAATGGCGAATTGTCACCGAGCAACAAACCCTTGCCGAATTGCTTGACGTTCTGTCCACTCTTCAGAAAGAGACCGTTTCCTCTCAGAGAGTTGCCACCTCTAACGGGTTCTAGATACAATCCTTTACCGCTGTCGTCTACGTGAACGCGACACATGGCTCCTCCCTTCTTCAAAAACAGTCCGCTGCCACCCATTAATTTCTCAACTCCCGAACTAGCGAGTCCCGTGAGAGCTCCCACGCCGAGAGTCTTTCTGAGAAAGGGTAGCACCTTTGCGGCGAAGGGTAATGCTTTTGTGGTGATTCCTGCCAATAGCGGTAGGAAAGCACCTTTCATTCTCAAATTGTATCTCAATTGAGCGGGACTCAATCTCACCGCCAACCCTCATCCATCGCGAATCGCTTTCTCCATCCTTTTGATTTGACTTCTGGTCCAGGCGATCGAATCCTGTCCGCCTCTCATCAGATCTTCGTGAGTGAATTTGAATCTCACCGCCTCGCCTCAAGTTGTTAAAGCTCTCTTAAGTTTCTTCTTCTGTCCTGCGGATATGTTCACGTTTTTAACCACGTATTGTGTCATAATTCTGTTTGTTTTTTTTTAAATATATTTACTTCAATTGTTTCTTGTTTAATAATTATATTAAAATAATTTTGTAAAAAATTAATATTACCGTTTATTTTATTTTTGTTATCTATATATATATATATATATATATATATATATATAATTTTTTTGGCTTTTTATATTTCTCTTATGTGAAATCGCATCGTCACTCTCTCTCCGCAAAGATCTAAGATCACCATTTTGATCCGTCAACGTGGTTTTGAGACTATACAACGTGTCTAAAATCACTGGTAGATAAACTAAATTTCGAGGTCGCTCCACGATCTTATAACCCGGCGACACCTTTGGAAAGAAGGAATAGATCGTCGGCTGAGCGCTACCATTCACGTAGCTTCCAGCAATCACGTCCACGTTCACCAGAATGCTATTGACAGCGAGAATGTCGACCGTATTTTCAGATGCCGCATGGCCTCGATACATCTTTCGATCGAATCCCAACATCTTGCCTATAGAATCGTCCGTGTTGAAATCCACACGAAAATTATCTTCCAAATCCAACATCGTCTGTAAGGTATTAGGATTGGGAGCGAGTCTGATCTTGTTGCTTCCCTTTCCATTCGTCTTCATTTGCGTCTGAATGTAATGGTTCAAATCGTCTATGTCATAACTCCCTTTGGGAATTCGAATCTCCAACCAATCCACTCCGTCGGAATACTTGAACAAGTTATTCTTTTCGGTGACGTTGGGAAAGGAATAATAAGTCTCCAAATTCACCAACGCCATCTTGTAACTTTTCTCTCTGTTCAATTCGATGGAAGGTTCGAATTTCGTAGCGAATCGAGTCGAATCGCCACTCACCACGATTTGAATGGATTGTTTCGCAGCCGTATTCTCAGCTATCCGTTCTAACAATTTTCCATGTGCGAACATTATATCTTAATTTTATTTTTTTTTTTATTCAAAACTAATTATTTGAAGATTTATTATTTTTCTAATTTTTTTTATTTTCACGCTCTATCTTATTATTATTATCACCATCGGGAACATAAAACTTGTCGAATCCGCACCGATATTTTCCGCGATTAAATTCGCTCGTCAAATCGATCACGACGAAATTGTAAAGTCCACCATCCCAAACCCTCTTGCAGAATCTCCTGAATTCGACAGCGCTCATGTCGTTTGTTTTTTTTCAAACTCTGTTTTTTAATGTTGTTATTATTATTATTTTGTTTATATCGCACCGTCGCGAGTTCTCTTCAATCCGGATCCACTCGTCATTTTGGCTAAATCTTGTATGGGCACCACGGCATCCCTAAAATCTTTCCAACTTTTCGACGTTCGCTCTAACGCAGCTCGCTTCGCCGGCGGACTGATCAACTTGTCGATCAACGCGTCGGCTGCCCTCTTGCCAGCCACAGAAGCTATCCTACCACTGGCTTCGGAAGCGGCTTTCTTACCAGCATCCAAAGCCGTCTTCTTACCGACCTCAAACGCGGTCGATGAGAGTTTTCTACCCGCATTGCTCGTGAACGCTCGCATTATAGAATCGACGATGCCAGAACCGCCTTGAACGTAAGTCCTGACGTATCCCCTGTTCTTTATTACCAACATATTTTATTTTTTATGATATATTTTGTGTTTTTTTCACTGGTAAATCGTTTTGTCGTTTTTAAATACTTTTATTATTCTAGTGTAAGAATTTACTGTTTTATTTTTTTTTGTTTGTTTGTTTCTCTCTCTGTACTTATTATTATATTCACATCAATCCTTCAATTCGTTCATCAGCCTTTTATACTGGTTTTTATTCAAAACCTTCTGTCTCAACAATTCGTTAGATATGGCAACTATCTGATTATCTAATCCTGTGTTACCAGCCTGTCTGCTCCCCATCAACAAACTCAATCTCTGAGACAGAGCGTCGGGATCGCTCGGAAGAAAAGTGGTTTTCACCCCTTTGCCGGTCATCGATTCGACGAACTTCTTGTTCGCATTCCATATGGGCTTCACTATTTTCGTCCACTTGTAACCTCTGTTGGCTTTGGGTCTCGTCTCTCTGGCATCGTTATTTCTATTCATGGCGTGAGTTTGAACTAGAATGTCTCCGTAATTGTCGAAATCCTGATCCGTGTAATCTCCAGGCTTGTCAAAAAGGAGCAATCTCTGCAGACCATCAGTTACTTTATATTTATTCGAACCCACGATCAATTCATCATCATCCATTTCCACTTCAGTGTCGCCCACGAATTTCCTATCGCTCGAATCCTCGCGAATTCCATACAACAGATCTCTCTTACCGCCACCATCATCATCGGACGATGCGATGCTATCAGTGGTGATAGTCGAAGCTGTATCATCGCTCTCACTCACGTCGGTTTCGATTCTCGTGGGAACGTAATCCGGTGTAGATTGAACGGAATACCGATTTCCAAAACTAGAAGGCAACGAACCCATTCTCAAAGAACTCTCCTTTATGGGTCTCAATTCTTCGACTATCTCCTTCCTGCTTCGCTCTTGACCCTCCGTCACAGGTTTAAATATTTTTGTGGCTTCGCGTGTGAGTTCCATCTCACCGAGACGTCTGCTCCTATCAGCAGCCTGAATCGCCTTCTTAGAACGTAAATACTCGTCTAAAATTCGATCTCGGCGTCTAGGATCCATCCTCCAAAACGTCATCTTTCGTTTTTAATTGTTTTTATTTATTTTTCAAAATTAAATGTTTAATTATATTTTTTTTATATTTTATGTTTTAAGTATTAAAATCTCTTTCCGTCTTAATATAATATCTGAAAAAATATTCACATCTCAAACTCGCTGTGTTAATTGAAGTTAAAAAAAATACGTTTTAAACAGTACATGACAAACCGGTTTCTGATGTAATGCATTTTGACAGTAGTATTTAAATTTTTGTCAAAAGATCATCATTCATTCACACATCAATTCATCGAGTGTCGAATTAAGAGAAAATCCTTTTTTTGATGACTGTTAGACAGTTTCAACACACAATGGGAAACTGATTTTAACAAATCTCTCTCCGATTGCTATCGTGAATATATTAAAAATTTTACCTCTCGAAACCTAACTGAGCGAAAAATGAGTTTTAAACATTCCGATAAGTGTTTCTTTACTTTATTCAAGGAACGCTTAACAGTCAACCTCATTTTCTCATAGTGGAGGAATTCTCCAAAAAAACCCAAAACTCAATTTTTATCCATCCCATCACCAGAAAACATCAATGTCTATAATACAGGCTATATATTCACAATCGACTCTGTTTGAACAAAACACCTCAATTACGATAACGTGTGTTAGTTGCTTACTTCTGGAAAGACATGACTGGGTTTGCAAATTTCCAAACACACAGACACTCTTCGTTCAGATCGAGTTTTTATTACGAGAATCGAGCGATTCGATCGCTCGATCAGCTTTGTGGTTTTTTTTAGAATTTTCTCATAGTGGAGGAATTCTCCAAAAAAAACCCAAAACTCAATTTTTATCCATCCCATTACCAGAAAACATCAATGTCTATAATACAGGCTATATATTCACAATCGACTCTGTTTGAACAAAACACCTCAATTACGATAACGTGTGTTAGTTGCTTACATCAGGAAAGACGTGACTGGGTTTGCAAATTTCCAAACACACAGACACTCTTCATTCAGATCGAGTTTTTATTACGAGATTCGATCGCTCGATCAGCTGAGTGGTTTTTTTTTGAGAATTTTCTCATAGCGGAGGAATTCTCAAAAAAAAAACCAAAACTCAATTTTTATCCATCCCATCACCAGAAAACATCAATGTCTATAATACAGGCTATATATTCACAATCGACTCTGTTTGAACAAAACACCTCAATTACGATAACGTGTGTTAGTTGCTTACTTCAGGAAAGACGTGACTGGGTTTGCAAATTTCCAAACACACAGACACTCTTCGTTCAGATCGAGTTTTTATTACGAGATTCGATCGCTCGATCAGCTGAGTGGTTTTTTTTTGAGAATTTTCTCATAGTGGAGGAATTCTCCAAAAAGAACCCAAAACTCAATTTTTATCCATCCCATCACCAGAAAACATCAATGTCTATAATACAGGCTATATATTCACAATCGACTCTGTTCGAACAAAACACCTCAATTACGATAACATGTGTTAGTTGCTTACTTCAGGAAAGACGTGACTGGGTTTGCAAATTTCCAAACACACAGACACTCTTCGTTCAGATCGAGTTTTTATTACATGATTCGATCGCTCGATCAGCTGAGTGGTTTTTTTTGAGAATTTTCTCATAGTGGAGGAATTCCCCCCAAAAAAACCCAAAACTCAATTTTTATCCATCCCATCACCAGAAAACATCAATGTCTATAATACAGGCTATATATTCACAATCGACTCTGTTTGAACAAAACACCTCAATTACGATAACGTGTGTTAGTTGCTTACTTCAGGAAAGACGTGACTGGGTTTGCAAATTTCCTAACACACAGGCACTCTTCGTTCAGATCGAGTTTTGATTATGAGATTCGATCGCTCGATCAGCTGAGTGGTTTTTTTTGAGAATTTTCTCATAGTGGAGGAATTCTCAAAAAAAAAACCAAAACTCAATTTTTATCCATCCCATCACCAGAAAACATCAATGTCTATAATACAGGCTATATATTCACAATCGACTCTGTTTGAACAAAAAAAAACCACCACCGCCTCAAAAACGAGAGAGAGTTCTAAATCATCTGTACCAAAGCAATTGAGAGTTCAGAATCACTGATTTGGAATTGCAAAAACTGTTTTTTGATGATGAGCCAGAATCTTATGCTTTCGCTCGCGTTCGCCGACGATGGATCGGTGGGTCTGATCTGCGATGCGAACGTAGACCAAAAATCACGTACACGATACAACTGAAGATGTACAACACACGCACACGATGCGTTCACCACGAGTATTTGAACGCTAAAAGCGCGATCTAGGAGTCACTGACTGTACATGAGGGATTCAAGATCACTGTACAGTTTTTGTGAACAAGCGTGTGATTTAACACTGAATTCCACGTTGGTGAACGCATCGTGTGCGTATTTTGTACACGTACATGTACAAGTGATTCTGAACTCTCCTTTTACACCTACTCTCCATCATTCGGATCTTTGGGGCGGCGATATTCACTAATTGTTTCGATTTAAAGCCTAGATCGACATTCATGTTTTATCCACGTAATCATCCTCCAATAGTCTTAACAAATCCGCGTCGCTTTTGTCTGCATACTTTTTAGTCGCGGCATCACTGAGATCTTTTCGTTCCGAACAAAATGATCATTGAAGTAAGTCGTGGAGATTTTGTCACCGTCGTCGATAGTGCTAGTGTCTGTCTTTCTCTTTTTTGCAACCTCGCATCTTCCAAATTTATCGACTGACAATTTTTTAAACATTTTATATGTTTAAAAGTATTTTTTTTATTCTTTTTACATAAAAAATATATGTGAAAAAAAATCTCTTTCATGTAAATGGTTGAAGATGTCTTCAAAATGAAGTCCCCAAGACCATACATTAAGAATATAGACTTGATCTCGAGGCTGTCCTCGTTCCGCAGTGAAATAGATGGATGTTTTCAATTTGGCCCTGAATTGGCGTGATAGTGCCATCTCGTAACTATCGAAATAATATTGTTTTTATTTTTAAACAATGCCACTAAATGGGTACCATTGCTTAAGAAATCGTCGAGATTCAAAATTCTGCATTCAGCCTCTTGTAGAGGGGCATTAGGTAATGCATTTCACGAAAAGCCCCCGGAAAGTGTTTTATCGTTAATGCTTTGACCGCTTCTAACCAATCTATATCGGATAATGGATTATTTGGTAAACTAACACCTTCTATGTTCCTAGGTTTTTTTCTGCTATTTGGGTGTATATAGATCTTCTCGATTTGAGGGACGGATGAAATCGTCGAGCAATCTTGATCTTTCTCTTGACTTTGTGAGATGGCTGGAAGTCGAGGAATATGTATCTTGATCGTGTTGATTTTGTAGAATCGTTGGACAATGTCCGTGTTATATATTTAAGGAATAGTGCATGGCTTGGAGTTGACTACGCCCATATAGTGCCCAGTGAGGGGGTGTAGTTTCCGCCGCGAAGCGGAGGGAACTACACCACCTCACTGGGCACTATATGGGCGTAGTCAACGACAAGACATGCACTAATCCTTATATTATATCTAACACCCATCAAGAAAAACATCTGTCTAATTTGTTGATCTATTACCAAGGTAGCAGCCCTACCAACCAGCGTTATATAGAAACAAATACCATGTAGTTTTCAAAAAACATTTTCTTCTTCCAAAACATGGCTAACTTGGATTATTGATATGAGCAGAAGACAAATTTTGAATCGATCGGCAAGGGTAAACAAAACATTTCCCCCAAACGGAACTGTGTATTCTAGAATCGCGCAACTCGCGGATGAAAGCTAAAATTTTCGAAATTTGACAACAACGCAGTTTGATAATTTCCACACATTTGTCACACATATACATTACCGAATGGGTCAGTACGGGATACAAAAACTCCGACGATTCAAATGATTTCCATTATTTATTCGTTTACTGCCCAAAACATATAATTAAATAGCGAAATAATATGAGCAGCGAATCAAACGATGTTTCATATCCGGACGCGTTCTCATGAATGTTGTACCCAGGTATGGATTATTCTCTTCGAAACGAGATATGGAACATCTTCTCAAGGAATAAAATGAACGCCTCGGAAAATGTGACTTCAACAATGGAAAAGCGATACATTTTTCCACAATGATTTCTTTCCGGGTCGTTTTGTGGATGTTGTGCTTCTGTGAATCGATATTTAAATTTAGCCTGATTAGTTTTATTCGCCCACTATGAAAAGAAAACTGATATAGTAGTGTGCTAAAAATAGAAAACGTGTAGTGCCTGGGTGTAGTGCCGGGTCAGTTCTGTGGATGCAAACCACACGAAATAGGGGTGCAGCATTCGTCCAATCAGGAGCCTAGAAGGTCACGTGAGATATAATATAACGTGCTTATTCCATCTGGTAATACGATTCGCCTGTCATCGTCAGCCTATAAGAAACTTTTATTGACTATCTGCGTACAGATGTCGTGTTCATCGCTTTGAATCGTTCTCATTGATTTGTGGATTCATCGATCTTCGAACAGACACATTTTATAGTTTTGAAATAGATGTTTTCCACGACACCTCTTTTGACACCTTTACCGTTCTTTATGGTTTCTCCCCGACCAGATGTGTAAGCCGACAGTTTCGATTTCAAACACAGGAATTGTCTTCCTCCTGTCTCGTCCTTCAATTTCCCATGCACGATTTTATTCACTCCCAACAAAGTTCTCAATTCGTAACCGATGGGATACTTGCTCGTGTCGAACCGTTCAGACACGTCTGGAGATATGTACTTGTAAAAATCCGCCGTATCCATCTCGTAAGCTAAAATATCCGTATCGGTAAACATCGCTTTGGCTTTCGAACCGCTGTATTTTTTTCTTCACTTATCCGCAATGAAATCGATACATGAAGGTCTTACAAATTATGCGATCTCAAAAATACGGTTTGTCGAAAGTCAAATGCGTCTTTTTCATATGCACGGCCACTCGAGTTTCGTCGAAAATAATTCGATATTGGTAACTGAGTTTGAAAATTCATTTTCTGGTCTCCACGTCCGATGTGATGCAATGAATGTCAGTCCTTTTCCTGATGTCTTTCAACGATTTTTCGTACTTGAAATTGTTCATGAGTTTGAAAAATTCTCTATCAAATTCGGTCTAGGCCAGAGTTATCAAGCGAGTGTTGTGTTCTAAGTATTTTTCATCCAATCTTTTTCTTCGAATCTGATGATGCGATGTATATTAACCAATCTCATACTGTGTTCTATGTATCATTTCATATGTTCGCAGAAGACCACGTATTTACGTTTGTCCTTTAACTTTAGAATGAGTTTATCCACCCTATTCACTTCTAATAGTTCGGGTGTCAGTGGATAACCCTTGTGCTCCTCGTGTAATTCCTCTAGGTAATCTAGGGCCACCTTTAACGGCCACGGATAGTGTCTCCACTTTTCGATCCATTCCTCTCTCGTCACCATTCCAAATTTCCAGTCGGTAACGTGTGACTCAAAACCCAACTATAAAAATTATTGACAACCAAATACGCTATGTATTTACTTGGTTCGTTCGAATCGATTTGCTCTATGAAGTGATTATTCGCTTTCCCGTATCTTTGCGATAGCTCGGATACTCCGCCTCTGACACCTTTTTCGAACATGAACAACATATCCACGTTGGATAGTAATTCCAGTGGGATTTCGGTCAGCTTCAACAGACAGAGCGCCCCAAGCCAGCCCAGGAGTCGTGTAATACCAAGCCGGATCTAGATTGTAACAGACCTTTCGAAAATTTTACAAATTTCTCTAAGAGAAGCACGTCGGTCTCAGATATGAATTGTGCTAATCTCTCGTGGATTTCTTGTCGAATAACGACCACACTTTTTGAGGGTGCTCGTAATCGAAAACGTAAATGTCAGCATCGTCATACAATCTCGGCTAAAGTTCTTTTCTGTCTGATACTAAGGTCTCGTCGAATCTTTTCCAACAGTCTATATACAGTTAAAACTAGAAGTCCTGTCATGAAATGCGCACAAATAGCCCGTCGATCTGCTCGTTAATCTACGCGTTATGACCATAGTAATGCTATCAAATTCTGTGCACATGGCCTGTGCACAAGCAATGTTTCAGGCAATGGACCTCCGGGTAACATTGCCTGTGTTTGCTCTGAGTAACCAGGAGAACCTGCCGTGCTTTGGAAGCCATTCGATATGGCAATTGCGCGCAATTCCTACGCGCAATTAAGCCGAGATAAACGCGCAGTTCGTGACAGGACTTCTAGTTTTAACTGTAATCATACGGACAGACTCCTTTCCTCAATACGTTATCTAATTGTTCCAAAGTGTTCGGTTAAGATTTTAAATTCCCTCTTCTCTATATTCCCGACGAGTTTTTTTCAAGACGGGAAGACATGAATTTAAAACTGTCCATGAAACGTACTCAGTACTTTTTCCGACGTCTGTTCATTTATTTTTTCGATACTGTCAATGACCGTCCATTTCGCAAATGAAATGTATTTTTCTTCGCTGTTCGCGATACAGTTGATAATCCCCCTCTCAAACGCCGAGATTCTTCACGAACTGATGATTGTCGTAACTCGTCTGATTGTGAAATATCACAGGGGAGAACTTGGAATCGTGATACTTTAGATTGCAACCACTCTGTGCGGCTCCTCGAAATTCGCCGGTGTTTGAAAGGCTGGATGGGTTTTTTTTTCATTAAATTGCGATTTTTTTCTCAACATTCCTAACGACCTAGAATCCCGAAATCGAGTCTATTTGCCTGCGATGTTGAACGAGTTCTGTGACAGTAGGAGTCAGGATAACAAGGAGCAGGAAATGTTACATAATCCGATCCAGAACATGCAGACGACCCTTGAATAGAAACAATTGCAAAGATAGGTTTAGATGCAAAACACATTGGCACTTATTCCCAGGCTCGTACGATTTAACATTTTTATTGGGGTTTAACAACACTTTCGATAGCCAGGGTCACGCCGTGTCGGACAGTTTTGCGGGTGGACCAAGCGGGAGAGAACCTCTGAGCAGCGGCGAGCAACTGTCAGACTTACCAACGTACCAACTCCACACAAGCAGGGTTAACATTGGTTGAAGACAAATGTCCCATCAGCTTGCAGTATGCCTAGTATACAGCGCCACCGTGCCCTCACGTGGGCAAGCGAGATTAAGTGACTTGCTCAAGGACGCAACGCATTTACCACCTGACGGGGATCAAATCCAGAATCTTTGGTTGAATTCCAATGCCGTAACAACTGAGCCACCGCGCCCCCACTTAACGTTTTAAATAGTTTAGTTAACTCTTTCACACAAAGGAGTAGCCCTTCATACTCCTTGCCCATACGTAACCGTCCAGCGTCACTATGAGAATCATCCTTCAATTTTTTCAGTTTTTGCCTCAAAAACATAAATTATGACCCCTCATTGGAACGTGCTCAGTGAACTCATTCCATTTAGGCGTAATAAGCTATGGTCTTGTGAAAAAATTAACCTTTTTAGTTATTCAAGACATTTCTTGGAAAGTGTCGTCTGCTCTTCGTGTCAAATAGAAGGTTAACGTGAGCACTTGAAGATTTAAATCAATATGATAGAAACTGATCAATTTATCAATCAAAATGAACGCCACTCTTATCTCCAGGTAGCGCAATGTTTCCGGGTTGCGAAATTATGAGATTTCGCGATTGATACGACTCAACGACACTTCGCTTTGGTATCAATTCTTCCCAAGTCTGTAATTATTTTGAGTAGATCGTGTGTGATTGAATTGCAGTGAAAAGATAGTATCACTTCCTTTCACTTATTTGACATTAGCGTGTTCTCGGTGCTCTGAACAAAATAAAACGGCAGTGCTGTTATCTCTCGCCGTTCTCACGGGATAAATCAATCTTAACACCTTTTTATTCGTAAAGAGATAACGTTCTGGAGATTTCGACCGACGCAATCAAAGTCATTTGTGCCCAAACCTCCACTTTTCTACAGGGGTCCCATCTCACCCACTGACACTTACAACACAAAAACTTCCATTGAACCGTATTTTTATGCTAATTTAATGTCAGTTAATCCTGAAAATGCAATACAGTACAGTCGCCGTGGACTGGTCGTAATCCAAAATCAACATCAGCAAAATTTTAATTAATGAATCACTTGGCTGTACCCAGTGCTTCTTTAATTAAGCTTTTGATGATTATTCCTACAGTTAGTTTTTGATATGTAATACTATTGCATCCATGTGAATATACCCCCCGTCCCCTCCCCCGTGGAGAGTGACCAATCCACGATGACTGTACTGTATCTTGACCGTAACTTGCGTGTTTCGGTTTTAGATGATAGAATTAGAACGCGTTGCATCTCTGAACCTTGCCAAACAACATATATTGGACAAGATATCCAGTTCTCGAAAACAAACAGTACCGCAGATCAAGAAAACCGCCAGGTGTCGTGCAATAGTATGGCATGCCTACGATTGTCGTTTATGCCATTTCCTAAGATGCAGTCTAATCGGCTAATAAGACAGGGGCGTTATAAACCGACGAAATAATACGCGAATATATAGAGTATACCAACTGTTTTTGTAGGTATACTTCGATTATCTCGTGAGTGTCTGTACGGAAATATAAGGTTTCACTCGCGGCTGAACTCAGGGGCGAACTAGACCAAAAAGAGTTGCCGGGAAACGGGGCTCCGGACCGTACACAATCTCGCTTTTTCGAACCGGAATAGCGCTGCATCCTTGCATCTGCGGGATCAATGACAGTCCACACAGAGGGAATTTTCGACGGCATTTTTGTATAATCTTTGTCTCTCATTTGGCAAAAATGGTTGCACTAAAGGGGGACCCGAGCTCATCAGATAGACTATGGTTCGGCCCAGTGGGAGAAAATTTTCATTTTTGGAACCGAAAAAACTCTGTTTCCTTGCGTCTGACCGATCAATGGCAGGCTAGACTGCTAGTATGTCGAAATGCCGTCTATGTGGGCTGCCAATGACAGTCCACAAAGAGAATATTTCGATAGACCGACAGTGTATGCAATCAGATCCATTTCGCTTTTTGGCTATTTTCACGAAATTTCATGCGCCAACAGGTGTTCGGCTGCGTAAATGTTTGGGGCTCCCAATGGGGTGGGGGTTACCGGGAAATCTCCCGGTGGACCCTACGGCCAGTCCATCTTTGGCTGAACTGAAAAACACTAGGTACTCCTGAGTATTCTGCTTATAGTCCAGGAACATTAGACGAAAAATATGGATTTTGATGAAATGTATATGCTGAAGCTGAATTTTTGCCCGTTGTTGGGTCTTTACCCCCGGCATGTCATAGTAAAATTTCCCTAAATTCAGATGTGAACTTTCCGGGATATGCCACTTTTTAGGAAACACTTCCGAAATTTATTTTAAAAATCTGCAATATATGGAAATGTGATACATGTACCAGAGAAGTGATTGGAAACACACAAATGATACCTCCAAATCATCACGAGGTGACCCCTTGAGCGATGGTGTATATTCCGACCTATCATCTCTTTTAATCGGTTGGTATTCCATTTTTCCAAACTATGAGGGCAAAATGCGGTGAGATTGAGATTTCCGTGTTTGTCGTCCTGGCTACAGAAATCGGTGTTGCCATTTGTAGTAGATGGGAAACAATTAACACATGACACATCAAAAGCACTATGATGTCACCCTCTTAGTGATCATGTACTCTTCCGACTCTTCTACTTGGTTGATAATCCCATAGTTTCCTATCATGGAGACAAAATGCAGCGTTTTTAGAATGTTTTCCTCTCCCTTTTTCAAGGCATGTGGGTTTTTTTCCACCAAACGTCTGTTAAGATACGAACATACCAATCACGTGCTTCTAGAATGTCTAACACGACGGTGAATTGCGAGAATTACCCCCCACCCCCCTCCACACCCCGTTGAAATTGAGATAAGCCTAGTTCTCGCTGTAGCAATTGGAAGACTACTGACAAAAACAGTCTTGGTTGGATGGCCAAGTGGATGAGAAAAAGCCGATAGTTACCATGCATTATGATCCTAGTTGGCCCCCACTCACATCCAACACTAAATAGCTAATAATAATATGTTAAGTAAAGTACATAGCATGGAAAGGGCACGCCAGATGTTTCAGGTGCGGACACCTGCATGTGCGGTTGTCTAATGCGTACGAGGCCATTGTCGGAACTGAATGGTCATTGGGTAATGTCAGTCTGTGTCCTAAAAGATGAGGACTGAAGATAGGATTACATGGTTTCGGGTGGGGCGCTGCCAATATAACACTCCTGCAGGAGGAGCAGGGTACGATGTGTACAGAATAAAGTCCTGCGTATTTATTCAAAGGGGAGGTGGAGTGGGTGGGTGTTTGTGAGGTAGATATATAATTTTACAGAGACCTGTTGTTTTATAGTGGTTCTATATGTCAGGTGATTATTATAAACTTGGACTGTTGCCGGTGTAATGATGAATAGAAGTAGCAGTTGATGGTCCGATGTAATGTCCCCGACAGTCAGGTTTGTCGGTGATGGTGAATGATTGTAAGCTATTTAGGACGTAGACATTTTATAGAGATATCTTGTTTTAGAAATTTTACAGATAGCAGGTTTTATTCCAATTACAATAAGATCTATCCACCAAATCATCACACCAAGTGATTATACACCCAGTACAGCTCCATTTCTCATTCTCCGGAAGACAGATGCACAACACCAATGTCGCATTTACAAACGTCGCACTTCACAGAATCTTGTCCTTACAGACCACATTGGTTGCTAACGCTAATAAGCATGTTATTATTCTCCCCAATCCCCTCAGTTACCACGAATAATTTGTGCTGGGTAAAAAACTGAAGTTTATACCAATACCTCCCAAACCAAAGACTTCGTCCCCCAGAGAAGATATCCATGTACTTAAATATAAGTCACACTTACAAACAACTTCGTCCCATTAACACCAATTGGTTGCCTCTCTCCTACCCAGAATAACCTTCCTGAAAGGCCACCACAGATGACAGAGCTATTTCCTACTTGGAACAGACATGCTTGAATCATGGTTGATACCGATAGCAAACGGTCCATAAAGAATCGAAAGAATACAGAACGGGAAATCCCCAACTACACATAATTTGGGCTAACTACGTAAAGATCTGGCAAAAATATGACGACTTATAAAATTTAAAAAAAAAAGTTCTTAGGAAACTTATGTCTCTAAACTTACCCAACACACACCCATTAACAAAATTTGGAAATGATTAACCCTTTACCCAACGTAACGGCCAAAACCGGCCAGCGCTATTCTCAAAAATCGCCAATTAATTTTCAAAATATTTTCATTTTTTGTCTCAAAAACATAGCTTATGACCCCTCGTTGGAACGAGCTCGTCGAGCTCGTTCCAACGAGGGGTCATAACCTATGTTTTTGAGACAAAAAATGAAAAAATTTAGTTATTCAATATTTTGTTTTGCAAGTGTCGTCTGCTTTTCATGTTAGGTAAAGGGTTAAAAAAGTTAAAGGTAAAGAAACAAAATCAACTGCACAACACCTGGAAGATAATAACACACTCATCACATCGAAAAAACAAAAAAACAAACAAATTGGCCTCAACTTCTTCAAAGCTGAAATTTGTAATCCAGAATTCGGTAGATTTAAAAAAACAACAACAGGAAATACAAAAGATCAGATTTACCTCTTACAATCTAGAGGATAACAATGAACCTTTTTCTATGGAAGAATTGCATAACTCTTTGCATAAAGCGAAAGACCCTGCCACTGAACCTGATGAAATGAAATACACTACCAACTTCTAAAACATCTGCTTCAAATTTCACTTGTAATTTTGCAATCAATTTTCAATGATAAATGGGTGACGGGCCAGTTTCCATCTTCTTGGCGAAAAGCGACAAAATAATTCCCATTTCAAAGCCCGATAAAGATTACAACAACACCAGCAATTACCAATCCATTGCACTAACAAGTTGTCTGTGTAAAACGATGGAATGGATGATCAATGATCGACTTGTCTGGTTTCTGGAATCGAACAATCTGCTTGCGAATGTTTAGTGTGGTTTCAGAAGCCAGAGAAGTACTGTGGATAATTTGGCTAGCATGAGAATTGCCTTTGCAATGAAAGAACATGTGCCTTTGCTATGAAAGAACATGTGGTCGCCATCTTCTTTGACCCGAAAAAAGCATATGATACAATGTGAAAGTTGTAAAAGATATTTTTAACATGGTGTTGAGGGGGGTGTATGCCTCTTTTTATTAAATTGTTTTTTAACGGATCGTCAATTTCAAGTTCGTATTGGATCTACGTTATGTGATCCCCACGAGAAAGTATTGGGTATTCATCAGGGTAATATTTTATCAGTTACCTTTTTTTCACTGGAAATTAATAGTATCATCGAAGTAACTGAGAATGTGATATATTCATTATTGTCTGTAAAAACATGAATTCTGTCGAGCGTAAATTTCAGCTGTGTTTAAACAGAATTTAAAAATGGTCTTCAGAAAGCGGTGTTGAGTTTTCGAAGATCAAAACGAACTGTGTTCATTTCACCAAGTTCCGGAAGCACCATCATGATCTCGAATTGAAAGTTGTGCACTTTAAGTTGGTGAGGAAGTGATATCCACAGGTTTATTGTTTGACAACAAACATCATTTAACTTCTCA
Organism: Pictodentalium vernedei; assembly: GCA_031216915.1. Taxonomy (NCBI): domain Eukaryota; kingdom Metazoa; phylum Mollusca; class Scaphopoda; order Dentaliida; family Dentaliidae; genus Pictodentalium; species Pictodentalium vernedei. Next base: position 330,009,544 of record CM062297.1, on the reverse strand, counting down.
CATAAAACGTCTAAAGCTTCAATATAAAAGGACACTGACCCTTCTGATGGTAGATGGTAGCACTGATTAGGGTGCTGACCAAAAACATTACTCCATCTGTTTTTATCACTTATCAGACAAAGTTAGATTATGGTTGTGTGGTTTGCGGTTCTGCAAGAAAATTATACCACCTGATGCAATTTGTAATAGTGGTATTAGAATTAGCCAAGGTGTATTTAGAACATCGCCAATAGATTCAGTGCTCGTTGAAGCAGATGAGACTTCTCTTGATAAGCGCAGAATGAATCGGTCACTCCAATGAGATTGTACAGGAAAGGAAGGCGATTATTTTTTCCGACTCTCTTTTCTCTTTACTAGCTTTACTCAACCCCCGAGTTGAAGAAACCTCTCATTTTGGAACTTCTTGATTGCTCTCGTGTCTGACCAATACGATATTGTGTTTTGCTGGTTACCTGGACATGTTAGTATCTCCGGTAACACAAGGGCAGACAGTGCAGCAAACAGGCTTTAAACAGGCCTATCACTGATTTTAAAATTACTTTCAGTGATTTTAAAACCACATATCGGTAAAGACATCAAAATCCATGTGGCAGGCGGAGTGGAGTGGGTCGACAAGTAGCAAGCTCCATCTCTTTCGATCTTATGTCAATGATGAATATGCGTCTAGTAACCTTTGCAGAAACGATCATGTAATATTGACACGATGTCAAATTAGTCATACGCGACTTACACATTCCTTTTTGTTTGAGAGCAATACGCGACCGGAATGTGTCCCCTATCAATGTCCTTTAACCCTTTACCCAACGTAACGGTCAAAACCGGCCAGCGCTATTCTCAAAAATTGCCAATTAATTTTCATTATTTTTTTCATTTTTTGTCTCAAAAACATAGGTTATGACCCCTCATTGGAACGAGCTCGTTGAGCTCGTTCCAATGAGGGGTCGTAACATATGTTTTTGAGACAAAAAATGAAAAAAATGAGTTATTCGAGAATTTTTTTTGCATATGTCGTCTGCTTTTCATGTTAGGTAAAGGGTTAACAGTCGAGCACATTCTGTTAAAATGTACTGATTTTAATGACATCAGACGTTAACATTATAATGTACCGTCATTGAGAGAACTATTTTATAATATCACTTCTCACCAGATTCTCTCGTTTCTCAAAGAAATCTAACATTTTAACATGTTTTATAGTTGTTCATATTTTTAACTGTTTTAACTGCATTTCATATACAAAAAGTATTTTGTCATCTGGTTGATTTAAACAGTATCCATTCAAATGTTGGTATCATTATTCACTACAGGTTCGCAGTTTATTTCACCGTCATACTAATGTTCATTTCTCATAATTTTAAATATACATTTCATTTTTCTAATGAAATCTTTTTATTTTACATTACCGTTTGTCGCCACGATATAGCCTCGGCTGCTGATAGAGAAATAAATAAATACATTTCATTCCCTGTTTCTAAAATGTAAAAAAGTCATACGTTTTCGTCTCATTTTTAGTTGCATGCCTCGTAACAATTCCGTATAAAAACGACATTTTAAAAAATAATCAATTTTTAGAAGCCACTGTTTCTCATATTCCCTCTGTTAATTTACCCTTATGCATCGGATTCAAACTCTTTGAATAAGACTTCATATTCTGATGTAACAAATAGCTCAGTGTAATCATATATCTGATACTAAAAATATATCTCCAATTTACATGGCGTCAGTTTCAACAAATGTTCTTAATTTCGAATTTACTCCTGTGCAACAGTGAGAAACTATAGAGAGGAACTTAAACAGTCTTGTCTGGTAAACATGTTCCGTTAGGGTGACGTGACTCTGCTGTGTTGACGACAAATTAGGTCTCACGTGACTTCCACGATATGTACGATCTCTTGACCATGCCTCATTGTGTTGACTAAATACCACCGGCACGCAATTGTTCGTGCGGGAGAGTGTTTTAATTGAACCACTATTTCACCAACAGTTTGGAAATTACAGAGCATGTTACTCGCGGCACGCTAACACAGTTCCCTAACGGGTCAAGTGCATGGTGACTGAAGACATCAATCACACATCACAGTCCCCAGTGTGTGAGGTAATTATCGGATGCACACACTTTAAATAAGTGTATTAGTGATATTGTATCATCATTCCCAGTGACGGATCCAGGATTCGAAGTTGGGGAGGGGCTTGCCACATTTCAATCGGTCGTGATACGAAGATTTATTTAACAAAATAGTGGCTATCACAACATGGGTTGATCCACTCTCGTTGGCAAGGTTCGGAGTCCTCCCCGTTAAAAATGTTGAAAAATGGAAGATCAGTGTGGCATCCTCTGGCTTCTTTACACATGACCACTATGTTTTACAGACAAAGTATTCCTACAATTTTGTATAGACTCATACAATATTTGAAAAAGGAAAGCGACTTTATAATTGGTTCAGGGAGACCCGTACACTGCAAAAAATATAGGTTCTCTTTAGAACCAAAACTGGTTCTAATCTTGTCCCTGAGATGGAACCAGTTCTGTTTAAACAGTATTTATTTCAAATGAAATAAATTTACCAAGATTAGCATTCAATTTTAACAGAATATTACATGAACTGAAGTAGATTCAGCAGTAAACGTGGAGCTTATTCAACGCAGTCGCCAAACATTTTGAAACAAAGGAGATATGAACAGTTGGCATGTCGAACCAGTTTTGGTTCTGTATAGAACCAAAACTGGTTCGATATGCCAACTGTTCATATCTCCTTTGCTTAATAATGATTTGAGACAACCCCGTATAAGCTCTAAATTTACGACTGAAACCCCCTCAATTTATGTTCAATTCTATTAATATTTAATGTTAATCTTTATAAATTTATTTGATTTGAAATAAATACCGTTTAAACAGAAATGGTTCCATCTCAGGGACAAGATTACAACCAGTTTTGGTTCTAAAGCGAACCTATATTTTTTGCAGTGTACAGGAACTATAACTGTATGCATAAGGTGGCGTATTATTAATGTTATAGCGTATAATACGTGTACTCTGCTCTGGCTGCTTGTGAAAACATCCGAATACAAAAACAGGAGCGACTCGCTCCGGGAGCGCCCCCTAAATCTGATCATGATTCCATCGACATATTTCGTATCTCATGATCACCTTTAACTGTGTTTACATGATGTAACAGTTTTGTGACAATGCGATTTGCAGAGTTGGTGGAACAATTCCAAATTGCTACTCATTTACTTACCTGAGTTGTTTCTACCCAATAGTAATCACAATCATTTTCCGGAAACCGAAGTAGCAATGGGACAATTTAATTCAAAAAAGAGGATGGGGTTGGTTATTAGGCATTCCCTCACTGAAATTGAACTTCCTTACTGAACGTTTTTGTTTGCTTGCATTGTCATGATATCGTGAGACTTAAAATGTGTATCTTTAGTTGCGTGTATTCACAACAAAGCACGATTACCCCTTTACCCGCGTAACGACCAAAAATTGGAAGTGCTATTCACAAAAATCACCATTTAGTTTTCATTATATTTTTAAATTTGTGTCTAAAAACAGATTGTGACTCCTCATTGGAACGAGCTCATTGAGCTCGTTCCAATGAGGTATAATAAGCTATGTTTTTGACGCCAAAAATAAAAAAAAACTAGTTATTCATGAATTTTGTTTGCAAGTGTCGCCTGCCTTTCGTATTAGGTAAAAGGTTAACCCTTTACCTAACGTAACGGCCAAAATCGGCCAGCGCTATTCCCCAAAATCGCCAATTAATTTTCATTATTTTTTTCATTTTTTGTCTCAAAAACATAGGTTATGACCTCTCGTTGGAACGAGCTCGTCGAGCTCGTTCCAACGAGGGGTCATAACCTATGTTTTTGAGACAAAAAATGAAAAAAATTAGTTATTCAAGAATTATTTTTGCAAGTGTCGTCTGCTTTTCAGGTTAGGTAAAGGGTTAAAAAATAGAGTGTCTATTATGTTGTTTTGTGACTATCTAGTTTACTCTGTTCTGCAGAAAATAACTCAAATATAATGTAACGTTGCATAAATATAACAAACACAAAAACAAATATACAAAAATGAAAAGAAAAGCCTCGATGATTTAAAAAATTAAATGCTTGAGAACCAAAAGGTGATTTTTGTTTGTCTTAAGAGTATTTCCTATACAGTAGAACCTCTTAATTGAATATCCATTTTGCCAGTGAAAATTATTCAATTAACAGGAGTATACAATTAACAGGGATTTGGTCAGTTTCCTGTGTTCTGGAGGTAAATTGAGCATTTATTCTATTATATCTTGTTTGACAGAGCTCATAGAGCTCTGTCAAACAAGATATAATAGAATAAATGCCTGTATTGGATGTAGTGAAGCCAAAAAGGTTGATAAATAAGGGGAATTTGGTGCGTGTCACAGTAATTGTTTCGACATATTACAAAAATGTATATACAATTAACAGGAGTTTACTCTACAATCCATATGCAATTAACAGATCAAATTTGTACTGAAGATATGGTAAATGGTTTTGTGTTTGAAAATTATATTCAATTAACAGGGATATACAATTAAGAGATATCCAATTAAGTGGGCACCACTGTATTCCAAAATATTATTCCAGATCAAGATGATGTTAGAGAATCGCGTGCGCTTTACGTTTCACAAAATTTATTTTAAGAATATCTCCATGACACTGCCCTAAACCATTGTCACAAATCTGCAATCGAAACTATTGGATAGCACTTCCGGTCGCGATTTTGGCACAAATCCTGAAACTGACCTGAAACGTCAATAAAATAACAAACAAGTAAATAAATAGAATATTGTCTGTACGCCATGGGATAACAAATCAGTGTTAAGATAAAATTGTTTAGTGAATTACCTTGAATGACATCCCCAGAGAATCAGGTCATGGGAGGGTATCAGTAATACGACAGTAATGGCAGACAAGCATAGGTTGCCGCCCGGGGGCCAACCTTATAGGTGCCGCTCTATCCTCATTAACCGCAAGTATTTTTTGTGGCTGGTTTCATAATTATAAATATCAGGATTTTTTGAGTTTATTGACATATTCTGCTACCCCAAGAAGTGTCGCTCAGAGCCGTCGCCCCCTCTTTGATCGCCACTGCAAGGCTGCGAATTCATAGTTCTCTTGTCAACCCTTTACCCAACGCAACGCCCAAAACCGGCCAGCGCTGCTCTAAAAAAAATCACCAATTAATTTTCATTATTTTTTCATTTTTTGTCTCAAAAACATAGGTTATGACCCCTCATTGGAACGAGCTCATCGAACTCGGTCCAATGAGGGGTCATAACTTATGTTTTTGAGACACAAAATGAAAAAAATTAATTATTTAAGAATTTTTTTGCAAGTGGCGCCTGCTTTTCATGTTAGGTAAAGGGTTAATTGATAGAACAAATTGTCCCGAAATACCACTCGCACTGTCTGCCTTGTAAGGTAGAAATCTAGTCCTGAAGCCGTATACTGCAGCTTTTGAATCATTAAGGCGCCAAACGTAGGTCAATGTTTCTCATGTAACGATTATTACCACCCAACAACATTCAAATTCCATTATTTTGTTTCACTTTTCTTTCTGTCGAATAAGCATAACTCATGAACCATCATTTCAACTAGCTCGTAGAGCTCGTTCCAATGAGGGGTCGTAAGCTATAGTTTTCAGGCAAAAAGCGAAGATTTTCAAACATTCAAGAAATGTTTTGCAAGGATTAACAAAAATCCCACTTATCCACGGGTTTTAGATTTTTGCCTTCCCAAAAGAGTTTGTGGTCTCCAACGACAACAGTTCTGTGGCATCAAGTGGAAAAGTCCATTTGCCTCATTTGGGGAAGATGAATTAGTAATTAGTATTGGCTAGTTTGTCCACACATTCACCAGGGCAACAACCATTTACTTTTATCAAATTAGGAAGGGAAACCCCGCCCACGCGACGGAAAATTTGTAACGTGACGGAATGACAGAATCACGGGCTTCTCATGTATATAATAGATAAGGCCTTGGCTATTTCACAGTAACACATTTTGTTATGGCTTAATTATCGGAGAAGAAATGAAAAATGAGTCTGTCTCTCTCTCTGTCTCTGTCTCTCTCCCTCTCTCTCCCCCTCTCTCTCTCTTTCTGTCGCTCTTTGTCTCTGTCTCTGTCTCTCTCTCTCTCTCTCGCTCTCTCTCGCTCTGTTTGATGACGACGGTGATGCGAAAGGGGGTGCACAAGAGAAGAGGTGGTTGTTTTGGATACGACTGCAGAGCGAATGGGGTTACTGTGTGAAGGCCTGTAAAATTTATAATACAAGTGGCGGAGTGCTTGTTATACTTGGATGATGGATAAATTATTGTACCCTGAGGCCTTTGTTAAAAACAGTAAACGCCTCTTGTTTGGAAACAGCGGCCGCGGGTAATCGTTCTAAGTGAACAACGCCAGTTCATCTGAAATAACCATAACCCTCCAAGCAGTTATATTTCGCAATAATGTCTAAGTTGCAATATTTTGTTCCACTTCAGTTTTCTGTCATCGAGAAATTTCATTGCATCCAAGTGAATTAAATGGTTTTCGCCTATCCTCTTGGGCAATGAGAATTCCCATATTCAACTTAAATGCAATTTAGTAAAGTTGTTATCGATGTTGGCTTGGGGGTTACCCTGTGGATGATATGATTTACGCAAAAAATGAATTGCATGTGATTATTTTACTAGCATAGTTATTACTTGAGCATTTTACTAAACGAAATGGCCATATACGGCCAGTATTATTCCCCATAATCATCCTGAACCACGTCACCTGCCATGTGTCCTTGGGAAAGACACTTTGTCACACTTGTACTTCGATTGTTCACAACCGATGCTGATCTTGATTGTGTCGTATTAGTAAGTTGCTCACCCTGTCAGATGGTTCTTTCCAGGTACAGCACAGTCGCCGTGGACTGGTCGTAATCCACGCTTGGGCAGTGATGTCTACGCATGCGTTTACCAGGTAATAAAAATCATCAGCAGCAAAAGTTTAATTAATGAAGCACCGGGTTGTATTCGATGCTTCAGTACTTAACTTTTGATGATTATTCCTATATACAATTAGTAATTGAAATGTAATATTATTGCGTCGGAGAAAATATTGCCGACCCGTGAAAAGTGACCAGTTCACGGCGCCTCTATTGTACTCGCAGCTCCCATCACCCTTAAAGATGACCGATAATTATATGCATGCTCTCCACTGCTGAAAGTGTCGTTTATTTCGTTTTAAACTTTTATTTCTTTGAGGAACGACAGCATCTTATGCGAGTTGTTATAATAAAATAGATCTATAAGAGACACTGCATTTTATTACTTTTCAAAGTGTGATTTACTGTGATTTCCCGAGAAATAATATTTTTTCAGCTGCTGAATCGGCATATTACGCGGGCGGATATGGGCGATTCGTTGGGTAAAGTATTAACCAATTTAATCTTCTTTGACAGAGCTTATTGAGATCCGTCAACCAAGATTGAATTGAATTTGATCATCGACGTGTGGAGTGTTAAAGTCCGTTTTTCCACACCCTCTGCTTTGGTGTTAAGTGAGATACCAACATGTCCAGGGCCCAGTACTATAAAGCTTTTACAATTGTATTTTCTGGAATGGGATTTTCTAGTTATGACTTTAAATTGGTTGAGATGAGCCATTAGCATTTTCAAAGTTGGCAAATTGTCATATCTTTTAAAATGTTAATGATTGATTTTAGTCAGTTATATTAACAGGGGGCGCGGTGGCTCAGTTGGTAGAGATGCAGGCTGCAAGCCGAGAGGTCCCCGGTTCGAATCCCATCTGCGGCGACCGCGTTGTGTCCTTGGGCAAGACACTTCACCCCGATTGCCTACATGGGGGCACGATGACGCTGTGTACTGAGGCGTACTGCACGTCGATGGTGCGCATGTCTTCAACCAATCTAACCCTGCCTGTGCTGCGGTGCAGAGTTCAGAGTTACGATGTTGGTGAGCTGACAGCTGCTCGTCGTTGCTCGGTGGTTCTCTCCGGGTACTCCGGCTTCCTCCCCTCGTAAAACTGTCACGGTTAGCCATTGTGCATAAATATGTGACCTTAAACACCAATAAATAAATAAATATAGTTATATTAATAGGCAGAAAATACAATTCTAGAAAATACAATTGAAACGTTTTATAGTATTGGTTCCAGGTGACCAGAAAAATACGATATCGTATTGGTCAGACATTAGCATATTCAATTTCTCATGAAGTTCAAATATCGGTGAATTCTTCAACTTGGGGCTGAGTAAAACCTTCAAGAGAAAACAGAGTCCCCCTCAAACTCGCTTTGTTCGAGCGCAAGTAGGGCCTTTGACTTGAGTCTAGAAAATAAAACTTTATTTGGAATTCTAACTGAGGTAATCTGATCGCCAGAAACAACTCCGACGATACTTTATCATCATTTTTAGATTCATCTATATAGATCCCGTTGTATGCCCTTTTCAATGATTTTCTTTCGAGACATTTTACTTGAATTGCAAAGAGTTTGTTTTGGGTAATTTGGAAGAAGCAATATCCAACATAACCTTGGCCTTTCTCAAATTCTCTCTCTATTATTGAAACGGGTTCGAGTATGGTGGGGCGGGGGGGGGGGGGAGGTGTGCATGTGAACTTTAATTCCATTTCGTAATGGAGGAACATGTTTCTAGTTTCTGTTTTCACAAAATCAACATTCGAGGATTCGATTCACAATCATAAGTTGGTGAGTTTCACATAGTTTGTATACATACTGTGGTTATTAATTCTTGGAAATGTTCAGTTTTCTTCTTTAAATAAACTAGACAAAATTTCTGTCCATTTACGCTGAAAATCGCAAACATCCATGCAAGCCGAAGATCTTTTCTTAAAATTTCCAAAGTAAAGATATGAAACGCCGCCCTCTAAATTGAGGGCTGAGAAACTCTAACATTTCTATTGTCTGAAATTTTATTTTATCTGGCCCCACCGCCTCCTCTGCATCCCTCCGCCAAAATGCTTTCACCGGGAGGTGCTTGTGTTTTTACCGCTGGATAATCCCAGGGGTGGCATGTCATAGTTACAGTGCAGTCGCCGTGAACTGGTCGTAATCCACACGTGGACAGTGACGTCCACGCATGCGCTTACCAGGTAATACAATTCATCATCAACAAGATTTTAATTAATGAAACACCGGGTTGTACCCCGTGCTTCATTAATTAAATTTTTGGTGATGATTCCTATAAATAGTGTTTGGAATCTAATATTATTGCCTTTTGGGGGCAATGGCAATAGGCAGTATACTTAGGTTTGGATTCCTGATGCGTAGAAAGATATTCCTCGATAATAATATAATAATTATTCCACGGCATGTCGTTGACTTTGCCACACGAGTGGTCTTCGGGGAAGAAAAGTCCTCGCGCCTCAAGCGTATTGTTTATTCTCCCTAGAGGGCCACTATTGTGGCATAGTCGACTCCACGCTATGTAATATGTAAGGAATAGTGCATGGCTTGGAACTGACTGCCCCCTATATAGTGCACAGTGCGGTTGAGAGGTTCCCGATGCGAAGCAGATGGAACTACACCACCACACTGGGCACTATATGCGTGTATCCAACGGCAAGACATGAGCTTATCCTTATATTATATCGAACACCCTTCAAGAAAAGATCCGACTGATTTGTTAAGTAAAGCAAACAGTCACTTTGCATCCATATTCAAACTCTTCAGGCTCAGTTCATTTGTAAACTCTATGAGTTTCCTCCCATTAACGTTGATTTTCTTGTCCCACACACTATGCCCTTCCCTCCTCCGTCCCCAATGTGTTCATTAACATCTACCATTAATACAACATAGAACACTCTATTTTCCAGTTCTGTAACATTGGACCTGAGTGTCGTATATATTCCATCATTCCACTCAGGCTTGCTCCCTTCAATTGCTAAATCTACACAACCCCAACTGCGACACTTCTGTTTTTCATCTTGAGTTTTGCTCATATTATTTCACTTTCTACTCGATTTGATGTATTTAATTTTGATAAGTCTGTTATTCTCACAGGGCCTAACACATCTTTGATATACACACCAACAACCCTCCCCTTTTCTGGCCTTCTGACCGCCCCACTCCAATCCACACATACCCCCTGAACTAGTCAGTCCTTTTACCTTGCCTACTCCATGTCTCACTAAGGCCTATCAAATCATTATTCTCATCCTCCACCAAGGTCATCATTTCGATCACTTTTGTACGGAAACCCTGAACATTGCTGTACCCTATTTTGAAAACACGTGAGTTCTCTGAGGTGTTATTCTCGTCCCTTTGGGGCCATATTGCTTTTGCGTCCAAACTTTCCCCACCCATCCTGTCTTATGCCCAAAATGGTTCCACTAACAGCAACATCTTCCTACACAACTCCTTTTTACCCCTTGTCTTTAGATGGAGACCATCCCTGCTATATAACACTCGCTTACCCCAGAATGTCCCCCAATTGTTTATAAAGGGTATTCCAAGGTCCATGCAGTATTTCTTCAATTCCTCGCTTACCCCAATAATTCTAGAATTCCGTTCACCCTCTCCACTTATCACTGGAAGAATCCAGGATGCGACTACAGTCGCATTCCTACTATGTAACTTGGTGATCAAACTCCTGTATATGTTCATACGCTGAAGTGACCTCCTTTCCCAGAAATTGCTATACAAAGATAATTACGAGTTACATCTCAGTTGTCAGCTGATTTTTTCCTTTCTTACATTTTTGTTAATTTTCCAGAGGGTTAATCTGACAAGTAATAAATAAGTATAATCATCACCAATCAGTAATTGGTGCTGTATAAAAATTAATCTGTGTTGGGTTTGGTTTTCTCATTACCATGTCAGAGATGTCTCATATAATCAAATGAGGAAGGAACAGTAGAAGGGAATAGTGATTCCCAGTGGATTTCAGGAACCCGGCAATTACATGAAACGTGACAGTCTAATTAAAAAAGGTAAAATGCATATTTGATGTCAATAAAGACTGATCACACGAAATAAATCAAAGAGAAAAATCAAAAATTGTTTTTACACGCCAGTCATATGCATCGTAAATTGCAATTCGCCATACACAGGCCTGGGAATAAGAAGCTTTCACCATAAAAAGTGGCTGATTACGATATATATCGCCTATGTCAAGCAGGAATTCCACCAGGCATCGTCCTAACACCGCGCCATATATATATATTATATATATGTGTGTGTGTGTGATTGTAACTGACCTATAGAAATGTGTGTCGTGATGCTTCTTCACGTTCTCGGTTCTTTAGACCGCCAGCCATGTTGTTTAAATCTGAAGAGAATTTCCTCAAAAAAATATAGTACCAACTAACGCTCGATCACGCCAAGAAGGAGACCCCAACAGTACTGGCACACCTGTAACAGAGTAGGGGATACCATATAATAGTCACCAAGTGAATCGGGATTGCACGTTAGTTGTTGCTATTATTGGGTGAATTTTCTTAAGTTGTAAACGGAATGTCACTCTATTAATATGTGGATGCAATATATAACCTTTTAGCCGACTTAGACCTAAAGGACTTATTGGGTTAGGAACTGTTTATTATTTTGTCGTAATCTGTAGTTCCTACGGACGTATAATTTTAAAGCCTATGTAGCCGAAACGATCGTTCGCGGGTTATTTCCAGGCCTGCATGGACCATCAAGCTCCACAGTCTTTGAGAATCTCCGATTAGACCCCCGTTTCTACAGAAATGTTGAAAATTCAATTTTTCACTCGATCCAACACACCCAATAAAAGATACCAGCATGTATCAAGAATCAAATAGGGCTTTCTGTAAGGATTCGAATTACATTGCTGTGCACCATGCGTTGTTTGTCAAAGCGCCTCCCCCAAAACATAATAAACGATGGTGTTCAATACAATCGCCGTGGACTGGTCACTTTCCATGGGTGGGCAATGTATCCACGGACGCAATAAGATTAGATTCCAAACACTAATTATAGGAATAATCATCACAAATTTACTTATGAAACACCAGGTGCTTCATTAATTAAAATTCTGCTGATGATGATTTTTATTACCTGGTAAACGCATGCGTGGGCATCTCTGCCCACACGTGGATTACTACCAGCCCACGGCAACTACACTGTAGATATTTTTAATCTTCCAGTCTCAGAACTTTATTGAAGCAACGGTTCCAAACTCATTAAGTGATGTCACTGGAAGTTATTAGTAGTATCCCATGTTCACGAACGACCCAATTCTGCCAGAGCTTTGCCCAAGGAAAACGGAGCCTTGCCGGGATCGACAAAAGACCTGTTTTTCTCTCCATGCAACTGGATCCGATAAGTGACATACGTACTGTATGTGTATTACAGTATGCTATGTTTTTACATGGGTTCGAGTACATAGTGTGGGTATGTGATAAAATATTTGTTGAGAGTTGTACGTTTTATTGAAAGGTTTTCCCACCGCGAAAAGGTTGACGTTGCCAATGATGCCGTGACGCCCTTGTGCTAACGCGATGGCATGGAGGCCTCGACCGCTGTTGATCTTCAATGTACAATCTGACGTTAGTTGTTCGAGTCAGCGTGTGTCGGGCTTGTACTTGAATGACACTACTGTACCGTTAGTCATTGGTACTGCTTACACATATAATGCTCCGTATTACCCCACGGTTGGTAAGGTTACGTGGTGCGTAGTATTCTCCGTTGATTAGTATGGTAATAGGGGATGGATTGTCTGTGCCATTTGTATTCTACTCTTAGACCTTGGTACTACGTACTCACCCCATGTTATTTGCGACATGTACCTTATGAATGGTATAACGTCGTGTTAGAACCAGAACGTCCTATGTCCCATAGGGGACATAGGACGTTCTGGTTCTAACACGACGATAAGTAGAACATGATGCTTGGTCGTGCAGTGTTGTGGAGAATGCTCGGTTGTCTAGGATGGACTGCCTGCACCTCTGTTGGTCTACTTTTAGCCATTGGTTCTACTTACTTATTTCTTTATACAACGATCCTGAGGTTTGTATATGTTTGTACAGGTAGTAGGTTATACGGGGTCATGCAGTGTGGTGGGGTGAGCTTGGTTTCCTGGTGTGGCAGTAAAAGTTGGACTGTCTGTACCCTTGTTTGTTTACTGTTTGGCGTTAGTACTACTAATCAGCCTGGTGTGTTTTACTATTCTACAGTTACTATGGGTAGTATGTTATGCTAGGTTATGCATTGTTGTGGATTAATGTAGGATGGACTGCCTGTCACCCTTTAGTTCATGTTAGACTATGCCCGTTGTCCCTTCTGAAGCCTTTACTATTCCACATTCTGGGAGTATGTCGAATTACAGATTACGACTCGTCACCAACCCAGAGACCGACAGAATTCAAGTCAGCAAAAATATTCCATTTCAGTCGAGCGACATCCTTTATACTACCAAACAATCGACCATACCACCAAAATAATCCCGGACTGTATTAGAGGTCTTCCTGGGTTATAGAAATCACGTGTCGCAATAGAAACCAAGATAGCGGCCTCCAGTATAAAAAGTGGATGACGGAAAGAGGTCACCTTAAAACGCACTGCGCACATTGTCTCTCACCCGGGCTGCATGACGTCACTGGGTTACATGACTATGTCCCCCAAATGATCCCTGAAAGGCACGAGCACTACAACTAACATTGAACTGAAGCCATTATATAACTTAAGTTTCTTTTAATTTAAAACTAAAAAGGGATAAACCCTTTTTATCTATCATCCATTGGTATAAAATAAGGTTGTGCTATCTAGCCGATTTTGTTTAAAATTTTTAATAAAGATATATGATTAAAATATGATGGACAATGTGCTCGTGTGAAATTAAACCTTGCACCATTCAATCGCCTCCTTTTCACAGACGACTTGGGTTACAACGGTGTCTTGACGGGTTAAAAGAATACTCGGAATGAAATGGCATAAAGATGAACAGATGCCCAAGGAAAACGGAGCCTTGCCGGGATCGACAAGAGACCTGTTTTTCACGCTTCTGTGATTGGATGATTATTCCTATAATTAAACAAAGATGATGGCATTCTATACTTGTAAATTAAATAACATATCAGACTTTTATATTGGATCAAGTACAATCAATGAAGCGCCTCTATACACATATCTCAGTTTCATTAATACAAGTAACAGCAAACGCCAAAGTTGAAAGTACTGCACCCCAACAAAATACTCTTATGAAAGAACCCTCGCACTAACCCCCTCCCCCGCCCATTAATTATAAAACTGAAAAAATTCCGATTCTTCACTATTACCGTTATTATTTTATCGAAACGAGCTTCGTTCTTCGGAATGGAACAATTCAATAGGAGAAAAAGTTCACCTATATTTCTGTGAGCTTCTTTTTTGGCGTTACCTAGATATTTTCAACACACTCAGTTATGAAAAATATATACATAGACGCTACTATACAAATGGCCAGGCACGCAACGAAACTACCCTACACGTCATCGGCGAAACTGCTGTCGGAAGCTACTGCTTAATCTCAACAATTTTGTGACTCGGTAGAAATTCAATACCAGCGTCTTGTTTAGGCAATAAATGCAAAATAAGAACAAAACCATCTCATTGGAAAATAAATGACCACTTAAATGAAAAAAATATTTTGATACCTTTCCCAAAGAAATTCGCAACGGCGATAAAAAAAAACTTGGGAAACAAATCAAAAGCCTATCGAGAATTTAGAAGCTCGTTCAGTTGGAGGAGTATTTTCGAAAGGCAACCATGGATGCGAAGAATATGTTGGCACATCTAAGCATATAAATAATCACATGGTCGTGATCGAAAACGTGCCGACACATGCAACAATCCTTGCTGTGTGCACGATAAGATGCCACGATTCGCACATTCAGAAGAAGTTTCATTTTGTCATCGAAGAAGATACGAATAAATTAGAGCAAAACTCTATAGGAAATATAAACTGCAAATAAATCTCTTTTTTCATCTTTGAAAAATTCCTTTTCCTTGTGAAAATCGAAGTTCCTAAATTGTGCGAAATTATCTGTAATATGTGTGTTATATGTTAATCGTCTAATATTTGCACCAGCAGTCGTAAACATATCAGTACGTTCGCTAAAGCATTGCAGATGGCGCCTTGTTGGACGAGTATAACTTTAAAGAGTTTATCTTAAAATGGGGGTGATCGGAATAAAATTCAGGAACATCTTTTATGGGTAGCCTCTATTAGTAATGTGTACACACCTGGAAGATCCTTTCTCAAAACAGTACATAAAATGAATCAAAAGTATTTACTTTAGACCACACCTTCAAAAAGTGAAGTACTGGTGGCATTAGACAGGAGAGACGAATGCTTTAAGGCGAACTGAATATTTTCCTAAAGTTAAAAAAAAAAGTTTCTACTTTAATGGTTTCTTCGCGATTATTGAGCACATCCCAAACTGAACCACAACCGCATTGTGCCGTTTTACAATATACTCTGTTGACAAAGTACCACCATATCTTATGTACACCAAAGCAGCAATAATATTTCTTACAAAACGTCAAAAAGGGAGACAACCTGTCAGATTCAAACGCCTTCTTTTGCATATGGAAAGACCGACCTGATAACACAATCTTATTGTTATAGGGTGTGGGCAGCCTCTAATTATGCGTTAAGGCATATTTTTGTCTTTAATTTGCAAAATGTTTGTATATGTGTGTTCTGTGTCCGTTTGTTTGTTCCCTCGATTCTTCTAGATCGTCCATTGAATCGCCACCAAATGTAGCATGTCTACTCAGCTCCCCCAGAGAACGCTATTTGAGAGTTGATTGTTCCACCTGTGAGGACTAAAGCGGTTAAATGGGATGCAAACATGTGAAAATATGTCATTTTCTTTTAATAATTTACGTGGACAGATTAGAGAGCTAATAAGCTAAATGTAAGACAATATCACATTTCGTTTTTAAATACAACGGCACCGGATGTCTAAAAGCGATGAACGAATACTATCTCGGTGACCACGGGTGAGCAGTTTCACTTTGAAAAGGATGTACAATACGGCCGCCGTGAACTGGTCATTTTCCACGAGTGGCCAACATTTATACCATGATTACCTATTCTCCTATATATAGAATAAACGTATAGTGTTTTCAAGTAAAAAATTTATTCTACTCGTAGAATTAAGAATGAAACCGACGAGCCTCTGGCGAGTCGGTTTCATTCTTAATTCTACGAGTAGAATAAATTTTTTACTTGAAAACGCTATACGTTTATTTTGTTTATCCCATAAATCTTCTACGGGGCAGGCGCGGCAAAATCGTGCTATAATTCGCTACAAAACACAGCGAGAAGTAAGGAGCACATTGGTCCAATTCGATCGGCCAGCAAAATTGGCAAAAATAAACAAGGCACAATAATACATTTCTGTCCAAAAATAATTCCCCTACAAACTTGAGCTAAACTTGCAAAAATACTTTATTATATGAGCAGTGGGTGGTGTTTTCTACTGGCATTGTGTAATACTTTTAAAACGATTTAAAGAAATCAGCAATCGAACTATCAATTATGCTAGACAAATCTGGTAGAGGCCAGAGATCAACAACTCCGTCGCTACTAGGGAAATAAATTCTTTCAGTGTTAAACATATGGGCAAAATTTATCACTCTACTAGGTGAATAAAGCAAAAATTTATCCAAGGCCTTTATTGTTCAAATAAACGGCCATTTATGGGATAAATATAAAAAGCCTGTGACATAAATGTTAGCTTTACACGCCGACCATCGTCAACACGTGTGTCTGCGGTGAACACGCCAGCAGTGGGATTTCAGTAGTTAAAATTTACACCTACAGGGGTACTACATCCAAGATGACCTTTGGTGAACTTGACCTGAATGCAAGCTTGTCTCGCAAAGGGTGAAATGAAAGCGGCAATTATTTATTACGTTTTTTAAATGAGTTTACCTAATAAGATACTAAACATTAACAAACATGCGTTGTCTCATGTTAATAAAGCATCCATAACTCGAAATAGTATGTTATTAAAATGAAAAAGGCCCCGTAATTTGCGCGTTTCTTTCTCCATTTTTTTTTTCTTTTTCTTAGTATCGGCGATAAAATTGACAGCGGAAGTACCGCCCACCCGTGCTCATGTAAATAAACCTGATTCGCACGTATGTAGTCTGCTTCTCAGTAACATCGCGAAAAAATAATAGCGACTCTTAATAATCTGATGATCATTGTATAAATAAAATATAACCAAAGAAGCTTGGTGTACCAAATGTTCACTCCTCGTGGTGAAGTGGTGTTAACTGCTTGCCAAAAGCTCGCTGCTAACACCACTTCACCACTCGTGGTGAACATTTGGTACACCAAGCTAGTATGGGTATAATCTATATCTCCACGTACGTGATAATATTAGATTCCAAACACTAATTATAGGAATAATCATCAAAAATGTAATTATTAAAGCACCGGGTACAACCCGGGTACATCACGATTACGACCAATCCACGGCGGTTGTACTGTACATCAAGCGTCCTTGTTTAGGCAAAAGAAACTAAACTGGAACCAGTACTTCCAAACTTTTACAATTGTATTTTTTAGAATTGTATTTATTGCCTATTAATATAACTGACAATTTGCCATAGCATTTTGTAATGGCAAATTGTCATATCTTTGAAAATGCTAATGATTCATTTCTCCCCATTTAACCCTTTACCTAACGTAACGGCCAAAACCGGCCAGCGCTATTCTCAAAAATCACCAATTAATTTTCATTATTTTTTTCATTTTTTGTCTCAAAAACATAGGTTATGACCCCTCGTTGGAACGAGCTCGTCGAGCTCGTTCCAACGAGGGGTCATAACCTATGTTTTTGAGACAAAAAATGAAAAAAAATAGTTATTCAAGAATTATTTTTGCAAGTGTCGTCTGCTTTTCACGTTAGGTAAAGGGTTAAAGTCATAACTAGAAAATACAATTCGAGAAAAGACAATCGTAAAGGTTCTGTAGCATTGGTCCCCTGGTTGGGTGCAAGATGTGGTTTTGTAGTTTTTTTTGTTCACTCTTTGTGCCTCTCATTTGTATTTTTGTGTTTTCTTTATTATTTCTTGTTGTATATTATTTATTTTGGTCCTTGCTAGAAAGTAGAAGAAATGTTGCCCTATAAGTCTAGAATCGCGGGTAATATGGAATTAAATTCTGGCAAATTGAAAACTCCTTCAAGTAACGGTAATTTACGGCTTGTGCTATTCAATAACAGCGCCATTCTGTTTTTTTAGTTTTTGCCCCCAAAGCATAACTTATGACTCTCATTGGGACGATCTCGTCGAGCTCGTTCCGGGGATCAGTCAAAAGCTACATTTTTTAGGCAAAAAAAAAAAAATAGAGAGTAATCGCTTGACTGGAATGGTTACGTGAAATAATTTATGAGAGGTGAAGAACGTTGTACAAACACAAGTGTGCGAATGCGCAGGAGTGTTTTACAATATAGTCCCTCGCCTCGAATGAATTATTTCACGTAACCAGCCCAGTCAAGCGATTACTCTGTTTATTACTTTTCATTATTAACGATAATTATGTTATTTAACCCTTTACCTAACGTAACGGCCAAAATCGGCGAGCGCTATTCTCAAAAATCGCCAATTAATTTTCATTATTTTTTTCATTTTCTGTCTCTCAAACATAGGTTATGAATCCTCATTGGAACGAGCTCGTTCCAATGAGGGGTCATAACCTATGTTTGAGAGACAAAAAATGAAAATAATAGTTATTCAAGAATTTTTTTGCAAGTGTCGTCTGCTTTTCATGCTAGGTAAAGGGTTAAAAAACAAAAAAAACAATGAAATCCCCATTACACCCACGGCAAAGCGTCTTCGTTTGCGCGCACGGATACATGACCCAATTGTTGATTGCATAATTCACTTGTGAAGTTATCGTTTATAATCAAACCGGAAATCCCAGTAAATCACACTTTGGAATGTAATAATAAAAATGTATAGTTATTCCAAAAATTTTATTATAAGCGTCGTCTTCTTGTGTTAGGTAAAGGGTCAGTCCTTTATTCAACGTATAGGATATCAAAATTAGTTATTTTAATTTTTTTTTTAATTTTTTTAAATTTAATTTTTTACAATATGTCACCAAAGCTATATCATTTGACTCTTCGTTGGAACGAGGTCGACGAGCTCGTTCCTATGAGGGGGTCATATGATATAATTTTGTAGAAAGTTTTTGAAAAATATTTTTTCCAAGTGCCTACCTTGTTTATTACTCTGGCGAATATCCGATTCGCTAGATAAAGGGTTAAGTTGCGAATACATTTATCATTGTACAATCATGCGCATTTGGGTCCGAAAGGGTGAATTCGAACCCAGATCACAATGTCTGAATGCAGGTGTGTCACCAACCTTCCAGTTTTTTATTTCTTGTTTTCTCATTTCTCTCTTGTAAATGAGTTCACTAATGATTTATCATTCTGGCTGATGTCATACATGACGGACGAGCTTTTCAACGTTATCGCCCGCTCGGTTTTTGCCTTTAAGTAGGGTATAATTCTCGGGAACAGTTTTTTATTCGTTTCTTTGGAAAAATCGATTCAGCAATTTCTGATCCGTCACTCTCCGGGGATTTTTGTGAATTTAGTTTTCCCAGCAAAGATATTCTTTACAACGTTGGAAAAAGCGATATATAATAGCGTTGTGTCTTAAATGTCCAACTGATGGATCTACGCGTTTAAACCTCTAATCAAGAGAATTGGAATACGTTTAAAACACTTAATATCGCCCAACTAAAACTAATCCTTCTTTCCACGTCGAAATATATTGAAGAGCACGAACTGCCCTAGACGATATAAAACATCGCCTTGTTGAGATTAATTCTTGGCATACTTCATCAGGGGAGCGTCGATACGGAAAATTACTTTTGCAGACATTTTTAAGTGCTTTCTGTTTACGATATTATCGTTTAAATGCAGTTCGACGTCAAAATCACTGAAACGCACTTGTCAGTAACAACATAATCATCGTGAAATACTGTGCACAGTTTAAGAGTATGTGAAGGCCGGATCACTACCAAAACATCGCAGGGTGGATTTCGGTGTCCCACTATATCCCCCGCCCCCACCCCCCAATTATTATCTCCCCTCGGGGAAGATAAACTAGGTTATCTTCCCACAGAAGGGAAGATACCCCAGTTTATCTTCCCCACCTGATTCTCCCCTTTCCCCCGCCAAATTTGTTTGGTTCTCTCCCCATTTAACCACACAATTATTTTTAGGAATTTGGTTTTGTACCCCTCTGTGATTTTCAAAGAATCAGCTATTGTACATTAGAAAACTCAGAATGTAGTGCTAGGGAGGGGTGAAAAAAATTCATTCATTTCCTGAAGGATCTTCATCAATGTTTTTTTGCTGGAAGACTGCTTTGCTGACTATGCACAAATAATGTTGTTTCAACCCAAAGCTTGTGAGGTGAGTAAGAAAGTTTTATGGTTGATGGCTTTTAATTTTTAATTTGAATTCAACAAATAATGAACAACAGTAACATTTAATACAAAGAAAAAAAATATGAACACATCCTAGCACATAATGCTGTTCATCCAAGGTCAGAAGAAGTTAAAAGATGTTGAGTAGAAGGATTTTTTTCCTGGTATGGTGGGGGCTCAAATCCTTATTTGGGAAAGAATTTTATCCATATTTACCATTTTCAAGATTCTTTGTTCACAGTTTTGGCAGGAAAATATTTTCTTCAGACGGGGAGGGAGGATATCGTGACCTTCGTAACCCTCCCCCCAACCTGAAACTTCCTAGTCATGAAATTGTTTGCGGCTTAAATCATTATTTGGGCGGGAATTTCATACATATTCACCATTTTCAATCTTCATTGTTAACATGTTGGGCCAAAAAATATTCCTCCCGCCTGTGAAAAATTAATATTGTATAAAAAGAAGTAATTGGCCCACCATACAAATTCATTGAGTAACCGTCAAAAACAATCAGAGGTGCTAATAGAGTTATCCTTTGCCATATAATGGTTTGTACGGACTTATAATAACGTGTTTTGAACAACTAAATATGCTAAATTCAGTCTTTATAATGCATTTTGGGGACATAAGCAAGAGGATGTAAAACATTTGTACTTGGCTTTCGCTGGCAGCCTTCCGGGCATACCTTCCTGCAATTTTTACCACCCATCCCTTCCCCACCTGAGTTGGAATGGCGTAGTCATACACTGTTCAAAAAAGTTAAGCCCCCCCCCCCCCCCTCCATAATACCTGTGGGTATGCGAATATCTCTTATTGTAACGTTCCCCATTCCTCTATCGGAGCGGGCATAGATCCTCAAAACTGGTGAACATTTGCAGGCTGTTGACCACTTCACCACTCTGCAAAGAGTCCGGACTGCAACCTGATAAATCATGTGTGGAACATGCTCGGCTGGAGAGTGGTTAACAGACATCGACAGTCTGCGCCGTGCGCTTGTGGAGAAATGGAACAACATCACATTGAGAAAAATTTGGAAGGTCATCGACAGCATGCCACGTCGATTAAGATATATTAGAGATGATCGAGGAGGTTCCACCAGATACTGAACAACGTAACGTTTTTTTGACGTTGTGAAGATGTCCGCGGTGCCTAATGTTCATTCAATAAAGCAAATGCTCTAGAAGCCCTTGTTTCACTAATAAGGCATATTCTCCTTATTATAAATAGCAGGTTTTCTCTCGTGAGAATTTATCTATTACCTGTATGCCCACTGGTATTATAGTGGAAGGGGGCTTAATTTTTTTTGGACAGTATATTTCGCGAGAGCCTCCAACGCGTTATGTAAAACACCCACCGGATCAAACACACATCGCGTTCTGTGCATTAAATTCCATTTAAATAAACAAAGTTTAATTCCGATGTTTAACCCAAAGGTGAAGAGTCCGTTTGTTTTGTTTGAAACTGTACTGATCAAAAGCATCGATAAAAATCAAAACAACCTTTTAAGAACCAGGCTAAATTACACGTATAAAAATCAAAACAAACTTTTTAGAACCAGGCTAAATTACATTCGTTATCTTTTCTATTGAGCGTTTTTGTTGAAATTCGTATCGCTGTTTCTCTTTGGCTGGAGGCCATTCACACTTGACCATTTGGAGGCCATGACTGTTAGTAAAAATATAAGTACAAATTTGGGCAGATTTGCAAAACAGCTGGGAGAATTTTTTTAAAAGATGTTCGAAGCATGTCAGGATGTCCGACGATCATTACGTGTACGCTCCCTGTAAAACACTGCCAATCGACTCCCCACTAACTGCTCTATGAGGTGGGGTATCAAAACCCAACCACGTGACTTCAATAAGACGTACTAACGGTTATAAATAGCATGAAGTGTTTCCCAATGTTGTGACAAGGTTATGCTTCCGACCCAAAATAGGACCTCCAAACATTATTTCTCTGCAAAACGGCCGTTGATAATTAGGGGAAAAAGCACATCGCTCCCAAACTACACAAATGAAAATAAAATCACAATAAAAAACATTTTCTAATCCGAACTAATCCTTTAATTACCCTTCCAAAGATGTAAAACAAGAGTCGACAATAGCTACTGATTGTTCTGAAACAGCCTCTGATCGCAATGAAAACATTGACTGGCGGCAAGAGATAAAGCATAAATTACTCCTATGAAGTTTATTCTTTTGAGATTTCCAACATCAGAAACTAGTTAAATTGAATTACAATTATGTATATCCATATACTTTTATATTTGCACTGCGACTTGTAAAGAAAATTTTGTTTCTATCATTCGACCTACCATTTAACAATTTTATTAGCACTACGACAAATATTGAAATTATTTTGAATCTATTTATAGGAAAAGGCAGCGCTCGTGTGGTGTTTTCCAACAAATAGTTGCAACACAATGAGAAAAAATTCAATTTCTAACATTCGGCCTGTCACTTTAGTTAACCGTGCACGTGGTAATTAGCACTACGAAAAAGCCCTGGGCCGATTTAATCCGTGGACCGACTTAGGGGCACACCTCAGTTACTGACTTTATTTTTGGCCGATTTCCCCCATGGGCGACTTCATTTGGGGGCGACTTCCCACCATTTACGCACTCGTTTCAATCAGAAGTCATAAGATATGCTTTGGAAGCAAAAAAATTAAGATAAAAACCTAAAAAAATGGGAATGACGAATTTCGTGTATAGCGCTGGCCAATTTTTACAGTTATGTCACGTAAAGTGTTAAATGCAAAAATGAATATTACACAGTAATTATACTTGAATATTTCTCCATTTGAACTTTATATGCCAAGATTATTTTAATGTGATTTTGTTACAAATTACAATTGAAAATATTGATATATATGCATTCCCAATAAAATATAACAAAATACAGAATAAATTTCAAAAAGATATTTAATAACATTTGATAAATAAAAGTTGTCAGAAAGGTTATAAACAACATCTCAAAAGTGTTATGCTTTATCAGACCAGTGCTGAAAAACCCCATCAATTAGCTCCGCCCACTCATAAAAAGTTCCTCTATAAATAGACACAGAGATCTTAATTGAATCGGATTAACAGTGACTGCATTATGTAATCATATGTAACAACTGGGGTAATTTGGAAGACAACTTTTACAGGGACTGTACACGTAATGATTTACCGAAATAAAGTTGACCAATTTAGATATAACGGGATCCGCAGACGAGACGGCCACGGGACTAGCTTAAGGGGTCGTCCAACCTAACTTTGGTCAATTTTTTGACATTTTTCCCAATGCCTCTGAATGCCTCAGAAACAGATAAGAGAAGTAAGGAAAGGCAAATTATATATCAAAATAATGAGTAAAGTGCATAGAAAAGGTACATATAATTTTTTTCAGGAAAAAAAGTGAATTTTAGGATTTTAAAGAAGATTAATTTGCAAATGGCGTAAGTAACGAACCGGTAAAACCACAAAATAATCGGTGATTCGAAAGCCTTGTCGTCAATATAATGATAACATACTACAGACTTGGAGAAATCATTTTTTTGACACACACTCTGGTGGGTTTTGACGTTTGAATGTAATAACACCAACGCAAATTTTGGATGTTCCGAATGTGGCCATGTTTCAATGATGTTTTTCCGGTCATGTGATTATGATGTGGTTCTTGCAGAAATACTCAATTTGGGCAATCGTAAGAATGCAAGGACGTGATCACGCCCTTTATTTGTTTGAGACAATGTATGGACGGATTTGCAAACAGGTGACAGCAAATACTTGAGTTGTTAATGTCATAACTGCAAAATATGGTTCGAAATTCCCTCTCGAGTTTACAGGCCGTCTGAACTTTTTTGTTAACGAAAAATCTGAATTATTGCGCACTAGAAAGACAACATGAACCACTTGTAAAAAAATAACCGAGTGTATAAAATCGGGACGATACACATAAAATAAGGCAATATTCATAACAAAGTAGGCAGAATGATTCAGAAATCACTTTTTCACGAAGTATATTCCAAGTGACCTGGAACTATATTGAGCGTGTTGATTTCCCCCGATGTTGTGATGTTGTCAGTTACCACGGACTGTGTTGGTGTCTGCAAAGGACCGATTGAAGATGGGTTGAAAATGATGCATTCGTGCTTTTAAATAAGGTGCGCTTGGACGATGCTGAGAATTTAGTTTTTTCTTGCAACCAACCATAGTAATACAAGCGTCGATCAGTGTCTTTTATGATCGTTTTACACTGACAAATGTGACAAATCTCCTTCACCGGAAAGCATTCCCCAATTTGTATATCACAATAAACATAACCGCTGTCACTGAGTGTCAGCGTGGCCATGTGGTCAAAACTGAAACGAATTATCGAATGCACGGTCAATATTAGCTGCAATTGGCTTTTAAACAAATGAAATACACGAAATATTCGCAATTTCATCATTATTCATGCCGAGTTACTTTTTAACCAGACCACATGCGTTCAGTTTCGTTTGTCGGCATCAAACTGATATTGTTTGTGGTAATTAAATAGTACGAGAAGGCGAAGGAAGCCAAATATTTTCCATCATCTATTAATTAATTCAAATTGATAATTTCTTTTATTTTACTGAAATTATGAACTGATAAGGTGGGTGTGTTGCGATTATTATGCCCCAGACCTGGAAGTTGGAAAATCAAAGATGCATCTAGGGCCGTGCAGTGGTGACCCCTGTCCTCTTAATCTTATTCTTACCCATTCATCATTACATGTACCAACATTCTCCCTTGTACCTCAACCAATGCTACTCCAATTTGAAGGATATGTGGTGTTGTGATCGAGCATCATGGGGAAACAATGCCTGTGTATCTGCTGTAGCATGTGTTTCTTCCCACATTTTTTCAGAGTTGTGGTACTTTTTCACTCTTTTAAAATTTTGTTTATAACTAGTTGATTTGTTACAATTTGTTGCAAAGTGCCTGCTAATACCCTCAATTGTATTGCTACAGAATTTTCTGGTGAAGATTTTGTTCCTATTACGTATCAAGCAATAACCTAATAAATATTCTGTATAAAGCCACAGATCTGATGTTTGACACTTTTATCGGAGCTGTTTTGAAGGCTTATGGAACTCAAAATGTTGATTATGGCAGGACTTTTCTATTCACCCATTAATCGATAAATTAAGTGTTATAGTTGGAAGTAAGAAGCATGAAAGGTCCAGAACTAAAAGTCTAAAAAGAATGTATTGCAATGTAACATGATTTTTGCAGATACACTTATTTGGAGGGTTACCTGTCTTATAGTGTTTGGAACATGTGTGGCCAGGATCTTTAAAAAGAAAAAAAGAGTTAAACTTTGAGAAAAATAGGCATATGCCTTGAGTGCCGGAGGTAGAGTCATACAAGGAAGCGAGCCCCCCCCCCCCCCCCCTCCCCCCCCCCCCCCCCAGTAATTTTTTGTGTCAAATGGAGCTCACTTGTCACCTTTTTGGGATTGCTTTGTGTACTGCGTTCTTGAAAAAAATATGTGAGACCCTCTGGGTGTGCCCTTCTGATCTCAATATGTCAATAAGCCTCCTTGGGGGAAAGTACATGCAATAATGGTTATGTAAGGTTGATTTGATGTGTTTTGAATAACAATGTACTTTTAAGTACATTAGATGGTTTATTGCAGTGACATGTTACAGTTACAGTACGTGGGGAGTGGATTGTAACTAAATCGCCCGTGGAGTGGAGTTATCACCCAAGCTATAACTTTCAAATTTTGTTTATATCGACAAAAAACACAAGCAATGTTTCAGCCAATGGACCTCCGGGTTTAACCCGGAGGTCCATTTGCTGAAACTTTGCTGGTACTGGTTATGCTTTGTAACACATTTGCAATTATTGCTCGGGTGGAATCTCCACTCTGCGGGTGAATTAGTGATAATACACTCTCCACGTACTGTACCCTTATTTCTTCTCCAACAGATATCATGAGTGTATTGGTGTCCAAGAGTTAAACAAAGCTATTATACTTATTGATAAACCAGACAAATTTAACAATTTAATCATTATCAAATTGGTGCATGGGATAAAAGGGGTTACAGTGCAAGGGGTTTGTAAATATATTAATGCAACTACAATGTATGACTTTGCAGTGCATTCTACATAGGAGAATATCATATTTTCTTTCCAAACCATTACAGTAACACATACATCTTTATATTGGGAGACACTCTTTTGTCCTTCCATACTTTTTCTGCTGGACTCCTTCAAGTTGACCTTTGTTTGTTGTCCCCAAATCAAAACATAAACAAAAGAAAATGTCTGCCTTCAGTCAGTGGGCACTCCACTTATAACATTTGGTCTCAATCTTTATTACTTTCATGAATTAGGAAAAGATTTCTTCGAGTATGTACTTAAATGTTTATAGAATACAGCTGTTATTTTATTTTGAGGTATTTTATTGTAAAAAAATTGTTCTCTTACTTATGCCACATCAGACTTTCAGGTGGTGCTATTTACACATGGCAGCAGTTCCATGGCAAATTTCAGTTTCCACATGTTCTATGTTTCATTCCAAACATTTTGGTATATAATTTATTGGGGTTATTCATTTTGGGACTTTTTTAGACTTGAAAGAAAATTACATGAAATTTGACCAAAGTTAGGTTGGACGTCCCCTTAATGTAGTGGTTGGAAATGATTGTTTTTTAAATATTATCTCATTTTTGGTTAACTAATTTTTTGTGAACCGAATTTATTTTGCTTTGAACGTTTTCATTTTCACCTGCGCGACAGATGATCGATAATTGTATTACGGAATTTGGAAACTTTTTGAAGCGTAACTAATGACTCGACGGAAAAGGAATTAGAATAAACGGTTCTGGGAAAAATGTTCCGGCTTGTACATCACCAGCTGAATACAGAAACATTTATGTCATAGCGGCGATTCCGTTAAATACAATGGTTTAAAGTTTAATGAATGTGTAATAAAAAGGATGAACGGGATGAAAAGTTGTAAAGATATGTCGTTTTCTTTTAATATTTTACTTGTTCGTTTTTGGACAGTTGGGACAGCATTTAGTTTTCAAATACAAGGGCAACGTGTGTCCAAAAGCTATGGAAGAACACTATCTCGGTTACCACGGATGAGCAATTGCACTTTTAAAACCCACTTTGTCCATTAATGGACGTTTATTCGAACAATAAAAGTCTTCGATAAATTTTTGCTTTTTTCACCTAGTAGCAGCTGCTAGTAGGGTGATAAATTTCCCCCGTAGGTTTAACACTGAATGAATTTATTCCAAAAGTAGAGACGGACTTGTTGACCTCTGACCTCTACCACACTCGTGTGGTCATGAACTGTTTTACGTTTGTGGGAGGCAAAATGAACCGACGTTTATCAAACGCTGACCGTCGCTGAAATGTTTAGTTTTAGAATACATGACAAATTTCAACTCTGCCTAACAATAAAACGAACAACAATTAGCAAAGAAAACGCAAAGTAAATCAATTGAAACCAAGCGTTGAAAAGCATACAAGTCCGATTGTGAAAGGCGGGGATATGATGAGTGATGTTTCATTTTCCAAATTAGGAAAGTGTAAATAAACAAATACACGTGTCGTCTGCTTTGTTTATAAAACTCAAGTTGAATCGACGACGAAAAAAACAACAATAGCCAACGAAAATAGGAAAGATAAACATTGTTCATTTACTTAGTATTTTTGCAACTTTAGCTCATGTTTGTAGGGGAATTATTGTTAGACAGAAATGTATCTCTGCACCTTGTTTATTTTTGGCAGTTTTGCTTGTCGATCGATTGGACCATTGTGCTCCTCACTTCTCGCAGTGTTTTGTAGCGAGTAACAGCACGATTTCGACGCGACTGCCCTGTAAATGATTTATCGAATAAACAAAATAAACGTATAGTGTTTTCAAGTAAAAAATTTATTCTACTCGTAGGATTAAGAATGAAACCGACTCGCCAGAGGCTCGTCGGTTTCATTCTTAATCCTACTCGTAGAATAATATTTTACTTGAAAACACTATACGTTTATTCTATATTTATGAATTCGGGTCGCATCACATTCCAGGACCGGAAGAGCGGTCTTCAAGCTCAAAGAATTAACTGGTAGTGTGCTAAAATGTTTTGGCTCATCAAACTGTTTTTCCCATGGATTTGCCTCGTTAATGTTATGGGAGAGTGAAGAGGCACTCTCCATAAATTGTGATTAGACTAAACAACCTTACTTCAAACATAATACAAAGGATATATACTGACCATGGAGCCTTTAACCCTTTACCTAACATGAAAAGCAGTCGACACTTGCAAAAAAATTATTGAATAAGTAGTTTTTTTCATCTCAAACACATAGGTTATGACCCCCCCCCCCCCCCTCGTTAAACGAGCTCGTTACAACGAGGGGTCATAACCTATGTTTTTGAGACAAAAAATGAAAACATAATTAAAATTAATTGGCGATTTTTGAAAATAGCGCTGGCCGCTTTTGGCCGTTACGTTGGGTAAAGGGTTAAGTTGCAGCGCTTTCATTTCATGGGTTTCCAGTAACAGAGGCCGCGGAATCGGGAGGGGGCACAGGGGGCACGTGCCCCTCCACTTTTTATCCACAGATATGTTTCGCAGTTACACAATGAGTTAAAATGGGCACATGCAACCTGTCAATATATAGGCATTCCTGTGACATTATTTGCAAATCCAAACAATATTTAGCCAAAAGAATCCCGCTTTCGGTCGCTTCGGTCCATTTCTTGTACTTCAATTATCTTACAACTCGAAGGCTGGCCTTCGGGTTGGAAGATGGTTGAAGTAGAAGAAACGGCCATGACAGTGACCACACAGCGGCATATTCATCTAAACGAGGGACTATATATAGCGAGTCATGGTACATTTACCTATTTACGATTGTAACCTTTCTCACACCAGTTCAAACCATGTAGCATTGCAAATTTGTGCCGCTCCACTTTTATCGAGCTTCCGCCGCCCCTGTCCAGTACTCAACCAATTAATCGTTTGATTAAAAAGAGTCAACTTCCATCATCCTCGAGCTGACGCTACGGCCATATTTGTCATATTGGTGGAGGAAGTAGCAACCCCTTGAGAAAAAGTGAATAATGACATGTCATTATCAGGAATTGCAACTTGTCATTCGCCTTTACAACAAGCGGAAAGTGAACTCAGATTGCATCGGTTGCATTATAAACTACCGATAACGCCAAATGGAAAGAAGAAAAGATTGCATTCCATTCTAGATTCTGTTTCAGAACACCTCTACCTGCTATTGAAACGATTGCATTTTGTACTGTATTCCGACGTGAGTCTATCAACTGAATGGGGACCCCATTGAACGTCGAGATTTCGGAAAACATGCAGAGGCGGCCTGGGCCAAGAAAAGTTACTGGGAGATGCAAAAGGGGGTTCCGGTCCGGAGTAAATTTTAATTTTGCGAACTGAAAGAACGCTGCTTCCTTGCATCCGAGTGGTCAATAGCAGTCCACATAGAGGAAATTTCGGTGGCATTTTTGTACCATCTTCATTACTCATTCGGCAAAAAATGGTTGCTTCAAGGGAGGTTCTGGATCCATCGGACCGACCATCGTTCGGCCCATTGGGAGAAACTTTTGATTTTTCAAACTGAAAGAACCCCCTTTCCTTGCATCCGAACGATCAAAGGCAGACGAGTCTGCTGGCATATCGAAATGTATTCTATGTGGACTGCCAATGGCAGTCCGCATAGAGAGCATTTAGATATACCGCCAATCTATGCAGTCAGGTCCATTTCGCTTTTTAATCATTTTCACGAAATTTCATGCACCAACAGGTGTTTGGCTGCATCAGTTTTGTGGGGCACCATACGGCCAGTCCATCTGCGAAGCTATGTCCCAGTCATCACTATCAGAACATCTGCTTAAACTATCAGCCTTTTTATTTACATCTCTCGGAAGCCACTTTGCTAAAATTGAGATATATTAAACACACTCGTCATGCACTTCCATGCTATGTGTTGTAAACTATCCTTTGAGCTACCGGTACTAAAAATTTGAACACCATTTTTATTATCGGTAAAGACTTGGACATTTTTCCCTTCCCACTCACTAGAACAACTAAATGAAGCGCGATGAACCGCTATTTCCCTCCAAGTGGAACTTTCCAAACCTTGACGAAAGTCCCAGCTGCCGACCACCTCACATTGAGTATGACGTTCGTTAATAGTTCGTTCCACCAAGGTGGTATGTTGTATATCATTTGCCAATTCATCGTGTCCAATACAGCACTTCTCACTCTCACAGTGAGATTCCTGCTGTCCATACACCGCTTCGTTCACCTGAGAACAATCTCCAACGTAGCCTGCTCCGAAGGCATCACGAATTAAAAATAAATTAGATGTCACGTTTTCTTCTGTAAAACTGGAACTCCTCGCGTTCAGACCCCCAACAGGTATCTTTCCAATACAATATCTCTTTCACAGCCTCATCTGTAATAACTACCGGTGAGTCCCAGCTAAGCCGTAATAACACACATTTATATAACGCGCGGGTCAACAATCTGACACCACAGCCAAAGACATGCTGACAAGTTATGAGTTGTTCAATAACTGAAGCTACAAGTCTACCCAACACTGCAAAAAATATAGGTTCTCTTTAGAACCAAAACTGGTTCTAATCTTGTCCCTGAGATGGAACCAGTTCTGTTTAAACAGTATTTATTTCAAATCAAATAGATTTACCAAGATTAGCATTCAATTTTAACAGAATATTACATGAACTGAAGTAGATTCAGCAGTAAACGTGGACCTTATTCAACGCAGTCGCCAAACATTTTGAAAGAAAGGATAAATGAACCAGTTTGGGTTCTGTATAGAATCAAAACTGGTTCGATATGCCAACTGTTCATATCTCCTTTGCTCAATAATGATTTGAGACAACCTCGTATAAGCTCTAAACTTACGGTTGAAACCCCCTCAATTTATGTTTAATTCTGTTAATATTTAATGTTAATCTTTCTAAATTTATTTGATTTGAAATAAATACTGTTTAAACAGAACTGGTTCCATCTCAGGGACAAGATTAGAACCAGTTTTGGTTCTAAAGCGGAGCTATAATTTTTGCAGTATACAATACTGGAACGGCTTTTCCTGCAACTTGCAGTAAAAGCGATTCCAAGCTAACAGACATTTTTCTCAATCTTTGTTCTGTAATATGCATTTTACCGTGCAAATTATCCCACACAAAACCATGCCATGTCACCGTCTGATTGGGATCCCAAACACATTGTTCCTCTGCAACGAGATTAAATTGTTACGAATTACCGATCTTGCTCTGCCAATCTTCTCCAAAGAAATTTCCCCCGCTATACCATCATCTAAAAACATAATCACCCGCAAAACTTTTCACCTCCAAAAGGTCACCGGAACCCTTATAACTGTAGTAAAAATAACCTGCGATAGCAATGCCAAATGGTTGAACGTTAAAAGTATAATAAGATTTAACACCTGTCTTGTCCAAAACCTACAAACCTTCTGTGATCAGGAAAAAGTTTGATATGATGATTTATATTCGAATGTAAAAGCCCAATAACCTCGGCAAAAGATCTCAACAACCACTTTGTAATCTTCATATTTGAACTTGAATTGCAGCAAGCATGAGTTAACGCCTCGACATTCCAGTGCCAATCTAGGTTTATTTTTTTCGAATTGTAAGCGTTTTACTACAACCTTAGATACACAATTTTGCTTAACTAACCTCTGGAGTTCCTTTTCCACAAAATCAGCATTTTGTCTGGCTGACAAGTTATTTTCGAGTTTACGTTCATTTTGGTGTAATTTTCTATAGCAAGCGATACCCCTTTTCAATAATGCTTAAACATTATCATTAGCCCCGCCATTTTCCCAAAACTTGCTTGTCCATTTTAATCCACCGGCCGAGGAAATGCTTTCACCCGTCTGCGTACTGCAGTTAT
Source organism: Pictodentalium vernedei (assembly GCA_031216915.1). Lineage (NCBI taxonomy): Eukaryota > Metazoa > Mollusca > Scaphopoda > Dentaliida > Dentaliidae > Pictodentalium > Pictodentalium vernedei. Next base: position 329,977,165 of record CM062297.1, on the reverse strand, counting down.
TGTTCAAATTTGCTACATCTTTTGAAAATACTAACGCCAAAGATTTTCCGACACACTAACATAGGACAAAGGTAAAGCTATAGTTATCTTATCTTGACCGTTGGCTTCAACTGTGCCACACTGTGCCCTCCAATGTCCGATCTTTCCACATCGAATACAAAATCCAGGTTTGAATTTTGAAGTCTGAAAAGTGGCACGTAGGCGTGCTAATGGTACTGCTGGCTTGATTAGCTGACGACTGCCCGTGCTGTTGAAAATAGGGATTAAATCAATAACGGTTTCTCTTAAAGGGACACATCTAGTATTGCCAACAAAGCTATAGGTGGGCACCACCAATAGAAAGTCCCCAGGTGTAAACAACGCATGTTTTCACATTGTTTACGACACAGCTGATAGCATTTCGTTGTGTTGACGACTCCATTTAAGAGTGGATAAGTCTATCGATGAATGACGATATTAGCGTCTTTTCGTATTTAGTTGTCCAGTTAATATATTCGGTTGATTGTCCGTTTTATGATGAAATATTGATTTTGTTACCTGTATGTATTTATGTGGTCAGTAAATTTGTAGCTATACTTCCTTCTGTGCGATCTCTCTAAATAACTGTTGTGAAGGATACACCCAATCATTTGGCGATGAACCGAAGGTCTTTCTCATCCCATCCCAGGGTCTTGATCGTTTCTAGAGTCTACATTATTGTGACAATTTTCCACCAAGAGAAAAGAAATGTCCCACTATTCCCAAGCCATGGATGAACATCCCAGCACCCCATTCCTCCACTGGCAAACCTTCTCGGCCGGCAGAAAGAAAGAAAATGAATGTGAGAAAAAGAGAAAGGTGGACAGTGGGAGTGGAAAACAGAGAGACTGTCGTAATAGGCTTTTAGATCACTCTAAATTCAAAGCAGTAAAAGCTGTGCCCGAAATAAAAAAAACATGCTAAAATACTGTCCGTGATTTGTCTAGGTCAAAAGTATTTCGAATTGTTCAGCAGGAAGAGTGATTTTCTTTCGTTTTTATGCTGTGTAAAAATGTTTTCAGCTTTGTACATCAACAGTATCTATTGAAAAGATAAATTTTATAGTAAATGTCTTTCCTTATTATACCTACCACAATTGTTTATAATAGGCTTGCACTACAGTGAAAGTCCCTAACTAGGAAGAATACTATTTTTCGCAAAAGCTCGATGAAAAAATAAGCCAGAAAAACTGGGCCGAGTGCGAACGGCGAACACTCGGTATGGGATGGTCTTCTTTGTACCAATACCACGGCTTCCGGTACCAGTGCGCAGACGTATAACAGAAGTGCCATTCTCTTTAAATCCACCAATATTGGAGTTCTGTGACTAGTGGAAGGAAGGATTCTTACCCGAGTAAGAAGATGGGAGGGTGTCTGGTAAACAACTGTGGTAGGAATAATAAGAAAGGATATTTACTATAAAATTTATACTTTCTATCAGCCTACTCACAATTGTTTACAGTAGGTTGAATAGACAATATGGGGGGGGGGATCATTTTACCAACCCACACATAACCTGACTGCGCTGGTACCGTTGGACAGGAGAAGAGAGCCCAATGTGTGTAGAGCCAACGCATCACAAACATCGATATAGAAAGATTGTGAGATGAGGCGTATGACCACAAGTGCCACACAGACAGAAAGGACAGTAATAATACAAAAGTATAGAACTGATCATTAAAGAATTCGAACTTGTCCAATAACAGTCAATCGAATCCTGCGAAAAGACAGGAAAGAAAAGGCCAAAACTGTAGAAATGGAAGAGTTGACAGAAAAGGTTATGGACGAGGATGGATGACAGCCTGAGCAGAAGAAAGAGGTCTCAGAGATAAATGATAATCAGACTGCTCCTGCAACTGACGCAGATAAAAAGTGGAGAAAGTTGAAGCGTTTCTCCAGAAGGTAGCCTACGTCCGACAACTTGACGGGGTTAGCATAAGCCCAGGAGGTAGACAAGGCACGCACATCGTGGTCAGAAATGCGATTGGTAATAATCGGCCCTCGCCAAACAGGCATAGGATGCTCTAATAGCAAGACAAATTCATCTAGAGATGGATTGAGGCGAGATCTTCTGTCGACCAGGAACCAGGGATAAACCGAATCGCTTCCTGCCTTTTCGAATAAATTGTGTACTGTTGGCGGAACTCCTGAAAAAAAGCTTGATAAACCGAGAGAGCGTGAAGCTCGCTAACTCTCTTGGCTGAGGCAAAGGCCACCAGAAAAGACGTCTTGTATGTGCGAAAACTCATGTTCACCTGAGATAAAGGTTCGAACGGCACCCCCACCCCCCCCCCCCCCTCCCAAGCAGAGCAACACCGAAGAAAGAGTCCATCTTGAGGTCAGCCACAAAACTCTAGGCCGTTTCAAAGAAAAGTGTCGAATGAGCTTGGAGAGGTGCGGATGAGTGCTGATGCGAAGCTTTCCCACATGCGAAAAGTTCTCCGAAAGCATAGACCTGTACCCTTTGATGGTTACATGTTGGACACCTCGAGAATCAGACAGATACACCAGAAACTCTGCAATCTCTGCAATTGAAGGATTGGCATAATCAACCCAGTGATCAGCACACCACCGACGGAAGGCCTTTCAGTTAGCCGCATAGGCTAAACCAGTGGAGAGCCGCCTTGAAGAAGAAATACTCTCCACTGATCGTCCGATTAGTCCGTTCCAACCCTGTGACAGAGCGTCCACGGCGAAAGCCAGAGGATCGGGATACGGAGACACTAAAGTGTCCACCTGATGATTCCAACGGGTGGCGAAAAGATCGATGTGGGGACGACCCCATAGACTGTAAAGTGACTGGAACACTGCTCTGTGAAGCATCCACCCGGTGGAAATGACTTTGCCCCGTTGGGATGGGGAGTTGGCTAGGATGTTCAGACGACCGGGAATATGACGAACCATCACGCCGGAGTTGACGTTCTGCAGTAAAAGATCGCGAGCCAGTTAGTACATTGGAACCCAGTTCGTGCCGCCCTGGTTCCGAATGTAAGCTACCGCTGACGAATTGCTAACGAATTGTCGGATAAGAGGAGGACCTGATGATTCGAGAGGTGGGTGATCCACTGTCGGAAACTCAAGAGAAGAGTCACAAACTCCTTCTGGTTGATGTGAAGAGCTGCCTGATCCTGGTCCCAAACACCGTGAATGGAAAGACCTAGAGAATCCAACGTCGCGCCCCATCCGAGATCGCTGGCATCCTCTAGAACACGATCGGAAATGGGTAAATCCATCGGAACTCCCTGCGTAATCCACTGAACGTCCGTCCAGGCGAGAAGGTGACTGAAAAATGCTGGTAACTGCAGAACTAGATCCAGAGGACCTACAGAGTGTCTACATTCGGTCTCCAACGACTTAGCAGAAAGTGTTGGAGAGGTCTGACATGCAGCTGACCTCAAGTGTTCTTCGGTTGCTCGGTCTCGGTGGTTGAAAACTCCGAGCTGTCACGGATGTGGGCTGGATCAGAGTCAGGGCGAAAGAAGAGACAATCAATGCCCTCGCCCTGGGAACTGCCTCCGTATTCAGATGTGTACGGAGATCCATCCTCAGATGACGAAACGACGGAGAAGAGAATCTACAGAGAATCTACATTCGGTCTCCAACGACTTAGCAGAAAGTGTTGGAGAGGTCTGACATGCAGCCGACCTAACGGAATAAGATCCGTCACCGAACCGCAGACACCGAGCAACCGAAGAATACTCCGAGCTGTCCACGGATGTGGACTGGATCAGAGTCAGGGCGAAAGCAGAGAAAATCAATGCCCTCGCCCGGGGAACTGCCACCGTATTCAGCTCAGTACGGAAGTCCATCCTCAGATGACGAAACGACTGAGAAGGAACCAGGTCCGACTTCTCCTCATTGACTCTGAATCCTAGCGACGAAAGCAGGTTCAACAGTGTGTTGAAATCGTACTAAAACGAGTAGCATTGGAGTGTCTCTGGAGGCTGTCGTCCAGATAAGGCGAAGTGGTCAACACGGACTGTGTGCGATGGAAGGCTAGCACATCCACCGGGTGAAGGTCTCAGGAGCCAGATTTAGGCCGAAGGACATGGCCTTGAACTGGTAAACATGTCCCAGAAAAGCGAACCAGAGATACTTTCGCGATGTCCGGTGAAAGCAACCATCTTTCAGATCGATGCTGGAAGCAAAGTCTCTCTGGTGAATGGAGCGGCGAACAGACCTGAAAGTCTCGATGCTGACCTTAGGAGCAATGATAGACTTGTTCAGGGTACTCAGATCGATAACTGGTCTGAGCCTGCAGTCCTTTCTAGGCACCAAGAACAGACGGTAATAAAAAAAAATGCTTTGATAGAAGAATGTTGATCTCCGTGATCAAAAGTTGCCGACGTGACACGTCTGACGGAAGTGGGGTTGGAAGCAGCACCCGTGACAGAGAAGGGTGCCCAAGAAAAGATTCCTCCGACCGGACTAACCAACGTCTAACACCTACGGGTCGGATGTAATCTCTAACCAAACGTCGGCAAACTCGGATATCCTTCCTCCAACCTGGGACGGATCGAGGTGAGGACCTTCATTTTGAGACTCGGCGAGGCTCGCAAGAAGACAAACCACCTCCTTTGCTAGTAGAAGGGTCCTGAGATCTTCCTCTGTTCTTACCCTTACCGCGCGAGTAAGAGAAAGTAGGAGTAAGAGAAAGTAGTAGAGGCTGGAGGATCAGCCCTCGGTTTCGCAGCGGACGAAGCAGGAGGGCGCTTGTTGGGCTTGGTGCGGCCTTCAACAGAGGGTGGATCAAGCAGGCGTACCAACAGCTGATCCTTCGAATGACGCAGAACGTCATCTCGGACCGTCCACACTGAACCATGGAACAGACACGCGGTTCCAGCCTTCGGAGTTCCCTGCTTCCGGGGTCTTTCGGCCCTACCAGGCGGTGCAAGTGGTCGAAGTTTTTGTGGCCTTAAACTCTAAATTGAGTTCCAAGGCTATGAAGTTTTAAGCTCCGGAAGAAACTCAAAGACAAAGTCGAGAGCCGCCCCAAAGTCAGAAGACTGATGGATATCGTCGTCAGGTGTGTCGGAAGACACATAGCCAATCTCGGGCATACCAGCCAAAGCCCCCATGATGTAGGAACACCAGTCTGATCGGACAGCGATCTGCTTCCAATCCCTGCGAGTCCGACGTGAGAAGGACCAGGCAAAGTGGTGAGTCTGACCATTTCACCAGGGATGGGTCAGGATCCTTAAAAACACCCGACACCAAACGACGGGTGGCAGCCGAAACCTCAAAAGTTAGATGCTTATGTGGGTATGGAATACCCCGAGGATCGGAAGTGCGGGAACTCGTCGCGGGCCTCTGTGCCGGTACCGCTAAACTGGCAACACGGCCAGAAATAGAGGACCTACCATGAACATCTGGATCCACAGCAAACGATTATTGGTCCGAAGGTCGAGAGACCGAAGCAGAAAGACCGACGTGCAACCCCTTCCGACTTCGCAGAGTTGAAGTCAGGGAAGGTTGAGGCCGATGTCGCACATCCAAAGGAGCAGATACCTGCAGGGACAGCCGACGCCGGCTGAAACGGAGACTGTGGAAGACGTCACCGACTGAGACGCAACTGGAGTGGATACATCAGTAGCTGTTGGCAATGGCGGAAACGAGGAGGGAGCAACCGAGCTCGGCTCCAAAGGAGGATTCACAACCTGAGTGACAGCCTCAGATGTCGACAGGAGGGGAACGTTAATTCCGGCACCAGGCATCTCTTTGCTGAGAACATCAACAGCTACCGCGGTATCCAACGCAAGAAAAGACAGCGAATCTCCCAAGGAGGCGGTAGAACTCTCTCCAGACAGGGTCGATTCGGGGGGCCTGAACGACCGCGGGAGTGGGAGGAACGCCCACAAGCACGTACAACACGAGTTACCGATGCCCAAAAGGAAGAAGACCAGGAACCACAAAGCCCACAGGGTTTTCCAACAGAACACCCATTGCAAATGGAGCAGGAAGCATGGGAGTCGTCCACATGGTTTGGTAAAAAACAGTGCTCACAGGGCACCGTCGGATGCGTATCTGATGAGTTCAGTGTGGGTGGGAAGGTGAGCCCAAAGAAAATATGCACAAAGGACACCCCAAACTACTAAAGGAAGGTGGCGGGAAATTGTGACCCGACAGGAACACAGGAGAACCCAACAGAAAGAAGGGGTAGAAAGGACAGAAATTCATCCCTCAACAAAGAGAAGAGATTCCACCACAACAGCACGGTACGCGAAAACGCAAGCGAAATCGACACAGAGAATTATAAACACGGAAAAAACGGCGAATAATTCTAGAGAGAATATAAAATACACATCCTTGTATGTCTGGATGTGAAGCAGCAGGTTTAGGATTTCGCAATCCAGACATAATCACTTTAATAAACGAGTCAAGGTATCACTAATGAGAGCAATCACAAAAGGAATCTTGTTAAGATGGCAGAAAAAGGATGACACTTCTGTTATATGTCTGCGCATTGGTTGGGGGAAGCCGCGGTATTGGTACAGAGATTCGGGTCCCCTGCTAGGTGTGCGCCGGTCACACTCGGTCCAGTTTTTTTTTTTTTTTTGTCTTATTTTTTCCTCATGCTTTTGAATCACTTTTTCTTTCCCAATTAGCTTGTGGAAGAACAAAAAAATAGAGAGTATACTTCCGAGTTAGGGGCTTCACCGTAGTGCAGCCTGTTGTAAACAATTGTGAGTAGGTTGATAAGAAATGGAATTTTCTGTAATTTTGGTACACTGAAAGTCCCAAAAAGCGGTGTCCAAAATAAACCAATCCAAAAGTCTCTCTCGCAAGATCGAACAGAAAGAAGTTTAGCCACAAAATGAGCTCACCGCTTTTGTTTCAACAATCGCCCATTTTGTGACAAAATAGACTCTCTCACCACTTTTGTTACAACAATCGCCCATTTTTGTTACAATTTTTGTCACTGTGAAAAATGAAGTAATCTGCAAATACTTGGACGTGACGTTCAGTCATGATTATCAAAACCTGTACCAACATCATATACCCGTGTGTGTAGGAGTTCTAAAGTTGACCATTTATGGAAAATTCTAACTTTTAGAGTAATGGGACTGCCGTTTCTTTCGCGAGCTCTTGGACACAGTCTTCTTGGATGAGGCGTCTTTTTACTTTATACAGTAATCTCCTGAATGTCTCGCCATTTCTATTCTTTTTTATAGACAGCATTCACTTAGTTCAGTAGGGCCTTTTGTCAATACTCTTTAACCAGTCGCCACAGTATTTTAGGAGGGCACAGTGGCCAATTGGATAGCCTGTCGGCCATGTGATCGAGAGGTCATGCGTTTGAATCTCGCTAGTCACTCGCGTTGTGTCCTTGAGCAATGCACTTAACCTCACTTGCACGAGCGGGATCACGGTGGCACAGTGCGCTAAGGCGTATAGCACGTCGATTGTACACACGCCTTCAACCACTGGTAACCCTGTCTCTGCCGGGTTAGTATGTTGGAGAGTCTGACAGTTACTCGCCACTGATCTGTGGTTCTCTCCGGGGACTCCGACTTCCTCCATCAGTAAAACTGTCTGACACGAGATGACCCTGGCTGTTTAAAATGTTTAACCGTTAAACCCAATAAATAAATAAATAAATAACAGTATTTTAGAAATGAAGTAAAAGTTTGAAAAATCTATATAGAAATCTTTAAAATAAAACTAAAACTATGAATGTCATTGAAATGAGATCACTGAGCCTGTTTCAATGAGACTCAGACTTGTATTGTTATTTTGACAGATTGTAACGTTTCTTTTTACATTGGCATAGCGGAGGTTCGAACCCACGCCGAGAGAGTTTCCTTCGGCACCAACCGCCTAGCGAACCTATTCTGAACCACGCACACCACTCGGCCACCGACAGACTCCAAAAGGGAATGCTAGTTAACCAAGTATATACGAAGCCAGTACAGAACACACGGAATACTCAATTATTTAATTATTCATCAGATAGATGCATCTAAGCACTTAATTCTACGAACTGCACCTCAGAAGAAATCAGCGACAGTACTTGTCTTTTTCAAATTTCTCGGATGCCATAGAATTAAGAAAGGACGCTGCTTTTGTTTACATTGGCATAGCGGGGGTTCGAACCCACGCCGAGAGAGTTTCCTTCGGCACCAACCGCCTAGCGAAACTATACTGAACCACGCACACCACTCGGCCACCGACAGACCCCTGCAGTTCGTAGAATTAAGTGCTTAGATGCATCTATCTGATGAATGCGTAACGTTTCGTTTTACGGTATTAGTCTTATTGTGGGTAATTATTTGACTTTTCTGGACTCCATGTTAGAAACATGTTTATGGATAAAGATCAAGTTCGCTGATATCGAGTGAGAAAACGTATAGTGGTAGTGTGTGGTCAGTGGATGGTGGGGAGTAGGGTAGGTGGGTGGGTGGGAGGAACACCGATTATACTTCAGTACAGTATAACGATTTTCTTTAACCCCCTCATGCAGAGTGGTTTTCTGTTTTTAGAAAACCAATATTGGAGTAAGTCTCATTTTCCTTCAAATATAATAACAATATTATGGAAGTCATTGAAACCCTTTCGTGGAGCAGGTTTCAATGACAATTATATTTGTGTGGTTTTGTATAAGAAGTTCAAATCTATTCCGGTTAGCGCTGGATTTATTAACTCCTGAAGTTAGCTTAACGTTCGCCTGAAGCTAGTTTGATGTTCAAAATCCATTACATTTTAATTCAACTGTTTTTCTTTTTTAGTACAGTACTGTTCACAAACAAAACAAGCTAAAAACCTCGCGGCTGTGAATGCCAGGTTGGAAAGTTTCCAGTCTGACATTCACTGTCGACAGGTTTTAGGCTGTCTTGTGCGTATACACGGTAAAGCAAGGTTCCAATGAAAATTTGGAACCTTGCTGTTGAATGCCGATTGTTGAAGTATTTACAATCTAATATCAAAGTGTCAATACAAGTTATCTCCGTCAACATGTATGGTATTTGGAGATTTAATACCTGGATGTCTGTTTTTAAACACCAAGCAGCAGGCGAGATGTTTAAATGAGACATCCAGGTATTAAATCTCCATATACCATACATGTTGACGAAGATAACGTTTTTATTCCGTTTTTAACACAACAGAAACACAGTGGAAATAAATTTGCGGACACCTTTCTCACCTCCGTGATTGTTTTGTTTTTCCAAACGAAGAAGACAACAAATAAGAGTTACATTCCTTGGGTCGTTCAGGAAACGAGAAAACAGGAGTTCGTTGACATTTCGTCCCCTGAGTTCCAATGTGTTCTTTGTACCTGCTGTCACATTGAACACATTGGTACTCAGGGGACGAATTATTTGCTCTTATTTTATTTTTCTCAAGTTGTTTCATTTTAATTACTCGCCTATTTAATTTATAACGACAAAATATGATCGAATTGTCGGAAATCTGATAATATTTGCTAGTATTTTAAGGTTTTTTGGTTCATTATTTATCTCGAGAGGAGTAAACGCGGAATGCTTTCGTTTAAACCATATAACCCCGATGTTTCGCGTGCGCTTTTACCCTGGATGTGGCACACTCTCATATACATTGGATGTTGGGTGTACTCTTTGCCATGGTTATTTGTCAAAGGCATTCTGGCCAATCAAAAGACAGAGTTTATCGGGGTATAGGGACAATGTGATATAAACCATATTTACGCACACGTGAATATGACTTAGCAATGTTTGCATACTAGCGCTGGTTGCCTTTATAGTCAGTCAGCACGGGTATGCAAACATTTCCAATATAAATTTTACATATTTGACTTAGTAACCTTTGCAAACCAGTGCTGGCCACCTATATAGACAGCCAGCACTGGCATGCGAACATTTTCAGTATAGATTCAGCATATCATATGTTGTGTACTCCAACAACAACAAAAAACAACATCTGAGAACACCCACTTCAATGCAACACAGTTGAGGTAGTTTGGGGCTATGCGGGGCGCATTAAACACTGCGTTCGTGACTTGTTTTTCAATCACATGTGTTGTTTGAACAATTGGTTTAGGTTTAGTCTGTATTGTATTATCAAGGAAGATCTGTCATAACTGAACACAAAAGCACATGCGGACTGTTTGATTCAGTTCTGAAAGCTCTCTCCCCTAGGAGAGAGGTCCTCGATTCGAATCCCATGTGCGGCAACCGCGTTGTGTCCTTGGGCAAGACACTTCACCCCCATTGCCCGCGTGGGGGCACGGTCACGTTGTGTACTAAGGCGTACAGTACGTCGATGGTGCACCTGTCTTCAACCAATGCTAACCCTGCTTGTGTGGAGTTGGTATGTTGGGGAGCTGACAGTTGCTCGCCGTTGCTCGGTGGTTCTCTCCGGGTACTCCGGCTTCCTCCATCCGTAAAACTGTCACGGTCATAGTTAGCCATTGTGCAGAAATATGTGACCTTAAACACCAATAAATAAATAAATAAATAAATCTCCCCTAGGAATGTATGATTCTTCTCTTCATCTACGTGACAATGGTTTGGTTTGATAATCATTATTGGATTGTTGGTGTTTTATGACACTTTAATAGCTGAAGTCATATTGTGTCGAAGTTTTACATGTGGAGGAAGCCAGAATACCCGAAGAATACCACTGAGCAGCGGCGAGTAACTGTCAACTCTCCAATGTACTAATCCCACAGGTGCAAAGTTAGCATTGGTTGTAGGCATGTGTGCTATCAACGTGCGATACGCCTCAGCACATGGCGTAACCGTGCTCCCAAGCGGGCAGTTGGAATTAAATGCCTTGCCCAAGAACACAGCGCAAGTTACCCCGGCCAGGCATCAAACTCACAACCTTCCGATCTCAAGACCAACTCTCCAATCACCAAGCAACCGCGCTCCCGATAATCATGACTAAACGTCACGTCTAGCATTACTTGCAGATTACTTCATTTTTCATACTGACAAAAATTGTAACAATAATGGGCTATTGTTGTAACAAAAGTGGTGAGCGAGGGGTTTTTTGTTACAAAAGTGTGCGATTGTTGTAACAAAAGTGGTAAACTCATTTTGTAACAAAAGTGGTTTATTTTTAAAAAAAGTGGGGATCTGTAACAAAAGTGGGCAAGTAGTGTTGTAACAAAAGTGGTGAGCTGCAACAAACGTGGTTAATGTAACAAAAGTGATTGCAACAAATATTTCATCATAAAATGGACAATCAGCCGAATATATCAATTGGGCATATAAATTGGAAAATATGCTAATATTGTTATTTATCATATGAATTGTCCGTTTTGTTCACTTTAAAACATTTGATATTTTGCTTTCATATTAATCAGCGATAACTAAAGCATTCCGTCGATTTCCTTGGTCAGTTTCAAAACTAGACAATTTGATTGGCTGAGCAAAATACAACTGGGACATATTTTCAAAATTTGCATAATTGGGGTTGGGAGATTTCAATGGTCAATTTCAAAAAGGACAATTTGATTGGCTGAACAAAATACAACTGGGTCACATTTGCATAATTTGATTAGGGAGAATGTACATTATCTGCCCTATTTTGGGTGGGTAATATTGCATTAACCCTTTACCTTACATAACGACCAAAACCGACCAGTGCTATACACAAAAAGTTTTTCATTTTCTGCTTCCGTCGCGCTCGTTCCAATGAGGGGTCATAACCTATGTTTTGGAAGCAAAAAATGAAAATTGTTTAGTTATGTGAGGATGTTTTTTTCAAGTGTCGTCTGCAACACACGTCAGGTAAAAGATTAAAAAGTCTTACTACGTCGTTAATTTGTGCATATGTGTGTCATATGATAAATAGAATATGAAATGAGTGTTTTTGTCATATAATATTTATGAAACTCGTCCGAATTTTCTGTTTGGGCTCGCTAGAGGCTCACCCAAACGGAAAATTCTTAGACTCGTTTCATAAATATCATATGAGAAAAACACTCATTTCATATTCTCTATTTATCAATAGCCTTATCCACTCTCAGATGGAGTCGTCAACACAACGGAATGTGTATACCAGATGTGTCCCTTTAAATCTTTCTAGCCTCTGTTTATTCTTGTTTCATCGACTGAATCATCTGCTGATTATTCTGGTATTCGTTGACCACCTTCCATCCGAGCTCAAAGCTGTCTGCTACTTTCAGCATCTTCTGACGCTGAGAAATTATTTTAATACCTTCAGCTATTTTGTCCATTGATTCTAAGTGTGTCCTTGGTCATCGGTCTCTCGTTCAATAAAATGTCAACATCCTTGAATATGTTGTAGACTTTTGCATTAAATTTGAACTTCTCCTCTCTTCACCCATAGTAACTGTACAGCGGTATAACGCCATTGGTAGGTTAGCGGTGCTAAGAGCTAACAGTAGACCAATGGGGGTCTATACCGCCCGTACTATATTACAGTCCCGAACAGCGGTCAACGTCTCTATGACGTCGGGTGTGCATCATAACGTCCCAGCTTCATGAGCAACGTCAACCGTTTCGCGGAGAAAATGTTCAAGAAGAAGTCCACCTTCCCCGTCAATTTTTCATCACACACCCATACTATATCCCCAATGCCATATTCATACATGATACCACATAGCAAACCATATATGCAGTGGGGGTACCACTTGACGGATCTAGCTAGATGAAAAGTAAACATGTCTCATGTCAGCTCTGGCAAAAAGCTCGTGTTTCTATGGGAATTTAACATTGGTAATCAGGCATGATCTGTCCATCTTACACTACTGCCGTTCATCAAAGGTTCTGTGCTAGTGCTACATATTTACACTCTGTCTTTATTTGAGAGCCAGTGTTGTGTAAAAATTAATATCCTTTTCCAAACAATTCTGTAGACCAAACACGACAACATTCTCATAAATTCTTTATACCATTAATCTCCATTTTTTCGGATGTTGGACCTAACGTGATAAGTTAATTGCGTTCGTGATACTTTCTGCGCTGGTTGGTGCTTCAGAGGATTGATATTGTAAATGTCCTTTCTCACGGAATAAAATGAAACTGATATCAAGGAACATTAACCTTTAGAATCGTTAAGCCTATTTATATCAAGCGGTCACGATTAGCAATTGTGCAGAAGTATGTGATCTTAAACACCAATAAATAAATAATTAAATATTACATACAGAAAAATATTGATGGATTCCTAGTCGTAAGATGGATAGTTTCTATATTTCCAACACAGAATCACGCAAATACCCTTTCTGCTGTGTGTGACACGCAATGTATTAAATGATGGATGTAGGGGAGTGTGACTCCACTCCCGTCAATATTTTTTGCATTTGGGACATTTTCGTTGTATTAGAGTCGATTAGCGCTTTTTGGTAATTATGTACTTTTTTTACTAGACTAGATTTGTTACTTTGAATTCTGTCACACAGACATAGTCGGTTATACAACTGGAGGCATGTGGTACCCGATCCGAGTTGGCGCGCCAGCATGACCAATTGGAGTACAGTATTAGGCGTTATAATTTTATATGGGAAGTTGGGAAGCCCATTCGTCACGATAATACGGAGGCGTATTAATGCCCAGGCGCGTAGCCAGGATTCTATAATAGGGGGTGCCGTAGCTAGGTTCGAGGGGGCCAAAGATGATATTTGAAAGGCTGTTGTCTGGGGTTTCGGGGGCCTCTCCTAGTCCTAACTAGAACCCTCCAGTCGTAGCCCCTTCCTCCCACGTCACTTCAGGGAAGTGGGAGGAGGGGGCAACGGCCGCAGGGTTCTATTTAGGGCTAGGCCTCCCACCCCATCTCACACCCTCGAGACAATTTTTAAAAATGTTGTATTTTAAGAACAAATCTGTTGCGTGTGTAGCTCCAATATTGGAGACCATTTTGGGGCATAATGTTGTCTGAAACTTGCATCGGGGCATTATTTGTTTTTTGGGGGGGGAGGGGGGAGGGGGGGGGGGCAGCGAAAAAACATTTGGGGGGCAAAACGTTAGAGAAATTTATTTCACAGTTATCTCTTAAATTAAGACTTACATATCTCCAAGTTAAGACCTATTATCTTTGAATTAAGACCAACGTATCTCTAAATTAAGATTTACAGTATCTCTCCAGTTGAAACTAATGTATCTCTGAATTAAAAATTATTATCTCTGAATTAAGACTTACCTATCTCTGAATTAAGACTTACGTATCTCTGAATTAAGACTCATGTATCTCAGAATTAAGACTTATTATGTCTGAAATTAAGACTTCTGTATCTCTGAATTAAAACTTACAGTATATCCTAGATTAAGACTAACCTATCTCTGAATTAAGACTTTTTATCTTTGAATTAACACTTGCAGTATATCATAAATTAAGACTTACTTATCTCTGAATTAAGACATGCGTATCGCTGAATTAACACTTATTACCTCTGAATTAAGACTTTTGGGATATTTTAATTAAGACTTACCATATCTCTTAAATTAAGAGTTACGTATCACTGAATTAAGACATAGATTCAGATTCAGATTCTTTATTCACGGTATGTATATATGCAAGATGTTAACAAAAGATAAACATTATACAAGAGTAACAAATAGCATATCGTGGGAAGTGGCATAGCCAGTTTGGCTGTCTACCAGCCACCCCATAAAGGAAAGAGAACGCGTGAACAGACTGTCACTAGATGGGTAAAAACGGAGCAATCAATCTTATCTGTGATAGGGATGCCGGTTTTTCCGTTCCTTGGATCGAAACTATGTTCTAATGTAAAAAGACAGGATAAAAAGCCAGCGGGAGGGTGGTGTTTCTGTTTAGGCAGAGAGCAACCTGCTTGACAAATTACCATCATTGCTCCGCGTAAAGTTCAAGAGCCACAATCAGTCAAATCGAGTGGTTAACATCGTTCCAACTTGAGAAGATCCTGATCTTTATAATTGGACGAAGGGTCTATATCGGTGGACGCACTATGGGGGCGAATGCCGCAAACTGGCTGACATCATTCAGGTGTTGGCCAGTTCACTGCATGTGACTCCCCATGAATAGCCGACCGACTTGACCAAACACTTGCTTAAATACGTGTTCCCGACTGCAGGTTTTTTTCTCAAGAGTATTGTTTACAGCTTCTTAACCGTGTGTGGCTCTACGCGAGGTTAGTGGGTGCAACTAGAGGGAAAACGCAGCAGGTTGCATTGGATGAGGATGCAAGATTAGGACATATCGCTCGACTAGTATGTTTCTATTGCGGATTTGTTTAATTTGTTAATGGTCCTCTATGATCAATATTTACCAAGTACAGTCTGGACAGTAGGGATTATCGCAACGGACATAAGTCGAATATGACGAAATGAATGTTGAGGTCAATGTTTTCTTAAATGTAGCCCTGTTACTGATATTTCGAACTGTGTCGTCTAAAGAGTTCCATA
Organism: Pictodentalium vernedei; assembly: GCA_031216915.1. NCBI lineage: Eukaryota > Metazoa > Mollusca > Scaphopoda > Dentaliida > Dentaliidae > Pictodentalium > Pictodentalium vernedei. The sequence goes on along the minus strand of CM062297.1, from coordinate 329,961,819 downwards.
GTTACGGAATGGCGTATAGATGAAGTTTATCTAGGGTTCGTGTAGGCCTAAGTCTTAATTTAACCCTTTAAACAACGTAACGGCCAAAACCGGCCAGCGCTATTCTCAAAAATCGCCAATTAATTTTCATTATTTTTTTCATTGTTTGTCTCAAAAACATAGGTTATGACCCCTCGTTGGAACGAGCTCGTTCCAATGAGGGGTAATAACCTATGTTTTTGAGACAAAAAATGAAAAAAAATAGTTATTCAAAGATTTTTTTTTTTGCAAGTGTCGTCTGCTTTTCATGTTATGTAAAGGGTTAAGAGATAACTGTGACATAAATTTCTTAAGTGCGGTATTAAAACGCTTCCGTACAACCATCACATGACTTTATCCACAAATAAACTTCCAAGAATTTCTGAGTTTCTGAGCAATATTTCCGACTGATATTCCAACAATATCATCAAGATGTAATTGGATATTTTATCAGTCGAACCGTAAGCTATCACAGTCTGGACTAATCAGGTTTATCCCTAACCCCCCCCCCCCCCCCTCCTCAATATACATTCATCAATCGGTCAGCTTCGCAACGTCCCTGTCGACGACGCATTGACGAGGTTGAACAACGCTCGTGTACAGACGCATTAGTGTACATGTAGAGGCAGGGACATAGAAACAGGGGACACAGGAGGCACATGTACCCTCCCACAACTTTTTTCGAAAAATAGTCGAGAGAGAGAGGGCGTGTTGAATATGAAGCCAAAAATGTGCGTTTTTCGCAGTGCTGAAGTGCCTAAGTTCCATATGTTGCTTTGTGTATTATTACACGTCTGTTCTATGTAATCCCATTCTACAGCAACACTAAACCGTGTGGAAAATGAAAATATGTTCCGCACATATGTACGGAACGGAAATCGTTGACGGACTATTTTTAAATAGAAACGGAATTTCACTGGAATTTTCTGCACATCGTGTTGCGCAATTACAATTTGAATCGCTAGCGATAGCTGGAAATCGTCCCCTGAGATCTAATATGTTCTATGTGCCAGTAGGCCAGTAGGCACATAGAACACATTGGAACTCAGGGGACGAAATGATAAAAAGGCTTCCCCTCGCAAATTTGGTTGGCAATAAAATGTGTTCTTTTTGTTGATAGTTGCAAAATGAATTGCTTTCTAATAATGTTTTTTTTTATAGACGTGAAGGCGTGTAATAAACACAGAACGACACGTGTTCCATCGCGGAAGGATAAAACTCGATGCCTACGGCCTCGGTTCTATCCTTCCGCTTCTGTTTGCGTATTCCTATTATGCCACTCCGGCAAGTGGTCCACCACTGATATATATCAGTGGGTGGGTGTCCTTGTTTGGTCGTGCCTCCAAGTTCGAATGCTTCCTATACGTTCCCGAATATGTGTCCATATCAGAAAACATTGTGGGGAGTGTCCCTTCAACATACACTGCGCAATGAATTTTCCAAATACAGTTATAGACTCGCCCCATGCAGGTTCGGACGCATTATGTAAACATTTTGTGCCTGCAAACGAGATAAAAAATTCTTAAATTTTCTTTTTTCTATTTCTGTTTCAGTTCAAGGTCTTCAGTGCTTCGTCTGCAACTCTTTGGGAGACAAAGACTGCCTTGACGCCGATGTGCAGCCAGTAGAATGCAAGCGGCATGAAAAAATATGTGTAAAATATGAGGGTACACTGAAGGCATCAGGTAAACCTCTCAACTTCAGGCACAAATTGACACTTTTTTTTTTACACTCTTATGATTTTTGTTCATATGTTGCATTGAATATATAAATCGTTTCCCAAATGTGAACTAATGCTTATAACATAAGGTATACATAGTCATGTTTTTAACCCTTTACCTTACACGAAAGGCAGACATCACCTCCAAACAACATTTTCATATTTTGCGTTAAAAACATAGTTTATGACCTCTCATTGGAGCGAGCTCGTTCCAATGAGGGGTCATAAGCTATGTTTTTGAGATACGGAATGAAAAAGTAATGAAAGTTTCAAGTCCTGTCTCTTGTCGAATGATGTAGAAAGCGTTCCAATACAGGCGAATGGGGATTGTAAAATATACTATTAGACAAACGTAAAACATAGCAGAGGACATACATCCCGAACACCACAGTATATGAGGCGTCGATTAGAATGCAGCACTTTTGAACCACATATTCATGGGTGTAACTATGGGGGTGTAGAGGGGTGTGACACCCCCAATAATTTTCAAGTCAGGACATTTTCGTCAGAGTTGGAGTTTTAGATATCAATTCGCTCTTGCTTGGGGTTTAACGCCACTTCCGACAGCCAGGGTCACTTCGTGTCGGACAGTTTAACGGGTGGAGGAAGCCGGAGCACCGAGCAATGACGAGTAAATTTCAGACTCCCCAACATACTAACTCCACACAAGAAGAGTTAGCATTGGTGGAAGACAAGTGCAACATCGACGTGCTGTACGCCTGAGTATGCAACGCCATCGTGCCCACGTGGGCAATTGGGATGAAGTGTCTTGCCCAAGGACACAACGCGGTTGCCGCAGGCGGGATTCGAACCGAGGACCTCTCGGCTGGTAGCCTGCATCTCTACCTACTTAGCCACCGCGCTCCCTCTTGCTGGTAATTATATACTATTTTCTAAAAAGGCGATATGTCATACTACTGTTTGCATAGTTTATTTATTCACTAATGAATTTCCAAGCAGTCTTGGGTTCTCTTAACTACAATCCCCACTGACTAAAATATTCCAACTACATCACCAAGGCAAGCCTTCGGCGAAGGCATGCCTTGATGTAGTAGGAATATTAGCCAGTCGGAATTTGCGCCACCACAATCTGGGGAAAACATGTTTGCACAACCTTCCTTCCCCCATCGGTCATCTTCGGGACGCCTCTGCGACATATTGCCCATGGCGACAGAAGAAACAAAGAAGAAATGAAAATGAACGTGAACGTAACTCCGTTTGCAAGCTGGCGCATAAATTGAGAATCAACGTCAGTAACGTGCCATATCGAACTTGCAACACTATCCACCGGATGGTGAAACAAATATCTCTCTGACAGAAGTGAGGTTACAAAAACAATTTATTTATTTATTTATTTATTTATTTATTTATTTATTTATTTATTTATTTATTTATTTATTTATTTATTTATTTATTAGGGTTTAACGACACATTAACAGTCAAGGCCATATCGTGTCGGTGTCAGTTTTACGGGTGGAGGAAGCCGGAGTACCCGGAGAGAACCACCGAGCAACGACGAGCAGCTGCCAGATCCCCAACATCGTAACACCACACTGCAACACAGGCAGGGTTAGATTGGTTGAAGACATGTGTACCATCAGCATGCAGTACGCCTTAGTACACGACGTCATCGAGCCCCCATGTGGACAATCGGGGGTGCCTTGCCCAAGGACACAACGTGGGAGTCCGAATCGATTGCGTGCGTGCGTGCGTGCGTGCGTGCGTGCACAGACATTTCCTACTGAAATGTTTTTTTCTTTTAATATGCCGCCGAAGCATTGTTTTCATTTACTGAACCCTGATGGGTTTCAAACATGACAAAAAATACATAAAAAGATTTAAACTAAGTGATGAGCTTTGGAACTGGTTAAACTGACTGGCAATAATTGATGTTATTCATTGATGGGCTCTAGTCCTTACAAGGATGTTTGGTTTTCTTATAGGCGATGACAGGTCGAAGATTCAAAGGTTCATTTAATATAGCATTGGTTAAATTGAATTCATCTTTTAACAGTTTTGATATTTCGATATTCATTCTGTTGCATGTTAAAGTGAAAGGAATGATGAACCTCCTTTCGCATTCTCCCTCTGATATGTTCATACCAAATGGCCGGAGGGTTTGAAGCGTATTGATCCAAAAAGCTTCACGTTTTTTTCTAAATCTATCCGTTTCTTCGAATGTGGCTTTGATTGGTGGTTGTTCAATGGGATGGATTTCGAAATCGTCCAAAGAATGACCAGGTAGGTTAAAATGTTGTGCTACTGGGGCATCAGCATTATGTTTTATATCCTGTTTGTGTCTAGTAGCACGTTCTCGGAATGGATTTTGACTTTGACCAACATACTGCTTCCGACAGCGTTTACAAGTGATAAGGTAAATAATGTTTGGTGAATCACAATGGAGGGGGTCACGGATCTGATAATGATTTTCGTTTGTTCGGAGGAAAATTCCTCTTTCTGATCAGGCATAAAAGTATGCAATCTACAACGAGGCTTTTTGCAGTTAATTACCGCGCCACTGCCATTCTGCAACGGTTCGTTGTGTTCAATTTTCAGTGGTTCGAAATCAGTAGTTTCTGCTGGAGTTCCGAGTTTTTTCAGAGTTTGAGATTTCAGGCTACGCAAAAAGCGCAGTGTGTATACCCCTCGATCTAAGGGCGCCAAACAGAGTAGAAGAAGCCTCATTGAAATTTACCCTATCACTTGAATTGCGGTGGAAACGAATGAGCTGTGATTTGATGATATCTTTAAATGTATGTTGAGGATGAAATGATTTTGTGTGCAACAATTGATGTGAATCAGTTGGTTTAAAATATACTTTATAATCTAAATGACCGGATGCCTGAAACTGCTTGCCTTTATACACGGTCACATCGAGAAAATCAACAGAACTTTCACTGATAGTAGTTTTTAATTTAATGTTTGGATCATGATTGTTCACATTTTCTAAACATTCATCAAAATCTTCTTTTGAATGTTCCCAAATAAAAAAAATGTCATCTAAATATCTAAGATATATGAGAGGATGCTTTGCACATTTGCTTAAAGCATTTTCCTCCCATTCCGCTACATAAATGCTTGCAAAATTGGGACTTCATCTTTTTCCCATAGGACAACCCATTATTTGTAGAAAATATTCTCCATTGAATTGAAAGTCATTACCTTTTAAGCTCAGCTCTAAAAGATCCAAAATTTGTTCATCCGGGCGTTTTGCATCCGCATATTTTTCAAATGCATTTTTAACCAATTTAACACCTTTATCAATATCAATGTTCGTATACATACTGTCGATATCCAAAGTAGCCAGGATAGTATTTTCGATATTTCAATTTCGAAATTTTGGACAGGAAATCCTGTGTAGTTTTGAGATAGCTCGGATGTCTATTCGCAAAAGGTTTAATATGATAATCAATTAGTTCCGAGATCGAATAAGATTCTGAGTTACAATCTGATACAATTGGCCTCCCGGGTGGAGTTAAGTCCTTCGTCCATGAAGAACGGCCCTTGTGGATCTTTGGTAGGTGGTAAAATTGTCTTGTTTGAGTACTGAGCTCAGCTGTTAAATATTTCAATTGTTTTTTTTTTTTTTTTGGTTTTTTTTTTGGGGGGTTATGTGACCTTCGTCGAGGAGAATTTTTAAGATCTTATTGAATTTTTCGACATTACTAGGCCAAATAAGTTAATCTATTTTCTTATAATTTTTAGTATTGCTGAGTTGCCTCATGGCTTCCTTTATATAATTATCCCGAGATAGAACGACTACAGACCCACCTTTGTCGGCTGGTTTAATTACTAATTTCTTATTTTTTTCGAAGTTTTGAGAGGACTCTCCATTCACCAGCTGTTAAATTGTCTTTATCGGAGAGTATGCTGAACACCTTTTAGAGGATTCGTTTGTTAGCATCAATAATTTCGGGATCTACTTCACTATCTGGGGGTGACCAACCAGATGATTCTGTAAAAGGAAGTTTCCGACCTCTGGAGTTTCTAAAGCGGTCTGCTAATTTCATTTGCCTAAGAAAATTACAGTAATATGATGGTATATTTGTTTGATTACCAGTTTTAGGCTTCGGTGCTGGTACAAAAGTTAAAACGCGGTCTAGAAGAGACTTCTCTTGGGTTGTTAGGTCATTGGTGCCAGACAGGTTGACCATATTAGTTCCTAATCCCACATCTGTTAGGCGGCTGTTACCTTTGCCTTTACTTAGTTTAAATCTAGATGGTTCACCAGTGATCGCACACAATATTGGCGGTTCCCGTGGTCCAATGTATTAAATCCTGAGCAACATTAAACTTCGCGTCATCTATTTTTGGTATCACGTTAACGCCCTTCACTTTTCGAATGGTTTCATTGATGATGCTCAAGGTTTTCCTCTCAGCCTGAGGGAGTTTTTGCGAAAAGTTTAGTTCAGCGAAATAAATTTTTCTGATCTAAATTTGACCCTGATATCGCTAAGCATATTCCGCAACTGCTTTACTACGAGATCAACATTATCACTTCGAGAATTCACGCCAATATTTAATGAATATTTTTGGGGGACTGGACTGGCCTGGCCCCTGTCGATCAATGCGTCCTAAATTTGAACTACCAATCATAAGGATGTTTTTCAAACATCGGGGAGGCGCCAATTCCTTTTGTCAAAATTAACTCCGCTCTTATGCCGAAACTGGGAGAATTTAGAATCAATTGAGCGGCCCGAGTTCAGGCTCGATGATTTGACTTTCTCTGAGTACGATATTTATTTATATTTATTGGTGTTTAAGGTCACATACTTATGCACAATGGCTAATCGTGACCGTGATAGTTTTACAGGTGGAGGAAGCCGGAGTACCCGGAGAGAACCACCGAGCAACGACGAGCAGCTGTCAGCTCTCCAACATCGTAACTCTAAACTCTGCACCTCAGCACAGGCAGGGTTAGATTGGTTGAAGACATGCGCACCATCGACGTGCAGTACGCCCCAGTACACAGCGTCATCGTGCCCCCATGTAGGCAATCGGGGTGAAGTGTCTTGCCCAAGGACACAACGCGGTTGCCGCAGGTGGGATTCGAACCGGGGACCTCTCGGCTTGCAGCCTGCACCTCTACCAACTGAGCCACCGCGCCCCCTCTGAGTACGATATACCTGGTTGAACAACACTAGAGGCGGGAGAAGGAAGAGAAGAAACAGAAGCAGGAGAGGAAACGGAAGGAGAAGCAGAGGAAGCAGGAGGATTTTTAGTGAGAGCACTAGGAGAACCGGAGAAGAAAGGCTGAGGAGGAGTAGGAGGTAAAGGAGCAAGACGAGGCGAGACAGTGTTACTCAATTTGTGAGCATCTTCAGTCACAATATGGACCGGAGATGTTTGCAAATTGAGGCGCTTACTCTGAGAGAAAGCAGGAGAAGTAGAAGGAAAAGAAGAGTGAGAAGTACTTTGCCTTGATCTTTTCTTATTATGCTTTTCGCGTTGGGGTAGAGGGACAACACGGACCGGAGTTTGCCCCAGTATCTCATCCCCACCATCGTTATTCCACAGCTCCAACCTGATTGGAATCGAAGGTGTGTACTGCCAAAGGAAACGGGAACCTTCTAATATTCCAAATTAATCATCAATGTCTGTCATGTGTTCCACGTGTTGCTTTTTTAAAAAAAATTACTTCTTTCAATTTAATGCCCGGTAGTGTTCAACATGCTGGTCAAATGCGTAGCGTTCAAGTCTGCTATAATCCTCCCTTCATTAACCCTTTACCTAACATGAAAATCAGGCGACATTTGCAAACAAAATTATTGAATAACTATTTTGTTTTTCATTTTTGGAGTCAAAAACTTGTTCCAATGAGGGGTCATAAGCTATTTTTTTTTAGGCAAAATATGAAACACTAATGAAAATTGAATGGCATTTTTGTGAATAGCGCTGACCGGTTTTGACCGTTATACGTTGGGTAAAGGGTTATACCCTAATTCCTTGGGCGTGCGGCGGCTCAGTTGGGCAGCGTATTGAACTTTAAACCGAAAAGTTGTCGGTTCGATCGTGACCCGCGGTAATTATACGTTGTGTCCTTAAGCAAGACTCTTAATCCCTATTGCCCGTGTGGGTGCACGGTGGTGTTCTGTACTAATGCGTACTGCACGTCAATGGTGCACTTGCTTTCAACCGCTGCAAACACTGATTGTGCAGGGTTAGTCAGTTGGAGAATTTGGCAGTTGCTCTCCACTGCTCAGTGGTTCTCTCGGAGGAATTCAACTTTCTCCACCCCTAAAAATGTTCGACACGATCTGACCCTGTCTGCCGAAAATATTGTTAACTCTTTACCTAATATGAAAAGCAGACGACACATGCAAACAAAATTCTTGAATAACTATTTGTTTTCATTTTTTGTCTCAAAAACATAGGTTAACGAGCTCGTTCCAAAGAGGTGTCATAACCTATGTTTTTGAGATACAAAATGAAAATTAATTGGCGATTTTGACCGTTACGTTGGGTAAAGGGTTAAACCCCAATAAACAAATATTTTTTTTTAACTTCTAAGATTAGTTTGTACGATACTAATTACCGTATACACATGCACACAGCTGCAGATGACAGCTTCTCTAATTAATTCTTGGCATATTGGCAGCCAACAATGATGTTAAAATATCGTCAAGATTGATGCAGCCTGCCGGTAGAGTTCTCGTGTGAGAATGAGGGCTGCAACGATATGCTTACCTTACGATACGATATGTATCACAATTCAGTGCGTACGATACGATATGTATCATAATTCACATGATCTCTCGGCATGCAACTACAGATGTCAGCTACTTTGGGGACTGCATCTATTCACTTCCAACAGCTTACTTCTATTACAAATTAGGATGCACTCTTTAAACAATAGGTAACTTCACAATGTGATAACCCATGACATTAAGTAATTTAAGGTTTTGATTTTATGACCCATTTCCAGTGCTTTTTTCCTCTCAGAAAATATATTCTAAACATTTTATCCCTAATATCTTGTTTGCCGGAGCTCAGTCAGCTCTGTCAAACAAGATATAATGGATTGATCAAATAAATATTTAGTAAAATAGATGGAATTCAGCAAATTTTGAATGATTGAATAATCCCTTTAATGGCATATTTTCACTATCAATATTAGTATGCAAAAATCAGGGTTTCTCTGAATTAGTTTTCAAAATCCAAGATGTTGTTTTGCTTGACGTAATTTATTTTTATTGTATCGCGACACATAGTGAACAACGATGCGTATTGAATCGTGAGCAATGTATCGCGGTTCAAGCTTATCATGATTAATCGTTGCAGCCCTAGTGAGAATACACTTCTGGGCTACTTTTAGGCTTTTCATCTCGAGACAAGCTGAGTAACTATTTTAACACTCTCAGAAGTCTTGGTTCCATATGATTTCCGTCTTTCGTTGTTTGCCGGACGTATGCACAGTTGGGTCACGATTTTATCGCTTAACCCTTTACCCAACATAACGGCCAAAACCCCGCCAGTGCTATTCTCAAAAATCGCCAATTAATTATTAAAAAACATAGTTTTGGCCCCTCTTTGGAACGAGCAATGAGGGGTCATAACCTATGTTTTTGAGATAAAAAATATAAAAAATTAGTTATTCAAGAATTTTATTTGCAATTGTCTGCATAGTGGGGGAGCTGCAAAAGTGAATGATCTTTTACCCGCAGTAGATCTTATTCGAAGCACGACAAGGAGCGTCTTTACAATTTGAGCATTAATAAGTCTCTCAAAAATGGAAAATATTACACTTGTGGATATCACATGCCAGAAAAAAAGGTCTTTAGAGTTAGAAATTAGACCAATACGTCAAAAAGATGAAGTGCAGTAACCGACATGCTATACATACACATGATCAATCTACATGCAGCGGTGTTAACGTACCACACCTTTTTCACAAACCACCGAAGATGCGATGGGCCACGATCATGACGATCGTTTATGGTTAGATCAATGGAAAGTTTATTTAGTTTTCAGCTGTCGTGTATGCAAGTCTATTAACCCAGCTTTACAAACTAAACAAACTTGTAAACTAATATTAATTTGTAATTTTTGATATATACATGTGTGACATGTAATGAAGACGCTAGTTTTGCAATCGAAGTACAAATAGAGCCAACCTTAAATCTGACAAAGACGGATCAGCTGACACGAAAATAAGATGATCAGTCAGATACCACACTCTAAAATAAGTTGGATTAAAAATCAACAGGAATCACCTGATTTGAGTGAATATGAACCCAACTGGGTTCATATTCACTCAACCCAGTTGATTTGAGTTGCCCCATCTGATTTTGAGTGCACAGAGCCGTGCCTGCCGAAATTTTACGGTTTGCTGTCTAGCCAGAGCCATTCATAAAAAAACGCAATTTCAATTTCATTGTTTTTCCAGTGTTTTCCCCCAAAACATAAGTTATGACTCCCCATCCTAACGAACCATCAGAAGAAGTGGCAATATATATCGGAGTCGTAAAATAATTTTTGTTCTAGGTTGTAAAGTCGGGTATGCACGAATCTGTTTCATTTACCCCGTTTTGCATTCACTGTCATTTCCAAGCACACGAGGGAACGTTTGGGCGAAAAGTTTGTAAAATAATGGCGATAAAATAATCATCAAGATACGTATAGTATAGCTCTTGGATTATAAACATTTCGCGATATGCCCATTGGTTAAAATGTTGATTCTGTTCAAGATAAAAGCCCCCCCCCCCCCCCTCCCGTCCCCAGGAATAGCTCTTGGTTTATAATCAGATGTTATTTCGCGATAAGCCCATGGGTTAAAAAGTTGATTCTGTTCAAGATGAATAAAACCCATCAACCGAAATTTAGGAGTAGGTGAACGAAGCGCGTCGCGCGTTGGCCATTTCTGCGCGTTAAGCGGCCGATCCGGACGGGCGCTCAAAGTACAGTGTGGGTTGGCCGTTGGGGAGTTCCCGAGTGGGAGTGAGATCCCGAGGAGATCCTCGCGTAGTAGGGGTTCGGAGCTTAACATATGGGAATAGTAATAATTATAAGAATAATAATTATAATAATACAATAATTTAAAGCCGTGAATCCACATGGTGCTCTCAGGGTTCATAATAGGCGGCGCACGGCAAAGGGGAGGGGGTGGGGGCAATTAGCAAGCTGTGAAATAACTGTAACGTTCCCCTTCTTTACTGGTTCCCTAACTACCTATTATGCAAAAGGGGCACACTGATATCTGGGGTTCAGGACCCTGCAAGGGCCACTCGACAACAGGCGACTTAGTAGAATTAATTATTTATTCAGTATAACAAATACAATTCAAGGGGAAATTGGCCAATACATGTTCATAGAGTCACATTCCGCGCATATAAACTAACTGTTCATGTTTGATACATGTCTATGTCCTCAGAAGCTTGAATGTTTTGCAATTTAAATGCGACCGCCCAGAGTTCTCGCTCAACGTCGACTGCCGAAGTTGCGACGTCACAGACATGTGTTGGCCAAAATAAGGAACGAGACGCGGGTATCTCCTACGTCAATCTGGAAATCTATTTGAAGTGTCAGTATAAAATTGTCTGTTGTAGTTTCCTATCTGGTTTCTACAATAACCACTATCAAAAACTCGCCTGAAAAGATGGGGTTTAAGCGTCCAAGCTTTGTGGCGCCTTGAGATGATTAGGGATTTGTTCCACACAAGTGGTGCAGTTACGGAGAATGCTCTGTCGCCTGCTGTTACCAGGTGTCCAGGTATGTGAACGAGATTGTTTGCAGTGACTGATCGCAGACATCTTGCTTAGTGCAGCCCAATATTCTTAAATAAAAGGGGGTTTCACACAGCTTGAGGGTTAGTGCGATTAGCTAAAAAGTGGGTACCCGCTGTGTTGGATATTCGTAAAGATTTAACCATTCCAAGTCTTGCAATTGTATGTAGGGGAACAGTGTCCCCACACACACAAAGTTTGGGAATGGCGTTCCCGGGAGAAAGCAGCACTGACTTGGACACAAACTATGTATGCATTACGACAAACGGAACTTGGATGGAGAGTGTAGTAACACCGAATTATCCGAATACTTAACTTATTATCTAACCAAATTCCGTTTGTCGCAGTCCGAACTATATTTATGTGTCCAGATTGTGGTGTTTTATTCAACATATAGGTGGCGAATTTCCTTGGACGAGTGTCGCTTCGTGTTAAGCCTTTAGGTTAGAAACAAAATTCTATACGAACTCTCTCGGCGATGCCGTTCTTTTTTAGCCATCCGATTAACATTTGTCGGATCCCGTTTCCGTTTGCTCTTGGAACTGGGTTTACAGGGATGACCTGCATGGATAATATACTATACATGAAACCGCTATTACATAAGAACCATAATGATACAATTATACTTAGGTAGATTCATCATGACAGTGGTTGGTCTCCATAATGTTCGTCACTTCCAACTAAGCAATACCTCCTATAGGTACATACACACAACTCTGACCATGCAAGACAGGGTCACGGGGTAAAACCAAACTCTTATCGTGTCCTGATTATCACATTGTGTTATACTACAACGAGAGAGAGAGAGAGAGAGAGAGGCAGAGACAGACAGCGCGCGAGAGAGAGAGAGAGAGAGAGAGAGAGAGAGAGCGTGTATGTGTCAAACGTTTGTCACAATTGTTATATATATTTCAGTTTAAAGGTTCATGTCTTCTTTTCGTGTACATTTGAGCACTGCTCGAGTTGCATGTTTTGCAATTTGATCGATCGATCGGTCGATGGATTGGTTGATTGCCGACATTTTCCTGACCAAAACACTTTCAGTTTTCTTCCAACTCGTACGATGTCCTATGAAGTTGAGAAATAAGAGACAAGCTGCTTACGTTTTTCGTTTTACGGATTTTAGGAGACAGAAAATGAATTCTTCTGTTTATTTTGCAGGCAGCTTCGTATTTCGAGATTGCAGCTCTGGCAATGAAACCGATGGATGTATGATGAAAAACATTGCAGGACAGATGGTGAACACATGTTACCAGAATTGCTACACAGACTTGTGTAATACCGGTTACACCACGCGCCTTTTTACCGCCACTGATTACATTCTATCGCCTCTGACATTTTCATTATTTCTTGTACATCTTTTACCATTCTGAAAAATGCTGACAGTTTTTCTATGTGCCATATGCCTAAAACAGCGAATGATTACGGAAAGCGAGAAAACCTTATATTTGCTAATTCTTATGCCAGTTACATGAACAAATAAATGATAATCTCGGAAGTTGAATGGCGATCAATTCAGTTCAAAATAGGAAGGACACCATCACTGATAAAATTAAATCATGTTACCACATGATGTAAGGCGTTTCCGAAATTCTGTGAGCTATGAAAATATATTGTAACTAGGTATGGGAATTGGCAATGAAGAGAAGAGATGGCTGTAACCCTTTGCGGCCACTTTTACGGGCAGGAACATGATACGTCATAACGTCATTATATTGGGTGGCTGTTCAGTAGATGTGTGGGGTAGACCAATTAATACTTCCAATGTGCGGCCTCGGGGCTGCACGTTGGAAATATTGATTGGTCTACCCCAAATAATGAATATGGACTCTTCTAACTGTTGACATTGAATCGGCATGGAATCAGCATGGAATATACCACCAGAGTTCAAAAGGTTAACATTTTACGTGTTTGTAAATTCTCCTTTGGTTTTTTTTCAAGTCTGATTGATAGTTGACCTAATTAATTGGAAACTATAAATAGATCGATTTTATCCATTTCCTGAGTTTCCTCAGATTTGTTGTCTCAATCATATATATATTCAAAGTCACAAAGTGGACGAATGCTTCATTTAATTATGTAGTTGAATTGTTTTCTTCTTTCTGTGTACTTTTTTCATTACATGTGGTGAAGTAACTATCAACTGAGTTAACCCTTTACCTAACATGAAAAGCAGACGACACTTGCAAAAACATAGGCTATGACTCCTCGTTGGAACGAGCTCGGCGAGCTCGTTCCAACGAAGGGTCATAACCTATGTTTTTGAGTCAAAAATGAAAAAGATAATGAAAATTAATTGCCTATTTTTGAGAATACCGCTGGCCGGTTTTGGCCGTTACGTTGGGTAAAGGGTTAAGCTTATAATTTTGTCGCAGTAGAAAATGGTATGTGGTATTGGGTCCAGCGAATTTAAAATTTCCGGTCGATTCGATTCGAATCAGGAAGAAGAAATCGACGCGAATCTCAAATCGAATTTCAACGTACTTCAAGTTGTACATATCGCACCCTCTTATTTCTGTAAATTTTGTCAGCCTTTACTCATATAGTGCATGCATCGGCGACTCATCTCTTTGGAAAAATCAATCAAAAAAGCAGAAAATTCCAGAACGGAATCAAAGAAGTTTCGGAAGTAGAATTTTACTGTACTCCTCTTCTAGCACCAGGACCCCTGTACAAGAGACCTGGTGCTAGAAGAAGAGTTCAAGAGGAGATACTTGGTAGGCTTTCAAGAACATTCCGACGATTCGAAAATTTCCAAATCCGCGCGATTTGTTTCCAAATGATCGGGACGATGTCGATTCGAATCGAATTTCGAAGCTTAGCAGGACAACAATACAAGCCTGGAAATAAGCAGACTGCCATCTGCAGAATGAGGGCCCTACAAGGTGAATTTAGTGATGCTACCCTGCACAGCAGGGTAGCATTACCAAATTCATCCTCTGTGAACCTCAATCTGAATCAAGGTCTCAGGCTTGAATAGAAGAATGTACCCAAAGGATAAATTGAGGGATTCTGACCCACTGTATGGAATAGCATCAGCAAATTCACCTGAAAGGGACCTCACTCTGCAAATGACAGACAGCTATTTCAAGGCTTGCCACAGTATGATAATGTCTGAGATTGTACACGTAGACAATGGAATGCTAGTTTCTGTTAGTTGGAACTGGATTTGAACTTTCTTCTGAAAGAAGTTTGATTCTACCACGCAGTAGAAACACGAGTGCCATTTTTTGCTGGTGGTACTGAATTGTAGTTGGTGTTGGTAGAACGTCAGATATCACCAGTGAATACTGAATGAAAACCCCTGCTAGTGGAAATTGAGATTTTAGTTCCTGCCTATACAGTCTTAGAAGCACATGGGTTCAGGTTCTCGGGCCATCAGTCAAATGTGGTAAGGAATCCGACGTTCTCGCGGTCTGTTTGTTTACCAACTTTTCGTGAAGTTTGCGCACAGATTACCATTGATTTAATGTGATATCCCTTTACCTCCAAATGTACAGATGTTCTATTATGTCCAGTTATAGATATTCCAATCAATCAGTATTTAATTCGCATTGAAAATAGAGATGGACAATATACTGAAAAACCGAACCGATACCGATATCACGAGAATACCGAAAAGTCGAACCGAACCCATCATTGAATACCGAAACTATCTGTATTTTCAATTTTTCCTACATTCCCTATTTATATGGCATTGTGAAGGCTTGATAGCAGTGATAGTGTTCATTTTCATGAAAGAAGTGACTGATTTTCTTTTCAATTTTGTTAACCCTTAGCCTGGGCAATTGTCCTGAATTCTCACTAGGCTCCAACCTTTAAGAGTAAGATTGGTTCCAGGCTATAACAGCGTCGATTTTCTTACAGAATTTAATAATGGCTTGTGAGCTTGACACAAGCACTACAAGAAGTAAACTATTCTACTGTTTTGAAGTCAAGGGATTTCTTTACTTTTAATCCCAGTATTTCAAAATCACGCGAACGATAAAATCTGTTGATAACGAATGTCGAATAAGAAACTGGTTTGCTCAGTTCACGGTTCACTGACGAAGTTTAAGATGTAGCCAAATTTAAACTCAAGTGAAATTAGATTTATAAATATGTTACATAATTTACATTTAAAGTAGAATTATTTATTTTAAGATGTCAAAGTCTGGGTTCACTATTATTTTTGAAACAAATCAGTAAACATTTGTAAGATTTGGAGTGATTTTAATTGTTTTCAGGGAATAATTTACTTTAAGTTTTGTATAGCAAACTGCCTTTCAGTAAATGAAATGTATCGCTTTTAACCCTTTACCTGACATGAAAAGCAGACGACACTTGCAAACAAAATTCTTGAATAACTAATTTTTTTCATTTTTTGTCTCATAACATAGGTTATGACCCCTCATTGGAACGAGCTCGACGAGCTCGTTTCAAAGAGGGGCCATAACGTATGTTTTTGAGACAAAAATGGAAATATAACGAAAATTATTACCACTCAATCTATAAGTTACTAGTCGATTAACATAAGTTTGGAGGCCCGTTAAAACTCCATAATTCAGTGACGTCATTCGACGGAGCCGGGCCGCGAGCGATAATGGTATAAATAGCCATTAGTGGCCCGCGGCCCGGCTATTTTTAGATTCCAGGGTCTAATGATTTACTCCCATTCGGATGACGTCCCTTTGTATTTCTGAACTGAAGTCGAAAGCACGATCGAAACAGAAATATCGAACCGACTTTAGTGATTATTTCTGTGCTGAAATGAAGCACTATCAGATGGAAACAAGTTTCATTGCACTGTGAATCGGTCGCACTGTAAGTATACTGATAAAATCATCATTCGTTCGTTACAACGGCCTGGTACTAATAGTAATAACATGATTGTTGTCAGGCATCATGATTCATTAGCCGCCCTGCAGCAATGGCAATGATGAACAGCCATTGGGCTTATTAACGGCCCTCGACTTCGTCTCGGGCCTTTAATAAACCCTGGAGCTGTTCATCATTGCTACAGGGTCGCTAATGAACCATAATGCCCTCCAAAATCATGTTATTGTTATATCTAATTGTCGATTTTTGAAAATAGCGCTGGCCGGTTTTGGCCGTTATGTTGGGTAAAGGGTTAATGATTATATGGCAATTTTCAATCCTCTGAAATTAGTCATAGCAATTCTTCACTTGGATAGATGTATCGCTCTCTAACAGATATGGCGTAACAGCGCATATATATCTTGGAACATGTTTTACTTGAAAGAACGCTTCCGAGTTCTTCTAGTTGAGCAACCCGCTTCATGTTGCCATCGTATTTGACATGGTATTGTGTTGCAGTTTAGGTCACTGGTGGTATGTCGTCCCTTTAGTGGAAGACAGCGTCGTCGACAATGCTGAGGCATTGCCGATAGCGCCTTGTTGCACTTAAGGGATGATTCGTCATCTATGGAATTGGGAATATTCAGTCAAAATTGTTTTATTTTTAACAGTGTTTCGACCAGCTAGGTGTTGTTTATTTTCGTCTCTGACCCCTATTTGTAAGCGGAAAGTGGATCAGTTTGGCTCAGTCAAGTTCACATTTTTTCACAACCACCGAAACACCTGTGGTATGTCACTGGCCAATTGTCCAGCCAAAATAGATTTAATAACGCGACCTTCGCCTGGGCCTCAAACACAGCTGAGCTGTTTAGGCCATTTGGGGCGTTTCTGTTGAATTTCACATGTAATAGTGACTTTTACTCGTTTGTCACAACTGAGATGATTTTTTCCCCTCATCACAAGAATCAAATTGGCCGGATGAACTGAATGACGAATGGCAGTTATTGACACTAGAGTAAAACTATGCTTGGGTTGTAATGCTGGTTTCACTTTTTGCTGGTGTTCCTGATGTAGAACACCACTGAACATAAAATGCACCCCAAAATGCGATGGTATACCGCTTAAATTACTCTTGTGTTTTTGTGTGTTTAATTGAGAATTTTGAAATTTTAATTCCAAATGATTATGTTCGTCGTTAAAGTGAAGCCCAGCCAATACTATCTCGAAGTAACTTTTTGAGCATCTGGATTTATTGAAACTTAATTGAAAACATCCACTCCATATGAAATTTGTATTTTGTTGATCTTTATGTATTCTCCTATGTTTTCGGGCGGGTTCTTAGCAGAACTGAATACATATAGCTTCAGAGGAGAGGTTTCTTTCATCTTCGCATATTCATAAATTGTCACACAATTTCAGGGGAGTGAAATTGAATCCACGTCGTAGGATTCTTTACGGTAATATTTTCAAATGTTCCTGTATCTGTTGTACAGAAATGCTTTGATTTTTTTTATTTTGTTCTTAATTCGGGAAGAGACCTTAAAACAATTTCCAAACGGATTGGTAATGAAATAGAAAAGAGGTCCATTGACGGAAACGTTTATGAGAGTGTCCCATCGTTCAGTCTTTGGCTCCCTGCAATTCAGCAATTCTTTTTGTTCCTGTGTTCAAAATCTACGAAATTCATTGAGAAGTAGCTTTATTTCACGTGAGGTTAACCCTTTGAACCCTAGTAAACTGAGTAGTAAACTGCCAACTGCAACGAATATTAAGTAACAAAATTCTAACTTGTTTAAAGTGAAGCAGATTCCATCTGCTGGGATTTTGAAAGGTGAATACAACAAAGGGGAAATCACTCTGACTGTCAGCGGTATATACATTTCGACCGACTGTATATGGTTTATGAGTAGTTTGCATGTGACGTTTAAAGCCAATGAAATTCGTAGAAACTTGAGGCAACTAAGGAGCAAATTTGGTATGATGATTAAACTATAATCTAGCCCTCAACCAGTTGAAATTTCAACTTCATAAAACAGTGTAGCATGATAAGATTTCGGAACCTCACCTTTGAAAACAGTTTTTGGAAAGTCGTTATTCTGGCTTCAGCAGAGACTATACACGTTCTTACTATATTGACGAGACAGATTCCGTACTGTGGTCGTAAAAGTAGTCTCTTTCACGATCGAATTGCGATCTGGTCGCGATCTGGTCGCGAACCAGTGACATCATCAGGTGGAGATTTCATAAGTATTTCCTTATTGAGAAAGATGAAGAAAGACAAACGAAAATAGTATCTGAGATGCAGTGTCTTTTCTGGCAGGTAAGATTCTATAGTATTGTGGGGGAGTGGGGGGGGGGGTCAGAAGTGGACAGAAATGTCTACTGCATCGCGACCGAGTCAAGATTCCGTCGAAATTTTCTGTTCGTGTTTATGAACACAATGTTGTTTTAACTTCAGAATATTAAAACTGTCCACAGTACTGGAGAGATTCCATCAAACGATAAGTTCATGACATATGTTAGAAGAGAACAAAAGCTCCGAAATTGTATCAGATATTTTTTAAAATTCTGGTTTACAATGTTTAGAACTCTGACCAATGAGAATTGTTATTTATTTATTTATTTATTTATTTATTTTATCAATGTCATATTTATTTATTTATTTATTTATTTATTTATTTATTTATTTATTTATTTATTTATTTATTTATTTATTTATTATTTTATCAATGTCAATATGTATTATTAGCTTATTAATTAGTTCAACGTATAGTTATTTATTCATTTAATGTTTGGATTTATTGTTTTTTAATGTAGAAGACTTTTTACCACAAGATGAGTCATTTATTATAAAAAATAACGTATTTTGCTGTTTTCGTTTAAAAAAGAAATAACAGAATTTGTCTCAGAACATCCATTCCGAAATCGGCACATGTGAAAAAGGAACGTTAAAGTTAGAGCAATGCTATTCAATAACAGGTGGAACAAGGTGCCATCTGCAATGACTTAGCACTCAAGTGGCGAAGTGGTAACTTGAGAACTTTTAATGGCTCTGGGTTGCAACAAGGCGTATCTGTATACGAGATTAACGAGCCGCCTGTCCTCTCTTAAAACTGGATGGGGTCAATATCAGAGAGGCCGAAAATTATGTTGATAAAAACAAAACAAAAATAAAGTGTATAACGAGTTAGCTTTAATGCAATTTTCTATAAAGCGAATATTAATTGAAATAAAAAAACACCTGGCCAGCGGTAACTATGTTGTGTCCTTGTGTATATACACTTAATCCCAATTGCCCTGGTGAAGGCACGTTGACATTCTGAACTAAGGCATAATGCACGACGATGGTACACTTGCCTTCAATCACTGCTAATTCTGCTTCAGTTGAGTTAGTAAATTGATCATCTACGAAAGGTTAGGTCTCTCCCATAACATATGGGCATCTTCTGTAACAAAAACTATTCCATATGGCATCTAAACAAAGCAAGCGACGACATTATTGTTTATAACCATTTATTTCAAAAAAGGACATTAAACTTTTACACGCTTTTGCAGTTTACATTCTGTAACAATCTGCGCTTCTGGTGTAATGATTTATGCTGTTACAGCAGAGACTGTTACGGGCGATAAATACTGGAAGTATACATGCTATTTTCTATTGATGATTTCTCTCCCGAGTATCGCGAAAATGCAGAAATCAGAAGTACACAAACATCTTCATAGAATTGCCTCAGTAATTTTGCTGTTTCCATATGAAGATTATTAAATTTGCGTTACATCAAACATATTCACGAAAAATACGCCCGAGGTCCCCCAACTTGAAATCTAATTTGGAGCTTGAGAGTTTGTGGTTTCAAGCAATCTAGTAGGTGCTTTTTCCTTTCTGTGCGAGTGTAACGTTCTCCCAGGCAGGAGCTCAGGATTTCGTCACTAAGAGGGATCGCTCATTATTTCGCATCTATACGACATTGTTACAGGTGTGACATAGCGTGTGTTGCAGAGCTAAACACTTTTAATTCTCACAGAAAAAGTCAAACTTTTGTGGTATTTCGAGTCAGGTCTTGTCAAGTCCTGCAGTTTTGTTATAAAATTGTCTTTTTATTGACAAAAATCCCATTATTAAGCAGCACATTTTACCGAAATGGTCAGTGAAACTCCCAGAAAAAACACCCATTGTGGTACAATTTTAGCTGGAAATGGATAATTTTTTACCTATGTTTGGTATGCCTGTAGTTCACATTTCTTCAAATTCGCGATTTCGTGTTTCTATTTTTACACAAGGATGTTGTTCCACGAGCAGTCTCAAAAATAGTGTCAGGAATTACCCCTCAGCATACCACAACAAAAACAATGATGGATTTTTTCTCGAAAAAAAACTCAAACAATTAGCCTACTTAATTCATGCAAACATGCTGTTGACAACTCAACTGGACTGGTGTCCTGGCTATTCCTGGATATCTGGAGAAACTCCAGCTGCAGAGGGTTTCGATATTATTTGGTCCGTTTTACTGTTCTTACAAAAAATGCGCTCTCAGAATTTCAACTTTCAAGGCTCGCTTAAATGAGCGCTCATCAGTTTAGCTACAGATATGCATTTTTTAAGATTATTTGAATTACGACTTCCTGTTGAAACGTAATATGCTTGTTTTTCAATAAATCGCTGAATATCAGAATAAGACGTTTTGCCTGAATGTGTCAGCATTGGAATCTAAATAATCTCAAAATTCTGATCGAACCGAATCATGTTACGAATTTCTAATCAATTCGAATCCCGAATCAGAAGTCGCCGCTCTTCGATTTGTCAATATTACACCTTATTTTATAACATAAAATATTGTCAGTGCCCACGCAAGTACTGTAGTCAACGGCGATTCGTCTGTTTGGATAATCAATCAAAAAACGGACTATTCCAAAACTCAATCAAAGTAATTTCGGAAGCGGAACCTCTTTGAACTCTTCTTCCATCGCCGGGTGTAGTGATGGGAGGCCAGGGAGCAATACTATAAAACTTTTACAGTTGTATTTTCCCGAACTGTATTTTCTACAAGTAAATATAAATGACGGGAATGAATCATTAGCATTTTAAAAGAACAAACGCCACAGGAGAACAGTACCCAAGAGAGGTATACTTTACATTCAGTAGAAAATCTCTTTTTTCAAAACCAGAAATCTTATTTTAATAAATACACGAGAATAAGATTGTTTCAGTAATCTCCTATAATTAAAATTTGTATTTTATCATGCATATATGTAAAGGGAAATAACCATTTTTAAGTATCGTCCCCCGGGAGACGTGATCAGATAAGTGTAGTCACTCATCAGGTATGTTGTTCGCGTGACCAAGGGCTGGGGGACACTATAATGAATAGAGTTGTTTCTCTACCTTACTTTGTCAATCAGAATCCTAGAATTTAACGTGTGATGCACTGAAGAACCACTGAAATGTGTATAAGCCAAGTCGCATTCCTCGTTCACCATGTATAGATCCATTGGGTGTCATTGAGTGAGTACCATCAACCTTTACCGTATTTGAATGCAAACATCAGAGATTTGGCAATGTGGTACTGAGACCAGGGTCCAAACTGGTAGCCGTGGGGGGGGGGGGGGGGGGGGGATGCGACGAGTGCGAACGTACCTCCCCACAAAATTGAAGTTTCACTTGAGGGACTGTCTCCCATTTATAACTTAAAATTTTTAATTTAATTCACCTTGAAAATATTGAGATTTTAACACAATTAATGCATGACCTGCATGGCTTAACTATAAATCTTCAGCTATCGCGAGTTTTTATTCCTCATCTTAAAGTCATCAAATGTTCTATCAAATCAAGTTTCCATTGAGAAACATTTTTTTGCGTTGATTCACAGAAGATGAATGTTCATGGCATTTTTAGATAAGCATACAATTGTCAAAAATATATCAGTTGATCGGATAATACACAGAACGACACGCGCGTGTGAATGGGTTAATCTATATGGCACGAGTGCCAGAGCGGAAGGATAAAACGAGTGGCTGCAGGTTTCGAGTTTTATCCTTCCGCGATGGCACAAGGGTCATATCGATTAACCCATTCACACGCTCGTGTCATCCTGTGTTTATTACACGCCTTCACGTCTATAAAAACAATTATTAGAAGGACACTCAGCAATTCATTTAACAACCATCAACAAAAAGAACACACTTTATCGCGACCTAAATTTGCGGGAGGAACCCGTCTTACTATTTCGTCCCCTGAGTCCCAATGTATTCTATGTGCCAACTGGCACATAGAACACACTGGAACGCTGAAGACGATTTTTAGCTATCGCTGGGTATTCAGACTGTAATTGCGGTGCACGATTTGTAGAAAATTCCAGTAAAATTTCACTTCTTTTTAAAAATAGTCCTCAACGATTTCTGTTCCACACATGTGTGCGGAGTGGATTTTCATTTCCTGCATGGTTTAGTGCTGCTGTAGATGGGTATTTCATAGAACAGGCGTGTAATAAGGAGCCTTTCCAACCAACTGAAATATTCCAGACGAGTGTATCTAACCATATGCGATGCACTATTTAAGAGCTAAACTAGTTACAGGCCATAAAAGCGTCTAATTCCGTACATAATTATACCGGTAGCTTGAGAACTAGAGTTTTTACCGGAGTGGAAACTCCAGTTAACCCTTTCCAAAACACAATTAGGTTACACTTTCAAAAACAAATATTTTTGACCAAATATTTTCATTTTTATGCCCTAAAACATACTTTATGACATCGACCACGTTCGGATGAGGGGCCATAAGCTATGTTTAGGAGACAAAAATGAAAACAATAATATTTGAATGATGATTTTCGTGAATAGCGCTGAATCAATTTAACCCGAACCAATGAACAACTGTCGAAAGAAAGATGATTCCCTGCCCATCTAAGCACGTGGTCCCGTACATAAATTATAATAAATAAGAATGCTGAGACAAAATACGTCGTCTTAGATTACTAATATGCACGTGTATATTAGTAATCTGGAAGATGTTGTTTGCTCAGCATTTTTATTTCATCAAATGGCTGGAAGCAAGTGCTTGTGATCTAAACTTATAAGTTCAAGTTAGCCCAGTGAATAAATCCAAAACG
This sequence comes from Pictodentalium vernedei, assembly GCA_031216915.1. Taxonomy (NCBI): domain Eukaryota; kingdom Metazoa; phylum Mollusca; class Scaphopoda; order Dentaliida; family Dentaliidae; genus Pictodentalium; species Pictodentalium vernedei. Next base: position 329,938,456 of record CM062297.1, on the reverse strand, counting down.
AAAGCAATCGATTGAAGTAAACTCGGGTGATGACACGGGGGAAACAATCAAAGAGAAGTAACTCGTTAGGATGTGCGCCAGCTTGAATTTCGAACAAATTCAATACAATCATCGATTCAACAAACATACTACTCCATGTCGCAACAACGTGCCTGTATATCTATATGAAAACTGTTACATGAACAACAAATTTACGCAATAATAAACCACGCAGCTCCGTATTTTGCTTATGCCTCGGACCGTTTCTTGAACATCCAAGGTTATCTTTTTAGTAACTGCCGGATTCTCCATCGTACTGACCCGGCAGAAGCAGAGTTAGCAGCGGTTGAAGGCACGTGCACCACAAACCCGCAGTACGCCTTAGTATACAGCGCCACCGTGGCCCCACGTCAGTCCATCATCAGTTGTGTTTGCAAACCCCTTCCTATCGACATTCATTTGTTTACAAACGCAAGACGAGTGGTGATGCAATGCAATGGAGTAACCCAACATCTCATTGATCGCCCGAAAAATACTGATTTATTTACTCTGACAGCTGTTCCTCCTGCTTTGAACTGAAAACAAACTTTCTAGAGTGTCGATTAACTGAATTCAGTTATGATAAGAATAATTCAAATTTTGCAATAAAAACGAAATAATGGACAGCGATAGTTAATATACTACCCGTGTCGGTATATTGAATGAATACGAGATCACTGTTGACCACTATTGTCTATGTATTCCTCGTTATCATGCCACCTGTTTAATTTGACCAATCATCGTGCTCTAATAGCATCCGGTGGGCTATGCGATATTAGGTTATTCAATGTGGAACCAGCTATCGGATTGAGTCCATACACTGCCAGTGACTGTGTATGGGCCCTTCTGCTGGGCGCCATTTTGTTTACGAATTAATTTTCCCGCCTCAAGTTTTCACCTATTTTCGTGAAAATAAAAGACAGTTTCCTGATAAATTTTCAAAATGAAGCGATTCGGGTCTTTTAATTTATTATTTAATTCATTTGGTGGCATGGTAAATACGTTACAGGGCGTTTACTTGCCAGGTGTGTCGTTATGTGAGGCTCAGCGCGATCAATATTTGGCTCGGTATTCGGCCTCGACTAATATTAATCTTATTTCGCCTCACACGACGCCATAGCTGGCAAGCAAACGTCCTGTAACTTATAATCCTCAGTCATTAGTTATAACCGCTCGCTAGTTAATCTATCGCGATGGCGTAATAAAGACATGTATCGTCCTTAGATGTGTCAACTGCAATGCTCAAGCAATTCCGTTGGTACTTTCATGCTGTCAAAAGGAGATATAATATAACAAAGTCAAAAGCAAAAAATCATCAACACCAAAAGAACAAAACTATGACATGGTATATTAGAAAAGAGAAACAAATTAAATGTGGATAGAAGGTAAACTACTGTTGCTTCGATATCCCGGTTCTGTGCAACATATACTACTCAAAGTTGGTTAAGCACCAAATATTTGACACATCATTGTGAAATTTGCTTGTGACATATTTGCGATAATTTTGGTGGATATGATTGAGGAATGTATTTAGATGGTCCCCAGTGTTTACATTAGCTCTCTTGACAGGAAGACTTTTCGTGACAGTCATGGAAAGCATGTATACCTTGATTTTCATGATGTTTTCGTGTACTGCCTACATGTATTTGACATGTGTAGGGTATTCAATCTTCATTCATTTCAACACGAGCTCTTGTGATTTAATGATTGAATATGGCGAATGCAAATGTAAGAAGACATTTGGCTGAAGCAGAAATGTGGCGGATTGTATGGATGGTGGAGCAAGGGCTACCCATCGTCAGGTTGGTAAAGCCATTGGTGTGCACCATACGGTGATCACCAGAGCCTGGGCAAAATTTCAGCAGTAAGACGGCATGGTGGTGGCAATATCTGCAGCTGAAGACCGGTTTTCGATCATTCAGGCCCGTCGGAACCGCTTTGCCACAGCAACCCAGCTTCGTAGTACCTTCCGAATGCATCCGGGATAAATGTTTCGACGCAGACTATCTGGGCAAGGTTGCACGAAAGTGGTCTCCGACCGAGAAGACCATGTATTCGCATTCCACTGTCCCAGAACCACCGCCAGGTACGATATGAATGGGCGATGAACCATGTTGGATGGACCAGAGAAGATTAGCGACCTGTCCTTTTTACAGATAGGCGTTCTTGGGTATGGATAAGACCAGGAGAGCGATTCCATGCAGCCAACATTGCTGAGCATGACCGCTATGGTGGAGGGTCAGTAATGGTTTGGGGCGGCATCAGCTGGGATGGACGTACAGAGCTCTGTGTCCTTGAACGTTGTGCATTGACTGCACAGCCGTATATTGAAGAGATCCTAGATGCCCACGCCAGATTGTATGCAGATGCAGTGGGTGATAGATTCATTCTGATGGACGATAATGCCCGTCCTCATGTTGCCTATGCTGCCCGGGAGTACCGACAGAAGGAGGGGATTGAGCGTATGGATTGGCCAGCAAGATCCCCTGACCTCAATCCAATCGAACATGTCTGGGAAGTTGCAGCTTGTAATTTCAGCCCGTCCAGTCCAGCCAAGAAGTGGTTAGGAGCTTGGTGCCATGCTGGTCCAAGAATGGAACAACATCCCACAAAGGACCATCAGGAACCTGTTTGGGAGCATGAGAAGGCGTTGTCAAGCTATAATTAACAGTAATGTGTCTCGTACTCGATATTGAACACATACCAGTTCGCTCCGTGAACTTTTTGGCAAATTTGAAAAATTTCCTCTTTTTCCAATAATATCCATTTTTCATGGTTATCGTATTCAAAACCTATAAAATAATGTCAAACAAAAACAAAATCTTAATTTCTGTACCTAAATCATTAAAGATATGATTAAATAAAAAAATATATACACTTTTCATAACATTATTTCAACTAAAACGTAAAACAGGTAGTTGGATATACTTGGTGCTTAGCAAACTTTGAGTAGTATATTTTCACTTTGGGACATATTATTATTGTTATTTATTGGTGTTTAAGGTCACATATATCTGCACAATGGCTAATCAAGACCACGATAGTTTTACGGTTGTAGGAAGCCGGAGTACACGGAGAGAACCACCGGGCAACGGCGAGCAACTGTCAGCTCCCCAACATACTAACTCCACAAAAGCAGGTCTAGCATTGGTTGAAAACAGGTGCACCATCGACGTGCAGTACGCCTTAGTACACAGCGTCACCGTGCCCCCACGCGGGCAATGGGGGTGAAGTGTCTTGCCCAAGGACACAACGCGGTTGCCGCAGGAGAGATTCGAACCGAGGACCTCTCGGTTTGCAGCCTGCACCTCCACCTACTGAGCCACCGACCCCCCCCCCCCCCCCCTCCACATACACACTTGGGGACAACGCCTTTTAATAATGCTTCGTAAATTTTACTGCAAACGGGTGACGAGTTGAAGATGGCTGGCATTTATCACTTGATCAAAAAACTTAAGAAAGATGCCTAAACAGATCGGTTGTTTTGTCTACACTCGGCTGAGGGCCTGGCAAGTCGCGATTTTTTGCTCGAGTCGAATCGGACAAATAATTTCACATCGAATCGAATTACATCAGAATGATCTCGTCTGTGGTACTGGCTATCGGGAATTATCTTCCCTATATAAAAGGTAATATTTAGTATTGGAAATACCACTAGACCTTCGCGTACCGTCCCGCGTCTTTTCGAAGCCAACTGATTGGCTCAATGCGGACATAGGATGGTACACAATGGCCTAGTACACATATCCTGTACTAAATACATGCAGGGAGGGGGGGGGGGGAGATGCATCGCCCTTTTATTCTGTCCTTATGAATTTTTCAAGATTTATATTCTTCCTGAATATCCAATGGTTTCGAATCGAATTGAATCAGTGAAAGAATTTCGAATAGAATCTCGAAGCTTCGCCGTGTCCAACATCAGTTCTAAAATACATGACTTGAAAAGGCGTGTAAAGCTCTTAAACTGAATCATTTCATCTTAGAATCGAATTACATTCGAAAATATTAGAGAATTTTGTGTACATGAAAAAATCTTGTGTAACCTTTTTGTATAACGATTTGTAAGCATTATTTGTGTATTAAAAGTAATAAATGCATTGGCGTACTGTTTTCTTGTAAAATTCGCTCCAAGAAAAGGTGCCGGCACATCGAAATCTCTAACTGTCGAGACCTAAATGGCGGTGGCCGGTAGTGGTATATCAGGAAAGAATCGAGTCACTTCGTTAGTGTTTAAAACCACATACTTCTTCACAGTGGCTATTCATGACTGCAGCATGGAGATAAAGTCAAGTCCAGCCAATCGTCAGCTCCCCAACATACTAACTCCACAAAAGCAGGTCTAGCATTGGTCGAAAACAGGTGCACCATCGACGTGCAGTACGCCTTAGTACACAGCGTCACCGTGCCCCCACGCGGGCAATGGGGGTGAAGTGTCTTGCCCAAGGACACAACGCGGTTGCCGCAGGAGGGATTCGAACCGAGGACCTCTCGGTTTGCAGCCTGCACCTCCACCTACTGAGCCACCGACCCGACCCCCCCCCCCCCTCCACACACACACTTGGGGACAACGCCTTTTAATAATGCTTCGTAAATTTTACTGCAAACGGGTGACGAGTTGAAGATGGCTGGCATTTATCACTTGATCATAAAACTTAAGAAAGATGCCTAAACAGATCGAGACACAAAAAAACAAATAAGTTTCATACAGGGTAGAATATCTTCCAAAAGTTAATAAACATGTAACGTACAGTACAGTCGCCGTGGACTGGTCCCACTAATTATAGGAATAATCATCAAAAATGTATTTAATGAAGCACCGAGTACAACCCGGTGCTTCATTAATTACAATTTTGCTGCTGATGATTTTTATTTCCTGGTAAACGCATGCGTGGATGCCATAGCCCACGCGTGGATGCAGACCACTCCACGGTGACTGTACTGTATATGAATGTTTATTCAGAGCTCTCAAAAGCATACGCACAGAACAAGCGTGAACCTTAAAAACGATTCCTGTCCTCAGCCAAGACGAATTTACGTCACGTCACTGACACTGAACCTTTTTCAGCATCAGTGTAAAGTACGTTTCCACCAAAGGCATTAACGCTTCAGCGTTTACGTGGGTTGCTTTGTCTACACTCGGCTGAGGGCCTGGCAAGTCGCGATTTTTTGCTCGAGTCGAATCGGACAAATAATTTCACATCGAATCGAATTACATCAGAATGATCTCGTCTGTGGTACTGGCTATCGGGAATTATCTTCCCTATATAAAAGGTAATATTTAGTATTGGAAATACCACTAGACCTTCGCGTACCGTCCCGCGTCTTTTCGAAGCCAACTGATTGGCTCAATGCGGACATAGGATGGTACACAATGGCCTAGTACACATATCATGTACTAAATACATGCAGGGAGGGGGGAGATGCATCGCCCTTTTATTCTGTCCTTATGAATTTTTCAAGATTTATATTCTTCCTGAATATCCAATGGTTTCGAATCGAATTGAATCAGTGAAAGAATTTCGAATAGAATCTCGAAGCTTCGCCGTGTCCAACATCAGTTCTAAAATACATGACTTGAAAAGGCGTGTAAAGCTCTTAAACTGAATCATTTCATCTTAGAATCGAATTACATTCGAAAATATTAGAGAATTTTGTGTACATGAAAAAATCTTGTGTAACCTTTTTGTATAACGATTCGTAAGCATTATTTGTGTATTAAAAGTAATAAATGCATTGGCGTACTGTTTTCTTGTAAAATTCGCTCCAAGAAAAGGTGCCGGCACATCGAAATCTCTAACTTTCGAGACCTAAATGGCGGTGGCCGGTAGTGGTATATCAGGAAAGAATCGAGTCACTTCGTTAGTGTTTAAAACCACATACTTCTTCACAGTGGCTATTCATGACTGCAGCATGGAGATAAAGTCAAGTCCAGCCAATCGTTTATACCCCTGTTGGCCACTTTAGAGAACTTCCGCCCAGGCATTAGTGACCGAGACCCATTTTACCAGTACAACAGCAGCTTGTTTAACACAGTAAACAAGCACTGCTTCACTTCCCGGGGTTCCCAAGGGGAACACCTTTCACAATTCTGGGAGGGACGTTACAGTGATAATTCAGAAGAACCTGTCGCCGACCCCATATCCAACGCATTCCCGCCTGATACGCCGCACAAATCACACTTTTCATCACACACCCATGCAATGTACAAAACTTTAAGACGAGCCACACCGAAGGAGATATTTAGAACACTTTAAAACATTTCTGTCTCAATCCATTGGTGAAGAAGTGGATTATATTGTCGTCATCGAGTATGTCTCTCTGGGCTGAAATTTAGTAATCTAACCCTTTAACCCGAGAGGCCATTTTTCCGGTCCAGGAACTTGATGATACGTCATACTTTCATTAAGTTAGAGGGCTAAAGTTAAAGTATGGGTTAGACCAATCAATATTTAAACGTGCAGTCCCAAGGCTGCACGTTGAAAATATTAATTGGTCTACCCCCAAATAATGAATATAGACTTTTCCAATTGTTTCTATTGAACTGACAGAGAAGATACCACAAGGGTTCAAAGGGTTAAATTGGTAGGAGGTGTGGGTTGAAATTCAGTACCTTAAGTGGTAGGAGGTGTGGTCTTACACAAACAAGTATTTCATTGTCTAAGTATCAGGTATTGTTGCCATAACTGGTCATTCCTTTGTTCTTTAGTGGTTAAGGCAACAAAAGGAAAAACACTTAAGGGGTCATCTGTGGGTATGTCCGTACACGCGCATTGTTTGTGCATCTAACAAGTAAACGTGCACAGTTTCAAGTTGTGATTCATTCTGACAAAGTTCTTTCAGGAAATTTGATTTAATATTGATTTTTATAGGGAATCCTTTGGTGAACAACTTCTCCATTTTTTAATCTTTTTTGTGAAACCTTTTCAACACGATGAAGAGAAAGTGGACTTGCGCATATTCCCAAACATGAAGCTGCGAGAATTATTACCAAGCTATCTGTTTGAACTCAGATTTCATATAGTTTTCTGTATCCACGTCTCCTCATGCATTTAAGAAATGATTTCTATTAAACTCCAAATTTCCAATTTGTGATGATTCTTAAACTTGGATTTCCTTGAGGTTTCAAAATGAAATTATTTTGTGCACAACCCCTCTTAAGTTAATGGACCAATTTTGATGAAACTTCTCAAACATGACTACTGACATGAATATGAGCATATTCTGAAATTGTCAAGTTGTGATTATAAAAACAATGTTATCCCCTCATAAATGCAGATTTATTATTGGTTTCTATATAAGTCTATATAAGTTCTTTTGTGTGAAACCCTTCCAAGGTTATCATAATGATTCGATTCTGACGGATGTTCTCATACACCATCACTTAAATGCAGATATAAGTATACTCCAAAGTTTTCAAGCTGTGACATAATAGATTTAGATTTATTTTATTTTGCGGTATAAATATGCATATATTACAGAATTGGTTACAGAATTGTTATAGCAATACATAATGCAGATGCATATACCGCACGGAGACGACATAACCAGATTGGCTGTCTACCTGTCATCCCCTTAGAATAAGTACATTATCCTCAACACTGCAAGTCGACTGTTAACTAAATATTATTAAACCTTTAGTTTCAAGCTAGTAAAGAATTCTGGAATAAATAAAAACAAATTGCACTCTTTGCCCCCAAACACACAGGCCATGACCCCTCGTTGGCGCGAGCGCAACGCGTTCGCTCCAATGAAGGGTCAGAACCTGTGCCCCAGAGGCAAAAAACAGAAGACGTAAAAAATGAATAAGGATTTTCGTGTATAGCGCTGTCGATTTCATCGTTATGTTGAGTAAAGGGTTAAATGCACAGTCTCACCTTGGACATCCGATATGAATCAGTGCTATTGTGAATACTGTATTGCACACCTGATGGCTCATTGTGACGGCAACGGGACGAGATACTCAGAGGCACATCAAACTAAGGGAAGGATGTGCAGGACAATTAACCTGGTGAGGAGGGCAACAATTTGTGCAAGTCTACAGAGCCCCAGGCAAAATAATAGTGACGTTTGGGCTAAGAATATCTACGTGTTGCACTCAGTGCAGTATGGATTGTTACATTGGACACTTGCAGCATATGCTGATAAAAGTTTGAGTTTGAGTTTTCTTTTAAATTCATTACGGTTAATCAGGTTATGAAATTCATCAGCTAGATCATTCCATAACCTTGGGTACGCGAATATGGGTAACTTATCCAACGATTTTGTCCGTGTTTTGTTTACCCGTATTTGCCCTGTTTGCCTGGTGTTCATAAATGATGGGTTGTGTAGAATGCTAAAGTAATTATTCAGTGACTGGGGGAGTATGTCTTGTTTCCAGCCAAACATGAAAAGACAGGCCTGTAATATGAACATGTCACTCACCTTAAGAATTTTATCTTTTAAGAACAGAGGGTCTGTGTGCGAGTTATAATTTTTATTATTTATAATTCGAAGTGAACGTTTCTGTATTGCGAAGAGTTTTCTTACTGTTCTTGAAGTGCCCCATATGTGGATGCCATATACCAAATGGATATATAATAAACAAAATCATCTCCTCTTGAACCAACATTTATTGTTGATTTGTATATGTTATTCCTGTGGACATACAGTGGAGCCCACTTAATTGGATATCTCTTAATTGTATATCCCTGTTAATTGAATATAATTTTCAAACACAAAACCATTTACCATACCTTCAGTACAAATTTGATCTGTTAATTGCATATGGGTTGTAGAGTAAACTCCTGTTAATTGTATATAAATTTTTGTAATATGTCGAAAAAATTACTGTGGCACGCACCAAATTCCCCTCATTTATCAACCTTTTTGGCCTCACTACATCCAATACAGGCATTTATTCTATTATATCTTGTTTGACAGAGCTCTATGAGCTCTGTCAAACAAGATATAATAGAACAAATGTTCAGTATACCTCCAGAACACAGGAAACTGACCAAATCCCTGTTAATTGTATACTCCTGTTAATTGAATAATTTTCACTGGCAAAATGGATATTCAATTAAGAGGATTCTACTGTATTACCACTCCCGAGTTCATTAACCTATTCTGATGAACCCTCTCATGCGATTCTTGACATCATATTCTCGAGATTTTGGATTTCCCGTTTATTGCTGTGAACTTATTGTGTGTGAAACACTTTTCATGTTTGTGAAACAAATTCAATGAAACCCGTTTTACATGATCAAGAGCAAGAAGTGGCGTGAATACTATGCTGGGTAATTAATTAATCACCCCAAGAAAATAGTTCTAGTTCTGGAACTGACACAGCCCGATTAGTCAATACCTGTAGTGTTGTGGAATGTTGGTTATGGCATCATTAAGCCAGTTCGACAATGAAACGTGCTTCATGCTAGTCTGACGCAAATGTCTGGAAAGTGGATTTCCAACGAGTACCTTAACAGTTAACAGTGAACATTACGAAACTGCTCTAGTAAGTTAGGTCTGGATCGAGCTCAGTCCAGACCTAATTTACTCAGAAAGTTCAATATAAAATATGGACGAGTTGAAGATCCTATTCATTACGTGATCCAAAACTCGATAAAAAAAAGCCTAAAAAGATCGGGAAATAAAAGGGCTACGTATGGGGGCTCATATTACGTGAATAAATTAGTCCCCAGTTAGATAGGTGTTTTTCGAGCTTTCTGCAACAGAATTGTATCGAAACAACCCATTATTTTTTCGATATGCAGAGCATAAAATGTATACAAAGACCACCCGCGATCAGATTTTAAGTATCGCGTGATAATACGCTGCGTTCGATCGGTGCTACTTCCGGTATCTCATTGAATGTCCGAGACGTACAGTTTTGACGAAATGGATACTAGCCAGGATGAAATAACACCAATCAATTGCCCAAACAAAAGCATAAGGCCGAATAATCATAATTACGTCAAACGTAAAATGTTGATGATTGGACGCGAGGTGAGTTAATTCTCAAAAGTCGCCCTAGACATGACAAAAGAAGACACTCTCCCCAATTAACTATTTTTTTTAGTAATAGCCGTTTATTCGCCGTCTTTGGGACCAAAACAGTCGGTACAACCCGGTGCTTCATTAATTAAAATTTTTGCTGATGATTTTTATTGTCTGGTAAACGCATGCACGGGTGGATTACGCAGGCGAAACAACCCCCATTTCATTTCATTCATATATTGGCATTTAAAATCATATTCAGAATCTATGGCTATATCACGACGACAACACAAGTGCAAAGTCAAGTTTGGCCAATTGTTTAACCCTTTACCTAACCTGAAAAGCAGACGACACTTGCAAAAATAATTCTTGAATAACTATTTTTTCATTTTTTGTCTCAAAAACATTGATTATGACCCCTCGTTGGAACGAGCTCGACGAGCTCGTTCCAACGAGGGGTCATAACCTATGTTTTTGAGACAAAAAATGAAAAAAATAATGAAATTTAATTGGCGATTTTTGAGAATGGCGCTGTCCGGTTTTGGCCGTTACGTTGGATAAAGGGTTAAAGCTATGCTACCCACTTTAGAGGACTTCCATCCCAGTTATTGGAGTTTCCATGGTAGAACAGTGACCACAAATATAACACCAACAAGATTCAGTTTATAATTTCTCATTTTATTTCAGATGATCATTATGAAAAAATGAATGAATTTTCTGCAAAATGATTATGAAATGTGATAACAAATTTGAGTTTAGTTTGAACATGTAAACGGATTCTTAACATTCTCGAAACCTCTTACTTCTCATACACCTACTGAAACAAATGAATTTTCTAAACTGTGCAAGAATTCTATGTAAAGTGCTGAAAACCAAAATGTGGGGATCATTCCGGAGTGCTGGCTTATTTTTTTATTGGCGTTTAAGGTCACATATTTCTGCACACTGGCCGATCATGACCGCAACACGAATATTAAGTCAGGTCCATCCAATCGTTTATACCCATGTAGGCCATTTTAGAGGGCTTCCATATGGGCATTGCTGACCAGCTCCTAACTTACCAGTAAAACAGAGCTTCTTTTTTACCATGGTAAACACGCACTGTTTCACTTTCCGGGGTAAGACAATTAACAGGCTATGGCATGTGGGTCTGTATTGATTTGTCTTATAACAATTTATGGGAGAGTGCCTATAAGCACTTTCCTATAAATTGTAACAAGACAAAACATGAAAACAAATTTTGATAACCCAAAATAATTTAGCACCCTACTCGTTAACTAATTAAATATACTCCAATATACCATCACATAACAGCAGACAGTTACACGTTTAGGAGGTTATGCACTACACACGTTATTGTACCAGAGGGTGTACCAGAGGGGAAAAAAAATGTAGGGCTACATAAATAGAGGATATCTAGTGTTTTTGAGTGGATACCGAAAATTATCTCATCAGTGACCGATACAAATGTTTATTTTTCGCGAGCGAAAATAACCATTTGTCTCAGTCACAAGTGAGAAAATTTTCGGTATGCACTTAAAAAACACTAGATTTTCTATTTATTATACGCTTTTTATAAGAATCTGATAATTCCACTCGTTTCAACCATGAATTGATATATGAAAGTAAGCAGCGCATTGAATCATTGATATGCCAAACTGATTTGATCGATACTCGGAACAGATAGCGTCTTGCGATCTGATTCAGTTGGCGGGTTTCTGGTCCAAACATGGCCTGAAAGTCGGTAATATAAATTTTGGGTTTGGTACGACCTTTGAAAGGACGTACCAAACCAAAAACGTATATTACGGACTTTCAGGCCATGTTTGGTCTAGGGGGTTTCAAGCATCAATTCATGGTGAATACGTGTTGAATTATTGCTGGAAATGATTGCTGTCCACTCAAAACAACTAGATTTTCTTTTCGTTATACATTTCTAGAACAAATGGATCATTTCCAGTGATAATTTGACTCGTACTCACCTTGAAGAGATGCTTTGAAAGCAGCCATTTTTGATTGATACCGTGAAACTGAAACTCTCTATATCTTCAACAGTGGGGGATAAGATTTCTATCTTTCCGCTATTTCTTCGATAATCTATCGTTTAGCGTATAATAAAAAAAAATATCTCATTTTCCTTCAGACCTTGATATTAGTTCTCGAAAAGCTCTTCAAGAGGTTTCCATGTACCAAAGTAAGAAGCTGGTAACAAGAGAAAAAGTAATGTATGAGGCATTACCTTTCCGTTGTCCTACAGCAGATTTTCACTGGTACTGAAGCTACCAGGTCATATTCCTCAAGGAAGCAGAACTCATCTTTCAAAGAAAACAAGCACTTATTTGAAGCATAATAAATTAAAATAAAAAGATTGATTGACTAGGGGGCTCGTCACAATAGTTTCAAGTTCACAATTAAGTTATGCTAATATGATCACATGCCAGCAATGATTCAAAGAGTGAATTCTTTGTCTTTAAATGTTCACAGTGATGAGGGAAATTTTTCTGTCTTCATACCACTGACATCATTGTCATCTTGTAATGAATTTTGAAATGTCATTCATTCCAAATTTCATATGTATCCTTTGAAAGTATTTTTTTATTTATTGGTGTTCAAGGTCACTTTTTGCATTATGGCTATATCATGGCTGCCAGCAAAAGTAGGAAGTAAAGTTTGATTACCTGTTAGCAAGGATGTAATGTCATGGCCAACATGTTTTGTATTTGTCAAGGCAGAAAGAGCAGTAAAGTGGAATCCCTTAAACTGAATAAATGCCATCCAAATGCTAAACAGTTGACCTTAATTCAAAATTAACCTTAACAAAAGGGTTTTACACTAAATCCTTCTTAACCCTTTACCTAATATGGTGGCCATATCCTGCCAATGCTTTTCACAAAACTTCCCATTCAAATTTTATTTTTTTAACTTCTTGTCTCTAAAATATAGCTGATGACATATCACAGGAATGAGCTCAATAAACTCATTGCAATGAGGGGCAATAAGCTCTGTTTTTGAACACAAGAAGACAATTTTTTAGTTATATCAACAAAATTGTTTGCAAGAGTGACCATAATATTATGTTACATGCAGTGATGAAAGAATAAAACAAATGTTGCAGTTCACTGAAGACCAGAATTTTTTTGGCTTCCAAGAACTTATTTGCCTCAGTACTTCAATGCAAACAGCAAGCACATTGAACTCTGTGAGATCTGTCCAACAAGACACTTATCACCAAAACACAGAGAGTCTGTCAAATTCTTGGATAAAAATATTTCTCATATTTCCACACATTCGGGTGTTTGTTTGTTTGTTTGTTTTATTGGAATTTAACTAGTAGAGTGCTAAATTAATTTTGGTCATGAAAATTTGTACACACGTCTTTGCCTTGTTACAATTTATGGAGAGTGCCAATAGGCACTCTCCATACATTGTAACAAGGCAATTCAAACAGATGAAGTAATTTCACTTCAAAGATTATATGAAGCCCATCCATTGAATATGAAGCCTTTAAGTTGCAGTACCAGCACTTCAAAACAAGGTCCAAATACAGGCTTCCAGCACACCATCAGTTAAAGCTTTCAACAACCAGGAAGCATTTCAGTGAAAAGGTTATTAATGTATTAGTGTTCCAGGTCACTTTCATCATCTACAGTATGGCCGCCATGAACTGGTCACTTGGGTCGGCAATCTTTCCATGGATGCAATATTACATTCCAAACACTAATTATAGGAATAATCATCAAAAATTTAATTAATGATGCACCTGGTACAACCTGGTGCTTCATTAATTAAATTTTTGCTGATGATAATTTGTATTATTATTATTTATCACTGCCCATGTGTGGATTATGACTAGTGCACGGTGACTGTACTGTAAGGCAATATCAGGACTACAAAACTACTATGTCAAATTGAACCAACCTTTTATACCTTCACTAACAACTTTACATGACTTCCAAAGAGGTATTGGTTTCCAGGTTGTATTTTACCAGCAAAACAAAACTTGTTTACTTTTATGAACATGCACTGCTCCACTTCCCAGGGTTCCCAAGACAGTGTGAAAAAATTGGTTTATGTTTATTGAGATTTAAAGACAATTTCAGCATAAAAGTATAATTTCAACATGAACATTTATTATTATTTATTTATTTATTTATTTATTTATTTATTTACTGGTGTTTAAGGCCATTTTCAAAATTTTTGGCTACATCATGACCACAACAGAGGTATGAAATCAAGTTTAACCAATCGTTGATACCTACACAGCCCACTTTAGAGGACCTCCATCTCAGACATGGGTTCCTGGTCCCATATTACTAGTAAAGCAGAATTTGTTTACCACAGTAAACAAGCACTGCCTCACTTCCTGGTGTTCCCATATGGTACAGGGTCTTATTATACCAGTAGAGCAGAACTTGCTTACCTTAGTAACCAACCACTGCTCTATGGTTCCAAAACGGAGGAGAAGTTGACTTTCATTTAACAGTCTACTGTACATTTTTCACTGGAGTTTGAGGCCACTTCCAGAATCGAAGTTTATATTGTAACCGCAATGCAAATATGAAGAAAAGTTCAGCCAATCTTTAACTGGTTGAGTGCTGGAAGCCACTATCATGGCTTTCAAGAAACATGAGGGTACCATACTAAAGTCTTCATATTCTTTACACAAATTTCCTATTCAGTCATAAGCAAATACAATTGTGTTCATATAGATTTGCATTATTAAAAATTATTGGAGAGTGCCTTAAGGCACTCTCCAATAATTTTTAAAAAGGCAAATCTATATGAACAAATTCCAGCTTCCAAAAAAAATATAGCACTCAACCAGTTAACTGGTTGGGTGCTTGAAGCCCATATTTGGGCTCCATTCTGAGGTGCAGGTACACAATTAAAGGGTTTCATATTCTGTGCATGTGCTTAATGAGAAGAGAACATAATTATTTAGTCAGTTTGGATGTCTTGTTCGATTTATGGGAGAGTGCCTATGCAGTCTCCCATAAATTCTACCAAGGCAATGAAATGTTACCAAATTCTGGTGACCAAAGATAATTTAACACTCTAGCAGCTAATACTTTTTTGCCATCTTTATAGGACTCACACCCCTGGCATTGGTTACTGGGCCCAGTTATAGTAATAGTAATAAAACAGAATGTGTCTTCCAAAGTAATCAAGCACTGTTCCAATTCCTGGAGTATACACAGGGAACAGTCAATTGTAATAACACTTTAGCTGAATACTGATTTGTCGCAGTTTTTAGGTGAGAAGGCCTTGATTAACCCTGTTCTCCCAAATGCCTCCCTATCCTCACACCTCTTCTCTCCTCCCAACACCCAGAAAAGAACAGTTTGATGATATCCCATATCCCTTTCTTCCCAATCTCTACAATAAGCATACTAACCCTCTCCTTTGTGTCACCCAATAACCACATATCTTTTATTCTATCCCACTTCTCCATTATACTCCCATTCTGAATCTTTGTCTGTTAGCCTGTTAATGTGGACATTCTTATTGGAAGTTTTTCAGGGTTTCCACTACCCCTAAATTACACATTTGGCACTCATTTTAATTGTCTTTCCCAATTTTCCCCTAAACTCCAGTGATCGCGACCTCAGCTTGAAGAGCGTTGACACCACCCCACTCCACCCACCTGCCCCTGAAAAATGTTTCATCAAGGTACTCTTCAAAATCTGGCTTCTCTTTATAATGCAGGCCACCCAATAACTTCTATACTTTGACCCCATCTTCTCAATTTCGGTTACCATCCTCCATGGGTCACATTTTATAGTTTTGTGAAAATTAAAAAAAAAACAACAAATTTTCCAATGCTTCATTTGTAAATTATGCGGCCAAATGCAGCTGATTCGTTAGGTAAAGGGTTTCCCCTTTATCTAACAGGACAAGAAGATGACACTTGCAAATGCAAAAAAGATTTCTTGAATAAATAAAAATTGTAATTTGTTGCCTTCAAAACACAGCTTAAACTTGGATGCAGATTTCAGTGAATAGTTCTGGGCAGATTTGGCCATCGTGTTGGGTAAAGGATAAATCATCCTTCAAGTGCAACAAGGTGATATTTGCAATGCTAAAGCATTGCAGATGGCACCTTGTCACACACTCAAGAGTAGAAATGTACTCTTCTTTTTCATTCTTGTCAGTGACTTGTGACAAGAATCTGGCAAGCCATAAAAGGCTTAAAAAGTCATTGCTTGATCCTTTCCATGAGACTTTTAAATTTTATTCAAAATAACTCATTAAAATTACATTTTTTCTTCCAATCTATACCCTACATCTTTTTCACAAGGACAAACAACTGATCAAGCTAGTTTAAATGCAGGGTTATATATAAGCTTCAGTTCTTTTGTTCAGATCCTTCAAACACTATCACAAACATCATTTGCGTGATGACTTCTGTGAGCGGTGCAGGAAGGAGTTGATAAATATTTTAAAGAGTTTTATTATTATAACAATCAACTAAACAAACTGGATTCTTTGGACTTCGTAATCTACCAAACATTCAACAACTAAATCTGTCATGGACAGCTTCAGCTCATTTTAAAAATCTATTTTATCTTACATAAATACACAAATCTGTACAAATTAAACAAAGAAAAATTAAATATTTGAAAATGTTGACATCTGAGTTGAGCATCAAAGACTTTCTTTCACTTGAACATCTGGCCTTTGCCTTTTTTGCATGCAGAGAGCCAGAGTTTGCGGGCAATGTAGGGTTCATATGTACACACCTATATAACTATACTGACTTTTCTTTGCCCAAAATTATTTTATTATATGTCACGTCATGTAACTCTAGACACCTGATATGGTTTTTGGCCCCACTCATCCTTGACAATTTATGTTAACCCTTAGGGGCCTGGAGTTTTTTTTTTACACATTTTTGCTTTACTTTGACCACCCACATCCTATGACTTAGCAGTTGTTTCCTGGATAAGTCTTGGCTGCCCATGTAGGCAGCCAAGACTTGCCTAGACACAACTGCCATGGAACTTCAAATGTAACTTGCAAGCTTACGCCAAAACTACATATTGGGCACCTGTTTTGTTGTAGAAAAATAGGATTAAAGTTGGAATTAGCCCCTTAAGGGTTAAAACATTGCAATGGGTGTTAATGTCTTGTATCATTATCCAGTTACTCCAAAAGCTATCAAGCACAGAAAATTAACACATGCTTCCAACAATCATTTCTGAAGTTGAGTCTTGCCTCAGTTTTATTTCGACTGTTTACTTGCAAAGAATCCACTTCAGTGTCTCAAAATCAAGTCTTGGCTGCTGTAAAACAACCATATTACCTGACTTGATGGAAAATTCAACAGTTTGGCATCATTCCTGTTCTTACAGGGGTTTTTGTTAATAATAGCCATGTTTGCAACTTGTGAATAAAGAAAGTACTTCTAAGACCCCTCAAAGTAGATTGTCTTCTGTTTCTCAGGCCATTTTTTGTACAACTACATGTGGGCGGGCGTTTTTTATTTTATTTTTTATTTTTGTAATTATTTCATTGGCATCAAAAGTTCATGTTCTTGGTTTGTTTTATGTTTTAAGCCTCATTATCTACAGAATAGCATGGTTGGTGGTGTATTTCGTCCTTTGAGTGCAAAAAGGCTTTGCAATGCTAATGCACTGCAAAGCCTTTTTGCACTCAAGGGACAACTTTATCGATTTTATTAACTTGGGTAAAATATCAGACACAAACCATTTAATTTTTATTTTATCAAGTTTGCATTGGGCATGTAACAGGGCCTGAGAAACAGAATTTTAACTCTTTGGGACCAAATGGATATTTAGTTTTACAAAAAAAACCATACTGACTTTTGGTTAGTGTGTTATGGTACATTATCATTTACAGAAGAAAAAAATAACACCCTCAAATTTTTCTTTGGAGATAATTGTTTTTTCTGAGAGTGATTTTATACCATAATACGCTAAAAAATAGTATTTTATATTAATAATAGCAGTTTATATACCTTTCAGTTAAAAATTGCGAAACATGTATTCACTTTCAGGCCCTGAAACCTGTGTCAATCTTTGCCATTAAAACAAAAACACTGCTCTGTTTCCGTGATTTCAAGTGTTAAAAACCACTATCATGCCTCCACTGAAAAGTGCTGACAAATATTTTAGTGCCTTTACACTACAGTATGTGGAGAGAGGATTGTAAATAATCACCCGTGAAGTGGAGTATCACTTTCAAATTTTGTAAATTTGGACAAATAACCATACACAATGTTTCAGCCAATGAACCTCCAGGTTTAATCCAGAGGTCATTGGCTGGAACCTTGCTAGTGCTTGTTATCCTTTGCAACAAATTTGCAATTATTGCTTGGGTGGAATCTCCACTCTATGGGTGATTTAGTGATAGTACACTCTCCTCGTACTGTACATTCATTAGCTTATTTGTTTAGCAGTAGAAAAAAATATTTATCTAAACTTGTTTTTGTTACAAGTTACTGGAGAGTGCAAGAAGGCACTCTCCAATAAACTGTTCCAAAACATTTTTGAACAAACTCCTTTTAAACTATAGCTTGCTATCCCAGGCCAAACAGGAAGAGATTCAGGCCTCAAACTGCAAGACAAACCTGACCCATTAACTGATAGTCCTTGACCAGTCACCTCCTTACCATAATGCTGCTACAACCTGTAACACGGCACACAGACTATTTGATGATCTACATAGCCTGGGTACCCCAGCATATTCACTTTCTACTCTGTGAGAGAAAGCTGCTCACACATCCCATTGATTAAAGGGAGAAACTATCCCCCTTCCAACACAAGCTTCCCCTTTTCAGTCGCATGATGAAATGGGCCATTTGCTGGCCCAGCTGTCTGACAGAATGCCATTGTCTACCATCTCTTCTCCCAAGTCCATCACTACCATTTCTCAAGTTCATGGATGATGGGTCCCTTCTCCAGCTCATCTTTGAAAAAAAACTACACGTCAAAATTAGCTGTTAAAATTAGTTTACAGGTTAATCAGTTAACGAAATTCCAACTCTTCCAAACAGTAAATGAGAGAAAAAGGTTTGGCAATGAAGTTTTAAATTTCTTTCTTTTAACTGGTTGAGAGCTAAATTATTTTTGGAGGTCTGAATTTGTTCATCAAAATTCGTTTTATTACAAATTATTGTAGAGTGCTCACAGGCAATCTCCAATAATTTGTAATAAAACAAATTTATGATTTGTTTTTGACTGAATATGAAACATGAGCAAGGAAAACGCTGGCTTTTGATCTCGTACTCCCATTTTTTTTGAAAGCCCTGATAGTGGCTTCTAGCTCTCAACCAGTTAATGAGATATAGTTCATGAATGTATGTCACATAATGGTAATGCTTGATATCTAATGAATGTAATGAAATGATATCGCTTTTATCACAAAATATAAATTGTTAGAGAAAGCAAATATATATATATCCTGATTTTTTTTTCTTAAAAAAGTATCAACTAAACCGGCTACCATATTTTGAAAAAATAACACATGGAAAACTTTCCAGTCATTCATCACATCAAGTCTAACATATAATATTTCATTCAACTCCATGTTTATACACACATGATGTTTTTCAACTAGGTAGCACACAGTGAGTCCTTTTCTAGAGTGCAAAAATTCCCTCTCAATATGTGGGTTGAAAGTGCACTTGCAAAAATGTGCAAACACTTTGGTCCACTCTCCACCAAACAGTGTGTCAGCAAAAAATCTAAGTGTATAATTTAATTTAATTATTGGTGTTTAAAGACTTTTTCAACAGCCAGGGTCATGTCATGTCAGGCAGTTTTATGGGTGGAATAAGTCTGAGTACCTGGAGAGAACCACCAAACAGTGGCAAGCAACTGTAGGTCTCCCCAATGTTCTAACTCCACACAAGAATGTTTAGCATTGGTTGAAGACAAGTGTACCATCGACGTGCAGTATGCCTCAGTACACAGTGCCACCATACCCCCACGTAGGAAATTGTGATTAAGTGCCTTGCCCAAGGACACAACTCAGATACCCCTGGTGGGGACTGAACCACAGACCTTTTGGTTTAAGTCCAATTTTCAATAGTACATGTTGCTAAAACAATCCAACATAGTTGATTATTTCAAATAGACAACACGTTTATCTTAGGCTATTAAAAAAAATACCTGTTTCTCAGGCACCGCCTCATCACTGAAGGTAATCCTCATCACTTTTTACCTTGAAATTTCTTCACTGATACTTTTTTGCACTCGCAGGATGAAACATTTAACCAACTATATCTTGTTTGACAGGGCTCAGTGGGCTCTGTCAAGCAAGTTATAGTTGGTTAAATATGCAACCCCAGTATGAGAAATTTTCACTGCTCAAAACATTGGTATTTTTTTATGGAAAACATGCAATAAAATATTATTCATCAGTAGTTTTTATAAACGAATATCTTTCAGAAAAATACCATCCAAAATGTTTTCTTATGTATACAGTAGAACCTGTCTTGAGAGACTGCCCTTTGGGCCACACAAAAGTGGTCTCTCAAGACAGGTGGTCTCTCATAACAGGTTTCAGGTTTTCTCAAGTCATTGAATAACCAACCACAAAATTCAGAAATGGAGAAAAATGGATTTTTGTAATTACTTTGTAGTTGCTCCTTTTTATGAAGTTTTTGTAACAAATTGAAATGGACTGTTATAAAAATTATAAAAATAAATTACAAAAAGATTTTCAACACAAATTTATTTTTATTCCTATCTGTCACATTTCAGGTATGAATGAAATTGTTTATTCAGCAATAATCCTAATCTTTTCACACAGCTTTTAATACTTTTAATTATGTTAGTATAACCACAATGGATTTTCCAATTCCAGAACAGGTAGAAAGTTTTTGTCATGGTTTCAGTATTCAAAGGGGCGGTCTCTCAAGACAGGTCTATTATGGCATAAAAATACAAGTTGGTACCAGGTCACAGTGGTCTCTCAAGACAGGTGGTCTCTCAAGACAGGTGGTCTCCCATAGCAGGTCCATTATAGAGTAAAACCAATCGGTGCCTGGTAAATGTGGTCTCTCAAGACAGGTGGACTCTCAAGACAGTGGTCTCTCAAGACAGGTTTTACTGTACTCTGTAAATTCTTTCCAGTAGTACTACCAATTCAATGACACAAAAGACAAGAAATGTTTGCAAGGTTTTGGAATCTATTTAGTCTTGTTTCTTATGTGCTGAGTTTAGACAAAAATATTAAATTCACATTCACTACCTTCAAAGTTGACTAACACCTTAGATAATACCATGCATACACTTAGAAACATATTATAAAAAAATGTCATAATTGTTTCTATTGTGACCAAAGTGCCATGTACGAATAACAAAAATAATCTTCATATTAAATATACAATATTTTGTACTCTGGATTTATAACAATATTCCCTTTGAATTAAAACACAACATGGACTGCACTGTCAGATGTCGAGACAAACTTTGTAACAAAGTTTAACTGGCATATATTTATATCGTATCACAGCAATTTCAGTTTATTTCAATTCACCTGCACTATTTCCCCCCAAAACAATCATTTTGTTCCAAACAGGACAAAAATGACTGGATGCCAATGAAAATAAAATGCCAATAAAATAATAAAAAAATAAATAATAAAGCAAATTTCCAATTTTTCATCAGTTTTTCCCAGAGATAACATTTAATTCCTTATGTTTGGCAACAGCATTATAAAAACGTTATAAGGAACTGTGGTATTGAGACACAGACATCAGCCTTGAGTTCAGAGAGGAAAGTTCATCCTTGATATAGGAGATTTTGATCTGATGTTTAACATTTAACTTACCAGACAGCCACAAGCTGTCACTTTTATATTCCTTTGAAAAAGTTGCCCCCAAGTGTATTCTTCCTGAGAACTAAACTGGCAGGCTGCATTTATCTTAGCAGCATTTTTACATCATAGTTGGCTGCCTCTTCAGGCAGCCAACAATGATGTGGAAACACTGCTAAGTCATCTGCAGCTGTGTAAATGTAAATGTTTATTCATTTATTCAATGGGGTTTAACAACACTTTCAACAGCCAGAGTCACCTCATGTTGGGCAGTTTTATGGGTAGAGGAAGCCAGAGTACCCGGAGAAAAACACGGAGTTGTGGCGAGCAACAAAAAGACTCCCCAATGTACTAACTCCACATGAGCAGGAATAGCACTGGCTGAAGACAAGTGCACCATCGACGTCCAGTACACCTTAGTGCACAGCACTACCACATGAGCAATCATGATTAAGTGCCTTGCCTAAGATCACAATGCAGTTACCCCTGGTGGGGATTGAACCCTGGACCTTTTGGTTTGAAGTCTAATGCCATAAACACTGAGCCACAGTGCTCCCACATATAAATAAGGTAGAAATTATCATAAAAAAATAATCTGAGACTTTTACCCTTTACCTAACAAATTGCCCGCATTTGCCCGTGTAATATGCGAATTGAGCAGTTGAAAAAGTTAAATTTTTCAAAATATTTCAACAAAACCATATCATGTGACCCCTCATTGGAACGAGCTCAATGCATCCACCTGCATAATATACAAATTGAGCAGTTGAAAAAATTTAATTTTTCAAAAAATTTCAACAAAACCATATCATGTGACCCCTCATTGGAATGAGCTCATTGAGCTCGTTCCAATAAAGGGTCACATGATATGGTTTTGTTGAAATTTTTTGAAAAATTAAAAAAAAATGATATTTAAAATAATAAATTTTGATATCGTCTGCGTTGGGTAAAGGGTTAAAGGTTATTTATTTATTGGTGTTTAAGGTCATTTTCAGCTTTTTGGCTATAGCATGACTGCAACAAAATATGAAGCAAAGCTTAAGATGATTGTTTATAACTATGTTGCCCACTTTAGAGAACTTCCAACTCACGCGTTAGTTTCAAGTCCTCTTTTATCAGTAAAGCAGAACTTGTTCACTGCAGTATCTGGGTTTGTGATTTGGTCTGAATTATCTTCTGCAGTAAACAAGCACTGTGCCACTTTTGAGGATTCTTCAGGGAAGCTTTAAAGGTTAATCTTCAGATGTGACCACAACAAAACCCAATGATCTGACCACATTATGTTACTTGTTCAAACTTTTACCAGTTCCTACAACAGGAAAAGGTGTGAATAGGTTACAAAATTATATACAGTGATATGGATGGTGTCACTTTTTGAGAACTGGTGGGGGTGATATGATACAAAACTTACAACATCATGATCACAAAAGATTTTTTTTTTTTTGATCGGAGCATGATTGGTTCGCAACCCACAAACCATGGGTAGAGATTTCCTAAATAAAATGTTACAAAATCAAGCCTAAATCAAAAGAAAGAAATGAAAATGACATCCCATATTCAATATTGCTGCATTTTGTTCCATTGGGTGAGGTTTTATAGTACTGTGAGAGGAAAAGTAGGGAAATAATTTCAACAGGATCGTGACTGGGTTGTGATCCAGTCAAAATTATCTTCCCACTTTTATGAACACAGCACTGTACCAACTGAGCCATAAAGCAATAAACTGAGGGAACCTCTGAAAGGAGGTGCCCCCCCCCCCCCCCCCCCCACCAGCACCACATGTCTAGACATCTGAGATGGTCTCCACAAATCTTTTTTCTTTTTATTTGAGGTTTCACAACATTTTCGACAACCAAGGTCACCTCATGTAGAAGAGTTTTACAGGTATATGAAGCTGGAGTATCCAGAGAGAACCACTGAGCAGTGGTGAGCAACTGTCTGACTCTCCAACATACTAACTCCACACAAGCATGGTGAGCACTGCTTGAAGACAGATACATCACGTAGTGTACCACATGTAGTATGCTTAGTACACAATGCCATCATGCCCTCATTGGGACACTTGGAATTAAGTGCCTTGCCCAAGGACACAACGCAGTTTCCCCTGGTGGAGATCGAACTGTAGACCTTTTGGTTTAAAGTCCAATTCTATAACCACTCAGCCATCATGCTCCTGCCTCAACAGATAAATTCTGTAAATTCAAATTTGAAAAACACCCATTTTCGCGCTCTCCTAAGTCTGAATTCTTATTTCTCAGCTATACTCAGACCGTATGTTATAATTCTTGATCTAAACAAAATAACTCTGCTTGACGATTAGTGCCCCAGTAATCTAAAAAATAAATAACTTACACTTCCCAAATATTTAAATGCAAACTACTTCAAACCCTTTACCCAACACAAAAGGTATATGACACTTGCACACAACTCTTTAATAACTCATTTTTTTCATCTTTTGCATCAAAAACATAGCTTATGACCCCTCAATGGAATGAGCTCATTCCAATGAGGGTCATAAGCTATGTTTTTGAGACACAAATTTAAAAAGTAATGAAAAATTAATGGCAATTTTTGTGAACAGAGCTGGCTATTTTTGGCCATTACGTTGGGTAAAGGGTTCAAAATTTTTATGTGTGATATTCACGACCAGCATTTTATCAGTAACCACGTTTCTTTTTACTCTTTCAATCTCAACAGGAAACCATGCCTGCCTTACTGACGGCACCACATGTGGCCGATTGATTATTTTACATGAACTGTACAAATTATGTATATAAATTCTGAGTGAAGAATCACAACCTACTTGAACAATAAAATTATTTAAAAATAAACATTGCAAACATGGAAGTTTCTCAGCCACCATCCTCTTTCTCAAATTTCCATACAGGCATGAATTGTTTGTTCAATGAGAAAAACTTATCACAGCACCTTCTGTAGTTTGTGTCACACAAATGATGAAAATGGCGCTCTTGATCTTGCTGTATTGTCCAAAACAACTGTACCTCCAGCAAAACTGAATCCATAATGGGAACTAGATGCTTCACTGTCTGTATATGCATAGGCATTGGAAGGGGGTATTTGTGGCTGTTTCCATGGTGGTAACATGGACTCGTTCATATAGTTACTATTATAGGATGCACCTGTAGGAGGTTCATCAGGGAGGGGAGGAGGAGGGGGAAAATTGTCATCTGAATCTATTTCACTTTCAATTTCTGACTCTTGTTCAGACATATCTCCCAAATTAGAAGGTTTTTCTGAAACCGAACTTGTATTGTCATCATCATCATCATCATCATCATCTGGAAGAGGAGGTTTGACCATGGATGCATCATCTGATGTAATAGAGTAAGTGGAATATGTGACACTTCCTGGACTTGGTCTCGGAGGAGCCCTACAAAAAAAAAACAAAATATCAAAATCGTAATTATATGACATGCTCAAATCAGTCTTCCTTCAAAAATACTTGACAAGAAAAAACCTTAATTTTATTGAGCTGAGTATATCCCTATAAATAGAATAGAAACTTGGCCAGTGAAAATTGTTAACCCTTTACCCAAACCATTGGCAGCATCCACCTCCATAATTCACAAACTGAGCAGTTGAAATAAATTACTTTTCAAAAAATTTCAACAAAACCATATCATGTGACCCCTCATTGGAATGAGCTCATCAAGCTCATTGCAATGAGAGGGTCACATGTTATGATTTTGTTAAAAGTTTTTGAAAAATTTGAAAAAATGATAATTAAAATAATAAATTTTGATATCGTGTGCATTGGGTAAAGGGTTAACAAGGAGATTCAATGAACTAGAATGTTTTCAATTCGCTATGATCTAGTGATATGGTAAAAAAAAGGTTACAAATCTGTTTCTTAGGCCCTCCCACATGGTCATTTTGGCTGGTACATACTCTCTTCTTAAAACCAATGCAAACTTAAATAAATAAAAATTAAATGGTTTGATAGTTTGCCTGAGTTAATAAAATCTAAAAATTTGTCCCTTGATTGCAACAAGGCTTTGCAATGGTAAAGCACCTCAGCACCTTAAAAGAAATAAAAAGTAATTGGTTTATGTCAGAAAAAACCCCCAAGTTGATATGAAAGTGTCAATGACACTGCAGATCAACTTGTCCTTGAAGCAACTTACTAAATAGAAAGCCCCAGTAATGCCAAGTCATACACTCAAGTTTCTACAGAAAAAGACATCACATCAAAGCTAAATAAGAAATCTGAAAAAGATCAGGAGAGATATGTTACTTGTAGGGTTTACTAATGGAATTGATGACAATTTATATGCCAAATCCAAGATAGCCGATGGTGGCCATGTTTTTGAATAAAATTCAGAAAAATTTGATAGCAGCTCCCATCTAGATATGACATCAAAGCAACATATAAAATTTGAAAAAGATTGGGTCGGAAATCTGTCCTGGAGGGTGTGCTAATCGAATTGTTGACTATTTATGTGCCAAATCCAAGATGGCTGCTGGTGGACATGTTTTTCAATGAAATTCAGAAAAATTTGATAGCTCACACCAAAGCTACATATTAAATCTGAAAAAGATCAGGTGAGAAATGCGGCCAGTAGGGTGTGCCAATGGAATTGTCGACAATTTAAAAATCTAAAATGGCCACTGGCGGCCATATTTTTCATCAACAATAAGAAAAATTCAATAGCTTCCATCTAGACATTGCCACAAAGCCACATATGATATTTAGAACTGGTCGGGTGAGAGATGTGGCCTGTAGGGTGTGCCAATGGAATTGTTGACGATTTATGTACCAAATCCAAGATGGCCACTGGCGACCATGTTTTTCAACAAAAAAATCAGAAAGATTCAATAGCTCCCATTTAGACATTGCCCCAAAGCCATGTATGATATTTAGAACTGATCGGATGAGAGATGCGACCTATAGGATGTGCCAATGAAATTGGTGACAATTTATGTGCCAAATCTAAGATGGCCATTGGTGGCATTGTTTTTGAATGAAATCCGGAAAAATTCAATAGCTCCCATCTAGACATTGCCCCAAAGTCACGTATAAAATTGGCACATATGAAATTTGAGAGATGTGGACCGTAGGGTGTGCCAATGGAATTGTTGACAATTTATATTCCAAATCCAATATGGCTGCTGGAAACCATGTTTTCAATAAAATTAAGGGAAATTTGAGGACTCCCATCTGGACATCACACCAAAGCTGCACATGGAATTTGAAAAAGATTGGGTGAGATATGCGGCCTGTAATGTGTGCCAATGGAATTCTTGACCATTTATAGCTCCCATCTTGATATTGCCCCAAATGCACATATGAAATTTAGAACTGATCAGGTGAGATCTGTGGCCTGTAGGGTGTGTAATTGTGAATGGACAGAGGAATGGACGTATGTATGGATGGATGACAGATCACAACCCAATAGCTCACATTTGACATTGTCAAGTTGAGCTAAAAATGGATACAATACACCACTGTCCATGTTACTTTGTAGGTTATAAGTCCTAAAACATAAAACAATCCAAGTATAGGACCCTCTGAGGGTAAAAAGATAATAATTACAAAAAGAAAAAATCTGGCAAGAGGATCACAGATCCACAAGTCGAGTTTTGACATTAAATTTCGTGAAAAGTCAGAAAAGCAAGTTATTTGTCGCAACAGCAACTTTTGCCAACAGTGATAACTACAGTTTTCATGCCCCCTCTCTTAAAAAACATTTACTTCAGGCAGTTCCTGCCATTGCCTATTCTCACTCTATACCAGAACACTCAAAACCAATTTGTCGAAAACAAATCTGTTTATAGTAACAGTGACCTTGGTCGTGGGGCAACAGACCCCAAAATCAATAGGTGTCTCCTTTCTTCTGGAGTAACCTTTGGTGTAAATTCAGTGAAGGTGTGACAAATAGAGCAAAAGTTATTGCCCGGAAACCAATTTGTCAAAAAAATTATATTAAAAGTAACAGTGACCTTGACTTTGGGGCATCAGACCCCAAAATCAATAGGTGTCTTCCTGTCCTATGGAGTAACCTCTGGTGCAAAGTTGGTTAAGGTGCGACAAATAGAACTAAAGTTATTGCTCAAAGAAACCAATTTGTTGAAAAAAATTCTATTTATAGTAACAGTGACCTTGACCTTGGGGCATCAGACCCCAAACTCAATAAACGTCTTCCTTTCCTATGGAGTAATGTCTGGTGTAAATTTGGCGAAGGTACGACAAATAGAACTAAAGTTATTGCCCGGAAACCAATTTGTTGAAAAAAGTTCTATTTATAGTAACAGTGACCTTAACTTCAGGGCATCAGACCCCAAATCAATAGGTGTCTTCCTTTCCTATGGAGTAACCTCTGGTGCAAATTTGGTGAAGGTACGACAAATAGAACTAAAGTTATATCCCGAAAACCAATTTGTTGGAAAAAATTCTATTTATAGTAACGGTGACCTTGACCTTGAGGCTTCAGACCCCAAAATCAATAGGTGTCTTACTTTCCTATGGAGTAACTGGTGGTACATTTGGTGAAAGTGTGACAAACAGAACTAAAGTTATTGCCCGGAAACCAATTGTTTCTGCCCGCCACTTCATCAAACTATTAGTCGAGTTTGACTTTGTCAAAACTCGACTAAAAAACAAAATAAAAAAAAAACGCCCATCTGCGAGCATTTATAAAAATAAAAAAGGCTTGAAAAACTGATGCTGAAGAATATGAGACCTTAACCCTTTACCTAACGAATCGGCCATATCTGCACGGGTAATTTACAATGTGTGCAGTTGACGAAAACAATATTTTAAAAAAAATTTCAATAAAACTATATCATGTGACCCCTAACTGGAATGAGCTCATCAAGCTCATTCCAATGAGGGCTCACATGGTATAGTTTTGTTGAAATTTATTCAAAAATTTCAAAAAACAATAATTAAAATAATAAATTTTGATATCCTGTGTGCAGGGTAAATGGTTAAACAATACACAAACCAAGTATTTTAATGATCACTTGACTTTATTTCTTCTTGAATTCTCCATAAAGTCAAGGCAATAACAGGAGCAATGACATAATTTCAATAGTTTCTTAATTTTTCATAAAATGAAGTCATGGCCTGATTATATGAAATTTTATTAGTGATACCACAGCATGCTACTCGTTAAGAGTTACCTTGCATATATTTTGGCAGTGCCATTTCTTGTGTGTCCAAGACTTCGCCTTGACTGTCTGTGTACATCCATTTCAAACGAAGGAAACCCACCTTCCTCAGGTTCGTTAGTTTGCTGAACTGTGACTGTGGGTGGTTTATTAGTTTCTGAAAATATGCAAACAGAAATTAAATTTTACTATTATTCAAACACCACTTCTATATATAGAAAGATTTTGTTTAGCAAGGAACTGATGTCAAGGAGCACCGATGCCAAAATTCTTACAGTGGTTGAGTAATAAATTATTTTTTGAAAGTGAACTGTAACATGGGCATTTTATTTTTCAAAGATACTAAACCACAAGCAAGAAGGGCCACTGTGTATCAACTTTTTGTGCATAAAATTTCTTCGGTTACAAATTAATACAAACATTTTCTATTCTACTGCTGGTGCTAAGCCACTGAAGTAGCATTCATCACATTTCAATGGAGCCATGATAGTGCATTCCAGCACTCAATAATTTAACCCTTAAAGTTCTATTTCTGACCTGAATCACTTTTTGCTGCAATAGAACAGGTGTCCCAACATGCAGTCTGTTGGTAAACTTTCAAGTTACGTTCCAAGTACTTTGACAGTTGTTTCTAGGCAAATCTTAGCTGTTTGTATTGGCAGTAAAGACATTCCTAGAAACAACTGCAAACCCACAGATGTAGACTGTCCAAGTGAGGCAAAACTGTAATCTCCAGGACTTTAACCCGTTACCCAACGTAACAGCCAAAACCGGCCAGTGCATTCTCAAAAATCGCCACTTAATTTTCATTATTTTTTTTCATTTTTTGGCTCAAAAACATAGGTTATGACCCCTCATTGGAATGAGCTCACTGAGCTTGTTCCAATGAGGGGTCATAACCTATGTTTGTGAGGCACAAAATGAAAAAAAAATAGTTATTCAAGAATGTTTTTTGCAAGTGTCATCTTTTTTTCATGTTAGGTAAAGGGTTAAGGTTAATCTTCAAGAGCAAAACATTCATGGGGATTTGTGCACTTTTACCCACATGCTTCTTTGCAGGTCAAGCAGGGACCACTCACTAAACTCAAGTATCTATAGGACTCGCAAGAAAGCATACAGAACAAACTATAGATTAAAAATAGAACATGTTCTCATTTTTGGAATTCACTTTAAAAAAAAAATTCTACAAGCCAGTCTAAGTATTTTCATGTAGTATGTGATATGGTAGCCATACCATATGAACCGGTGCAATGCCTATGGTTAGTTAGAGTATGTTATTTATTTAATTACTGGTGTTTAAAGTCACATACATGCACAATGGCTAATCATGACAGTTTTACGGGTGGAGAAAGCCGGAGTACCTGGAGAGAACCATCGAGCATCGACGAGCAACTGTCAGATCCTCAACATTCTAACTCTGTTCAAGCTCCACTCAAGCAGGCTGAAGACCTGTGCACCATTGACGTCCAGTACACCTTAGTACACGGCATCATCATGACCTCATGTAGGCAACTGGGATAAAGTGCATTGCCCAAAGGTACAATGTGGGTCGTCCCAGACGGGGATCGAACTCGGGACCTCTAGCATAGAAGTCCAACAGTCTACCACTGAGCCACCTCGCTCCCCTCAGAGTATGCTAGTCTACCATCTAACTTTGAGCAATGTGCAGGGTTAGTCACACTTTTCTTTCTGGTTATGAAAAAGATCACCTCTATTATGTGACTAACCCTTTGCACTGCACAGCCTTAGTGAGTATACATTTTCAAGCAGTATGTGATATGGCAGTTACCAATTTTTATAACCCGAAAGTGTGACTAACCATGTCCATTGCACAGGGTTAATCATACTTTCTGGATATAAAAACAAATTTCATTATTGAGTAACTAAATCCTGTGAACTGTACAGTCTTAACGTAAATCTTATTTAGGCCTTACAAAGATCTTCTGTTTCACAGGCCATTTTTTGTAAAACTGCATGTGGGTGGGCGCTTTTTTATTTTATTTTTGTAATTATTTCTTTGCCTTAAAAAATTCATGTTCTTGATTTGTTTTATGTTTTAGGCCTCATAATCTACAGAACAGCAAGGGTGGTGGTGTATTTCATCCTGTGAGTGCAAGAAGGCTTTGCAATGCTAAAGCATTGCAAAGCCTTGTTGCATTCAAAGAGACAAATTTATCAATTTTATTAACTTGGGGAAAATATCAGACATAAACCAATTAATTTTTATTTTTTCAAGTTTGCATTGCTTATATAAAGAGAGCCTTTAGCAACCAAAAGGACCATGCGGGAGGGTCTGATAAACATATTTTTTTTCTTTTTCAGGCCTTACATCAACTCTTTATCCACGGTAATGGACAACAACAATCAGTACTATTCTCAAAAAGCATTTCAACTCAGCTTCTGACCCCTCATTGGAAAGGATTGCAGAAAGTTTTTTACTGAATTCCAAAAATGAAAACATATTCCATTTTCAATTAATAGCTTGTTCTAGGTGTATGTCCATCCATCAGCCGTTTGTTTAATGGGGTTTAGGTTCACCTTCTGTATCTATGTTTATAATACATCTGCAAAAACAGTATGAAATCAAGATTTGCAAATTATTAAAAAATTAAGTTGCCTATTCAAGAGAATGGTCACTGAAAAAATTGGTTACTGGGGCCAGTTAAGCAGAACTTTTTTCTCACAGTAAACAAGATCTATTCTTAGGATTCCCGCACAAAATCTGTCAGCTGATTGAAAACCATTTATGTAACTTTATTAGCAGACAACACTGGAAAACAAATTTCTTGAATAAATATTTTCACTCTTTGCCTCAAAACATAGCTTTTAACCCCTCACTGGAACTGATGGGCTTGTTCCAATTATTGTTCCATTAAGTATATTTTTTAGGCAAAAAATGAAAAAATAAGGCATTTTGCACAGCAATAATGTGAGTAGTGCTGTCTCATCCCATTATGTTGGGTAAAGGATTAATCTTTTATGTACTGTGAAAATAAACTCAAACAACCATATATTGTTTGATAGAGAACAAAGGGCGAAGTCCAACAAGTTATAACTAGTTGAATTTTTTATTAATTTATTTATTTATTTGAACAATTATAAATTTTAGTTCAACCAATAGTTGATACCTATCCCTACTACTTTATGGGACATGTATCCCAGGAATGGCTATCAGGTCCATTTTACCCGTGAAACAGAACTTGTTAACTACACTAAACAAGCCAAAGGGGGGCAATAATCAAACAGGGGAATACATGTGTTGTGCTGTAAAAGTAACCCAACACATCTTGTTTAAAAGTGCTACCAAAGCTATGTCAAACAAGATATAATTAGTTGAATTTTCAACCCTTCATCAACCAAATGTGCAGTTCTACAAATAGAAAAAATTATCTTTTACCCTTTACCTAACAAATCAGATGCATTGTAATTCATACCATGTTTCAAAAAATCACACCCAAGAGTGCTGGAGGAGTTGATCAGATAAATAATTGTTATAGATAATTCACAATATATAGGGTCACAACTCTGAAAACATACTGCAAAAATAAAAAAATTCCTTTCCACATGTGCATCTACACTTTATAACCATACTCCACACAAACTTTCATAAAAATCAACCATGAAATGTAGGAAAAGTTAAAAAATTTATAGTAATTTATATATTTTTTATACTTACCAATGACCCAGACTTAGTTGCTGGTGCTAACTCTAACAAAACCAGGGCCAAACACAAATTTTGCCCCCCAATCCTCAAAATTTGCATCCAAAACAAAAAGAAATCATGTCCTAAAGGACCTCCATACTACGCCTCTACTGCGCATGCGCAGTGACGCAGTCGTCCCGAAATTGGCGCCAATTATCATTCTTACTGGCAGTGCCTGGTCAGCGCTATGTACTCAGCGGGGAGGCAAGAGTTCCCAACTCCAGGGAGGGCCATCCCCGTCTGGGTCATTGGTAAGTATAAAAAATATATAAATTACTATAAATTTTTTAACATTTTTATACTGTACCAATGACCCAGACTTAGCTGAATAGTAAACAGGCTGGAGGGCCTAGGACATAGAGGAAAATCCAATAAGCTCAACTATATAGTAAAGAGGTAACCCCTTAAGGAGAAAAGGAGTATTAGGCTTTACATGTATCTTTCTTATTTAATATTAAATTAGAAAGATACACTACCCTTAATAATTGAGCACAATAACATTCATGTTCTCTATTAACATCCAGTATAACCCTTATACTAATTATTTTTAAAGCAAGCCAATAAATAAAGTAGTCCAGAGAATTGAGACTCTTTATAATCATTTAAAAGTGTCCGAGTATTGTATATTAAAGCCCGTTTGACACTTGACATATACAAATGCTTCACACCGAGCTACACTTTAAAAATAAGACATGAATGAATTTAAACATTAATATTACACTTTAAAACCATCCCGGAAGCGACTCAGAAATACTGACTTGGAGGAGGCATTCCCTTGCTTTTCACTATAAAGCAGGTGACCTAAGGGAACACCCGCCTCCCCCCCCCCCCCTTCCCCTTGCTCTGGGTCAAATAGCCCAGAGCGAAGAGGGCAGTCGGACGGAGTCACTGCCGGAACAGAAAGCCTGCATAACTATAGTTGCAACTGTTTAGTGGACGACATTCTGAGCAACAGATAACGGACCTAAACAATGCAGGTCTCCAGAAATGGACTCAATATTTCTGAGATAAAAATTCGTAAATGTGGATGGCTGAGACCAATAAGCAGCCTTCATTAAATCTGTAATAGCAACACTATTAGCATAAGCCCAGGAAGTAGAAAGAGCTCTTACTTCATGAGCAGAAATCTTAAGCACAGACTGCTGAGAAGAAGATAAATCTTCATAAGCAGTACGGATAGTTAACTGAATCCATCTAGCAATAGAATGGACTGAAATGTCCTTTCTATTAGGCATCAAAGACAGAAAGAAACGTTTCCGTCCCTTTCTGATAAACTGAGATCTCTGTTTATAGATACGTAGTGCTCTAACAGGACAGAGTAAAGGCCTACGCCCGTCTGAAGACGGAAGAGCCTTAATAACAATAGATTCCGGATATTTATTAGGAGCCTGATTCTTAGCTAAAAAACCCACATTAGTAGTGAAGGCGATAGTGTTCCCAACACTACGATAATGAGAATCATCCACCGATAGTGCATGAAGCTCACTGACTCTTCTGGCAGAAGAGAAAGCTAAGAGAAAAGCTGTCTTATAAGATAAGAATTTGAAATCTACTGTCCCAAGAGGTTCAAATGGCTTTTCCTTCAATTTAAGGAGAACCCAAGCTAAATTCCACTTAGGAATGAATCTAAGAGTTCTGGGTCTATTTATCGAAAAGTTTCTAACCAACTTCGATAAAGAGACATTAGATCCAATTTGTAAACTATCATGATGTGCATAGGTATCAGATAACATAGATCTATAACCCTTTATAGTAACAGGCTGCAGTTTGATTTCGTCAAACAAGTATACTAGAAAGTTTGCAATGTCTGGTATAGAGGGATCAAATATATCTACAGAATGATCCCTACACCAACGACGAAAAACCTTCCACTTAGCCGCATAGTTTAGCGAAGAGGAGGTCCTCCTACAGGTAGAAATCGCGTCCACTGCTCGTCCTGTAAAGTGCTTGCCATGCAAGAAGGACCGCACAACGGAAAAACGTGAAGGTTGAGACCTTGCGGGTTGTGATGGAGTTGGCGCGATTTCCCCTGCGAAAGAAGATCCTCTCGTGGAGGAAGCTTCCGCGGTAGGTCCCACAACAGACACCTGAGTAGATTTATCCACGGTCTCTGTGGCGACAGAGATGCTACCAACAGAATCTTGCATTGAGATTGTTTTATCTTTAGCAATACTTGTTGAATTAACGGCGCTGGAGGATACGCATATCCTATCATTCCGTCCCAAGGGATCGACAGAGCGTCTACTGCAAATGCTCTTGGATCCAGACACGGAGACACATACGTCTGCAACTGATTGTTGAGATGTGTCGCAAATAAGTCTATCATTGGCCGTTCCCATTGGTAGCAAATCTGATTGAATACTTGTTTGTTGAGAGTCCACTCCGACGGCAACAAGCGACCCTTTCGTGAAAGGGAGTCTGCTAGCACATTCAGACGACCCGGTATGTGACGGACCGAAAGAAGAACGTGATGTTCTAACGCAAACAGAAGGATTCTTTCCGTTAGATTGAACAACGGAACTGAATGAGTGCCTCCCTGATTCCGTATATATGCCACTACTGTCGTATTGTCGGATAGGATTTGGACATGAGCATCGTGAATAATGTCCATCCAGTGACGTAACGCAAGCCAAATTGACATCATTTCCTTGATGTTTATGTGCTCGCACAGGAATTGCGGATCCCAAAGACCCTGGCATCTCGAATCCGTTGGGATTAATGATGCACCCCAACCTGTTTGACTGGCATCCGTCATAACGGTAAAACTCGGATCCGGCAACTGCAGCGGAACTCCTTGAGTTAACCACTGAATGTTTGCCCAAGTCTGAATCTCTTGTTTCACTTGATCTGACAAGAGAACGTCTACATCGAGCGAATGAATTTTCACACTCCAATTCTGAGTCAGGAAAATTTGAAGAGGACATGTGCGTCGCCGCCCCATCGGAATGAGATCCGCGGCGGCTCCGCACAGACCTATCAGTCTCATAAATTCTCTCGCCGTGACTTTGTCTGCGTGCAGACAATAGCGAGCGTAACAACTGACTAATTTCGCTCTGGTTAACGGCAGACGAACGAGATTGTTGTGCGTCTCGAAGCTCATTCCCAGATGAGTGAATGACTTGGACGGCACCAGATCCGACTTCTCCTCGTTTACTATAAAACCGAGACGTCGGAGCAATAGAAGAAGATTCTGAACATCGTTCTGAAGCGTTAACTCGTTGCCGTACCTCTGAAGAATGTCGTCCAGGTAGGCCGACGTTACCGCAGACGAATGAGCTCGGAAGTAGATCATTACCGAGTTCATTACCCGAGTGAAAGCCCTGGGTGCTAGATTCAATCCGAAGCACATCGCCCGGAATTGATACACCACTCCCAGGACTGCAAAGCGTAGATACTTTCGGAATGTCGGATGTACCATGACGTGAAAGTACGCATCTTTGAGATCTATGCTCGTTGCATAATCGTTCACCCGAATACTCGCTCTGACCGATCGAATCGTCTCCATATAAAACTTCGGAGCGACGATCAGCTTGTTTATCCAGCTCAAATCTATGACTGGACGGAACGAGCCGTCTGGTTTCGGAACCAGAAACAGATGGCTGTAGAATCCCAGAGATTCCTGGTTTTCTACGACCTCTACCGCGTTCTTCATTAAAAGATACTGCACCTCTGATAACAGAGCGTCTCTTTTCTGTGGATTTGACGGAAGATGAGTCCACTTTGGACTTCGAGTTAATGGAGGCTTTCGTTTGAAGGATATCTTTAGACCTTCCGAAGTCACTCCTCTCACCCAAGGGTCGTCCGTAATCGACGCCCACTCTTGTGAAAAACTCGACAACCTTCCGCCAACCGGAACGCGATAGAGGTTTAAGCCATCACCTCCTGGACCTGCGAGGCCTGCGGAAGGAGAAACCACGTCTTCCACGACCCGCACCTCGCCTCGTCGACCTCGGGGCGTCCGACCGATTGTCCCGGCCTGAAGGACGTCCCGAACGAGAGTCGCTATCCTGACGGTCTCTCGAATAAGACCAAGAGGACGCACCGGAACCTCTATAGGAACCTCTCTTGGGCGCATTAGACCCAGAAGTGCCTGTCTTATTCGTGTCTGCTGTATCCGACTTTTTAGGAGCCGATCTGAACAACAGAGAATCATTAGCTTTCTTTTTAATTTTATCATAAATAGCGGAAAGCTTGCCGTCAAAGAGAAGTTCTCCTGAGACCGAAGCGACTCTAAGAGAGTTCTTCACCTTAGAATCCACTAGTGTGGATGTAGCTAGGGCTGCATCACGTCTAACCAACTCCAGATTTGCCACTGAAAGGGCGGAGTTACACGTGGAATAAGCTACTGCCCTTGAAAGAAGTCTTAAAGAGGATTGTATATCCTGAAACTCTTCCCCTTGAAGGCGCAGTGATAACGCCTTAGTAAGGTGATCTGCGTAAGATAAGGCATCTAAATTGGCTCTGTTAGACGCAATAGCTGTTTCCAACACCGCGGTTGGAATAGAAGCTGACGACGGTAATGATAGCTCTAAGTCTTCCGCCTCGTCGTCCATACGCAGAGGAACTCTCGGTATACTCTGTCCTGCCGTATCGAATTTATTCCTTGCATTAATGAAAGGCAGGTTGAGAGTATTAGCGGACAAGAAACCTGCTTTCCCCGTCCTGGAAGCAAGTTTAAATATAGCGTCGTTCAATAATTCAAATGTTCTAGCAACATTATTGGACTGCAACGGAAACTCGGGAGCGATGTCCCTGAACCGCTCAAAAAATTCAGAGTCCAATGACGCTATAATTCTCTTGTCCGGAAGCGCAGCAGTCTGGCCCGACGGAACAACTTGAGGGAGAAAGTGCCGGATGAAGTCCACGGCAGCTTTATGTTGTTCCGAAAGGGATAGCTCCAAGTCATCCGTATCCCTTTCACCATCCGGTCGGACCTCACGATGTTCCCGGTCGTCCGCCCCCGATGCTTCGGCGGAGCGTACCGACCCAGCGCCGTCGGATAATTCTCGATCCGACACCGTTACTGTCGGCTGCTGGGATGCTGCGATAAGCTGTGCTATCTGCACAAGAATGTCCGGCGTCGAGACCTGCGGAGGCGCAGTCTTTCGCTGCTTCGCCAAGGGCAGCTCCGCATCAGATGGCTCCCGCATACTTTTCCTATGCGAACGTCCGGAGTCCATCGGTCTCGAATCCCTGGCTGCCAGATGGTGTGACCTGGTCGCCGAAGAATCCTTCATCGGCGAAGCTGGTAATATATCGGCGGTCACGCAGCCAAGGTGCGGTCGTGTGCGCTGACGAGAAGAGGAAGCCTTAACAGTCTCTGCGGACTGCTTATACAACGGAGCGTCCCGAGCGACGGACGTATGCTCCGCTAAAGACACATTTTGTACCACAACATCTGGTCCCAGATGTTGTTGTACGAGAGAGGGACCTCTCTCGCTCGCGGCCCGGCTGGACCTGGACGAGCTAGGAACCGGACTAAAAGGCTTCCTCCGTTCTCGCTTACTATCCGCCGTCACTGGGTGTGCATCTATTATGTTTATAGTGCTCGCATCACCCAAAATTTCCTCTTGGACCGCATCGGACGAACCCGGCTGCCGAACCATTCGGTGAATGGACGCTACACCGGGCGAGCTAGCGGACGACATTTGTCTAATCTCCATGAGCACTTTTGCCGCTAGCTCTGAATTCATTTGTGACGACGGACGCACACTTGAAGAAGATAACATGGAAACATCACCCTGTTCTGGTTCCTCTGAAATAGAAACTGAGAGAGTAGAGTGACCTTGTGGAGAAAGAGCCGGCATTGCTCTTTCTCCAGAAACAACATATCGTGACACACGTTTCCAATGTTTCTCATCCCAATGTTCACATATAGGACAGGGATTAATGCGAGAACACTGACTACAATTAATACAATGATCATGAAAGTCAGAGGAAGATTTCTTCCTATTACAATTTGAACAACGTCCCTTCATTGTGAAAGAACAACAATAAGTCCTAGTTACTCGCAAAAACCCCTGACACAAAGATACATAATAACATGATCCATTAATAAATGAAAAAACAATTGCAAAACAAAATAATTTTGAAAAAATATTTTTTCAGAGAAGCCCAAGTTGCTGAAAAGTAACGTTGAGCCCCGATGGATCCGATGGCAAAGTGTGGTCAAAAATTTTAAATTTATATAAAATAATTAATGAGACACTTTCGGATAATATAAATGTATCTTATAATGAGATAAACTACCACAAAGGCAAACAGCCCCCCTCAAAAAAGGCTGTTGCCAATGAAAACGAACAGTGTAAACACACTAGAAAACATGACTCCAGGCACTGAAAAAACTGGCCCGGAATCAGTCATCAATTACACTCTATCTGATGCAAAACAGAGACTCCCAGGGGAGAATCTGTAGAACATCAGATGGAAGATGCAGAACACAAACGTTATACACCCATGGGTGAAAACGTAACTATGGAGAAAATAACAGAAAACATTCTGTAACCAAGCAACTCTCCCAGGAAATTTTAGAAATGAAATTTCTCAAAAATATGCCAAAAGCATGGGAGAATTGCCAGGGGGGACTTTAGAAGGCTAGGGGAGAGGAAACACTGAATAAGCAGTGCAACAATTAGCAAGAATGACAACAAGAGGCCCATGCCTCGAAAATAGGCAACTTAACATAATTTCATCAAAAAATTTTAAGTACAGCCCT
The DNA here is from genome assembly GCA_031216915.1 of Pictodentalium vernedei. Taxonomy (NCBI): domain Eukaryota; kingdom Metazoa; phylum Mollusca; class Scaphopoda; order Dentaliida; family Dentaliidae; genus Pictodentalium; species Pictodentalium vernedei. The sequence goes on along the minus strand of CM062297.1, from coordinate 329,899,133 downwards.
GATTATTTTTTGCCACTTCTTTTTCCTCTCCTCCTTCTATCCTCCTTAGAATCACATTTTCTCCAAAAAGTTAAAAAATTTATAGTAATTTATATATTTTTTATACTTACCAATGACCCAGACATAGCTGGTGCTAACTCTTAAAATATAGGGCCAAACACAAATTTTGCCCCCCAATCCCCAAAATTTGCATCTAAAACTAAAGAAAACATGTCCTGAAAGGCCCTCCACCCTTCGCCCCTACTGCGCATGCGCAGTGTCAAGGACGTTCCGAAATTGGCGCCATTAATCATTCTAATAACCAGTGCCTGGTAAGCGCTATGTACTCAGCGGGGAGGCAAGAGTTCCCAACTCCTGGGAGGGCCATCCCCGTCTGGGTCATTGGTAAGTATAAAAAATATATAAATTACTATAAATTTTTTAACATTTTTATACTGTACCAATGACCCAGACATAGCTGAATAGTAAAAAGGCTGGAGGGCCAAGGACATAGAGCAAAATGGAATACGCTCAATAAAATAAAATAGAGTCATCCCCTGTAGGGAAAAGAAGTAATAGGCCTTACATGTATCTTTCTTATTTATGATAAAATAGAAAGATACAACACCTTCCAAAAATTGAGCTTCATACATCCATGTACTCTATTAATATCCAATATAATCCTTATACTAATAATTTTTTAAAGTAAGCCAATAATAAAGTAAGTCTAGAGAATAGAGACTCTTATACTCCTAAAAGTGTCTGAGAATTGCATAATCATGTCCGTTGACATATGCAATATTCAAAAGCTATACTTTAAAAACTAAGACTTGAATGAATTTTATAAACTTAAACTTCTCACTAAACAACCATCCCAATAACAGCTCAGAATTACTAACTCCGGAGGAGGTATCCCCTTGTTTTCATAGTAAAAACAGGTGACCCAAGGGAACACCCTCCCCCCCCCCTTTTTCTTGCCCTGGGTCAAATAGCCCAGAGCGAAGAGGGCAGCCGAACGGAGACACTGCCGAAACAGACAGCCTACCTAGCTATAGTAGCAACTGTTAAGAGAATGACATTCTGAGCAGTAGATAATAGACCTAACAAAAGAGGCCTCAAGAAATTGACTCGGTATTTCTAAGATAAAATTCATGAATGTGGATGGCTGAGCGCAATGAGCGGCCTTCAAAAATCTATAATAGCGACACTATTAAAGTAAGCCCAAGAAGTAGAAGAACTCTTACTTCATGAGCCGAAATCTTAAGCACAACTGCTAAGTCAATGATATACCATAAGCAGTACGCTAGTTAATAGAATCCATTAACAATAAAATGGAGCGTAACGTCCTTCTACTAGACATCAAAGACAGAAGAAGCTTACGCCCTTGTAATAAACAGATATCTGTTTATAAATACATAAACTGTACCCGGAAGAGTAAAGGCCTATGCCCATACGAAGACGGAAGGACCTTAAAATAATAGGTTCCAGATAATAGGAGCCTAACTCTTATGCAACAATCCAACCTAAATAGTAACGGAAGTATTGATTCCGAAACTATGAAAGTGAAAATCATCCATCGATAGTGCATGAAACTCACTGACTCTACAGTAAAAGAGAAACCAAAAGAATTACTGTCTAAAAGGTCAGAATTTGAAAACTACTGTTTCCAGAGGCTCAAATGATTACTTAGCTAAATAAGAACCGAAGTTAAAATCCGTATAGGAATTTAATCTAAAGATTCTAAGTCTATTTATCAAAAAGTTACTAACTGACTTAGATAAAGAGACAAAAGACTCAATTGTAAACTATCGTAGAGTGCATAGGTATGAGGTAACATAAACCTATAACCTAAATAATAACAGGCTGCAGTAGATCTTGTGAAACAAGTATACTAAAAAATAGCAATGAGTAGTATGGAGGGATCAACAATATGAACATAATGATCCCTACACCACGACGGAAGAGCCTCCACTTTAGTCGCATAGAATAGCGAAGAAGAGGATCTCCTATAGTAAGAAATCGCGTCCAAAGCTCGTCCAGTACAGTGCTTACAATGCAATACGGACCACACAACGGAATACATGAAGGTTGCGACCTTGCTGGTTGTGATAAAGATGACACGATTTACCCAGTGAAAAAAGATCCTCACATAGAGGAAGATTTCACGTTAAGATCCACAGTAGATAAGAGAGTAAATTACTCATGATCTCTGTGAAGATAGAGATGCTATCAACAGAAATGTATTGTGGTTGTTTATCTTAGCAATACCTGCTAAAACAACAGCGCCGGAGGATACGCGTATCCTATCATTCCGTCCTATAGATCAATAGAGCGTTAACAGTATTAGCTCAGAGATCTGGACAAGCCAACACATACGTCTGCAATTGATTAGCAAGCTGTGTCATAAATAAAACATCATTGGGTGCTCCCATAGATAGCAAATCTGATTGAATACTTGTTTGTTGAGAGTCCATTCTGACCGCAACAAGCAACTCGTAAGAGAACGGGAGTCCGATAAAACAATCAGACGACCCAGAATATGACGGACCAAAACTGAACTTGGTGTACTATAACCAACAGACGGATTCTTTCCATTAAATTGAATAACGGAAACGAAAGAGTGCCTCCCTGGTTCCGGAGATACGCCACTACTGTCGAATTAAAGGACAGGAATTTGGGCATGCGTTTCTGAATAATGTTCATGCAATGACATAAAGCAAGCCTAAAAAACATTATTCCGCGGAAGTTAAACTGATAGCTAAAAGACTGCGGAACCCAAAGACCCTGGCACTTCGAATCCGTAGGGATCAGTATATATCCCAATCTGTTTGACTGGCAACCGTCATAACAGCCACACTCGGGTCCGGCAACTGCGGCGGCACTCTCTGAGTCAACCACCGAATGTTTGCCCCAGTCTGAATCTCTTGTAACACTAGATAGACAAGAGAATGTATAAATCGAGCAATTCATGGATTGCCGGAAAGTTGCCGTCGAAGAGAAGCTCCTCCGAGAACGAAGCGACTCTGAGAGAGTTCTTAACCTTACTATCCACGCGTGTGGATGTAGCTAGGGCTGCGTCACGTCTAACCAACTCCAATCAGCCACTGAAGGGCGGAGTTATACGTGAACAAACTACTGCCCTCAAAAGAAATTACATTGAGAATAATATCCCGTAAATCTTTTCTTGAAGACGTAATGATAACGCCTCAGTAAGGCGGATTACGTATAATAAAGCGTCTAAGTTAAGTCTACTATACATAATGTCGTTCCCAACATTGAAATTGGAAAAGACATAAACGGCGAAAAAAGAATATATGCAGTCTTTAATCACACCGTCTAGACGCATACGAACTCTCGGTATGCCCTGCTCTGCCAAAATAAACTATTTGTAAAAATGATAAAATGGCAGAAATGAGCCACGCAGACAAGAAACTAAACTATCATGCTTAGTAGCAGGCTTGTATATATATATAAATATATAGCGTCGAAAAATAAAACACATGTTGTAATGACAATATTGGACTGCGTCGGTAAGTCAGGGACAATGTCCCTGTACCGATCGAAAAATCCGAGTCCAATGACGCTATAAGTCTCTTATCCAAGATCGCAGCAATGAAGTCCGAAAAATAATCACTGGAAGAAATGCCAGAAGAAATGAAAGGCATCTTCCGATACTACTAAAGGGAAAACTCGAAATCTTTCGAATCCCTTTCGCCATCCTGTCGGACCCTATAAAGCGTTCGGTCGTCCGTAGCTGATGCAACCGCGGACCGCACCGACCCAGCGCCGCCGGATAATTCCTAATTCGACCGAGAAACTGTCAATTGCTGGGATGCTGCGAAACAACTGTGCTAACTCGGATAGCACGTCCGTCACTGAGGCCTGAGGAGAAGCGGTCTTACGATGGATTGCCGCAGGAAGCTCCGAGATCGTTACCCCGTGCATACTTCCAATATGCGAACGAACGGAGTGTATAGGCCTCGTGTCTCTTGGCTACCGGATGGCGCGACCTATTCGCCGTGGAATCACTGAATGCCGAAACTGATCGGATACTCGAGGTCACGTAGCCAATGTGCGGTCGTGTGCCCTGCTGTGAGGATGAGGAAGCATTAAAGACAGTCTCTCGGACTGTCAATATAACGGAGCGTCCCGAGCAACGGACATATGCTCCGAATGTAAAATATCTGAACCACAACATGCGGTCCCCTATGTTGTTGGCTTCCTCCGATCTGTCCTCAATCTGCCGTCACTGGGTGAGTACTAAAGTAATTAAAGTGCTCGCATCACCCAAATCTCCTTCCTAGACCGCAACGGACGAACCCGGCAGCCGAACCATTCGATGAATGTACGCTACACCGGGTGAGCTAGCGAATGTCACTCCGTAAGCGATAGACATATTCCATGAGCACTTATTGCCGCTAACTCTTCATTAACTATGACGACAGAGGCACACTTTTGAAAGACATCTCCATAATTCTTCGAACAAGAAACCAGAAATGCTTGGATAGCAAGCATAAAATAATAATATATATAGCGTCGTTCAATAATTCGAAAGTTTGTGTGACATTATTGGACTATGTCGGAACTGAGGGACGATGTCCCTGAACCGAACCAAAAATTTCTAAGTCCACCGACGCTATCAGTTTCTTATCCGGCATCGCAGCATATGTTGTTCCGAAAGGGAAAGCTTGAAATCCTCCGAATCCCTTTCGGTATCCCGTCGGACCGGATGAAACTATCGGACGTCCGTACCCGCTTCCGCGGAGCGTCCCGACCCAGCATCGTCGGATAAAATATATGCGACAGATTCAGTTGATGCTGGGATGCTGCGATAAACTGTGCTATTAAGGAAAGCACGTCCGTTCCCGAGGCCTGTGCAGTAGCGGACTTACGATGCATTGCCGCTGGAAGCTCCGTGTACGTTGACTCCCGCACACTTCCTATGCGAACGTCCGGAGTCTGCAGGCCTCGAGTCCCCGGCTACCGACCCAGCGCTGTCGGATAATTCTCGATCCGACACCGTTTCTGTCGGCTGCTGGGATGCTGCGATAAGCTGTGCTATGTGCACAAAAATGTCCGGCGTCGAGACCTGCGGAGGCGCAGTCTATCGCTGCTTCGCCGAGGGCAGCTCCGCATCAGATGGCTCCCGCATACTTTTCCTATGCGAACGTCCGGAGTCCATCGGTCTCGAATCCCTGGCTGCCGGATGGTGTGACCTGGTCGCCGAAGAATCCTTGATCGGCGAAGCTGGTAATATATCGGCGGTCACGCAGCCAAGGTGCGGTCGTGTGCGCTGACGAGAAGAGGAAGCCTTAGCAGTCTCAGCGGACTGCCTATACAACGGAGCGTCCCGAGCGACGGACGTATGCTCCGCTAGTGACACATTTGTACCACAACATCTGGGGCCAGATGTTGTTGAACGAGAGAGGGGCCTCTCTCGCTTGCCGTCCGGATGGACCGGAACGAGCTATGAACCGGACTGAAAGGCTTCCTCCGTTCTCCCTCCGATCCGCCGTCACTGGGTGTGCATTAAGATAATTTTATAGTGCTCGCATCACCCCAAAATTCCTTCTAGACCGCAACGGACGAACCCGGCTGCCGAACCATTCGGTGAATGGACGCTACACCGGGCGAGCTAGCGGACGTCAAAGGCCGTCGAACCTACTAGGGTCCTCTTAGGCAATTGGCGTATTACATGAGCACTTTTCCGCTAGCCCTTCATTAATTGTGACGACGGAGGCACACTGTTGGAAGACATCACAGATACATCACCCTAATCTTGATCGTCTGAAATAGAAATAGATAAAGTAGAGTGACCCTGCGGGGAAAGGACCGGAGTGTCCAAATCCCCAACAACATACCGTGACATACGCTTCCCATATTGTCATCGAAATCATACGATACAGAACAGGAGTTAATGCGAGTACACTGACCACATATAGAATGATAATAAGGTCAGAGGAAGACTTCCTCTTAAAACAATTGATCAATATCCTTTCAATGTGAAAAGAAAACAAGTCCTGGTACTCGCACTAACCCCTGGCAATCAAAATACATAATAATAATATGATCCATTAATATAGAAAAAATAATTGAAATCAAAATATTTTGAAAAAATATTTTTTCAGAACAGCCCAAGTTTCTGAAAAGTAACGTTGAGCCCCAATGGATCCCAAGCCTAAGTGTGGACAAAAATTTTAAAAATATTTTAAACAATTTATTCAACACTTACGAACAATAATAATGTATCTAGTTATGATAAAAATAACATAAAGATATTATTATTTAGAAATCCCCCCCTCACACAGAGGGCTGTTGTAAATGTAAACAATGAGTGTAAAAACACTAAAATAAGACTCCAGGCACCCAGGCCCGAAATCAGTTACCAAAAATACACTATCTGATGCAAAACAGAGACTTCCAGGGAAGAAACTGCAGAACATCAGATGGTAGATGCAGAACACAACGCCCAACCACCCGTAGGTGAAGACGTAAACATGGGGAAAGAACAGAATTCATTCTGTTATTCAGCTAAAACTCCCAAGAAATTTTAGTAATAATAATTACAGAAACTATGCCAAAAGCATGGGAGAATAGCAAGGGGGAACTTAAAGGACAGGGAGAGAGGAAAACACTTGAAAAAACAGTGTAACTAAATAATCAGAATGACAACAAAATGGCTGCTGCCTTGAAAATAGGTAACTTAACATAATTTCATTAAAAAATTTTAAGTTACAGCCCTGATAATATTCTGTCACACATTCTTTTCCTCTCCTCCTTTTCTATCCTCCTTAGAATCACCATTTCACTAATATTTATGTGTCTGGCATCATTTAAACTGAGATTTAAAAGCACAAAGATCAGTCAGATGTTAACTGATGAAGGGCCAAACTTAGAATGATTAATGGCGCCAATTTCGGAACGTCCTTGACACTGCGCATGCGCAGTAGGGGCGAAGGGTGGAGGGCCTTTCAGGACATGTTTTCTTTAGTTTTAGATGCAAATTTTGGGGATTGGGGGGCAAAATTTGTGTTTGACCCTATATTTTAAGAGTTAGCACCAGCTATGTCTGGGTCATTGGTACAGTATAAAAATTTACGTGTCTGGCATCCTTTAAACTGAGATTTACAAGCACAAAGATCAGTGAGATGTTGACTGATGAAGGGCCAAACAGAGAATAATAATTGGCGCCAATTTCGGGACGACAGCGTCACTGCGCATGCGCAGTAGAGGCGTAGTATGGAGGTCCTTTAGGACATGATTTCTTTTTGTTTTGGATGCAAATTTTGGGGATTGGGGGGTAAAATTTGTGTTTGGCCCTGGTTTTGTTAGAGTTAGCACCAGCAACTAAGTCTGGGTCATTGGTACAGTATAAAAATATGGGGGTACCAGAGTTAAGGGCAACGTTTTCCTTGCTCAACTTTCATATTCAGTCAAATACAAATAATATTTTTTTTATATAAATTTGTTTTCTTATAAATGACTGGATAGTGCCTGTGGGCACTCTCCAATAATTTGTAATAAAACAAACCTTGAATAATAAATTCAAACCACCAAAAATAATGTATCCCTCAAACAGTTAATGATAAAATAAAAAGGGTTAAAACTCTGGAAAAAAAACTGAGGAATCTTAAAATTCTTTTCCCCATGCACATCTACACTTCATACTCATACTCCACACCAAATGTTGCAAAAATCCAAAAAGAGATGCAGGAGTTAAATGGACAAATATTTGTGATGGATATTTAATGATAAAAAGGGACAAAACTCCAAGATAAAAACGCAGAATTAAAAATTCCTTTCCACATGCACATCTACACTTCACACTCATTCTTCATTCCAAGTTTCGTAAAAATGTAAAAAAGATGTGTAGGAGGACAAATATTGGCAATGGACATTCAACAATGTAAAGAGCCATAACTCTGGCAACAATTGCAGGAGCAAAACTTTCTTCCACATCACATCTACACTATGTAATCATATTTCACACCAACTTTTGTAAACATCCAACAAGAAATGTAGGAGGAATTGAATAACAAACATTTGTGATGAACTGAACATTCAATGATAAAAAGGGCCATAACTCTGTAAAAAAATGTGGGAATGAAAATTCCTTGCCACTATGTAAACTGAGTAATTATATGTAACACCAAATTTTGTAAAACTCTGAAAAAAAACATTAAACTGATGGACAAACATTGTGATGAACAATCAGCAATAAAAAGGGCCTTAACTCTGGAATCAAAATTCCTTCCCACTAGGCACATCTACACTATGTACTTGTTGTACTTGTAGACCACACCAAATTTTGTGACAATACAACATGAAATTTTGGAGTAGAGGGGACAAACAGATGTGACATTATACAATCAAAAGGGCCATAACTCTGGAAAAAATCACAGAATGAAAAATTCCTTTTCAGATGCAAATTTACACTTCATACTGATACCTCACACCAAACTTCATATAAAAGGGTGCTCAGCCACATGTCCCCTGAAAAAATAAGTTGAAAAAGGGGCATAACTCTGATAAAAATGATCGGTCCAAACCCATATTCGAACTTGACCTGTATTATTACCCCAGAAAGTCACATACCAAAATTCTTTCCGATCAAATAATCCTAACTAGAGTTATCATCCGGACACCGCAAATCTTGAAATTTCTAAGTCGAAACGGGGTATAACTCTAATAAAAATAATCTGGCCGAACCCATATTCGAACTTGACCTGTGGTTTGGGCTAAGAAGGTCACATACCAAAATCGGTTCCAATCAAATGATCCAAACTGGAGTTATCATGGGGACACCAAGTGGGACGGACGCACAGACGGACGAATGGATGGATGGACGGACACCGCTGATTTCTATAGTGCCCCGAAAAATTTTTTGGGGGACAAAAAAAAATCAACAAGAAATGGAGTTAAGCAGACAAACAAGGGTGGTGGACAGATGGACAGACTGAAGGATGGTGAAATGTATATACATATGGTAAGACAGATGGATGAATGGACAGATGAATGGATACCATTCCATGTCATTGGCGGGGGATAAAACTCAAAATCACGAACAAAAAGCCAGAAATTTAATTTGCTTCACACTTAAGAAGTGAAAACGAATACCTGAAAATGAACTTAAATCATAAGTTAATTATGTTTTGTTGTTTCTAATCATTACTGTAAAATTTACCACTATCATACATACTTTTGGCATGACTTCGTCTGGCAACAAGGCACAGGAAAGATACAACCACAAGAATGAATATGACTCCAGACAGAGCAACTATGACCAAGAACCACCACTCTGTATGGAAAGGTTTTTGAACCATGTCAACAGCTGAAAATGAAAGAGATTAAATGTTATGTATGAGTGAACTTAATTTTGAGTTTATCTGGACAAGCTTGAAATTCAGACCAAAGCATAGACTACTGTGATAAAAAAAAACAGACAAAGTATTTTGACCAGACTGCGACTTGGTCATAATCCAGAAAAATTATCTGTCCTATGAAGGATCCTAAGCTATAGTTAAAAAATAATGAAAGTGTCAATGACACTGCAGCTCAACTTGTCTAAGAAGGGACTGAATTAAATAGACAGATCAAGTAATGCAAAATCATTCATCAAGTTTCTACAGAAAAGACATCACACAAAGCTAGATATGAAATCTGAAAAAGAGGGATGTTACCTGTTGGGTGTACTAATGGAATTGTTGACAATCTATATGCCAAATCCATGATGGCCACTGGCAGTCATGTTATATTTATCGCAATTCAGAAAAATTTGATAGCTCCCATCTAGAAATCACATCAAAGCTATATAATAATAATTAATAATAATTGATTTTCTAGAGCGTAAAACAACAAATAGTGCTCTAAAACGCTTGACAGAAATAAATACACTTTTCTGAAATAAAGAGTCACATCTGTTTTGGTTGCCTCGTAGAGAGGTTCAGGAGAATGCTTCAGTAAATAGGAAAGTTTTAAGACTTCTTTTGAAGACATGGAGAGTTTCTGAAATTCTGACACTAATTGGCAAGGAATTCCACAATCTGGGATCCGCGATGGAGAACACACGATCATGAGCCTGATCAGATCTGCTAAAAGGTACCACTACTTGAATTTGGGTTTTAGATCTGAGACTGCGCGTTGGTTTATATACAGGGAGGAGCTCTCGCAGGTAAACTGGAGCCAGTTTGTGGATACATCTGAATACTAAGATCACTATTTTGAAATCTATTCTCTGTTTAACTGGAATCCAATATAGTTGTCTTAAAACAGGTGTTATGTGTTCAGAGCATTTGGTACCAGTAATTATCCTAGCAGCAGTATACTGAACTTTTTGAAGCTTCTGAATCAGGCACTGGGACAGCCCCACTAACACTGAAGAACAATAGCCTAGTTGTGTGGTGATGAAGGAGTGCACAAGTTTTTCAAGTGCTGACTGGTTAAGATAAGGTCACAGTCTTCCAACATTACGAAGCTTCCCCTAGCATTTTTGACATATTTTATTGTTATGGATGTCTAGTTTTAAATTTGAGTCCATAATCAGTCCAATATTCCTGACCGATTCACTTTTCATAGTGATGTTTCCAACCAGAATTGATGTAACAGAGAATGTAGGCATGCGAACCCCGGATATCACTAAGAATTCAGTTAGATGAAATTCAAAAAACGATTGCGTGTGCTAACTGAATTCTAGACAATTTACTCCAAATCCAAGATGGCTGCTGGCGACCATGTTTTTCAGCAAAATTCAGAAAAATTTGATAGCTCCCATCTAGACATCACACCAAAGCTACAAAAGAAATTTGAAAAAGATTGGGTGAGAGATGTGGCCTAATGAAATTGTCAACAATTAATATGCCACATCTAAGATGGCCACTACGGAAAAATTTGATAGCTCCCATTTAGACATTGCCCCAAAGCTACGTATAAATTTGGAACTGATCGGCTGAGAACTGCAGCCTGCAGGCTGAGCTAAAGGAATTGTGGATGGACAGAGGAAGAGACAGATGGATGGATGATTGGATGGATGGATGGATGGATGACAGATGGATGGACATACAGATCTCAACCCATCCCAATAGCTCATACTTGACGTTGTCCAACTGAGCTAAACATTTGCAATAACACATTTAAGCCTCTGAAAATAAAACTGGCTGTTTTCTCTCATTGTTGCACATGAAGATCTGAAAAGCCCTCTTAATTAGATATCTCTTTAATAAGTGAATTACCCTGTTAATTGAATGTACTTGCCAGTCACACAACCATTTACCATATCTTCAGAACAAATCTGACCAGTTAATTACATTTTTATTATAAAGTAAACCCCTGTTAACTGAATTGTGTGTGATATGTCAAGACGTTACCATGACAATCACAAAATATGCCTTGTTTATAGACCTATTTGGCTTCAATACATCCAATAGAGGCATTTAATCTTGTATTAGCTCTGTCAAACAAGAGATATAATAGAATAAATGCTCAAGAAATAATTGCTCTAAAAAACTGGAAAGTGACCATTTCCTTGCTAACAGAATTCTCCAGTTAACTGAATAATTTTCATTGGCAAATTCGTTAGGGCTGTCATGATTATTTGATTAGCCCTTTACCCAACGAATCGCCCGCATCCGCCTGCATAATATGAAAATTCAGCAGTCGAAAAAATATTATTTTTCACAAAATTTCAACAAAACCATATCATGTGACCCCTCGTTGGAACGAGCTCGTTCCAACGAGGGGTCACATGATATGGTTTTGTTGAAATTTTTTGAAAAATTTAAAAAAAATATATTTAAAATAATAAATTTTGATATCGTCTGCGTTGGGTAAAGGGTTAGACAACTAGTAAATTAACCATCAACTTTTGTGGTAGTCAACAGCTTTTATGTTTTGTCAATCAACGTTCATTTCCAAAGTGGTATAAGTCTGGTTTAAATTGCACTGTATAATGAGGTGAATGAATGGTTAGATATTAACTTTGAAAAGTCTAAGCATAGCTACTTGTAATATCCATCAGCCTTTGCTTTCCACACAATTGTGCAACAAAGTTATTTTTTAAAAAAACTGTGCCTTGCCATTTGATCAATCTTTGCAGTAACTTTGAGTTTTGCTATTGTAAATGCTATAATTTCAGTACTGAATAACTGAGTACCTCTGCTAGTCAGTACTAAAGAGTATCATTCAAATGGTGTACCATTTCAATAATTCACATTTTGGGAAGTTACTGCAGAGTAAATAGAATTATCAGACTTGTACACAGAGATGACCCCATTGGAACAATCCAAATCACAAACGTGAGAAAAGTATCACAAGCTTCACAAGTCAATTCACTTTTGTTGAATTTTTGGGATATGACTATTAATTGACTAGCCAGCAATTAATGGTGGCAATTAGTCGACTACAAAAATTTATAATCATAAGAGCCCTAAAAGTGACTTTTCAACTGACCTGTTACCTGATGAATTGGCCACATCCATTGTGTAAAATGCAAATTGAGCAGTTGAAAAAAATTTTCAAACATTCCAATAAAACCATATCATGTGCCCTCCTCTTCGGTACAAGCTTATTTCAATGATGGGTCACAAAATATTGTTTTGTTAATTTTTTTTTTTTTTTTTTTTTGGGGGGGGGGGGGGGTAGGGGTGGGGGGAGGTGGGGGGAATTGAAAACATAATATTTAAAATAATAAATTTTGATATCATGTGCATTGGGTAAATAGTTAATAGGGTTTCACTGTGTATAGAAAACATTTACTTACAACACAAATTACTCAGCACAAAAAACTTAATGTAGACATTGTTTACCTGGTCCAGGAGTTGTGAAAGGATCTGAAGCTACACTAGGTGAACTGATACCAATATTATTAATTGCTATAACTCTGAATGTGTATGTTGTTTCAGGAGTTAGACTTCGGAAATTTATATCAATTATGGGTTCTGGAGAATTTTTCTGTATAATGAGCTCCCACTTGTTCGTGCCTTGAAAAACAAAACAAAAAAGGAAAACAATTATATTAGGACTGATCATGTTATATAAACCTTCACCCATCGTCTGGCCAACATCCACCCATATCTATACAAAAATATTGGATTTTTCAAGTTTTGTTGCTTTAGAAGCAAAAGGTGAATGTGTATATAGTTAGTTATCTGGAAAAAAATACTCCGTCATCTTCTGACTGTGTCAGATAATGGTTTAAATATGATGTAGTCTACCTTATGGGATACTGCTAAAGCCACAGAAGTACACCTTATGTTTCTCAGGCCATTTCTGTTCATAGGCAGGCATTTTTTATTTATTATTCATTATTTATTTTCGATCATACGTTCAAATTCAAGGTATTTTGCCATGTTTTCCAATCTAGTAATCTGCAGAATAGAATGTGAAAGTACACAGGGACATGTAGATGCATCATCTCTCCACTTGCGATACTTTAGGCTCCACAAAGCAGATCTTCTGTTTCTCAGGCCATTTTTTTGTAAAATTGCATGTGGGCAGGCGATTTTTTATTTTATTTTTTACTTTTGTAATTATTTATTTGCCATCAAATGTTCATATTTTTGGTTTGTTTCATGTTTTATGTCTCATAATCTACAGAATAACATGGGTGGTGGTGTATTTTGTCCCTTGAGTGCGAGAAGGCTTTGCAATGCTAAAACACTGCAAAGCCTTCTTGCACTCAAGGGACAAATCCATCAATTTTATTAACTTGGGTAAAATATCAGACATGAACCATTTCATTTTTATTTTTTCAATTTTTCATTCATTATAAAAAGAGAGCATGCGGCAGACAAAATGACTGTGCAGGAGGGCCTGAGAAACAGATTTTTAATGTTTTTAAGCCTTACATTTCAACACATACATGATCAAACCCTTAAGTGAATTGATAATAAGACAGAACTCAATGAGAGTGGAGTACAGGGGGAGGGAGGGGACTGGAATCAATAACCCAAGTTGGGAGTATTTCCTGAGTTTTAACACCAAGGCATGTTTGAAATACAAGAAAAACTCCAACAAGGGTTGTTAATTCCTGTCCCCCATACTCTACCTGAGTAGCGTTCTGTATTTATACCATGATGAAACTAAAATTAAGCAAATGAAGCTAATACTTTTAACCCTTAAGGGACTGGAGAGTTTTATACATTTTTGCTACACTTTAAAAAGTCCCACAGCTTTACATTTGTTTTAAGGCAAGTCTTGGTTGCCTAAATAGGCAACCAAGACTTGCATAAAACAACTGGGAAGGTATTAAGAATGTAACTTGTTAACCTATGGACAGCATACTGTTGCACCTGCTTTAACAGTAAAAGTGCTCAAAGTCGGAATTAGTCCCTTAACCCTTTACCTAACATAGTGGCCAAAAAACGGTTAGAAAATGAACTAGAATAAGCCTACCACAGCCTAAAATATATCGGAAGATTCTCAATGAAACCATACAAATATAGATATCATTAGAACCAGCTCATTAAGCTGGTTCTAATAATATCCATATTTGTATGGTTTTATTGAAACATTGTGAAATTTGTTTTCGTACAATGTGAAATATAATTTATTTTTTAACAAGAACACCGCCTAGTGGGGCAACATATGCCCGTCAAAATTGGAACATGCACAAGTTTCTCTGGGGTAAAGTTTGAAATTTTTGTTGACTCGACTATGTCTGTCCCCTCCTCCAATCATTGCCCATTCCCCTGCCCTGTCTGGCATAAAGGGTTTCAAATTGTATGCTTGTGTGTACACGTTTCATATTGTTTTTGTGAAATTTTAGTATGCAGAAAGGAAATGCAAACAATTTTTAGGTGTAGAAGATTCTACTTGCCGTTTACAATGGTAGCATCCATTCATTGACAGGTTAACTTCATTGATAACGATTGACGATAGATGGCTCCAAGGAAAAGGACATTTTGAGGATAATAACAGCTATAAGCAGCGAGGTTTCTCATCGTTTAAAAATAAAATGGAGTTATCTGCTCCTGTCACATGCACAATGATAATTGCTGATCAACATGGGTGCAAAGTTTGAACAATAAAGCAAGTAAAATGTTGAAGAAGTAGGTGACACAATAGTGTAATGTTTGAAGTACTTTAAGGGGGCATAACTCTGGAAATACAAAACAGAGTTACCTGCTCTTGTCACATGCACAATGGCAATTGGTGATCAACATGTGTGCAAAGTTTGAACAATGAAACATGTAAAATGTTGAAGGAGAAGGCGACACAATACTGTACTGTTTTGCAGAAGTAGGCAACACAAAAATTGTTTACGGACAGATGGATGGACAGATGGATGGACAAAAGACAGACAGACAGACAATGCTATAACATAATACGTCCATCAAAAAAGGATGGGCATATAAAAATACTGTGTTAGGATAAAGGGTTAAAGAAAAATATAACTTTTGGTGGTCTGTTTACTTTCTTGCTTGATGCTGTTTTCGACAAAACATTTTATTCACATCACAACTTCAATCAGATGCATAACAATCAATCAGATGCATTCTTTCATGATGTTCATACACGCAGACCAGGTTCCATGCATGGGGTATCTAACACATTTCTCAATGTGTAACATTGAATACACACAGCAATCATGGTATAAAAATGTTAAAAAACTCAGAAGAAACTCACCTTGTTGTTTAGCTTGAATTAGATATGCATATATGGCACTGTACCCTTCTTTGCCATTTTGCCAACTTAAAACTACAGATTTTTCACTTGTTTTCAAGTATGGTTTTTCAGGTGGATCTGGTGAGCCTGTAATCAAAATGAAAATAAAAATACGACTGTACAATTAAAATTAAACCATTTATAAGAAAATTAACCCTTTCAACCCAGTTAGTATAAACTTATGCATAATTTAATGCTGGTTACATGAGTCAGGATCAACCCATCAACCTTCCACTCTGAAGTCCAATGCACTAAGCCACTGCACTCCCAAGAAAATAAGATCGCTATGCACTTATTTTAACTAATGGTCTACTTTTAGATAAATACATCCAATTTTGGTTAGGAATGGAAAGGCTTATTTGGAATCTTAAGAAGATTGAACAAAACATAGATCTTTAATTCTTGAATATCCCGTCCATTTTTTCATATTTTAAAAGAATCTATATTAAAATGACTGGCAATGATGTAATCCCCTCCCCTCCCCCATTCCCACTGGCCCCCTTAAAAAATGTTAATTCTACAATCTACACAGAGCATCAACTAATGAAATTACAGATGCAACAGTACAGTCGCCTTGGAATGGTCGTAATCCACATTTGGGCAGTGATGTCCAAGCATGCATTTACCAGGTAATAATGAAAATGTCAATGACACTGTAGCTCAACTTGTTTAAGACATGTACATGTATAGTATGTGACACAGCAATGACAAACATCTAGGTAATGACCTGATAACAAAACTACATGTAAAGTATTGTAACGGTCTGTACATAAATGCTGACCATAGCCTGTAACAAATATATAGGTAAAGTATTGTAAAAGTGGGGTGACAGTTAGATGCCAAACTAGAAAAGAAATCTTGGAGTGGGTCTGACTGAACCCAAAAATATTTGTTCTCATAGCATAGTGATAACAAAGGCATCCCAAAACACTCGTTCTTGTCACAAGGTGACAACAAAAGTACCCCAAGAAGTTTCGTGAAGATCAGTTCATAAATACAGACTCTAGCCCGAGCCGTATTGACATGTGCACTTACTGTGTATAAGTAGCACTGAACAAATCAAAGTTCATCTAATTTGCATAATTTCGGCACCAGAAAAAAACGCGTATTATATGTGATGTATTCCATGATACTAAACATTCCTACAAAAATTTATTCAAATCAGAACTTTCATACAGAAGTTCTGTACAAAAAACTGATTTCACTAATTTTGGTACAAAAAGGCTGCTGGCGGCTATCTTGAATTTTGGACCGCACCCCAAAACACTAGTTCTCATCCCACAGTGATAACAAAGGTACCCAAGAAGTTTCGTAAAGATCGGTTCATAAATACGGCCTCTAGCCCGAGCCGTGTGTATGGCACGATGGATGGACAGATGGCCAGATGGACAAAAGGGCCATGACAATACCTCAAATTTGGCTTTGCCAAAGTTGAGCTAAAAATCATCATCAGCAAAATTTAAGTAATGAAGCACCAGGTTGTACCTGTCATTAGTGTTTTGAATCTAATATTACCGCTTCCGTGGAAAAATTGCCCATGGAAAGTGACCAATCCATGGCAGCCATATTGTATGCCACAACTGATGTTCTTCCAAGCCTTAAAATAGTACCAACCAAGAAACATTTTAAGAGTTACTGTCAGTGCCTAGTGTTATCACTGAACAAAAAAAAAAAATTTTTACAGCAGTCATTTTACAGCTATACAAATTGTGGTGTATGTGACCCATCATAAGAATGAGCTCAATGTGCTCGTTCCAATTATGGTCAGATGATATGGTTTTCATGAAATTTTTTCAGAAATATAATTTTTTCAATTGCTTTATTTGTAATTTATTTATTTATTTGGCTAATCATGACCACAACATGGAGATAAAGTACAAGTTTAGTCAATTGTTTATACCCCTGTTGCCCATTTTAGAGGACACCCCAAGCATTAGTGAGTGGGTCCAATTTTACCAAGAAAACAGCAAACTTGTTTATCACAGTAAACAAACACTGCTTCACTTCCTGGGGTTCCTATGGGGAACAAGTAAAATTCAAGTTTAGCCGATTGTTTATACTTGAGGTGCACACCTTAGTGAGACTTCAACCACAGAGAGTTGTACTTATTTAGCATAGTAAACAAGCACTGCTTCACTTCCTGGGGTTTTCGCAGGGGACATTTGGGAGGAAAAGGGACCTGTATTCAATTTCTGAAAGAAATACTTTATTAACTTACATTAATATCATTACATTTATGTGATAACACCAACATTAACATAAAACAAAATCTACCATATTTATTTGATAAGATATGATGTTGTCATGAAAACAGCCAGAAAAGAACCAGGAGATACAAAATTAGTTAACCCTTTACCTAACACAGCTTTTTTAAAAAATAAATTAAATTTCCAATTTTTTTAAAAAATATTCACACAATATGTTTTATAAAACTAGAGAAATATGGATATCATTAGAACCAGCTCGACGAGCTAGTTCTAATGATATCCATATTTGTATGCTTTTATCAAAACACTTCTAAGATATTTTAGGCAGTGGTAGGCTTATTTTGGTCAATTTCCTGGCCATTTTTTGGCCATTATGTTACGTAAAGGGTTAAGATCAAAGCCTTCAAAAAGATGAGACTGATGCTAAATTGGGCCCTTGACAAAATATTCCACAAAGGCTGTTTGAAGAGTAATGATTAAGATGGATATTGATCCAATCCCACTTCATTAACTGGTTTCGTACCAGAAGTCCATATTTGAACTTTAATCTGTAAGTGCTATGACTTAAAAAAGCTTTGTATTTTGTGGATGTGCTTTATATCATCTTTGAAGTGAAAATATTTATTCTGTTTGTTCGACTTGTAACAAGTTATGGGTGAGTGTGCCCATAGGCACTACACCATAAAAGGCAACAATGTAAACATTTGTTAACAGGGAACTGACTAGTTATCCACACATTTTCAGTTGCGTGCATGAATATGTTGTGATACTCATCAAATGGAATGGCAAAGATGATTAGTTCAAAAATGAACTTTCAATAAAATGGTTTATTTCCTTAAAATATGTATACTACAAGAAAAAGCTTTCAAAAGCGAGTGAAAAAGGGTAATGAGCTGTTTAACATCTCACAGGGAACCAACAGAGAATCGGTGCACTGCTGCTGAGTTCAAAACATCAACCAAGATCATTGAGAGTAACTTTTACCACCGTCCTCCTCCACCCACAAAGTGAATGCATACCCCCCAACCACATTCCCCATCTCTAAACAAAACAGGAAAGGGAAACGAGAAGAACACACTTGTTTGGAAGACCAAAACCAGATACAGAATTTAGGAAACTACCAGGAAGTCTCTAATGCCTCTCGTGACATTCCGTTCAAATTCCCACTTATGGGATTTACAGTTCCATCTGTTTGCCCCGACAACCATCCTCCCCCCACCCCTCCCCCTCACTGCTAATTCCAAATAACACTGCAATGATGGGAATCTAAAGTACATAACTGCATTTGAGTGGTGGGGGAACAAACCCCATCCACATTACCCCCCCCCCCACCCCCTCAATTCTCTGGTGGTAGTGGTTATATTAGTGTGTAAAAATAAATGGTGAAAATAATGTTGTCCTCCATCTCAATCCTTCTTTTTCTTCTGACAATTTTGTTTTAACCACCCACTGAAAGTCTTTTACGCCTTAATTGTCAAGATAATTTGTTAAGCTGGAGTAAATAAAAAGGTACCGACTTGTATATCTTTTCTTCTATCAGATCAAAGATTTAAGCTGTTTTGCTTCATGATCAGCAATAGAAATTACAAAAAACGTGACCACAAATCTTTGCTTTTCAGGTAATAAAATGTACTGCGAGCTGCAGAAAGTTGTCAGTCAGTTCATGGTGTGACTTCATTGCATTCAGGTGAGATTTTGTTGTTATTTCATTTCTGAGGCCAATGCTATGGGCCATTCACAAACATGCTGGCTTCTTTCAAAATTCTTTCCATGCTTTTTCTATTTCTTAACTTTACAGAATATAAATAACAAAAACAACTTTGACCTTCTCAGTTCCTCTTTAAAGAATACTGACAACCAAAAATAATTCAGCACTCAAAAAATAATTCAGCATTCTATTAGTTGACTGTTACAGTGCTAGAAGACAATATTTGTGGCTTCACCGAATAGTGTAACAATCAGAGAAAAGCTCAAGAGATTTTGTTAGCAAATATTTGCTTTGTCATAATTCATGACAAAACAATTTTGAGGAAAAAATTCTAATTATCTTAAATAATATAGAACTCAACCAGTAAAATGACCAGCTGTGAGTCATTTCACTAAAAAAAATAACCAAGAAATTGCCCATGGAGAGCTTGGTTTAAAGTATTTATTTATTTAATTATTTATTTATTTAGAAATTGCACATATAGATCTTGGTTTAAAGTATTAATTTATTTATTGGATTTTCAGTTATTTACTGCATCTGTGACTCTGTCATGACGACAACACATGTATAAAGTCAAGTTTAGCAAAACATTTTTACCAGTGCATCAACTGTAGAGGACTTCCATCCCATGCATTTGTTACTGGATTCTATTTTACACTGTAATATAACTTGTTCACCATAGTAAACAACAAATGTTTACTGACTCAGAAAATCCGAGAGGACCTGTTGTTCTGGTTAGCCCTAATTAAAATTTGCCACATATGCCTAACCTGTTTCATTCTTAGCTGAACATCGTTAGAGGCAAAATGTACTGGTCAACCTGAGTTTATATATAGTTTTGGGGTTTGGCGAGTGCCTGGCGAATTACTTATGGCAAATGCCTTGGTGAATGACAGTATGGATTTTTCCAATAAGGTGTCAAATATAGTTAGGCGAGTGCATTGGTGAATGCCACTTTCACTGTTGTGAGCATGAGTGGCTATTATTGGCAGTGATTTTCTGGTGAGTGCATTGGCAAGGGCAATAGATCAAAGTCGGTGAATACCGATAATTGTCGTTATATTAAACAACAACTGAACCATTTCCTATGGTTCCCATGGGAGGCTTCACATGTACTAATGAATGTTGAACTGTGTGGCCACATTAACTCTTAACTTGCTGAGTATTTTCATGTGTTTTTCATCAAATCTAGTCATGGCTGCCGTGTAGCCACCATGTCAAGACTTGTTAAAACATTTGTCCAACTTTAACTCAAGAAATCATTGATGAAAAAATCCATACAATTTACAGGGATAAATTTTATTAAATGTTCCCAAACTACACTTATATCAGTGGCTTGAGAAATCCTGTCTGGGGCATGAATATCCTTCAGCAGCATGAAAGGAGTTAAAATTATGAGCATTGTTTATAGCCTTACCTTCTTGTGGTCCAGTTGTAATATTTTTACTAAGAATGGGGCCCATGCCCACTCCGTTTATGGCAGCAATAGTGAATTTGTATTTACAATTCTCTTCTAAGGGGTCTACTGCTACAGACCTGCTACTTCCAGAAATAGTCATACTAACTTGCTTACTCTCAGCTGCAAAAAAGAAAATATAATTTATCATATTTTAGCCTTCTTTTCAACTCCTGCAGATATGTTGTATTCATCTGCATGCCCTCACAAATATCTGGTTGGATTGCATTGATGAACCATTTGCATCAAAAACTTTCCTTTCACCATAGTTTGAGTTATTCCCCTTCTATCACTAATCTGTCAACCCAGTTAAAAGTTGATAATACGTCTTACAAAAACAAAGGATTTGACCAACTGAAAATTGACAAAATTGTTACATTTTCTCCCTTATTGACTCATCCAATAGACAAGTCAATATGGGAGAAAATGTGAACACAGCACAGCATCAATTAAATAAACTTTATACGTGTCTTACCATAATTTAGGTGTTTTTTTCTGTTTTAACACTTTACCTAACGTAACGGCCAAAACCGGCCAGCGCTATTCTCAAAAATCGCCTATTAATTTTCATTATTTTTTTCATTTTTTGTCTCAAAAACATAGGTTATGACCCCTCGTTGGAACGAGCTCGTCAAGCTCGTTCCAATGAGGGGTCATAACCTATGTTTTTGAGACAAAAAATGAAAAAAATTAGTTATTCAAGAATTATTTTTGCAAGTGTCGTCTGCTTTTCATGTTAGGCAAAGGGTTAATAGGCTTAGCAACTGATCTCCATAGACCCATAAGAATGATCAAAGGGAAGTAAGGCTGAAACCAAAGGCGATATTTACAGACAGGGCCTTTGGAGGTGACTGGTGTCATACAAACTATTGGACTTTTTTCCAAGTTAAGGAACCTGAAGTGTTGTTTATTGAATGTTCATGTTCTTGACCCTTTACCTAACATGAAAAGCAGACGACACTTGCAAAAAAGATTCTTAAATAACTAATTTTTTGTCTCATTAACATAGGTTATTACCCCTATGTTTTTGAGACAAAAAATAATGAAAATTAATAGGCGATTTTTTAGAATAATGCTGGCCGGTTTTGGCCATTACGGTGGGTAAAGGGTTAACACATAGAAAAAATGAATCGAAATCAAATTTTTTTTTGAAACTGAACCGATACAGAGTGGAATCTGAAAAATCAAAACCTCCCAGCTCTACCTGGAGTTGTGATCACAATTTTATATAAAAATTAACCCTTTACCCAACGTAACGGCAAAACCGGCCAGCGCTATTCACAAAAATCGCCAATTAATTTTCAATATATTTTCATTTTTTGTCTCAAAAACATAGGTTATGACCCCTCGTTGGAACGAGCTCATCGAGCTCGTTCCAACGAGGGGTCATAACCTATGTTTTTGAGACAAAAAATGAAAAAAATTAGTTATTCAAGAATATTTTTTGCATGTGTCCTCTGCTTTTCATGTTACGTAAAGGGTTAACAAAATATCAAAGCTCAACACGAGATACTTCTGTTAACTGATAAGAGTTCTGGGAGCCCATATTTGGGCTTTATTCTGAAGTACAGGTATCACAACTATAAGGCTTCATACTGATTGGATGCACTTCATATTATCTTTGAAGTGAATTTATTTAGTCTGTGAGGACTTGCCTGGTTACAATTTATGGGAGAGTGCCTACAGGCACTCTCTCATAAATTGCAGCAAGGCAAAGACTTGTGAACAAACTTTGATGACCGTAGATAATTTAGTTCTCTTCCAGTTAAGAAATATTATAATGTAAATTAACCCTCTGTACACTGATGTCAAAATATCAAGATTTTAAGCTGCAATGTTTCCAATAATACAGCTGTTGAGTTAACCAACTCAGTATTGTTTGATAGATCATTCAATTGATTAAATTACCATTTGTATTGTGGGATACAGCTAAAATTTTATTATTTTGACATTAGTGTGTAGAGGGTTAATCCTTTACCCAACACACACAATATCAACATTCATTATCTTAAATAGGATTTTTTCAAATTTCTCAAAAGTTTTCACAAAACCACATCATTAGACCTCTCCTTGGAACAAGATCGGGGAACTCATTCCAATGAGGGGGGTCACATGATGTGGTTTTGTGGAAATTGTTTGAAAATTTCTCAATTTGTGTATTACATGGGTGGATGCAGTCAATTCCTTAGATAAAGGGTTCCAGGGTATGTGCATATTGACCTGCCAATAATCATGTATAGTACGGACGACGTGGACTGGTCACTTTCCACAGGTGGGCAATATTTCCGTGGATGCATTGATATCAGATTCCAAACACTAATTACAGGAATAATCATCAAAAATGTAATTAATGAATCACTGGGTATAACCCGGTGCTTCATTAATTACAATATTGCTGCTGATTATTTTTATTACCTAGTAAAAGCATGCATGGATGGCACTGCCCACACTTGGATTACGACCAGTCCACAGTGGCTGTACTGTATGAGACATTTCTTTAAAATCAGTTCATAAGCTTACGATCAATTGCACACAAAAAACTAATATTTGAACTCAATCAACCATATATCCAAGTTCAAGAGACAATTCAGGTAAAAACTGTGGCAACTTGTGAGTTTGGGAGTAATAATGAGCATGTATGCTTGCTGTTGATAACAGATGAGAAATTTTAGACTGGAAACAAGTGAGAAATGCACACAAAAACTGGTCAGGCTGGGCTGATGATGGGATGGGACAAACATTCATGTTATTCCTATATTGCCATTTTTCAAAAGGGTGGGGTATCACTGGATCAAATGTCTACAGGAAGTTTGATAAATGATTTGGTGTTGAGAAATATATGCAATCAATACAAAAAAGCTTATATCCAACTGACATATAAGTGGAATACATTGTATCCATAGTTTTGTCTGTCTTATTGCATGAGGCCACAATAAGGGCTCCATTGAAAAGTGAAGTAGACCAAGCAATAAAGTGGCCTTACTTTCAGCACATATTCCTGGTTATATAAAAAATATAATAAAAATATATAGGTCAGGTTAGTTTGTTCTGTTACAATTTATTGGAAAGTGCCTATTGGCACTCTCCAATAAATTGTTAGAAAACAAAATTCTTGAACTAAATATGACCAAACCAATAACAGAATTGCTGATGAACTGCTAACCTCAACACAAAAGGACGAATTTCACTGTTCAGTTAAGTTACCACTGTGGAAGTTACCATGATTAATAGCCGAGTAAAAGTAGCCCTAGTCTACAAAGACAGAGACAAAATTACACCTTTTTCGATTATTGGTATTGCAGAACAATCTTGTCAACTGAATAGCTACAGTGAACAATGGTCAAATGATGAGGTAATCCTTTTACCCAGCATAACCGTGAAAACTGGCCAGTGCTATTCTCAAAAATCACCAATTAATTTTCATTATTTTTTTCATTTTTTGTCTCAAAAACATAGGGTTATGACCCCACGTTGGAATGAGCTGGTCCCAATGAGGGGTCATAACCTATGTTTTTGAGACAAAAAATGAAAGAAATTAAGTTATTCAAGAATTGTTTTTGCAAGTGTCGTCTGCTTCTCATGTTAGGTAAACGGTTAATTAGTTATAACTTAGTTGACAAACCCAGACAACTCTGTCAAACATGATACAAATCATTAAAAATTTATTTTTTGAAGTACAGAAGCTATGAAATTCTCCTGGTTTCAAAGCCAACAATAATTTTCCAATTCAATTAATAAGGATTTCCTTCAAAAACATACACAGCACACAATACAATTTACAAGTCAAATTTCAAAGAAATGTATGGTAAATATGTAGAGCTGGAAAAATATATTTATTTATTTATTGAGGTTTGAGGTCACATACTTCTGCACAATGGCTAATTGTGACTGCAACATGGAGATAATGTCAAGTTTAGCCAATCACTGATACCCATGTTGCCCATTTTAGAGGACTTCCATCCCAATGCATTGGTGAATGGGTCCTAGTTTACCAGTAAAACACAGTTTATTTACCACAGTAAAGCACTGCTTCTCTTCCTGGAGTTCCCAGAGAGAGAAAAAATATATGCAATTAAGAATAATATTGTAGGAATCTCACATAACTGAGTTAAAAGGAGTTTATGTATCAGTACTTTGTCATGTTATTTCTAGTCGAGTTAATTTGCTACTGGCCAAAAAAGCTGAAAGAATAATTCAGTCGATATCTTTATTGTTAATTCAAGCAATAACTTTTCATGAGCAAAAAACAACAGGTTATCAGAATATGACATAACTGTCACCAGCATGCAACATGCAAGGTTCTTTCATCCTTTATGTAACACAAGGGCCAAAATCGGCCAGCATTAATCACTAAAATCACTGTTCTAATTTTATTATGTTTTCAATTTCTGCCGCAAAAGCATGCAGTATAGTCGCCATGGAGTGGGCATAATCCATGTCTGGGCAGTGATGTCTACGCATGCGTTTACTAGGTAATAAAAATCATCATCAGCAAAATTTTAATTAATGAAGCACCGGGTGGTACTTGGTGCTTCATTAATTAAAAATATTTGATGATTATTCCTTTTGTGTTTGGAATATATTTTTTTATTGGGTACAAAACTGCTATTTATTTGAATTTTACAAAAGTTCTTTATATAATAATGCCCAATAATTGCTAAACTAATGGTCAGTTATTCTCTGTGAAAGTCATTTTTTCGAAAGTTAAAATTAGAAACCGCAGGTATTCAGAAATGATGTCACTGAGATTTGTTTACTTCCAATAACTTTTGGGTAACTTTGCTTATATCTTTGTAATGTTGTGCTTTCTGAAATTTCATCTGCATTAAAACTTTTTAATTACAGATAAATGATTTTTCAAGTTTTCCCTCCAAAATAAAGCTTATGATCTCCTTGACAGAACAAACTCATAGGGCTCATTTCGATGAAGGGTCATAAGCTACGTTTTTAAGACAAAAAATCATTTTTTTTTTATTTGTTCAAGAAATCTTTTAAAAGTGTTATCTTCTAGTTACATTAGGTAAAGAGTAAGATGCAACACACACTTTTTGTGGTAAAAAATGAAAATTTTTACTGAATCGAGAAATTTATTGAGTCATCTTTTAGTTGCAGTATGTAAAAAAGAATCAACTGATTTTTTACAGGAGCAATCAGAAAGTGTTATTAAACATTATATTTTAACTTCTTATCTTGCTCTATTGTGGAAACAGCTGATCTAACTTTGTATAACCACAGAGCAATGCAGCCCTGAAAATAAGCAGTCTGACATTTGCAGAATGGGGTCCCCAGAGGGTGAATTTGATGATGCTATCCCATACAGTGGGCCAATTTATCCTCTGGTACCTCATTCTGTTTAGTTTTTGAGACCCTGATTCAGACAGAGGTTCATAGAGGGTAAATTTAGTGATGCTACCCTGCTGTGCAGGGTAGCATCACTAAATTCACCCTCTGGGGATGTCATTTTTGCAGATGACAGTCTATTTATCTTCTGGCCTGGAGCAATAGGCAGATTTTGTATAGAAATTCTAAAAGTATATTTTTCACAAATTTCCTAAAAGTAAAATACACCTTGCAAAAAAACCTCAAGGAGAAAATATACCCAAACCTTATCTTCTTATCTCCCTAACATCCGAATACCCAGCCAGTGTATTAAAAATACTGTCATTCAAATTTAAATTTATTTTTCAACAGTTGCCTTAAAGCATAACTTATGATGCCTCATTGGAACAAGCATGTTTTGCTTATTCCAATGAAGGGTCATAAGCTATGTTTTTGAGGCAAAAAATTTAATTTCTGTATTTGCACCAAAAATTTTTTTTGCAAGCGTATTCTGCAGTTTGTGTTAGTTAAAGGGTTACATGCAGCACACAATTATTTCAAAGCAAGTGACAAGTCAAACGTGTCTGAACGGCACATCTGTTAATAGCCGTGTGTTAGAAAAGATCTGGTATACACTAACAGCTTGAGTAACCAGTAGGAAAGTTAAGTGGGGTTTAAAGTCACTTTCAGCATCTGTGGCTGAATTGCAACTACAACATACTCATAAAATGAAGTTTACACAATTGCTTACAATTAAGTCGCTCACTTTAGATGACTCCCAGCCCAGGCCCTATTATACCACTTTAGATGACTCCCAGCCCAGGCCCTATTATACCAGTAAGGCCTATAAAAAAAATTCTTGTTTCTCAGGTAATTTTTCCTCAATTTTATGATGTCAAAACAAAGTATAGTTGGTTAAATATTTGTCCTACAAGTGCAAAATAGTGTCATAGAATAGATTTTCAGGTGAAAAAAGGTGTTGAGGCAGATTTTCGATGAGAAGGGAGGTGCCTGAGAAACAAGAATTTTTTTATAATTGCCTAACTTTAGGTGAAGCTTGTCTACCATAGCAAACGAGTATGTTTTTACATCAAAGGATTTCCATTGGGAAAATTAAAATATTCAACTGGCATGGATACCCAACTGACAAGAATTCACTCAGTTATTATTAAACGTTAAATATGTTGAACATTCATAATAATAATATCATGAATAGAATTATTAAGCTCAATTCTGTGATAAGATGATATTACTAATGCAATAACAATTTAATATTAATATTTTCCTTTACTGTTTTGTCTGGGTAAAATTTATTTTTATTAATTTTAATCTTCATTTATAAGGAAAAGGAAGACTGACTTGGAAAAAGTCACCATGTAAAATGACTGGAGAGGCAACACTTTTGAGATAGAGAGTCTTATAAGGTTAACCCCTCCCCCAAACCACACCCGCCTCCTCAAATTCTGCAATTTGCCTGACCATTGGTTGGCCCAGTGGGTTCTGAAAAGGGCCCCATCAGGCTTACCATGGTTTGGCACATTGAGAGATATTTTGTGATTTGAACCCCAACAGATGCAAACTTTTGCATCTCTTAGATTAAGGATCCAAGATTGTACACAGAAATATTGAAGGCAATAACTGAAATTAGTTTTTGAGCTACCATGTTGGTCAGAATTCACAATGAAACACATAATAAGGTCCCACAAATTAAATCTTTTGTTTCCCAGGCCAATTACTGCAAAATTCCATGTGGGCTGGCAGTTTCTTATTTCATTTTTTATTTCTGTAATTACTAATTTGCTATCAAAAGTTCATGCTCTTGGTTTGTTTTATGTTTTAGGCCTCATAATCTACAGAATAGCATGGGTGGAGGTGTATTTTCTCCCTTGAGTGCAAGAAGGCTTTGCAATTCTTAAGCATTGCAAAGCCTTATTGCACTCAAGGGACAAATTTATCAATTTTATTAACTTGGGTAAAATATCAGACATAGACCATTTAATTTTTATTTTTTTGCATTTAGTTATAAAAAGAGAGCATGCAGCAGCCAAAAGGAGAATGCAGGATGGCCTGAGTAACAGACATTTAACAAAGGCTATCATGGAATTATATTCACAGTGATGCATTACAATGAATCCAATGAGGACAACACATGTTATACTTTAGGCCCCATACTTAGCCTCAGCCATTATAAGGCAATATAACCTGTGTAAAATCATGTACAATACACATAAATGGAGCAATTGTGGCCATGTGCCTATTTATTTATTTACATATTTATTGGGATTTAATGACACTTTCAACAGCCAAGGTTTTGCAGGTGGAGGAAGCCGGTGTACCCAGGGAGAAACATCGAGCTGTGGTCAGCAAATGTCTGACTATCCAACATACTAACTCCGTGCAAACAGGAGTAGCATTGGTTGAAAACAAGGGCACTATCGAAATGCAGCTTGCCTTAGTGCCCTGTGCCACTAGACATGCAGACGACTAAGTGCACAACGCCAGCATGCCCCCTCCCCCCACCCCACCCCCCAATGTGGGTAACTGAGATTAAGTGCCTTGCTCAAGGACAAATCACAGTTAGCATTGGCTTGGATTGAACTGGACTTTCCAGTTCAAGACACAATGCAGTTATCACTAGTCAGGATTCAGCTCTGGACCTTTCAGTTTGAAGTTCAATACTCTAACAACGAAACCACGGCACAACTGGGGCTTGTGCTTGTTAATCAACAGCCATGCATGATGACTTTCTAGAGTGGACTACAGTACAGCTGCCGTGGACTGATCATAATCTATGCATGGGCACTGATATTCCGTATACATTTGTTATAATAATGAAAGAGTCAATGACTCTGTAGCTCAACTTGGATATGACAGGAATTAGTACTTGCTGTGACCAAGACAACTGAATAATGAATATGACAGGAATTAGTATTTGTTTTGGCCCAGTCAACAATAATAAAAGAATTACAAGGTGACTGTACTGGACTACAGATTAAGACCAATCATTGTAGATTATTATTTTTGTGTGGAAATTTTCAGTCCCAAACAAAATATTTTCAGACTAAAATTTTTTCTTCTACTTCTTAAAATTGACCAAAATGCATCAAAACACAAAAAACTAATTTCCGGATTTTGGTCCAAAAATTTCTAAGTCCCACCCGGACCCCAAATTTTCAGTGTAAAAAAATTTTTTTTTTTTTTTTGTCTTAAAATTGACCAAAACGCATAAAAAACCAAAAACTAATTTCCGGATTTTGGTCCAAAATTTTCTAAGTCCCACCCGGACCCCTAATTTGCATAATTTATTCACGAGAAAAACTCTGTATTATATGTAATGTATCCCAAGGTACTAAACATTCATACAAAAATTTATTCAAATCAGGTCTTTCATTTGGAAGTTCTGTGCAAAAATCTGATTGCACTTAATTTTGAACAAAATGGCTGCTAGCGGCCATCTTGAATTTCAGACTGGACCCAAAAACACTCCTTCTCGTCCCACAGTGATAACAAAGGTACCCAAGAAGTTTCGTGAAGATCGGTTCATAAATACGGCCTCTAGCCCGAGCCGTATTGGGATTTGCACTCACAGTGCTGAAAGTAACACTAAATAAATCAAAGTTAGCCTAATTTGCATAATTTACGCACAAGAAAAAAACCTGTAATATATGTAATGTATCCCATGGTACTAAACATTCATACAAAAAATTATTCAAATCAGAGCTTTCATATGGAAGTTCTGTACAAAAAACAGATTTCAGCATCGTCGGTACAAAATGGCTGCTGGCAGCCATCTGGAATTTGGGACTGCACCCAAAAACACTTGTTCTCGTCCCACGGTCATAACAAAGGTACCCAAGAAGTTTCGTAAAGATTGGTTCATAAATACGGCCTCTAGCCCGAGCCATAGCAGCTTGGCACTTACAGCTCTGAAAGTAACACTAAATAAATCAAAGTTAGTCTAATTTGCATAATTTACGCACGAGAAAAAAACCTGTATTATATGTGATGTATCCCATTGTACTGTACATTTATACAAAACTTTATTCAAATCAGAACTTTCATACAGAAGTTCTGTACAAAAAACTGATTTTTGCATCATCGGTACAAAATGGCCACTGGCAGCCATCTTGAATTTCGGACCACACCCAAAAACACTCGTTCCCGTTCCAGGGTCATAACAAAGGTACCCAAGAAGTTTCGTAAAGATTGGTTCATAAATACGCCCTCTAGCCCGAGCCATAGCAGCTTGGCACTTACAGCTCTGAAGGTAACACTAAATAAATCAAAGTTAGTCTAATTTGCATAATTTACGCACGAGAAAAAAACCTGTATTATATGTGATGTATCCCATTGTACTATACATTTATACAAAACTTTATTCAAATCAGAACTTTCATACAGAAGTTCTGTACAAAAAACTGATTTTTGCATCATCGGTACAAAATGGCCACTGGCAGCCATCTTGAATTTTGGACCACACCCAAAAACACTCGTTCCCGTCCCAGGGTCATAACAAAGGTACCCACGAAGTTTCGTAAAGATTGGTTCATAAATACGGCCTCTAGCTCGAGCCATAGCAGCTTGGCACTTACAGCTCTGAAAGTAACACTTAATAAATCAAAGTCAGTCTAATTTGCATAATTTACGCACAAGAAAAAAACCCGTATTATATGTGATGTATCCCATGGTACTAAACATTTATACAAAACTTTATTCAAATCAGAACTTTCATACAGAAGTTCTGTACAAAAAACTGATTTTTGCATCATCGGTACAAAATGGCCGCTGGCAGCCATCTTGAATTTCGGACCACACCTAAAAACACTCGTTCCCGTCCTAGGGTCATAACAAAGGTACACAAGAAGTTTCGTAAAGATCGGTTCATAAATACGACCTCTAGCCCGAGCCATAGCCAATTGTTGATGTACGGACAGACGGACGGACGGACGGACGGACGGACGGACGGACGGACGGATGGACGGACGACGGGCCATGACAAAAGCTCAAATTTGACTTCGTCAAAGTTGAGCTAAAAATGATCATCAGCAAAATTTTAATCAGCCCTTTACCTAACACGAAAAGCAGTCAACACTTACAAATAAAATTCTTGAATAACTAATTTTGTTTTACTTTTTGTGTCAAAACCATAGCTTATAACCCCTCATTGGAAAGAGCTTGTTCCAATGAGGGATCATAATCTATGGTTTTGAGACAAAAAATTTAAAAAATAATGAAAATTGAATGTTGATTTTGTGAATAGCGCTGGCTGGTTTTGGTCATTATGTTGGGTAAAAGGTTAATGAAGCACCGGGTTGTACCTGGTGCTTCATTAATTCATTTTTTGATGATTATTCCTATAATTAGTATTTGGAATTCAATATCATTCGGACCATAGAAATATTGCCTATCTATGGAAAGTGACCAGTCCATGGCAGCTGTACTGTATACTGCTCATCCATGGTTGATGGATGGTTCTTGTGTCCGGTCACTCCAGTAAAGAGGTCCATCACAAAATTTCCTGGTAAATATATAAGATCAGTCTGCCTTTGGCTGGAAAAATTATGTGAAAGCCATGAGGATGGCTTACTAATAAATAAGTATTCAAATATAATAGAAAACAAAAAGATTTGTTGATGACAAAATTAATGAAATGTTCTTGATATTAGCCTAGAAATTATTGCAGTCTGTGTGGTATAAGTCAAAATAAAGAGCATTTGAATTTTACAAAATTCTTTATATAATATTGCCCCCCCTCTCCCCCTCCCCCAAATCCTCTTATTTTTCTTTTCATTTATAATACCAACCCTAGAACAGATGTGTGGAAAGGTCTCTTGGAAAGGTTTTCAGGAAGAAATGACATGATATTATAAGTAAAAACAAAACATAAAATTTGTGGACAAGAATCCTTTAACTTATTTTGACTCATACTGTTGTATGGTAAATGGCAGAATATCAGAAAATGAATATATGGGTTAGAATAAAGCATACTGTTTTAGAAAAACTCTTACCACAAAATTTAGTGTTTCTCTCTACATTCTTTGTACATATTACTGCCCAAAGAAAAAGTGTACATACTTATAATACAGATAGTATACACTACAACTCAGGCCTAAAAATAAGCAATCTGACATTTGCAGAATGAGGTCCCCAGAGAATGAATTTGATGGTGCTATCCCATACAGTGGGCCAATTTATCCTCTGGGTACCTCTTTCTGATTAGTTTTGATACCCTGATTCACAATGAGATCTACAGAGGGTAAATTTAGTGATGCTACCCTGCATAGCAGGGTAGCATCACTAAATTCACCCCCTCGGGACCTCATTTTGCAGATAGCAGTCTGCTTATTTTCTGGCTTGCTACAACTAGAAGGTTTTTACTCTTAAAAAGTAAGGAAAATTGAGACACTTTCAAGAGGTTTCAAGTACTTTTTCGACACTTTCTTTAAGATACTAAACATATCAACAGTGCTGGAAATCTATACTGAAAATTCTTTTGCGGTAAACCAACTCTCCCCAAACTATAAACATTTAGAAGGCGTTAGTTCAGTCCACTCAACAGAGAATCTGAATAACAGGTGCATAAACATGTGACAGTTTGGATTCATGTGAAAAGGAAGGATCTGATCCATTGTTTCTATTCCCGTCCCATCTGTTTGAAAAGGCAGACGACACAGGGATACAAACTAACTAAAAGGCCCCAACTCTTTATTTATTTATTGTTTATTTATTTATTTTTTTTTAGGTCGCATGTTTCTGCACAATGGTTAATCATGACTGCAACATGGATATAAAGTCAAGTCCAGCCAATCGTTTATACCCATGTTGCTCATTTTAGAGGACATCCACCCCTGGCATTGGTGACCGGGTTCTATTTTACCAGTAAAACAGCACTTATTTACCCCAATAAGCAAGTGCGGCTTCACTTCTCTGTGTTTCTACAGGGACCTCTAGTCTGTCTTTTGTGATGTCAAAAAGAAATTCACTATTATTTTCCAGGCTATGATGGGTTAAGGTACTCTTGTTTAGTTTAGCTTTCTTGTTTTCAAGGTCACGTTAAGTAAGTAAGGCAATATCACAATCAAAAATATATATATATAAAGGCAACATTATTTTGTTTACTTCAGAGGACTCTGACCCCAAGCAATAACACAGTCCCATTATACAATTAACTTGTCTGCCAAAGCAACACAGAATTGCCCCACTTTCTGGGGTAATCACGTGGGAAGTTAATGTACATTGCAGGGAACCAAATTTATTAAATGTACAATGCAAATTACGCAGTTGAAAACAAGGAAAACATTCAACAAGGAAAATTTTGGTGCATGTGATGGGCGCTCTCTATAATAATGTCAGTGGAGTTATTTCTCAAGCTTACTCCTGTGTATATTTAATTAACTGGTTGAGTGCTAGAAGCCGTTATCAGGGCTTTCAGAAAAAATAGGGTACCAGAGAAAAAGACAATATTTTCCTTGCTCATGTTTCATATTTTAGTCAAATGTACCGTATTCACTCTATATATTGGGACACTCTATAATTTGGGGCACACATTTTTTCCAGAAATTTTTTTTTTTTTTTGTGCTCCAACGTTTGGGACACTCAGGAGACCTGTTTCCAGTTGGCCCAGTCACCTGAAAACGGTGCAAAATGCTCAATATTGAAGCTAAGTTTGTGTTTAATTTTCCTTTTTAAACAATAAAAAATTGATAATACATACTGATTTGTGTAGTTTTTATTTAAATCTGTTCCTAAGTTTTAATATTTACAGTCCGGACTGACATGAGGAAGACTATTTAATATTACACTGTAATGGTCTTCAACCCTTTACTGAATGCTAGTGGCAGATGACACTCATAAAAAGAATTCTTGTGTAACTAAAAATTTTCAATTTTTGCTTCCAAAACATAGCTTATGACTCCTCATTAGAACGAGTGCAATGCACTCATTCCAATGAGGGGCATAAGCTATGTTTTGGAAGCAAAAAATGAAAATCTAAAAAAAAATTGGATGGCGATTTTCGTATATAGTGATGGAAAACGAATCACACACAACTTGATTCAGCATCAAAACAAGACCAGGTTGTGTTTTTTCCCCATTTTCTAAGATGTGGGACATCTGTGAAAATATTTATTTTTAGCTGTCCCAATACATAGAGTAAATACGGTAAATAATAATTTGTTTATATAAATTTGTTTTATAACAAATTATTTGCGAGTGACTGTGGACACTCTCCAATAATCTGTAACAAACCAAATTTTGAATAACAAATCCAGACCACAAAATATAATCTAGCCCTCAACCAGTTAATGTAAGCAGCATGCCCAGTACATTGTTAATATTTGAAAAAATAGATTCACTACCCCATGCAATCTTGTTATGGTGATAGCAGTTTATACATTTAAAAGTAAGGGATTGAAAGTTTGTGTTAACTAACTATATTCCATCAGTCAAAATCTTACAGAAAATCACTGTCAGTCACTATAGACACACAGTTGAAAAGTAGACATTTGTAAAACTGTTTTGGACTTAAAGGGGAACTGACAGGTTCTCCACACATTTTCAGCTGAGTACACAAATATGTTGGTGATACCAACCAAAATGGAATGGCGAGAATCTTCGGACACATCTTGAAGACGAAGAGTCTGTGCATCCCCTTCTGGCTAATTCCAAATAAGAGACAATGATAGGAACCCAAAATAGAAATACAAGTTTTAAGTGTCTGCATTTCAGTTGTGAGCCCCCCCCCCCCCCAAGGCCCCGACCCCCTCCCCATCAAGATTCTCTGGTTGTGGTAGTCAGAGATGGCAGAAGTTCAATAAATGTGGAGGGGCACAAATTTTTAAGACTACCATGGTTCGGCTCAGTGGGAGAAAAAGTTGCAATCATATATCGGTAAATATACTATATACTAAATATACTAATATGACATACTATTGTGTCTCTTTCAGATGATCATGCCAAGGTGTGGTCACTGTCCTGTCCATTTCTTCTACTTCAATCATCTTCCAACCCAAAGGCTAACCTTCTTTGGCCAAATGTTGTTTGGATTTGCAAGTAATATATTACAGGAATCCCTGTATATTGGCATGTTTGCATGCACCCAATTCAACTGACTATGTAACCATGCCAACAAGTCTGTGGAAAAAAGTGGAGGGTTATGTGTCCCCTGAGCCCCCTGGTTCCACCGCCTCTGGTGGTAGTGTTTGTATTATGGTATAAAAAAATATTGGTAAAAATAATGTTGTTCAAATCTCTCTCTCCTCTCTATCTCTCTAGATTTTTTATTTTGTGGAAAATGTTGGAGAGGGCATATACCTACTGTGCCTCCGGCTTCTACAACCCTGCATGTTTTGTCATTTTTAACCATCCCTTGTACTTCATTTACTCCTTGATTGTCAAAGAGATCTGTTATGAGTTCAGAAATCCCTAAGCTTAACTCATCCGCTGTTAGTGACAAATCTTGTGTGCATATTGTTAATGTGTTGAGACTTGTATATTTTCTCTTCTATCAGTTTAAAAACTGTCTTGCTTTAGATGATAGAAATTATAAAAATGAAAGTGTCAATGACACTGCAGCTCTACTTGTTTAAGACATGTACATGTGTAGTATATGACACAGCAATGACAAACATATAGGTAATGACCTGATAACATAGGTACATGTAAAGTATTGTAACGGTCTGTACATAAATGCTGACCGTAGCCTGTAACAAATATATAGGTAAAGTACTGTAAAGGTGGGGTGACAGTTAGATGGTAAACCAGAAAAGAAATCTTTGAGTGGGTCTGACTGAACCCCAAAATATAGCACAGTGATAAAAAAGGCACCCCAAAAACACTCGTTCCTGTCACAAGGTGAAAACAAAGGTACCCCAAGACGTTTTATGAAGATCGGTTCATAAATACAGACTCTTGCCTGAGCCGTATTGACATGTACACTTACTGTGTATAAGTAGCACTGAATAAATCAAAGTTCATCTAATTTGCATAATTTCTGCTCGAGAAAAAAATGTTACTAAACATTCCTACAAAAATTTATTCATATCAGAACTTTCATACAGAAGTTCTGTACAAAAAAACGGATTGCACTAATTTTGGTACAAAATGGCTGCTGGTGGCCATCTTGAATTTTGGACTGCACCCAAAAACACTTGTTCTCGTCCCACAGTGATAACAAAGGTACCCAAGAAGTTTCATAAAGATCCGTTCATAAATACGACCTCTAGCCCGAGCCGTGTTGACAGCATGATGGACGGACAGACGGACGACGGGCCATGACAATACCTCAAAATTAGCTTCGCCCAAGTTGAGCTAAAAATGTAGCACATGGGAGAAATTTTGCACTAGTTTGTTTTGGGTATAACCCTTTACCTAACATGAAAAGCAGATGACACTTACAAACAAAATTCTTGGATAACTAATTTTTTTTCATTTTTTGACTCAAAAACATAGGTTATGACCCCTCTTTGGAATGAGCTCTATGAGCTCGTTCCAAAGAGAGTTCATAACTGATGTTTTTAAGACAAAAAATGAAAAAAATAATGAAAATTAATTGGCGATTTTTGTGAATAGCGCTGACCGGTTTTGGCCGCTATATTGGGTCAAGGGTTAATAAATAAATAAAGTGTTACTTGGTTAGGTTCATATTGACTGAGATGTCAGCTCTTGGTAACTTCACACCAGTCTTCAACCTTTGGTCTCAGGCTGATATGTTAACTGGGGTTGATATCTCGGTTGATATGAAACTAACAAAGTAATAAGTCTAATTATTCACTCACCTGCAGAACATCGAAGTAAATTATACGTAAGCTCATAACCAGTAATAAGACCATTAGGACTCAATGGTGGCTTCCAATTTACGGTTAAAGATGTTAATGAGATATTTGAAAAAGTGAGGGATGCCGGAACATCAGGAGCTAAAAAATAAAAGAAAGTGAAATGCTTCAATACCATATCCTATTCAAGAATGATGACAATAGTTTAGTGGGTAAATGTCTTAGTTGATAAATACTTTGCATGGCATAGGCAATTGGATAAAGGGTTAACAAAATGACCTTGGCCTCAAGACTGACTATTACATGCCAATTGGTCTTGTCTCCATTCTACAGTAGGTTGGGTAAACAAACAAATAAGATGATAATATTGCTTCTCACTGCATTCTTTTTAAAAAGACTCTTAACAGTATGTTATACAACAGCTACAGTGGAGCCCACTTAATTGGATATCCCTTAACTGAATAACCCTGTTGAATGAATATAATTTCCCAACACAAAACCATTTACCATTCCTCCAGTACAAATTGGACCTGTTAATTGAATATAGGTTCTACAGTAAACTCCTGTTAACTGAATAAAAAATCTTGTAACATGTTGAGAAATTACCCTGACTCTTCCCAGTTTTCCTTTGTTTATAGACCTATTTGGCCTCAGTACATCCAATACAGACATTTAAACTCTTATATCTTGTTTGACAGAGCTCATGGAGCTCTGTCAAACAAGATATAATAGAATAAATGCTAAATTTATCTCTAGAGTACAGGAAAGTGACACAATCCTTGTTAAACAAATACTCTTGTTAATTGAATAATTTCCATTGGCAAAGTGGCTATTCAATTAACAGGGTTCCACTGTATTACCATTCTAGAACAGACAGCAGCCTACAGACAGTTATTGTTACCATACTTATGATCAATGAGTTGATCAACACATTGCCAAAATTTGTTTTCTTTTATTACTAAAGGGGCGTAATAATACAAAAAGAAGTTTTTGTCATGCAATACAATTCTGATGACATCTATTTATTTATTTATTAAACACATTACTTGTGTATTAAAAATGTTTTATTTATTTATTCATTTATAGTGGCTTAATATCAATTCCAGAAATTGTGTTTTTGTCATGCCAACAGCATCAAGAGTTGCCTACTAACAGAACTTACACAAAATCTATTTGTGAAGAATTCCTGCTTCACCAGTGATTTTAAACTCGTCTTCCACAAAACATAGACTCTGCCCCAACGTCTCAGGAACAGAGAGAGGAACAGATCTTATTAAAAACAGTTTTCAGAAAAAAATACCTAATTTTAATACATACCTCCTTCAAATGTTCTTGCAAAAACTGGAGAACTTTTAGGACCTTCTCCTGCTAGGTTATATGCCTGAACCACTATTCCATAGCTTGAGAATGTCTTCAGATTTTGAAGTAGGACTTGTTTTTCTCTAACAAGAAGCTGATTGGATGTGTTATTGAAACCTTGTAGCCAATAAGTGACCTAGATAAAAAAAAAATAATATCATGTATATCAAACAGGAGTTCCATGCAGCAGTAGGATGTCAGTAACAAAAATATGCTGAAGGCAACTACTTCATTTTCTTGCCAGAGCATATGATGGACTTCTGAGTCCTGAAAACTAGAGATGGGTGGTATTTGAATTTGGTATCGGTTTTGGTAATTTTAGTGGGGTATACCTCAGTATCGGTTTGCTGTTTGGAATTCGGTATTTGACTTGACCCAAGATTTGCTGATAGTACCAAAGAGGAATTCACATCAGAAAAAACAGAATAAGTAGTTGAAGCATCATTCAACCACAATTCTATAAATGACACTGCCAATGAGCTCAACAGTGGCATTTTTTACAACCAAAAATCACATCTACAGTAATTTTGTGACTTGTTCTAATGGCACCTTAGTGTTTAAAGACCTATTTCAGGCTTTTGTGATTTCATAGCACATTCCCTGACTATGCCATCTTTAGGAGGTCCTGCTTACAATAGACAAAACACTTGGGCAGTGATTTCTAGTCAGGTCTTGGCTGCATTATCAGGCAGCCAAGACTTGACTACAAATCACTGCTAAGCAACTGGACATGTACAGGTTGTAGTCCAGTGGGAATTCAGGACAGTTGCCCAGTCCATTGAGGGTTAACAAAACTGAAAAGAAAATCAGTCACTTCTCTCATGAAAATGAACCTTTCAACTGTTATCAAGCCTCAACAGGGACTTATAAATAGTGAATGTTAGAAAATTTGAAAATTCAGAAGGTTTCGGTATTCAATGATTGTTCTTTTGGTTTTTCCGTATCCCCATGATAACATCAGTTCGATTTTTCGATATATTTCCCATCTCTATGAACAAACTTTCAAAAAGCTGCCTAACTAAGCAGTCATTGACAGGCCTAAGATGGGAGTTTGACAGCGACCAATTCACTTGTAACTGACACAATGACCAGTACAATTTCTTAGAATTGAAGATAAATCTGTAACTTAAAAATATGTCCAATTTTAGTTGGCTTTGCCAATAGCAAATTCTTTACTTAATGTCACTTATTGGAAAGCTCTCTGTCAGACTGCCTTCCAATGAATAAGCCAAAATTATTGTCAGATTTGCATATAGAATTAACACATATCTCCATGATATTATAAACTTAACATGCTATAGAATTCACCCTTGAAATCTAGGAAGGGAAAGTGATAAGCTGAAGTTGACAAACAACTACTGTTTGCACCTCATGGTGAGATATAGCACTGAACCCTTTGGACCATGATGGTATATTCCATACCAGTTCAGAGACATCAATGTATTTATTTAGTTTTAACAACACTTTTGACAGCCAGGGTCACCTAGTGTCACACAGTTTTTCAGGTGGAGGAAGCCGGAGAACCCAGGGAGAACCACCGAGCAGCAACAAGCAACTGTCAGACTCCCTAATGTTCGAGACATCAACTAGTAGAGACTATATTCGTTACTTGGGGGAAGACCAATTAATATTTTCAATATGCAGCCTTAGGGCTGCATGTTGAAAATCTTAATTGATCAGCCACACAAATTCACTGAGCAACTATCTACTTTATGAAATCAGGCCGTATCACGATCCTTATTTAAAAAAGGGATCTTTCGGATTCAAAGGGTTAAAAGCATTTCTAGATTTCAGCAAATGAATCAAAACCAATATGAAATGCTATATTTATGGTTCAATGGAGTAATGCTGGTTCCTACACCTACACAAAAATATAACATTTGTCATAGTAAATGGTACACCACTCAATTTTGTTCAAAACCCTGTGACAGGTTCCAAGTTTGGAGCAACTGGGACAAAATTGTTTATACCTGTAACAATCACTGGGCACCAAAAAAAAAAATGATTTGCATTCTTGGTCCTGTATTATATAGAGATGTGTAATTACCTTATATCCTGACAACACACCATTTTGGCTTTCTTCTGGAGGCGGCTCCCATTTAACAAGAATGATTTTAGAACTTTGAGGTGTGGGATGAATATTTCTTGGAGTTGCAGAAGGAGCTGAAATATATCAAAAATAAGAACTCGATGACACATGAAATGACACACAAAGGAAAGAAAACTCTAAAATGAAGAGGTTTTATTATATTATAATAAAACAAAAAACAAGTTGCAACAAAACTCAGTCCATTTATAATAACTGGCAGGTCAAGTTTTGTGAAGAAAACTGGGAGGATATTTATGTATATTTTATTAGGTGACAGGCATTAATACTGTACCAATGAAATCCTTATTATTTTAGTCTCTCTAACTTAACCCTTTACCCAACGCAGACGATATCAAAATT
The DNA here is from genome assembly GCA_031216915.1 of Pictodentalium vernedei. Taxonomy (NCBI): domain Eukaryota; kingdom Metazoa; phylum Mollusca; class Scaphopoda; order Dentaliida; family Dentaliidae; genus Pictodentalium; species Pictodentalium vernedei. Next base: position 329,858,224 of record CM062297.1, on the reverse strand, counting down.
TATTATTTTAAATATCATTTTTTCAAATTTTTCAAACAATTTCAACAAAACCATATTATGTGCCCCCTCGTTGGAACGAGCTCGACAAGCTCATTCCAACGAGGGGTCACATGATATGGTTTTGTTGAAATTCTTTGAAAAAATAATATTTTTTTCAACTGCTGAATTTGCATATTACGCGGGCGGATGCGAGCGATTTGTTGGGTAAAGGGTTAAAAAATTTGCAGGTGATGAAAGAAATGATTTTTATTCACACTATTCAAAATTTATCATTCTTTCAATATTTGCCTCCAAAACATAGCTTATAATCCCCTCATTAGACTGAGCTCTATTGAGCTAGTGGCAATGGGGGGCCATATGCTAAATTCTTAAGAAAAAATTATAAAATTTTCAAGTTATTCAAGCATTTTATTTTCGCATGTGTTGCCACATTGTCTTGTTAGGTAAAGGGTTAATATCTTATCATTTTTTCTCTTCTTACTTTCTTGAAACACAAACCACAATTAAAAATTATAATATAAGAACTATAAGATCAAGAATCAGAAAATTTGAAAGCCAGTTTTCCTTTATAGCTAACATTCCAAAGCAATTTGATTTGTTGTAATGAGTCAACACTCTGAACACTGATGTCAAAATTTCAAGCTACAAACTTTTCCCATAATGCATTTGGAATTTAACCAATACAATCTTGTTTGACAGAGCTCAATGAGCTCTGTCAAACAAGACTGAATTTGTGAAATTCCTAGTTACATTATGGGAAAAATTTGCATACTGACATTTTTGTATTTTGACATCAGCATTCAGAAGGCTGACTTAGTCCATTTGTCATGTAAAGAATTAACAACAGTAATTCCAATTTTAACCCTTTCAACAATTATTGAAAACCCCAACTCAGGGCTCCTGCACTTGAATGAGTAGTCAATTTTCGGAGTGACCAGAATCACCCAGGTATATTTTCAATGGTTTTCAATAAACTAATGATCAGAAATTCAAGTATTTTCAAAGATGTTCTGTGGTCGAAAAAAGGGAGCTCTGAACAAAGTTGAGGGAGTCTGAACTCAATATTGAGAATTTTAAATTCCTATACTAATCATATCCATAATATAATGTAAGATTCTCATTCAAATGGTCCAACATTCTATGGGGAAAGATTTTTGCCAGTATTCTTGAGCTTGCTCTCCAGCAGTAGTAAGCTCCAATGTTCAAGAACCTTCCAGGTCCCTGGCAATGGATTTCTAAATTCAAGGAAATTATTTAATTATTTACAAGTGTTTAAGATTACTTTCAGCCTCTACAGCTGAAACATGACGGTAACACAAGTATAAAGACAAGAGTAGCTAATCATTTTTACCAGTATATGCTCGAGGACTTCCAATCCAGGCATTAATTACCCCAAGGGAAACATAAGGTGTGAGTGGGGGCAGAATAGAATAAACTAGTTTTTCTCCCCCTACTTCCTATGGAAGATATGAATGTCTCATGTGAGAAGACCATGTGAGATAGATATCTATCCCCAATGACCCATGTGGTTGGCTTATTAGCATATTTAATAAGCACATGGACTATTTAATCATCGCACATTCTTCCAAAAACAACATGGCGTCACATTTTGGAAATATTAGCAGATAAATGTTTGTCAAAGAAAATAGAAATAAAAACAGCGACTGCAAACAAAAGGACACTTGACTCTTTTATATGAATTTTGGGGTGAATGTCATTATGAGTGGAGAGAGTTCATTTCAATGTTCCTTTTCACTACAAATCTTTAACTCCTGTCTTGCCAGTGTTGGGATTTAATTTCATGTTATGTATCGGTGAATCAGTTATTTCAGAAAGGGACAACAAAATTGTTCAATATAGCTGCACGTGTCCCTGGATTACTCTTGATGACGTCAGAGTGTTTTGGCGGGGGGAGAAAAATTATCCCTGATGGGGGTGGGTGTGAGATGGGGAAACCTCACCTTCGGGACAAGATATTTGGTCCAGACAAGACTTGTCTGGCCCACAAGTGTCTGGCCCAAAAATCTTGCCCTCATTTATCTGATTGCCTGACAAAAAATTCTGAAAACAACACTGTTACAACTTTTCCTAAAAACATCCAATATTGTTTTTGCAAAAGAGAGTTTTGTACTTCCACACTGGAACAAGATTGAATGTTTGTTTCATTGCAAAGCGAGATACTTTATTTCAAAAGAAAATACTTGGAAATTTGAAAGATAATTTACATAAAACTTAAAAACTATCTCTCTTCAAAAGTTTATTAATATCTACCTCACTAAGCCTTATAGATGTGATGAAATAGTGCTATTCTACCAGAGTAGCTCATTTACAGGTTTATTTTAGTGTGTTCCTATGTATATTCATTAACCTAAGTGCAGCCATCTCAGATCTTTTTGTAAAAGAATATTTTATTCCAAAAAGAAAGCTTTGTACTTCCACAAAGGAACACGACAGAATGTTTATTTCCTTGCGGGGTGATAAACTTTATTTCAAAAGAAAATTCTGGAAAATTAAAAAGAAAAATAATTTATATACAACTAAAAAACAGTTAATTAATATCTGCAACCCCAAGCATTATAGATGTAATGACAAAGTACTGTTCTACCAAAGCGACTAATTTTGCATATCATTTGGTGTTTTCTTCCAATTTAACAATATAATTTAGAGAGGATACTAAGTTTTTGAGTAAGTTCCAAATTATCTCATGATTGATTGCAAGGAAGTTTAAGTTTTCACGAGTGGCTGAAAGCTGCGAGTGAAAACTTCTATTTTCTTGCAGCCATGAGTGAAATAATTCTGGTACACACTCAAAAACAGTACATGTATGTAATGTATTTATTACATGTATATGCATTTGGATGTTTCAATTGCAATTAAAACATGTTTTTTGCAATTAAAACACCTGAATTCAAAACACATGCAGTGCTATGGATAGAAATTTTTGCATAATGTGCATCACTTCTGGACAGATATAGAGGGCATGGAATGAGTGTTTTGGTCATGCACAATTTATGAAACGAGTCTCTAAGAATTTTCCATTTTGCAAAGCCTCTGGTGAATTTCATAGAATATGACCAAAACATGAATTCATATACTGTTTATCATATGACACCACAGTTACCAAAAACACATCTTTTAGATAAAAAAGAAGGGTTAAAGAATGGAATTTCACCTTGATCATCATGCATTTGACTGTGATCTGTCACAGCTGCACACAGTCATACGTCATAACTGCAACAAATTACAGTTCCACAATTCAGTGCTATAAATACTATTTTTCAAGTATTTATACATTTCTTAACATTGGGATATTAGTGAATGTTTATAACAAATAAAATCAGGCACAGTGGCTTTGTTGATGTTTTGGAATAGTTCTATTTACGTGCACATTAATCTGACACAAATCTTTTTGGTGATAACCAATCAGAAAGCATTCTTTTGAAATTGACCAATCAAATTAACTGAAGGCATTTTGAAGCACTAATTAATATTTATTGAAAATATTTAACGATAATAAGCCAAGAAAACAGAGAAGTCATATGATAAATTCTCTTATATCTATTATAGTATTTGCTAGACATTTCCCACTATATTATAAGGAGTGTCAAGAACTACTCTTTCTTCCCATATCACAAAGGATTGAATTTAAGATATTGTCTTTGGTCTACAAATGTTTGAATTTATGATTATTATTCACTTGAAATAATGTACACATACAGCCATATCCTGCTAACCCCTAGCACTCTGGAAGTGCAAGAGTGTTTTCTCCAGTCACTGTGGTTTTCTCATTTAACAATGAATTTAACCAATTATATCTTGTTTGACAGAGCTCATCGAGCTCTGTCAAGCAATGTATATCTGGTTAAAAATCAAACTGCATTATGGGAAATTTTTGCTGCTGAAATGTTGCCACTTTGACATCATGTTTAGAGGGTTAACTGAGGAGGTAAACCGTCACTCAAAAAAAAAAAAAAATCACATACACAAGGCTTACAATCAGTCGCAAGTCTATAGAAAATATATGAATCAGTCTTCTGGGTGGTATTTATTTATTTATTTATTGGTGTTTTTAAGGTCATATATTTCTGCACAATGGCTAATCATGACCATGACAGTTTTACGGGTGGAGGAACCTGGAGTTCCCGGAGAGAACCACCGAGCAACTGTCAGCTCCCCAATGTACTAACTTCACACAAGCAGGGTTAGCACTGGTTGAAGACAAGTGCACCATCGACGTGCAGTACGCCTTAGTACACAGCGCCACCGTGCCCGCACGTGGGCAATGGGGGTGAAGTGTCTTGCCCAAGGACACAACGCGGTTGCCGCAGGTGGGATTCGAACCGAGGACCTCTCAGCTTGCAGCCTGCACTTCTACCTACTGAGCCACCGCGTCCCTCTTCTGGGTGGTAATTATGTGATAAAGACCATTTTATACCATGCTCACCTATGTAACTACCTGTGAAAAGCCTGTATGTTAAATTTTAGCTTTAAACCCCACTATCGGTGTAGAGCTTCTACTGCAGTTAAAACGTTTCCAATGGGAATTCCATTACAAAAATTTAGACCTGTGGTAATAACTACATCCAACTTCACCTTTGACATAACCCAATTTTGCAACTTCAATACAGTCACATTTTGCGATGTTTTATTCAAACATACAGCATTTTGCAGTACTATATTTAAAATGAAATTTTAGAATTGGTAATAATAATTTGACTGAAAAGGCATGGTAAATTCAATCAACTTTGATGATGTGTCTAGCTGTCAACTGACAGATGTAAACAAAACAAACCCACGTGTTGCGATAGACAGTATCACTTTTTCTCCATTTCAATTGACAAAGCTGATTATTTATTAAGAGCATGGTATAACTAAAACAAATAGATACAAGGACTGGTAATCAGATTTAAGCCACTCAGCTCTGAGCCTCGTGGTTAAAACCCTTATCTTACTTATCTTACTTGTGGTTTAAATCTGATTACCAGCCCTAGTACCTATTTATTCTATATCTTATGGACTTTGGTAACCCTCTTCACACTGATGCTCCAGTTTCAAAAGTTTAACTGGCAAATTTTTCCAATAGTGCAACTAAGAATTGAACCAATTTAATCCTGTTTGACAGAGCTCATAGAGCGCTGTCAAAAAAATAAAATTTGTTCAATTCCTAGTTGAAATATGGGCAAAAATTGAAGGATAAAATTTAAGTATTTTGCCATTAGTATGCAGAGTGTTAATTCATTCCTGGCAATAAATTATGAGTTTATTAATTTGATGTTTTATATCTTATTTTAAAGAGCTCAGGGAGCTCTGTTAAACAAGATTAAATTGTTTAAATTCCAAACGCATTGTGAGAAAGAAGGGAAGATTAATATTTCATTATTTTGTTATCTGTCGGCAGAGGGTGGATTACTCTCTTCCTCATTTCCAGGGAGCTCTGTAAAACAAAGTATAATGAATGAAGTACTCAGTTATTCAGTTCTGATACCAATTTAGTTTTGAGAGTATAAAGTTTGTGATATTATCTCCACTGAGAGTGAGAAGTATTTTATTCAGTTAACATCGATTTCTTTCATAACTGATATTCAATTGACAGGTCTGTCGACAGTAAGGTAAATACATAGGTATTGGAAAAAATATGCAACTATTATATGAAGCAGTATCCAATCATGTTTTGTACTCTATACAATTAATAATTGATCTAAAGACTTGTGAAAAAAGTGCAACACAATAATAAAGGCAAAAAACACAAAAGACACTGAAAATAACATTTCACTGCAACTACCTTTATTTGTTTTCTAGACAGACAAATCAGAGTTTAAAATTAATGTGAGAATCAGAATTGATTCTCACAAATGATTCTTGCAAGGGAGACAGTCACAAATGTTCATTTAATTCTCGTTCTAGTTTCTAAAGGTTTCCTTAACCCCTAAAGGCCTATTTCAAACTTTTACGACCTCAGACCAGTTGCTGTTAATATGCTATCGTGAAGAGGTCCTGCTGACAATAGACAAATTAGCAAGGCAATGATTTCTAGTCAAGTCTTGGCTGCCTTAGCAGGCAGCCAAGACTTGACTAGAAATCACTGCTAAGCCACTGGATGTATAAAGGCAATGGTATGGTGGGTTTTAAGGACATTTATCTAGGCCCTTAAGCCTTAAGGGTTAAAGATCTGGAGAATTGTAATAATTGCTTTTTGCTCAGAGTAAGATAACACTTTAACTAAGCAGTGGTGTCTATTGAAACAACTGCCAAGGTATTGTAACTTCTATCTGCAAGATCACCAATAGCTTGTTTATATTTAATGGTGTTTAAGGTCACATACTTCTGCACAATGGCTAATTGTGACTGCAACATGGAGATGAAGTCAAGTTCAGTCAATTGTTTATATCCATGTTGCCCATTTTAGAGGATTTCCACCCACAAGCATTGGTGGCTGGGTCCTATTTTACCAGTAAAACAGAGCTTGTTTACCACAGTTTCCAAGAGTTTCACTTCTTTGGGTTCCCACAGGGGTCCAAGCACTTGTATGTTGGAACATGTGTTCTATATACACATGTAAAACAAACAAGAGGCACCACACGGCCTGAAGCGCTCATCTTGAAAAGAACACAATATAAAAAGAGTCCAACAATGAGTCTACATTCAGCAATCCATCTCCATAGGCTACACTGTCAATCCTTGAGTCCCTCAGGAGGGACAAAAATAATCCGGGCATCATGCCTTCTCTTCAGTTGATCATAATGTAAAATGTAGAGCTCCCCTATGAAGCCCCTTGATACAACCAATGTGGATTAATCTTAGTTACACACCTCTAGAGGGTACTGAATACAAAATTTTTAATTCTTCAGCAAAATAGCCAATTCCAGCTCCCATAGGGAGCCCAAATATTAACCCAGGCTCTCGATTTGAACACAGTTGAATCTGACTTCCCTAGAGATGTTGTGTACCAAATAAATAGCATTCTGACTGTTGGATCTGAAGAAGAGAAATTTTAAAGAAATTTCTTAATATTGCACGAAGTTAAAATTTGGGCTACCATAGCGAGCCCAAATATTAACCTGTGGATCCGATTTGAACAAACTTGAATCTGATCCCTTTAGAGATGTTCTATACCAAATATGAAAGCATTCTGACTAGTGGATCTGAAGAAGAAGATTTTTGAAGAAATTCCCTCATATTGTACTAAGTTAAATTTCAGGTTCCCATATGGAGCCCAAATATTAACCCAGGCACTTGAATTGAACAAACTGGAATCTGCATCCCCCCCCCCCCCCCCCTAGAGATGTTGTATACCAAATATGAAAGCATTCCGACTGGTGGATCTGAAGAAGAAGATTTTTAAAGAAATTTCCTCATATCGTACTAAGTTAAAATTTGGGCTACCATAGCGAGCCCAAATATTAACCTATGGATCCAATTTGAACAAACGTGAATCTGACCCCCCTAGAGATGTTGCATACCAAATATGAAAGCATTCTGACTAGTAGATCTGAAGAAGAAGATTTTTGAAGAAATTCCCTCATATTGTACTAAGTTAAATTTCAGGTTCCCATATGGAGCCCAAATATTAACCCAAGCACTCGAATTGAACAAACTGGAATCTGACCCCCCCCCCCTCCCCCTCCCCCCCCCCCCCCTCCTCTAGAGATGTTGTATACCAAATATGAAAGCATTCCGACTGGTGGATCTGAAAAAGATTTTTTAAACTTATCCCCCATATTGAACAAAGTTAAAATTTGGGCTTCCGCAGGAAGCCCAAATATTAACTTAGGGACTTGGTTTGAACAATCTTGAATCTGACCCTCAGAACAATGATGTATACCAAACATTAAAAGATTCTGACTGGTGGTTCTGAAGAAGAAGATTTTCAAAGAATATTCCCCATATTACCCTATGTTAAAAATTTGGGCTCCTGTATTGAGCCCAAATATGAACCAATGGGCTTTATTTTAACAAACTTGTATCTGACCCCCCTATGAATGCTGTATACCGAATATCAAAAGATTCTGATGATTGGTTCTGGAGAAAAGATCTTTTAAAATATTTGCAAATATGCTGACTCAGCATTTTTTCGATGCCCATTACAGAACACCCTAACATAACCGATGGCAATTTTTTTCTACCATTCCATTCTACTGGTCCTAAGGATACTTCATATCAAACAACAGCGATGCAGGAATTTTTTTTTTGCATTGGTCAAGTACTTATGACCCAATAATTCCACATTCCAAATTTTGTTCAAACCGGACCATCGGTTCAGAAAGTAGAAATTTTGGGCGGGGCCAAAAATCTTACCCTTCCCATTACAAAGCCAAATATTGCTTTACAAACTTCGTTTGAACAAACTGGATTCCACACCTCAAAAGGAAGCTCCAAAGCAAATATCAAGTCATTGTACACACTGGTTCATCAGAAGAGGATTTTAAAAATATTTTCCGCCACTCCCTACCTACGGGGCTGGGCATGTTGAGTTGAACAAAAATGCAGTGCCCCTTCGGGACCATCACTCACACAAACTTTCACTTGAGCTAAAACTTTAAACAAGGTCCTTAACTGGTTGAGTGCTGAAAGCCCATATTTGGGCTTTACTCTAAAGTGTAGGTACTGCAACTCAAAAGTTTCAAACTCTGTGGGTGTCCTTCATATTATCTTTGAATCTAAATTATTTGATCTGTATGGATTTTTCTTGTTACAATTTATTGGAGAGTACCTATAGACACTCTCCCATAAATTGTAACCATGCAAAGATTTGTGAACAATTTTTTATGACTAAAAATAATTTAGCAATCTACCAGTTTAGGACTAAATTGTAGTAAATATATAAATATATGAGGTTCATTTTTCACTAAGGATTGTAAACTGGTTGCACTCACAAGCCTGACAAGGGTATAATAGCACTCTCAAATTCTGACTTAACCCTTTACCCAATGTAACGGCCAAAACCAGCCAGCACTATTCTCAAAAATTGCCAATTAATTTTCATTATTTTATTCATTTTTTGTCTCAAAAACATAAGTTATGACCCCTCATTGGAACAAGCTCGAAAAGTTCATTCCAACAAGGGGTCATAACCTATGTTTTTGAGATAAAAAATGAAAAAAATTAGTTATTCAATAATATTTTTTGCAAGTGTCATCTGCTTTTCATGTTAGGTAAAGGGTTAAGAACTGAAAAGGGAAAATTGATTCTCGGAGAAGGAGTTCATACAAGTCATAATGGATTTTCACAATTCTGGATTAAATTTTAAGGCCAGAAAATTGAGGGAAAACTTTCAGAATTACCTTAGTATTTTTTCCCACAGTACTTTGATATGGCCAGATCTGAAAAAGCAACATTATATTTCAAACTGAAAAAAGCTTGTTCCCAATGCTTTCAGCCCTGAATTTTATATTCAACTTTGACTGACACAACAGATACCAGTATCAGTGGAAGTTAAAAAATTTATAGTAATTTATATATTTTTTATACTTACCAATGACCCAGACTTAGCTGGTGCTAACTCCAACAAAACCAGGGCCAAACACAAATTTTGCCCCCCAATCCCCAAAATTTGCATCCAAAACAAAAAGAAATCATGTCCTAAAGGACCTCCATACTACGCCTCTACTGTGCATGCGCAGTGACGCAGTCGTCCCGAAATTGGCGCCAATTATCATTCTTACTGGCAGTGCCTGGTCAGCGCTATGTACTCAGCGGGGAGGCAAGAGTTCCCAACTCCAGGGAGGGCCATCCCCGTCTGGGTCATTGGTAAGTATAAAAAATATATAAATTACTATAAATTTTTTAACATTTTTATACTGTACCAATTACCCAGACTTAGCTGAATAGTAAACAGGCTGGAGGGCCTAGGACATAGAGGAAAATCCAATAAGCTCAACTATATAGTAAAGAGGTAACCCCTTAAGGAGAAAAGGAGTATTAGGCTTTACATGTATCTTTCTTATTTAATATTAAATTAGAAAGATACACTACCCTTAATAATTGAGCACAAAAACATTCATGTTCTCTATTAACATCCAGTATAACCCTTATACTAATTATTTTTAAAGCAAGCCAATAAATAAAGTAGTCCAGAGAATTGAGACTCTTTATAATCATTTAAAAGTGTCCGAGTATTGTATATTAAAGCCCGTTTGACACTTGACATATACAAATGCTTCACACCGAGCTACACTTTAAAAATAAGACATGAATGAATTTAAACATTAATATTACACTTTAAAACCATCCCGGAAGCGACTCAGAAATACTGACTTGGAGGAGGCATTCCCTTGCTTTTCACTATAAAGCAGGTGACCTAAGGGAACACCCGCCCCCCCCCCCCCCCCCCTCCCCTTCCCCTTGCCCTGGGTCAAATAGCCCAGAGCGAAGAGGGCAGCCGGACGGAGTCACTGCCGGAACAGAAAGCCTGCATAACTATAGTTGCAACTGTTTAGTGGACGACATTCTGAGCAACAGATAACGGACCTAAACAATGCAGGTCTCCAGAAATGGACTCAATATTTCTGAGATAAAAATTTGTAAATGTGAATGGCTGAGACCAATAAGCAGCCTTCATTAAATCTGTAATAGCAACACTATTAGCATAAGCCCAGGAAGTAGAAAGAGCTCTTACTTCATGAGCAGAAATCTTAAGCACAGACTGCTGAGAAGAAGATAAATCTTCATAAGCAGTACGGATAGTTAACTGAATCCATCTAGCAATAGAATGGACTGAAATGTCCTTTCTATTAGGCATCAAAGACAGAAAGAAACGTTTCCATCCCTTTCTGATAAACTGAGATCTCTGTTTATAGATACGTAGTGCTCTAACAGGACAGAGTAAAGGCCTACGCCCGTCTGAAGACGGAAGAGCCTTAATAACAATAGGTTCCGGATATTTATTAGGAGCCTGATTCTTAGCTAAAAAAACCCACATTAGTAGTGAAGGTGATAGTGTTCCCAACACTACGTTAATGAGAATCATCCACCGATAGTGCATGAAGCTCACTGACTCTTCTGGCAGAAGAGAAAGCTAAGAGAAAAGCTGTCTTATAAGATAAGAATTTGAAATCTACTGTCCCAAGAGGTTCAAATGGCTTTTCCTTCAATTTAAGGAGAACCCAAGCTAAATTCCACTTAGGAATTAATCTAAGAGTTCTGGGTCTATTTATCGAAAAGTTTCTAACCAACTTCGATAAAGAGACATTAGATCCAATTTGTAAACTATCATGATGTGCATAGGTATCAAATAACATAGATCTATAACCCTTTATAGTAACAGGCTGCAGTTTGATTTCGTCAAACAAGTATACTAGAAAGTTTGCAATGTCTGGTATAGAGGGATCAAATATATCTACAGAATGATCCCTACACCAACGACGAAAAACCTTCCACTTAGCCGCATAGTTTAGCGAAGAGGAGGTCCTCCTACAGTTAGAAATCGCGTCCACTACTCGTCCTGTAAAGTGCTTGCCATGCAAGAAGGACCGCACAACGGAAAAACGTGAAGGTTGAGACCTTGCGGGTTGTGATGGAGTTGGCGCGATTTCCCCTGCGAAAGAAGATCCTCTCGTGGAGGAAGCTTCCGCGGTAGGTCCCACAACAGACACCTGAGTAGATTAATCCACGGTCTCTGTGGCGAGAGAGATGCTACCAACAGAATCTTGCATTGAGATTGTTTTATCTTTAGCAATACTTGTTGAATTAACGGCGCTGGAGGATACGCATATCCTATCATTCCGTCCCAAGGGATCGACAAAGCGTCTACTGCAAATGCTCTTGGATCCGGACACGGAGACACATACGTCTGCAACTGATTGTTGAGATGTGTCGCAAATAAGTCTATCATTGGCCGTTCCCATTGGTAGCAAATCTGATTGAATACTTGTTTGTTGAGAGTCCACTCCGGGGCAACAAGCAACCCTTTCGTGAAAGGGAGTCTGCTAGCACATTCAGACGACCCGGTATGTGACGGACCGAAAGAAGAACGTGATGTTCTAACGCAAACAGAAGGATTCTTTCCGTTAGATTGAACAACGGAACTGAATGAGTGCCTCCCTGATTCCGTATATACGCCACTACTGTCGTATTGTCGGATAGAATTTGGACATGAGCATCGTGAATAATGTCCATCCAGTGACGTAACGCAAGCCAAATTGACATCATTTCCTTGATGTTTATGTGCTTGCACAGGAATTGCGGATCCCAAAGACCCTGGCATCTCGAATCCGTTGGGATTAATGATGCACCCCAACCTGTTTGACTGGCATCCGTCATAACGGTAAAACTCGGATCCGGCAACTGCAGCGGAACTCCTTGAGTTAACCACTGAATGTTTGCCCAAGTCTGAATCTCTTGTTTCACTTGATCTGACAAGAGAACGTCTACATCGAGCGAATGAATTTTCACACTCCAATTCTGAGTCAGAAAAATTTGAAGAGGACGTGTGCGTAGCCGCCCCATCGGAATGAGATCCGCGGCGGCTCCGCACAGACCTATCAGTCTCATAAATTCTCTCGCCGTGACTTTGTCTGCGTGCAGACAATAGCGAGCGTAACAACTGACTAATTTCGCTCTGGTTAACGGCAGACGAACGAGATTGTTGTGCGTCTCGAAGCTCATTCCCAGATGAGTGAATGACTTGGACGGCACCAGATCCGACTTCTCCTCGTTTACTATAAAACCGAGACGTCGGAGCAATAGAAGAAGATTCTGAACATCGTTCTGAAGCGTTAACTCGTTGCCGTACCTCTGAAGAATGTCGTCCAGGTAGGCCGACGTTACCGCAGACGAATGAGCTCGGAAGTAGATCATTACCGAGTTCATTACCCGAGTGAAAGCCCAGGGTGCTAGATTCAATCCGAAGCACATCGCCCAGAATTGATACACCACTCCTAGGACTGCGAAGCGTAGATACTTTCGGAATGTCGGATGCACCATGACGTGAAAGTACGCATCTTTGAGATCTATGCTCGTTGCATAATCGTTCACCCGAATACTCGCTCTGACCGATCGAATCGTCTCCATATAAAACTTCGGAGCGACGATCAGCTTGTTTATCCAGCTCAAATCTATGACTGGACGGAACGAGCCGTCTGGTTTCGGAACCAGAAACAGATGGCTGTAGAATCCCAGAGATTCCTGGTTTTCTACGACCTCTACCCCATTCTTCATTAAAAGAGACTGCACCTCTGATAACAGAGCGTCTCTTTTCTGTGGATTTGACGGAAGATGAGTCCACTTTGGACTTCGAGTTAATGGAGGCTTTCGTTTGAAGGATATCTTTAGACCTTCCGAAGTCACTCCTCTCACCCAAGGGTCGTCCGTAATCGACGCCCACTCTTGTGAAAAACTCGACAACCTTCTGCCAACCGGAACGCGATAGAGGTTTAAGCCATCACCTCCTGGACCTGCGAGGCCTGCGGTAGGAGAAACCACGTCTTCCACGACCCGCACCTCGCCTCGTCGACCTCGGGGCGTCCGACCGATTGTCCCGGCCTGAAGGACGTCCCGAACGAGAGTCGCTATCCTGACGGTCTCTCGAATAAGACCAAGAGGACGCACCGGAACCTCTATAGGAACCTCTCTTGGGCGCATTAGACCCAGAAGTGCCTGTCTTATTCGTGTCTGCTGTATCCGACTTTTTAGGAGCCGATCTGAACAACAGAGAATCATTAGCTTTCTTTTTAATTTCATCATAAATAGCGGAAAGCTTGCCGTCAAAGAGAAGTTCTCCTGAGACCGAAGCGACTCTAAGAGAGTTCTTCACCTTAGAATCCACTAGTGTGGATGTAGCTAGGGCTGCGTCACGTCTAACCAACTCCAGATTTGCCACTGAAAGGGCGGAGTTACACGTGGAATAAGCTACTGCCCTTGAAAGAAGTCTTAAAGAGGATTGTATATCCTGAAACTCTTCCCCTTGAAGGCGCAGTGATAACGCCTTAGTAAGGTGATCTGCGTAAGATAAGGCATCTAAATTGGCTCTGTTGGACGCAATAGCTGTTTCCAACACCGCGGTTGGAATAGAAGCTGATGACGGTAATGATAGCTCTAAGTCTTCCGCCTCGTCGTCCATACGCAGAGGAACTCTCGGTATACCCTGTCCTGCCGTATCAAATTTATTCCTTGCATTAATGAAAGGCAGGTTGAGAGTATTAGCGGACAAGAAACCTGCTTTCCCCGTCCTGGAAGCAAGTTTAAATATAGCGTCGTTCAATAATTCAAATGTTCTTGCAACATTATTGGACTGCGACGGAAACTCGGGAGCGATGTCCCTGAACCGCTCAAAAAATTCAGAGTCCAATGACGCTATAATTCTCTTCTCCGGAAGCTCAGCAGTCTGGCCCGACGGAACAACTTGAGGGAGAAAGTGCCGGATGAAGTCCACGGCAGCTTTATGTTGTTCCGAAAGGGATAGCTCCAAGTCATCCGTATCCCTTTCACCATCCGGTCGGACCTCCCGATGTTCCCGGTCGTCCGCCCCCGATGCTTCGGCGGAGCGTACCGACCCAGCGCCGTCGGATAATTCTCGATCCGACACCGTTTCTGTCGGCTGCTGGGATGCTGCGATAAGCTGTGCTATCTGCACAAGAATGTCCGACGTCGAGACCTGCGGAGGCGCAGTCTTTCGCTGCTTCGCCGAGGGCAGCTCCGCATCAGATGGCTCCCGCATACTTTTCCTATGCGAACGTCCGGAGTCCATCGGTCTTGAATCCCTGGCTACCGGATGGTGTGACCTGGTCGCCGAAGAATCCTTCATCGGCGAAGCTGGTAAAATATCGGCAGTCACGCAGCCAAGGTGCGGTCATGTGCGCTGACGAGAAGAGGAAGCCTTAACAGTCTCTGCGGACTGCTTATACAACGGAGCGTCCCGAGCGACGGACGTATGCTCCGCTAAAGACACATTTTGTACCACAACATCTGGTCCCAGATGTTGTTGTACGAGAGAGGGACCTCTCTCGCTCGCGGCCCGGCTGGACCTGGACGAGCTAGGAACCGGACTAAAAGGCTTCCTCCGTTCTCGCTTACTATCCGCCGTCACTGGGTGTGCATCTATTATGTTTATAGTGCTCGCATCACCCAAAATTTCCTCTTGGACCGCATCGGACGAACCCGGCTGCCGAACCATTCGGTGAATGGACGCTACACCGGGCGAGCTAGCGGACGACATTTGTCTAATCTCCATGAGCACTTTTGCCGCTAGCTCTGAATTCATTATTCACGACGGACGCACACTTGAAGAAGATAACATGGAAACATCACCCTGTTCTGGTTCCTCTGAAATAGAAACTGAGAGAGTAGAGTGACCTTGTGGAGAAAGAGCCGGCATCGCTCTTTCTCCAGAAACAACATATCGTGACACACGTTTCCAATGTTTCTCATCCCAATGTTCACATATAGGACAGGGATTAATGCGAGAACACTGACTACAATTAATACAATGATCATGAAAGTCAGAGGAAGATTTCTTCCTATTACAATTTGAACAATGTCCCTTCATTGTGAAAGAACAACAATAAGTCCTAGTTACTCGCAAAAACCCCTGACACAAAGATACATAATAACATGATCCATTAATAAATGAAAAAACAATTGCAAAACAAAATAATTTTGAAAAAATATTTTTTCAGAGAAGCCCAAGTTGCTGAAAAGTAACGTTGAGCCCCGATGGATCCAATGGCAAAGTGTGGTCAAAAATTTTAAATTTATATAAAATAATTAATGAGACACTTTCGGATAATATAAATGTATCTTATAATGAGATAAACTACCACAAAGGCAAACAGCCCCCCTCAAAAAAGGCTGTTGCCAATGAAAACAAATAGTGTAAACACACTAGAAAACATGACTCCAGGCACTGAAAAAAACTGGCCCGGAATCAGTCATCAATTACACTCTATCTGATGCAAAACAGAGACTCCCAGGGGAGAATCTGTAGAACATCAGATGGAAGATGCAGAACACAAACGTTATACACCCATGGGTGAAAACGTAACTATGGGGAAAATAACAGAAAACATTCTGTAACCAAGCAACTCTCCCAGGAAATTTTAGAAATGAAATTTCTCAAAAATATGCCAAAAGCATGGGAGAATTGCCAGGGGGGACTTTAGAAGGCTAGGGGAGAGGAAACACTGAATAAGCAGTGCAACAATTAGCAAGAATGACAACAAGAGGCCCATGCCTCGAAAATAGGCAACTTAACATAATTTCATCAAAAAATTTTAAGTACAGCCCTGATTATTTTTTGCCACTTCTTTTTCCTCTCCTCCTTCTATCCTCCTTAGAATCACATTTTCTCCAAAAATTACGTGTCTGGCATCCTTTAAACTGAGATTTACAAGCACAAAGATCAGTGAGATGTTGACTGATGAAGGGCCAAACAGAGAATGATAATTGGCGCCAATTTTGGGACGACTGCGTCACTGCGCATGCGCAGTAGAGGCGTAGTATGGAGGTCCTTTAGGACATGATTTCTTTTTGTTTTGGATGCAAATTTTGGGGATTGGGGGGCAAAATTTGTGTTTGGCCCTGGTTTTGTTGGAGTTAGCACCAGCTAAGTCTGGGTCATTGGTACAGTATAAAAATATAGGTTTTCGCAGAAGGAATAGACAGGCTGGTGCAGTGTGTGTCCCACTTATAATGGATAATGCCTAATAGAACAATTCCGTTAATCACCAATAATTTTCAAACACCAAACCACTCGCCAATCTTTTAATACAAATTTGTCCTGTTAATTGCTTAGAAAGTGTAAATAAAGTAAATCCTTGTTAATTGAATAAAAAATACTGTTTTTTCTGAAAAAATACTCCTAATAACCTTGAAATTCCCATTTATTACAGACCTATTTGACCGACATAAAAATTCATTGTCATATCTTGTTTAAAAGTATTAAGTGAGCTCTTTCAAACAAGATATAATACTAGAATGAATTTGGCACTAGAATTAAGCACAAGAATTCTGGCATGAGAATGAAGCAAAATTTCCAAATTCTGGCTAAGTGAAAATTCTTACTAACCTTTAAAGACTCTAGAGATTTTTTCTACACTTTGACAGCCTACACCAGACCTTAAAATTTGTCAGGATTCATGAGAATCAGTTTCAATTCTCGCGAATTCCTGTAGCAATAACTAATATTCAGTTCTTGAAAAAATTTTGAATTTGAGAGTACTGTCATTCCCTTGTGAGTGCAACATGTACACATGCCATATTAAAAGGCAAACGTCATATTTTTCAAGCAAGTTTAACCTACTTTCAATTTTGGCGTGTTTCTTATACACGTGTGCAACATGTTTCAACATACATGCTTTTGGTCATCTTACCGATAGAAATGACAGGGCAGTGGCAGTGATGTCCAGTGAAGTATTTACCTACAAGTAGCCAAAACTTCACTAGACACCACTGCTAATTGAGGTTTTGTTACCTTATTACAAGGAAACAAAGATGATACTCCTGGCTTTTTAAAGCCACTTTTAAAGTCTACAAGAATCAAATTCACATTTTGCGTGAATCAAAGTTGATTCTCATTACTTTCCTTGCAAGAATCATTTGCACGAATTGATTCTGATTCTCACATGAATTTTAACTCCTGCTGTACCCTGTGACTTTGGAGTTGTATTTAGGCATGTCTTGGCAGCCTATATAGGCAGCCTAGTCTTGACAAGAAATAACTGCCAAGGTTCTTAGTTCTGTTGCAGTAAAACATGATCTGAGTCGGAATTAGGGCTTTAAAGGTTAACTGAATATTAAAATCCTACTAGCAAAAGTACTATGCAATTAACCCTTTACCCAAAACAGACAATATCAAAATTTATTATTTTGAATATTATTTTTTCAAATTTTCAAAGCATTTCAACAAAACCATATCATGTGACCCTCTCATTGGAACAAGCTCAATGAGCTCGTTGCAGTGAGGGGTGACATGATATGGGTTTGCTGAAATTGTATGAAAAATGATTTTCTTTTCAACTGCTGAATTTGTATATTATGTGGGAAGATGCAGCCAGTTCGTTAGGTAAAGGATAAGCAGAGTTCCACTGACTTATCAACAAATGAAAGATTTAACTGTGATTTTCTTACAACTCATTTCCACTGGTACTGAATGGACAATTATAGAGTACCATAGAGCCTAACCATCATAACAAAGACTGAAACACCCTGCTGCCCTAACAGTAAACTTATACATGAAAGCCTGAAAATAAGCAATCAGTCATTTGCAAAATGAGGTCCCCAACGGGAGAGTTTGCTGATGCTATCTTATACAGTGAGCTAGAATTCCACCCCACCCCCCCCCCCCACCCCAATTTAGCTTCTGTGTACCTCTTTCTGTTTAGGCCTGAGACCTTGATTCAGATTGAGGTTCAGAGAGGGTAAATGTAATATTGCTACCGTGCTGTGCAGGGTAGCATTGCCAAATTCACCCTCTGGGGACCTCATTCTGCAGATGACTGTCTGCTTATTTCCAGGCTTGTATACATGCATCATCCTTACCTGCTTCCCCAACATATATTGTATCGGGAGTACTATGAGGACCTCTTCCTTTATCATTTACTGCTATAACTTGCACCTCATAATTAACAAATTTTGTTAAATTACTTAGGACAATAGTGGTTTCAGGGTACATAACAGTCTCTTCATTAAAACTTGACATCTGGGATTGCCGGTACTGTATCACATATTTCAAGAGAGGTCCATTCCATTTGTTCATTGGAGGGTGCTGAATGGAAAACACATCACAATACAGTTACACACAAAAACAAAATGATGCAAGCAAAAAAATATGTTGTGAAAAGGCTAAAAAAGCTGAAGTTTTATTTCTCAGGTTTTATGATGGCTGAATGTTTGACACCTTATGATATAGTTTTTAGCTAAAATGACTATTAGACGATATGTACAAAAAATACTTGAATGATTAAAAATGTGCATTTTGGGGGAAAACATGACTTATCATATCTCAATGGAATGAGCTGAATCCAAGAAGAGGCAATAAAATATGTTTTAAGGCACAATTTGAAAAAATAAACTTTGAATGGTGTTTTTTTTTTTAAATAAAAATGAATATGTTCCCATTACATTATGTGAAAGTGTTGACTCAAACATATTTATGGGCAGATAGCTGTTTTATCTTATTACTTACAGTTATATCTATTTCTTGGTTTTTAAGGTCACTTTCTATGGCTATATCAGAACTTCAGCACAAGTATGGAGTCATGTTTTTCCAACTGTCCATGGCTTTTCCTGCCCACTTTAGAGAACTTCGAACCCAGGCTCTAGTTACTGGGTCCAACTTCATCAGTAAATAAACAAACACTGATTCATTTCACAGAAGTCCCACAGGACCACTACTTCCTAAATTCACCCAGTTCTGTATGAAAAATTAGCCCTTTACATTTATTAAGTTTTAAAAGCTGAGCTTCAGCAACAGAAAATAAAGATGGCTAACTTTTAATCACTTGCTGAATAGAAATTACATGCCCCACTGAGAACAAGCACACTTGTCCTCATCTCCTAAGAAGAATTGTTTTATTTCATCACCACAGATTTGAAAACTCTAAAATGAAATACTAATCTGAAGGTGAGGGAACAGATGATTAATTTTCCAGAAACTTGATTAATTCATATAATGATTAGGTTGTTTGTAAATTAGACAACCTGAAAAAATTCTTTTTCAGGTACCTCCATGAATTACTGAAGAGAAAAAATCTTGATTCCCAAAGGCTGAAATGTCGCCTCACAGAAATTGGTGCATATAAAAAAACACCACAAACAACACTAAATAAGGGGAAGTTGGATTAAACTGCGCGAGTCATGAAAAATAGAACTACATTTTATAATAAGCCCATTCCGGAAGGGTATTATCTGACTGTGCAGTTTGGTCCAATTATAACCACAGGTTGTGGTGGTGGTGGTGTGTGTGTGTTTGCAGGGGGGGGGGGGGGGGGGGCAGGAAGGGTGGGGGAGGGTGAAAAAAAGGAGATGAAGTATTTGAACCAATGATTTTTTAACATGGCATTAAGGACTTCAGCAAACTTTTAGCCTATGAACTACTGGGTGCAAACTGGTGCCAGTGGTGGTCCAAGAGCTGAAATCGTTTAGTTCTTATGTATATTGTTCGTGCACGTACATTTCCATGAAATTCTTCCAATTTCCCTGAAAATCACCCTCAAGTTCCCTGAAAAATTTTTTCGGAGGTTAACATGTCTGGTCTGGGATGACACCTTTACCATCACTTCACTGTGTAATTTCAGAAGTTAAGAAATACCCTAAATGTTTCTAATTTTCAGGAATAACATATACAAGTAATATTTTATGAAAGATTACATGAGAAACAAATCTTCAACTTTGTATGACCTTATGACAATTGTGCTTCACAAAGACAATACACAGCAGATAAATGATGATGATCAAATTTATGTAGAAGCATCTAGGTAAACAAAAATAAAGCTTTCAATGTTCTTCATTAATTTGTATGATTAGTTTATTAAGTTCCAGTATCTGTAGCTGTACCACAAAGATTCTGGAACTTCACAATTTATTAGTCTTCATCACTGGTTACTCTTTAGTTGTGGCACCTCAGGCAATGTTTATGGTAGTTTCAGGTCGTTATCGGCATCAATGGTTAATTGTAACACAAGAACAAATTCCAGCAAAGGCATCAGAAAATATTTCAGATTATGTGAAAAAAACCCAATGTTTTCAGCAGCTGCAGAAAAGTTCCCATAATGCAGTTGCAAATTTGACCAACTGCATCTTGTTTGACAAAGCTCAGTAAGATGCAGTTGGTAAAATGTTTATACTTCCAAGTGAAAAATAGTTTGATGGGGATTTCCAGGTAAAATACAAGGTGATGAAGTAGATTTTCAATAATGAGGGAGGTTCTTGAGAAACAAGCTAATTTTTTAATAGCCTTTGTCAATTATTTATAATTATGTTCTCCATTTTAGAGGACTCTCTATCAAGGCATTGATTACCCAAACCTATTTACACCAGTAAACAGAATATTTTACTGCAGTGAAGAATCTTAACTATCTCTGGTTACCAGGGTTTCCAAAAGTGAGCTTTGGGGGTTTGTGTTTTTCAAAATTATGTAAAAATGAGAAATGAACTAATGTCACCTGAAAACTGTGAGTGATAAACACAGTGAGAAAAGATGTAAGGCCAGACCAATTTTATACGAGATTTACACAATTTTTATTCAGAAAATGCTGAAAAACTCAAAACATCATTTTCAAACCACAGTAAACAAGCACTGTTTCACTTGTCAGGATTCCCACAGTGAAATATTTGGTTATGAAATCTTGATTCACTGGTTATTTATTGGTGTTTAAGGTCACATACTTATGCACAATGGCTAATCATGGCCGTGACAGTTTTACGGGTGGAGGAAGACGGAGTACCCGGAGAGAACCACCGAGCAACGACGAACAGCTGCCAGCTCTCCAGCATCGTAACTCCGCACCGGTTACCGCAACGACACAGCACCCCTGATTCACTGGTGTAAATTCTCATGGCCGGATCAAGATCTGATCAACAAAGAATCTACTTGCAGAGTAATGAATCTTATACTAATACTATTTCAATGCAGCAGTAGGATGTACATAGCTAAGGTATGGCCGTCATGGACTGGTCACTTTCCATGGGTGGAAAATTTCCACAGATGGAATAATATTAGATTCCAAACACTAATTATAGGAATAATCATAAAACATTTAATTAATGAAGCACCAGGTACAACCCAGTGCTACATTAATTAAAATTTTGCTGATGATGTGTGAATTACAACCAGTCCACGGCAACTGCACTATAGCATCACAAAATTTAGAGGATATCTCCAAGAGAAGAAACACCACTTACTTCTTTATATTTGCTTTCAGCATATGATAACATATAATGGCAATTAAATTCAAGTCATTATCAAATGAATATCTTTATATTGAGAACCTCTTGTTATTCATATATTTTTTCCTGTTTTCTAACATGTAACATCAATGAAATCCTTCCAAAAAGGGATCACACATTCTCCAATACTTTGGAATGACAGGGTACCAACAAAAAGATCAAGAACTAAATTCAGGGACTATCCAGCTGGACTCACAAGAATGTTTTTTTTGGTGGTTTGGTTTGGGGGCAGTGGGGGGGGGGGGGGGGGGTGGGAGTGGGCGGTTAATAATATCATACGTTTTGAAGAATATTCTGAAACCAACAGTCAAACAATTAATAAGTGATTTCAGCAGAACTCACCACTCAACCCTTTTGGTTTAAGGTCATGTTCTGCACCTATGGCTATAACACAACCACAATACAAGAATAAAGTCAAGTTTAGCAATTCCTTGAAGCTATGCTGCCCACTTTAGAGGACTTTATTTCAGCCCAGACAGTAGCTTCCAGCTTTATTATACCAGTAAATCAGAACTAGTTTACCACTGTAAACAAACACTAATCCACCTCCCAGGATTACCATGGAAATTTCAACTGTGATATCAACTGTGATATCCACTTGTCCATAACATCCAAATAAGGACATTTAATAATCATTCCAACTGAGAAATTATTGTAAATTTAATTATTAAATTGGTCTGACCTTATAAAAAAACAAAAGCCACTGAGATAAGGAAAACAAAAGCCACTGAAAACATGAGGAGTTTTATGAAGATGATGTACCCAAGTCAAAGATCATAACATATGCTCTGCACCATGGTCCCATTCCTTTCTTATTCAGGGTTCTGACTCGGAATTCATAGGTTGTGCCAAGAATCAGCTCCTGAATAAAAACTGCTCGAGCCACTGTACTCCCTGGAGGATTGTACTCCCATGGTAAATCCAGAGAACTTTTTCTGTATGTAAGCTGATATGAGATGTAGGCACTATTCCATAGCAATTTTGAAGGTGGCTTGCATAGAATAAAAGCATTTCATAATTAAATCAATTTAAAATAATTTATGTACAAGTCAAATATTACGACACACTAGAAGTTTAGAAACTAATGCTTCATAATTAACCCTGTTACCACAGATGTAAAAATATATCAGAACTTTAAGCTGCACATTTTCCCCATGACACAACTAGAAATTTAACCAATTTACTCATTCAGCTGGTAGAGTGTGGAAAGCCAATTTTTAGCTTTATTCTAAATTATTTATTTATTAGCATTTTAAGGTCACATACTTCTGCACAATGGCTAATCATGACCACAAAATGGAGAAAAAGTCAAGGTCAGTCAATCGTTTATACCCCATGTTGCCTACTTTAGAGGACTCGCACCCCAAGCCTTAGTGACTGAATCCTATTTTACCAGTGAAACAGGGCTTGTTTACCACAGTACACAAGCACTGCTTCACTTCCTGGTGTTCATGCTGGGGGGGGGGGGGGGGGGGAGGGGTGAAGGCTTTTATTCTGAAATGTTGGTTCTACAACTTAAAGGTTATATATTCCTTGTTGCATTTGGGGACAAATTTGCAAATTCAAATTGTTATATTTTGGCATCAGTTTCCAGAGGGTCAATTCATGAATGAGAATAAGACATAACAAGGGTGGATTATGAGAGAAGTGGACTCACGCATGATAAAAGGTGGGGTTTTTCCTATATTTCATGAGCACCAAAGGAATGCATGAAATACAGGAAATACTCCACAGAGAGATTGATTCCTGTCAACTATATTCAATCCAAGTTGTGTTCCGTATTTATGCAATGATGAAACTGGAATAAGTCAATGAAGCTGATAAATTATTTTAAAGAAAAATATCACCTACAGCAGTCTGATAACTTTCTTGCTTGATGCTGTTTTGAGTCGAAGCATTCCATTCACATCATAATGTCACTCAGATGCATAATGTCCAATCAGATATGTTCTTACATGACATTCTTACATGAAATCCAAATTCCACATGTGGTGTCCCTACATTTCTAACTGTCTACAGTACAGCAGCCGTGGACTGGTCACTTTTCATGGGTGGGCAATACTTCCACGGAGGCAATAATATTAGAATGCAAACACTAATAAAGGGAATAATCATTAGAAATTTAATTAATGAAGCACCAGGTACAACCCGGTGCTTCATTAATTAAAATTTTGCTGATAATGATTTTTATTATCTGGTAAATTCATGCATGGATGTCACTGACCACACATGGATTACAACCACTCCAGGGCAGCTGTACTGTATACTATATCGCATAATGCTGAATACAAACAGTAATCATGGTATAATAATTTATTTATTTATTTATTGGGATTTAATGACACGTTTGACAGCCAGGGTCACCCCATGTCGAACAGTTTTTACGGGTGAAGGAAGCCAGAGTACCTTGAGAGAACCACTGAGCAATGGTGAGCAACTGTCAGACTCCCCAACGTACTAACTCTACACAAGCAAGGTTAGCATTGGTTGAAGACAAGTGCACCATCAATGTGCAGTACGCCTTAATACACAACGCCACCGTGCCCCCACGTGGGTGACTGGGATTAAGTGTCTTGTCCAAGGACACAATATGGTTGCCGTAGGTGGGATTCAGACTGAGGACCTCACGGCTTGCAGCCTGCATCTCTATCTACTGAGCAACCGTGCTTCCCTGGTATAATAATTAAGGTCAGGTCAGTGTGAACTGTTTACAAAACACCAACCAGCCCTGCCAAATGTCAAAGCACAGTCATTTAACCCTTTACTTAATGTAATAATGAAACCATCAATTATCTGTACTGGAATGGTTACATGATTTTTTCAATTACCATTATCACAATCGGTTAAGCACTCATTCAAGACAGAAGTGTGGAAATATTTTAGGCCTGATCATTGGATCCATACAGTTAATATGAGATTTGTATAAGTTCTGTTAGGTCTGAACATTTTAAGTTAAATTGAAGGTTTCTCACATTTTCTTAATCATCTAAATATTTCCATCAAATTCCTGCAGATATTATTGCAGTTCACTATCTTAGTATAGACATAGTCTCTGTTTCAAAGTAACAGACAGTTAATCGGTAACAAAATGATAAGTTTTATTTCCTACAATTTTCTCATGACGATATCACTGGAGATAAAATAACAAGATGACATGATCTACTTCCCTCCATTTCCTCAGGACGATATCGCCTTAAAGACTGATGTATCAATAAATAAATAAATAATTTGGTAACAAAATGGTTATAACTAAATGGTTAGCTGGTTATGGAATCCCTGGCTGTTTTAGCCCTGACCTGATGTAATGTTCATAACCAGCTGAAACTGTTCACAAAAAAACAGCATTCATTTATTTATTTATTGGTGCTTTACGCCACATCAGCAACAAAGGCTATACCGTGGCGAGACAGTCATGTATATGAAACTAAAAAAAAAAACATTGTAAAGTCTGTATTTAAAAAAGGTAGATGAACGATGAACTATGAAAATGAAATGATGAAAACAACAATAGTTTAACAATACATACAATAAGAATCAACCTGTTGATGTTAAATCATGATTAAAAGTATAAAAACTAGATTTAAAAACTGTTAAAAAGGTTGATTTCTTTCAGAAAAGATACAATTTTGTGCGGACAAGTTGAATAAAAGAGGTCTCTAAGAGACCCCACGGTGAAATACTGCCGCCTAACATTATTAAAATCTATGCAATTTAAAAGAATGTGTTCCACTGTCAGTACCTGCTGGCAGGGAACACATTCAGGTCGCAACGTTCCCTCTAATAAAAAGCTGTGGGTGAATCTGGTATGACCAATATGACATCGTGTGAGAATAACATGATCTTTTCGACAAAGACGAGAAAGGGGATAGTAATCGGACACAATTGGTCTGAAACGGTGGAGCTTGTTGTTAGTGACCCCATCCCATTCCGACTGCCACAAAGATCTAATATATTTAGAAATGAGAGGTTTGTGGTCACTGTGTGGAGTAGAAAAAACAGTGATTGGCTTATTAAGAGCTTGCTTTGCTGCACTGTCGGCATTAGTGTTACCAACAATACCAACATGCCCAGGTAACCAGCAAAACACGATATCATATTGGTCAGACTTCAGTCTTGTAAGACGTTCACGGAGTGACAGAATTAGAGGGTTCTTCAACCTGGGGTTGAGAATAGCCTGCAAACAAGAAAGAGAATCTGAGAAGATAATGGACTTACGTTCTTCTCCATCTGCAATCTTGTCAAGTGCTAGGGCAATAGCTTTCACTTCAGCTGTAAAGATGGAACTATTATCAGGTATCCTGATTGAGGTGGTCTGATTTCCACTAACTACTGCAGACGATACCTTATCACTATCCTTGGAGCCATCTGTATAGAACTTTGTATATGCTGTAAAGTGGGATTTAATTTCAGCATAGCGTTGTTTAAAATGCAAAGAGTTAGTTTCTGCCTTTTTAGTAGAGGCTAAATCCAAAATTACCTTGGGTTTTGACAGTTCCCAAGGGGGTATATTTGGTTTACGGTTCTCTGCCACAGAATCAGAAGCAACACCAGCAGCCTCCATGTGGGGTTTGATTTTGAGTCCCAAAGGAGGAATCTGTTTCGGATTTTTATCAAAAAAAACTTTATTTTGAGGTTGAAAAACACAAGAATGAGCAGGATTTGAAGGATTAGCAGATAATTTTGAAACATATTGCAAAGATAATTTGATGCGACGCTTCTCAAGAGAAGGCTCGCCTGCTTCAACAAGCAGAGAATCTATGGGTGATGTACGAAATGCACCAAGGCTAATTCTGATTCCACTATGATGAATGGCATCAAGAGGTTTCAGATAGGATTTCCTAGCTGAACCGTAAACCACACAACCATAATCTAACTTTGAACGTACAAGAGCTCTATACAGATGGAGTAGAGTTCTTTGGTCACCACCCCAAACAGTGCTGCCGACAACTTTAAGTAGATTAAGTGCCTTTTTACATTTAATTCTTAGCTGTTTGATGTGAGACCTAAAAGTTAGTTTCTCATCAAACAGTAAGCCAAGGAATTTTACTTCTTTTACAACTTTAATTCGAGTTCCATCCAAGAGTAACTCCGGATCCAGATGGTGTTTCCGGAGTTTGCAGAAATGAACACAATTTGTCTTACTTTTAGAAAACTTAAAACCGTTTTCAGTAGCCCATCGTTGAACCTTATTCAAAGACAGCTGAAGTTTCCGCTCTATAGCAGGCATTTTCTTGCCACTGTAACAGATTAAAAAATCATCCACATATAATGAAGAGGCAACATTTTGCTCAATAGCTGTAACAATGCTATTGATTTTTATTGAAAAAAGGGTAACCGATAGAATACTACCCTGAGGAACCCCCAATTCCTGGTCGTGAGGGCCAGATAATGTTGACCCAAGACGAACCTGGAAATTGCGGTCCGTTAAGAAATTTTCAATAAAAAGTGGCATTCTTCCTCTCAACCCCATGTTGAAAAGGTCTTTTAAAATCCCATACGTCCACGTAGTGTCATATGCCTTCTCCAGGTCAAAGAACACTGCGACCACGTGTTCTTTTCTGGCAAAGGCATTTCTAATAAACGTTTCCAGACGAACCAAATGATCAACCGTACTTCTTTGGTTTCTGAAACCACACTGAACATCTGCCAGCAGATTGTTCGATTCCAGAAACCAAACAAGCCGATCATTGATCATCCTTTCCATGGTTTTACAGAGTCAACTAGTGAGCGCTATTGGTCTGTAGTTGCTTGGATTGCTGTGGTCCTTATCAGGCTTGGGAATGGGAATGACTGTTGCTTTACGCCAGGAAGAGGGGAACTGGCCAGTCACCCATATATTATTAAAAATGGAAAGCAAAAGCTGGAGCGATGAATTTGGCAAATGTTTTAAAATTTGGTAATGTATTTCATCAGGACCAGTTGCTGTATCTTTTGCTTTACTCAACGATGCTAATAGCTCATCAATGGAAAATGGCTTGTTATAATTTTCATTATTGTCAGAGTGGAATTTTAGTTTCTGTTTCTCCTGTTGTTTTTTAACCGAGAGAAACTGCGGTGTACAATTTTCTGAAGAAGAATTTTTAGAGAAGGTAGAAGCTAGAGTGTTAGAAATGTCTTTTTTAGATGTTATTTTGTTATTATTTTGTTCCAGGTGCTGTACTGTAGATTTTGATTCTTTGCCTTTAATTTTTTTAACCATTTTCCAAACTTTTTTAATGGGGGTATTTTGATTCAATTTAGATACATAATTGTGCCAAGATGTTTTCTTCTTTTGTTTGATGAGCCGTCGGGCTTGTGCTCGCCCAATACGTAATTGATCTAAATTGTTGGTCGTTGGTGATTTATTGAAATCCCATTCAGCCTTTTTACGTTTATGTATAGCCTGTTTGCAATCCGTATCGAACCATGGCTTGTGGAAACGTTTAGGATTTGCCGAAGTTTTAGGGATGACCTTGTTTGCAATATTAAGTAATGTGGAAGTAAAATCTTCCACCGGGTCACAATCAGCGGTAAATGAATCTGGAGTAAGTCGTTCACAACAAAGCGATGAGAAAGTGTCCCAGTCCGCTTTTTTGAAGTTCCATTGAGGCACCCTCTCATCCTCAGCGGGTACAACGCTTTCCAAAACTATTGGAAAGTGGTCACTTCCACACAAGTCATCTTCCACCTCCCAAGAAAAATCAAGGAGAAGTGAAGGGCTTGTGATTGTGAGATCAATTGAAGTGTACGATCCCGATGCAGGGTGTAAATATGTGTGTGACCCATCATTAAACAAACATAAGTCATGTTTTGTAATGAACTCTTCAACTGTTTTGCCCCTTGTATCTTCCTTGTTGCAGGAATCGCCCCAAAGAGGATTATGGGCATTAAAATCACCCATCAAAACATAGGGTGTGGGAAGCTGATTTATGAGTTGCTCTAGGTCGTGTAATAATAGAGGCTTATTAGGGGATATATAAATTGAACACACAGTAATTGTCTTGTCTAAAGTTAGGCGTACTGCTACAGCCTGTAAATTGGAATTTAAATTTACATGACTGTGGATAATATCGTTTCTAACTAAGACAGACGTCCCACGAACATGAAGATCAGCTTCATCTGCCCACGAGTTATACCCTGTATAACCCTTGAACGCACAGTCATCTTGGTTACTCGATCTTTGTAAAAGTGTTTCCTGCAAACAGAAAACAGCAGGTTGATGTTGCTGACTTAACAGTCCAAGTTCATTAAAATTAGCCCTAAAACCTCGGCAATTCCATTGTATTAATTTTGTATTATTTGTATTATCCATGTTTAGTTGGAGATTTGGACGGTGGACGTATGGGCGAAATTACCCCAGGAGGTTTCCTAGGAGATTTTCTGTTTGGAGACCCTCCCTGAGACGAAATCGGGTTCAGTTTGCTTGAGAAGGTGGTGTTGATGCATTCATCAACATCCATATCTCGCAAGCCTTCAAAAATGTTCGAAGCAACATTTTTTTGATATTTTGGAGTTCTGTTTGAAGTTAACTTTTGCTGTTCCTTATCTTTGCACTTTTGCTCTCTGTTATATTTCCTTCTCTGACTCTGACTAAGATTTTGTAGTTCTGGTTGTGGTTTGGTTTGATCTTTTTTCTGGTCTGGTTTTGTTTCTTTTCCTTTAATCTCAATTGTTTTAGTTTTATTTTGATCTTTCTTCGTATTGATATTTGATTTTTCTGCTGTTATTGGTGTAGTGGTCGGAGTTTGAGTTGATTTCGGTTCGGTTTCTTGAGATTGTGAAATTGTAAAAGGGTCTATCAAAGTTGGCAGAACACTGTCGTTCAGCCAAGTATGTTGTGTCTGGCACGCAACAGATTTAGTGTGAACTTTTTGAGTGACTTTGGTTGCATATGTTGTTGACGAACTCATACCAGGCATTGCTGTAACTATTTCTCTGGCTTCTTTAAAACTTATCTGTTTCTCGCATTTAACTTTTTGTATATATTTTTCTTTTTTCCATACAGGGCAATCTTTGGAAGATGCAGTATGGTTGCCCTGGCAGTTACAGCAATTGAC
The DNA here is from genome assembly GCA_031216915.1 of Pictodentalium vernedei. Lineage (NCBI taxonomy): Eukaryota > Metazoa > Mollusca > Scaphopoda > Dentaliida > Dentaliidae > Pictodentalium > Pictodentalium vernedei. Next base: position 329,828,309 of record CM062297.1, on the reverse strand, counting down.
GGTGTTATTACATGGGTCCTGATGTTGTTGACCACATTTATAACATGTTTCTTTTCCCCTGCAGCTATTTTGTCCATGGCCATATTTTTGACATTTGAAGCATCGAAGTGGATTTGGAATATACAAATCCACCTTGATGTTCATGTAACCAACCTTGATAGATTTCGGTGGTTGTACAGTTTCAAATGTAAATATATATGTGTTAGTTTTTACTGTGATTCCATCTTTTCGTATCTCTATTCTTTTTACATCACTAACACCTTGTGATTTTAATTCTGTTTTGATTTCTAATTCATCTATCCCAGAGAGTTCTTTAGTTCTTACCACACCTTTGCTGCTATTTAATGTCCTATGGGGGGAAACTTTGACCTTTAAATCTAATAGCTTGGTTGTCTGCAATAAATTTTTTGCCTGGTTTTCTCTATTGCATTCTATCAACAGCCCTCCTGATCGTAATTTCTTCACATTGTTGACAGTGCCTGCAATTCCTTTGATAGCCTTCTCCAGACCAAATGGATTTAAGTTGGTTGCCGATTTCCCTTCTTCATCAGAATATATAATAACAAATTTTGGCCAAGAATTACATTGATTGATTACTTGTTCAGTGTCAGAGTCAGAATCAGAATATCCCCGTTTTTGTACTTTGTGAGTTTGATTTTCCATGTTGTAGTGTATTAAAATTCTTCTGTTCATGGCTCTCACCCTTACTCTGAGCCCAACTTTGGGGGTTACGTCGTGGAATTCCAGCGAACAACACCAAGAGTACATGAACAGCATACTCCCCCAGCGTTGATGCTATTGCATACCGCTGGAGGATTGACCCGTCGAATGTTTATGGGAAGTGCCAGGTCGTGGCAGCCATTCAACCAACAATTTCCCTAAAACGTGCAACAAAAACTACCACTGACAACGAACGCTGACAGAGAAACAAAACAGATGTTCGGAAAGTATTAAAATAACCAAAAGTCAGGACAGGGTAGTAATGGTAAAATCAAAGTAAAAGAAATAATTGATTGAATGACCACCCAATGCCCCCCGACGTGACACCCGATATTTTTGGGGTTGGGGGCTCCCGATTGGTCAAACCGGGCCATCCGACCATCTGTCTACTCCCGAAATTGGGGCCAAAGCAGTGTGTTGGACATTATCTCCGAAATGGAGACCAGGCTCCATCCCGGAGACTGCCCTAACCGGGGCCCGAGTCCTCAACTACCAGGATTCCTTCTTCCGGGGCCTTCAGAACGCACCTCACGGGAGAACAAGGTGCCTGCCAGATGGTATTAGCAGGGTTGATCATTTTGGTCCGGGGCTGCGTATTCGTGTATTTCGCAGCGAACCAGCTCAATTGAGCAAACCTGCCAATCAAAAATTAGCAAACCTGCCCAATTGAGCAGGCCGTCCTCTATCCGCCACCCGAGGACCCGCCTAGTAGGGGACGATCAAACCCCCCTAGGAAACAGCATTCAAATTTTATTATTTTTCTTTTTGCCTCAAAAACATAACTTTAGGCCTCTCCTTTTAAATGAGGTCATTGCAACATTCAGCAGTCATCTACTATGCTTTTTGAGGACAATATGAAAATGTGGAGCAATTCGAAAAATTTCTTTACTTATCCTATTCATGTTAGGTGATGGGTTAACTAGACCGGAAGACCGGTCAGTAAGGGTCACTTTCAAAACATCCCTGCCACACCCATGCTCACAATGACATGAAGTAACAAACCTTTTTGTGAAACTATATTTGCCCAAAACACATTTCATTCTGGGCAGTCTGTCAAAGGTTGTTGGACAGAAATGAAACTTCTCATTGTCAAGCATTTCGTTTCATGATTTGCATGCATTTAACATTTGCTTAAACTGAGGGTGTCTGCGGAATAATGGATGACCAAGAACAAGCACTTTCACGCACAAACTACAAAGCTGTGAACAGTAGGTCTATTGTGTGTGATTTCCAAGTTGCAAAAGTCACAGCCAAATGCTGTGTCTGATTCTGGTAGTATTTACTATTTTTTGAACTGGCAAATTTTTATTACCAATTTAAATTTAAAAGCAGAAAAAATGCGTTTTCAGTTTGTTGTTTTTCATCAATGTCTGCAATCCCGCGTGTTCGAACTTTGAATCAATGGGCACCCTAACAGTAAGACACAGTAACAATTTGAAGTAGACTATATAGATTCCACCTATCTGACATCCTATAGCAGGGACCAGCCGTGAGGGGGACTAGGGCGATTATGTTGCACTTCTAAGCCCAAAGTCGCCTGGAAAAATAGTCGGGGCGATAACAAATCGCCCTAAAAAAATTGGCCAAAATGAGGAAAGGCTGAGTGATGCGAGGTTTACATGAAAACAATTATTTTCAAAAATCGAATGTGCTCAAGTGTGATAAATGGGCATTTAATTGTCCATTGTCGCTTTTGGCGGATTTTTTTATTTCCATTTTGTTGCGTTTCAGTCGGAGCTTCAATTGTCGAAACGAAAATAGGTGACTTACGTGACTCAACAAAACAACCCAGTTTGAAAGTAGGTTACATCGCTTAGGATGCCGAAAATGTATACACAACGGACATATTTTATTACACAGTATTTTCATTTCGTTTTGCTGACGACTGTTAACTGTTGGGCTGTCTATTTCCAGAAAAACATGAATGGAATTGAAACACATGAAAAAAAGCTTTAGTGATGACAAGAAAAGCTTTGTACAGGACACAAGTGTGCATGTGGACAATCTTGAAAAAGGGTCCTCCTAAACACCGGAATGACACGAAATGACGCGGAATGACACCGGAATGCCATAAAATGATGCGGAATGACATTTCTTTTACAAAATACTTGACCCCAGAATGTATTTTGTTTATTAACTAACAAAGTACCTCCCAAGCAACCTTCTTACATCTGGTCCTGTTCACACTTTCAGACTTAGGAAATGATTAGCTTAGTAGACTTTGGTGAAAGGCAACCACAGTAGGGTGCTGGGGGATTGGGCATGAAGAAGAGGGGAGTGGTCATGAAGGAAAGGGTAGCAGTGGGGGATTTTCAGTCAATAATTACTTTGTGATTTTTTAACCTGGCACAGATGCAACATAGACAACTGGACCTGGATTATTTGGACGTTAATGCAGGACCACAAATTGAAAATATGAAGGGGCGGCGGGGGTGGTACATGAATATTCTTAATTTTCCCACTTGCCAATGACGTCTCCCTACATGACTCTGCAGTCTCCCTATTTTTTCTGGAGGGAGACTTGAAGTCTCCTTAAAATTCCCCTCTAGGCTGGTCCCTGTCCTATAGTCCATCTCAAATGGATCGTCCCTTGAGTTCCAATGTGTTCTATGTGCCAGCAGGCACATAGAACAAATAGGAACTCAGGGGATGGGGTGGCGGGACTCTAGTCTTTGAAGTTCCAACATTACGGAAACATTCAAGTAACTCTTTACTTCCCATGTAGATTACATAGTGTTATTCGTGTATCACATTCACATAAAATAACTATGAGTACCAGAACCGTTGGTTCTGAAGGATTGGAATTGGTACCAATTAAAATGCCGAGTACCGCCGGTATCGGTTCCAGTATCGATTGCAAACCCGGATGGGTGAACTTTATTTTCAAAGAGCTGAAATTTTCCCTTGATATCTTGCTTGACAGGAGATATACTGAACATAAAACACCTGATTACACAATATAAAATTACAAAGACTGATTAACAGTGATGGTCAATAAGTCTGATATCAGCACATTATTGGTTATCGGCAACATCTCTAGTTCAAGAGTCTTGATAAAATTCAATCCAGCTGGCAAATTAACTTTGGTGTCAATGAAAAGGATTTTATAAAATAATATTATATCGTCACTTGAAAGCATAAAGGTTCCTGACGGCAATCCTAAATCATTGCAATTGGCAACTTTATGCTTACAAGGGGTGAAATATTATTCAAACTACCACTACTGATACAAAATTCCAGAAAAGTCAAATGTCTGCATGAAATACAGTACAGTCGTAATCCATGTGTGGGCAATGATATCCATGCATGCGTTTACCATGTAATAAAAATTATCATCAACAAAATTTTAATAAAGAAGCACCAGGTTGTACATGAAATTTGAATTCCAGATGTGGTATTGGAACTAATATTGTATGCCATACACTGGTATACTGACAAGCAATTTAGATTAAAAGAAAAACATCAGGCATAAAAAGGTTAAAAATCCATTTCTCAGGCCCTTCTGCATGGTCCTTTTGGCCTCTGCATGCCCTCTTTTCATAACCAATGCAAACTTGAAAAAATAAAAATTAAATGGTTTATTCTGATATTTTACCTTAGTTAATGAAATTGAAAAATTTGTCCCTTGAGTGTAATAAGGCTTTGCAATGCTTTAGCATTGCAAAGCCTTCTTGCATTCATGGGACAAAATACACCTCCACCCATGCTATTCTGTAGATTATGAGGCCTAACACATAAAACAAACCAAGAACACAAACTTTTGATGGCAAAGAAATAATTACAAAAATAAATGAAAGTGTCAATGACACTGTAGCTTAACTTGACTGTGTGTAGTGTTTGATGAAAATGATGATGTTCAATGTTCATGAAAGGATTATGAAATAAGACAACAATTGTGATAATTGAGAATATATTAACTTCTATTCTCTACATGCTATGTTTTCAGTAAGAATAATTTGAGGTGTAGACTGTACTAAAGAATTGAGGCCTGGGTTGATGTGGCCCTCATAGTTAAAATATGTCAACAGAAGTTAGTTACCAAGTTACAGTAAAATCATTCCAAAACGAGTCATCCTACCAAGTTACAATGAAATCCCTTCATAAATATGACTTGAAGAGTTTGCTAAAGGAATCTTGGTCACGTGCCGGGCTGACAGTCACAGTTGACTGATCGTGACCAAAATAGGACAGTCTCATCTAGATATTATACAAGTTATCCTACCATTAAAATGAAATCCTTTCATAAAGACAACCTGTAGACAGTGCTGAAGGGATCTACGTGATGTGATCAGGCGGCGGTAACAGCACACCGATCGCGACCAAAATAGGACATTCTCATCTAGACATTATACCGAGTCATTCTACCAATTTACAATGAATTCCCTTCATACATGCAACCTGAAGACTGTGCTAAAAGAGTTGTGGTAACTTACCCCTGCAGCCATCACGGTTGACTGAACCTGACCAAAATAGGATGTTCTCATCTAGACATTATATGGAGTCATCCTACCAAGTTACAAATAAGTCCATAAATACAACCTGCAGACTGTGCTAGAGGTTTTGGGGTTTCGGGCCTGTGCAGCCATCACGGTTGACCGATCGTGACCAAAAGTGAACCTTCTCATCTAGACATGACCTCGAACCTGCACATGAAATTTTGTGATGATCAGACAAGAACTACAGGTTGTAGCCTGTGCTACAGAAAATGTGAACTGACTAACAGACTCTCAGATGTCTGCAGGCGTGATGGCAATAGCTTATTTTGACTGTCAAGTTAAGCTAAAAATAAACAAGGTTTGCATCATCGATGCTGCGGTCGAGATTTCGTGGCTAATGCAGCAGTGGCTATCAGCTAAAAAAATGGTCCACGTCCACTTTCGTACTTGATCAAGAAAATGTTCCTGGATATCCACATAACGAAAATGAATCGGATCAGTTGATGTTTGTTCAAGTTAAAATTACCAAGTCAGCCCAATACTTTTACTATCGTATATCAGAGCAGGTCAGTTTTCGAACTCGATTGAGATAATCTTCTTAGAAAACCATATAACAACTAGAGTGATGTCACGAAGCAGCCCGACTGTCCCAGCAATGGCAACGCTTACACACAAAATAGTTGGAGCCATTTTTTGTTAACCGTTTACCTAACAAATCTGCCATATCTGCACTTGTGATATACAAAATTTGCTATTCAAATTTTATTTTTTCATTTCTCTACTCCAAAACATACCTCATGACCTATTAATGGAACAAGCTTGATGAGCTCAATAAGGAGTAATAAGCCATGGTTAGAAGTAAAAAATGAAAAAATCTGATGTTTCAGAAAAATTATTTGTACTGTTGGCTTCAACTTGTGTTTGGTAAAGGATTAAAGATTCAGTACATAAAGCAATGTTGGGCTATAGGAGTCAATTTTCTTTTTTGCATGTAATAACTCCCAATCCTTCAAAATGCATTTTTGGAATAACTGCCTAAGTGACCCGTGTGTGTGTGTGTGTGTGTGTGTGTGTGTGTGTGTGTGTGTGGGGGGGGGGGGGGGGGAGAGGGGGGGAACCTATATTCAAACCTGGCCTGTATTACTAGCTGGAAAATACACATATCAACTTTGGTTGAAATCAAATAATCCAAACTGGAGTTAACAGTCGAAAACCAATTGTTTACAGACAGATGGATGGACCGACGAAAGTCGTGACTATAGCCCTGACTATAAACAGTCAGGCTAAAAATGCATTTGAAAAAATATTGCTTAAATGGCCCTGGGTGAGGAGGAGGTGGGGTGGGGGGAGGGGGAGTGGGTGGAGTGGGGGGGGGGGGGGGGTGTTAGGGGAGTCCATTTATTACTAGCTGGAAAATACACATATCAACTTTGGTTGAAATCAAATAATCCAAACTGGAGTTAACAGTCGAAAACCAATTGTTTACAGACAGATGGATGGACCAACGAAAGTCATGACTATAGCCCTGACTATAAACAGTCAGGCTAAAAATGCATTTGAAAAAATATTGTTTAAATGGCCCTGGGTGAGGAGGAGGTGTGGTGGGGGGAGGGGGAATGGGTGGAGTGGGGGGGGGGGGGTGTTAGGGGAGTCCATTTTTTTCTGCATGTGGTCAGTCTAAATCCTTCAGAATGCATTTTGAGCAAAGAGAAAAATGGCACTGTGGGGGGGGGGGGTGGTGGGTGGTGGGTGGGGGGGGTGGTGTGTTTGTGGGGGGTGGGTGGGGGGGGGGGGTGGTCTTTAAACTTTAACCCAAACTGTAAAAAAAACATTTTTGAAGAAAGAAAAAAAAAGTGCCTAATTGGGGGGGGGGGGGGGGGGGGGGTACATGAGTTTAAAAAAAAAAAAAATGCCTAATTGGGGGGGGGGGGGGGAGGGTTGTTGTTTGTCTGTGTTTTTAGCCACAAACTTTAACCAAAACTGTAAAAAAGCATTTTTGACAAAAGAAAGAAAAAAGTTGGCCGCAGGGGGGGGTGGGGGGGGGGTGGGGGGGCAGAGGGGGTACGTGAGTTTGAAAAAAAGGTTCCACAGGTAGTGACTGTAAATAGTTCAAAATGCTTATTGGAGGAAAGAAAAAATGAAAGTGTCAATGACACTGTAGCTCAACTTGTCAAGACAAAGACATGTACATGTATAGTATGTGGCACAGCAATGACAAACATCTAGGTAATGACCTGATAACAAAGGTACATATAAAGTATTGTAACGGTCTGTACATAAATACTGACCGTTGCCTGTAACAAATGTATAGGTAAAGTATTGTAAAGGTGGGTGACAGTCAGATGCTGAACTAGAAAAAATCTTTGAGTCCCAGAGTGGGTCTGACTGAACCCCAAAATATTTGTTCTCATAGCACAGTGATAACAAAGGCACCCCAAAACACACTCGTTCCTGTCCCAAGGTGAAAACAAAAGTACTCAAGAAGTTTTGTGAAGATCAGTTCATAAATACGAGCTGTATAGAACTTGTGACAAAAAACTGATTGGACCTAATTTCGGTACAAAATGGCCACTGGCAGCCATCTTGAATTTTGGACCGTACCCAGAAACACTCATTCTCATCCCAAGGAGATAACAAAGGTACCCAAGAAGTTTTGTGAAGATCGGTTCATAAATACAGCCTCCACCCTGAGCCGTATTGACATGTGTGCTTACATTGTGTAAGTAGCACTGAATAAATCAAAGTTCATCTAATTTGCATAATTTCTACACGAAAAAAAAACCCTTACAATATGTGATGTATTCCATGTTACTAAATATTCATACAAAAATTTATTCAAATCAGAACTTTCATACAGAAGTTCTATACAAAAGACTGATTGCACTAATTTTGGTACAAAATGGCTGCTGGTGGCCATCTTGAATTTCGGACCACACCCAAAAACACTCGCTCTCATCCCACGGTGATAACAAAGGTACCCAAGAAGTTTCGTAAAGATTGGTTCATAAATATGGCCTCTAGTCTGAGCTGTATAGAAGATGTGTACAAAAAACTGATTAGACCTAATTTCGGTACAAAATGGCCACTGGCAGCCATCTTGAATTTTAGACCGCACCCAGAAACACTCGTTCTCGTCCCAAGGTGATAACAAAGGTACCCAAGACATTTCGTGAAGATCAGTTCATAAATACAGACTCTAGTCTGAGCCGTATTGACATGTGTACTTACTGTGTGTAAGTCGCACTGAAAAAATCAAAGTTCATCTAATTTGCATAATTTCTGCACGAGAAAAAAACCCGTATTATATGTGATGCATCCCATGGTACTAAACATTCACACAAAAAAATTATTCAAATCAGGGCTTTCATATGGAAGTTCTGTGCAAAAATCTGATTGCACCTAATTTTGTACAAAATGGCTGCCATCGGCCATCTTGAATTTCGGACCGGACCCCAAAACACTCGTTCTCGTCCCACGGTGATACCAAAGGTACCCAAGAAGTTTCGTAAAGATCGGTTTATAAATACTGCCTCTAGCCCGAGCCGTATTGGCATTTGCACTTACTGAAAGTAACCCCAAAAAACATCAAAATTAGTCTAATTTGCACAATTTACGTACGAGAAAAAAGTTAAAAAATTTATAGTAATTTATATATTTTTTATACTTACCAATGACCCAGACATAGCTGGTGCTAACTCTTAAAATATAGGGCCAAACACAAATTTTGCCCCCCAATCCCCAAAATTTGCATCTAAAACTAAAGAAAACATGTCCTGAAAGGCCCTCCACACCTCGCCCCCACTGCGCATGTGCAGTGTCAAGGACGTTCCGAAATTGGCGCCATTTATCATTCTAATAACCAGTGCCTGATAAGCGCTATGTACTCAGCGGGGAGGCAAGAGTTCCCAACTCCTGGGAGGGCCATCCCCGTCTGGGTCATTGGTAAGTATAAAAAATATATAAATTACTATAAATTTTTTAACATTTTTATACTGTACCAATGACCCAGACATAGCTGAATAGTAAAAAGGCTGGAGGGCCAAGGACATAGAGCAAAATGGAATACGCTCAATAAAATAAAATAGAGTCATCCCCTGTAGGGAAAAGAAGTAATAGGCCTTACATGTATCTTTCTTATTTATGATAAATTAGAAAGATACAACACCTTCCAAAAATTGAGCTTCATACATCCATGTACTCTATTAATATCCAATAATCCTTATACTAATAATTTTTAAAGTAAGCCAATAATAAAGTAAGTCTAGAGAATAGAGACTCTTATACTCTTAAAAGTGTGTGAGAATTGCATAATCATGTCCGTTGACAAATGCAATATTCAAAAGCTATACTTTAAAAACTAAGACTTGAATGAATTTTATAAACTTAAACTTCTCACTAAACAACCATCCCAATAACAGCTCAGAATTACTAACTCCGGAGGAGGTATCCCCTTGTTTTCATAGTAAAAACAGGTGACCCAAGGGAACACCCTCCCCCCCCCCCCCTTTTTCTTGCCCTGGGTCAAATAGCCCAGAGCGAAGAGGGCAGCCGAACGGAGACACTGCCGAAACAGACAGCCTACCTAGCTATAGTAGCAACTGTTAAGTGAATGACATTCTGAGCAGTAGATAATAGACCTAACAATAGAGGCCTTCAGAAATGGACTCGATATTTCTGAGATAAAAATCATGAATGGATGGCTGAGCGCAATGAGCAGCCTTCAAAAATCTATAATAGCAACACTATTAATGTAAGCCCAAGAAGTAGAAGAACTCTTACTTCATGAGCCGAAATCTTAAGCACAACTGCTAAGCCAATGATATACCATAAGCAGTACGCTAGTTAATAGAATTCATTAACAATAAAATGGAGCGTAACGTCCTTCTACTAGACATCAAAGACAGAAGAAGCTTACGCCCTTGTAATAAACAGATATCTGTTTATAAATACATAAACTGTACCCGGAAAGAGTAAAGGCCTATGCCCATACGAAGACGGAAGGACCTTAAAATAATAGGTTCCGGATAATAGGAGCCTAACTCTTATGCAACAATCCAACCTAAATAGTAACGGAAGTATTGATTCCGAAACTATGAAAGTGAAAATCATCCATCGATAGTGCATGAAACTCACTGACTCTACAGTAAAAGAGAAACCAACAGAATTACTGTCTAAAAGGTCAGAATTTGAAAACTACTGTTTCCAGAGGCTCAAATGATTACTTAGCTAAATAAGAACCGAAGTTAAAATCCGTATAGGAATTTAATCTAAAGATTCTAAGTCTATTTATCAAAAAGTTACTAACTGACTTAGATAAAGAGACAAAAGACTCAATAGTAAACTATCGTAGAGTGCATAGGTATGAGGTAACATAACCTATAACCTAAATAACAACAGGCTGCAGTAGATCTTGTGAAACAAGTATACCAAAAACTAGCAATGCGTAGTATGGAGGGATCAACCATATGAACATAATGATCCCTACACCACGACGGAAGAGCCTCCACTTTAGTCGCATAGAATAGCGAAGAAGAGGATCTCCTATAGTAAGAAATCGCGTCCAAAGCTCGTCCAGTACAGTGCTTACAATGCAATACGGACCACACAACGGAATACATGAAGGTTGCGACCTTGCTGGTTGTGATAAAGATGACACGATTTACCCAGTGAAAAAAGATCCTCACATAGAGGAAGATTTCACGTAAAGATCCACAGTAGACAAGAGAGTAAATTACTCATGATCTCTGTGAAGATAGAGATGCTATCAACAGAAATGTATTGTGGTTGTTTATCTTAGCAATACCTGCTAAAACAACAGCGCCGGAGGATACGCGTATCCTATCATTCCGTCCTATAGATCAATAGAGCGTTAACAGTATTAGCTCAGAGATCTGGACAAGCCAACACATACGTCTGCAATTGATTAGCAAGCTGTGTCATAAATAAAACATCATTGGGTGCTCCCATAGATAGCAAATCTGATTAAATACTTGTTTGTTGAGAGTCCATTCTGACAGCAACAAGCGACCCGTAAGAGAACGGGAGTGCGATAAAACAATCAGACGACCCAGAATATGATGGACCAAAACTGAACTTGGTGTACTATAACCAACAGACGGATTCTTTCCATTAAATTGAATAACGGAAACGAAAGAGTGCCTCCCTGGTTCCGGAGATACGCCACTACTGTCGAATTAAAGGACAGGAATTTGGGCATGCGTTTCTGAATAATGTTCATGCAATGACATAAAGCAAGCCTAAAAAACATTATTCCGCGGAAGTTAAACTGATAGCTAAAAGACTGCGGAACCCAAAGACCCTGGCACTTAGAATCCGTAGGGATCAGTATATATCCCAATCTGTTTGACTGGCAACCGTCATAACAGCCACACTAGGGTCCGGCAACTGCGGCGGCACTCTCTGAGTCAACCACCGAATGTTTGCCCCAGTCTGAATCTCTTGTAACACTAGATAGACAAGAGAATGTATAAATCAAGCAATTCATGGATTGCCGGAAAGTTGCCGTCGAAGAGAAGCTCCTCCGAGAACGAAGCGACTCTGAGAGAGTTCTTAACCTACTATCCACGCGTGGATGTAGCTAGGGCTGCATCACGTCTAACCAACTCCAATCAGCCACTGAAGGGCGGAGTTATACGTGAACAAACTACTGCCCTCAAAAGAAATTACATTGAGAATAATATCCCGTAAATCTTTTCTTGAAGACGTAATGATAACGCCTCAGTAAGGCGGATTACGTATAATAAAGCGTCTAAGTTAAGTCTACTATACATAATGTCGTTCCCAACATTGAAATTGGAAAAGACATAAACGGCGAAAAAGAATATATGCAGTCTTTAATCACACCGTCTAGACGCATATGAACTCTCGGTATGCCCTGCTCTGCCAAAATAAACTATATGTAAAAAAGATAAAATGGCAGAAATGAGCCACGCGGACAAGAAACTAAACTATCATGCTTAGTAGCAGGCTTGTATATATATATATATAATATATAGCGTCGAAAAATAAAACACATGTTGTAATGACAATATTGGACTGCGTCGGTAAGTCAGAGACAAAGTCCCTGTACCGATCGAAAAATCCGAGTCCAATGACGCTATAAGTCTCTTATCCAAGATCGCAGCAATGAAGTCCGAAAAATAATCACTGGAAGAAATGCCAGAAGATATGAAAGGCATCTTCCGATACTACTAAAGGGAAAACTCGAAATCTTTCGAATCCCTTTCGCCATCCTGTCGGACCCTATAAAGCGTTCGGTCGTCCGTAGCTTGATGCAACCGCGGACCGCACCGACCCAGCGCCGTCGGATAATTCCTGATTCGACCGAGAAACCGTCAATTGCTGGGATGCTGCGAAACAACTGTGCTAACTCGGATAGCACGTCCGTCACTGAGGCCTGAGGAGCAGCGGTCTTACGATGCATTGCCGCAGGAAGCTCCGAGATCGTTACCCCGTGCATACTTCCAATATGCGAGCGAACGGGGTGTATAGGCCTCGTGTCCCTTGGCTACCGGATGGCGCGACCTATTCGCTGTGGAATCACTGAATGCCGAAACTGATCGGATACTCGAGGTCACGTAGCCAATGTGCGGTCGTGTGCCCTGCTGTGAGGATGAGGAAGCATTAAAGACAGTCTCTCGGACTGTCAATATAACGGAGCGTCCCGAGCAACGGACATATGCTCCGAATGTAAAATATCTGAACCACAACATGCGGTCCCCTATGTTGTTGGCTTCCTCCGATCTATCCTCAATCTGCCGTCACTGGGTGAGTACTAAAGTAATTAAAGTGCTCGCATCACCCAAATCTCCTTCCTAGACCGCAACGGACGAACCCGGCAGCCGAACCATTCGATGAATGTACGCTACACCAGGTGAGCTAGTGAATGTCACTCCGTAAGCGATAGACATATTCCATGAGCACTTATTGCCGCTAACTCTTCATTAACTATGACGACAGAGGCACACTTTTGAAAGACATCTCCATAACTCTTCGAACAAGAAACCAGAAATGCTTGGATAGCAAGCATAAAATAATAATATATATAGCGTCGTTCAATAATTCGAAAGTTTGTGTGACATTATTGGACTATGTCGGAACTGAGGGACGATGTCCCTGAACCGAACCAAAAATTTCTAAGTCCACCGACGCTATCAGTTTCTTATCCGGCATCGCAGCATATGTTGTTCCGAAAGGGAAAGCTTGAAATCCACCGAATCCCTTTCGGTATCCCGTCGGACCGGATGAAACTTTCGGACGTCCGTACCCGCTTCCGCGGAGCGTCCCGGCCCAGCATCGTCGGATAAAATATATGCGACAGATTCAGTTGATGCTGGGATGCTGCGATAAACTGTGCTATTAAGGAAAGCACGTCCGTTCCCGAGGCCTGTGCAGTAGCGGACTTACGATGCATTGCCGCTGGAAGCTCCGTGTACGTTGACTCCCGCACACTTCCTATGCGAACGTCCGGAGTCTGCAGGCCTCGAGTCCCCGGCTACCGACCCAGCGCTGTCGGATAATTCTCGATCCGACACCGTTTCTGTCGGCTGCTGGGATGCTGCGATAAGCTGTGCTATGTGCACAAGAATGTCCGGCGTCGAGACCTGCGGAGGCGCAGTCTATCGGTGCTTCGCCGAGGGCAGCTCCGCATCAGATGGCTCCCGCATACTTCCTATGCGAACGTCCGGAGTCCATCGGTCTCGAATCCCTGGCTGCCGGATGGTGTGACCTGGTCGCCGAAGAATCCTTGATCGGCGAAGCTGGTAATATATCGGCGGTCACGCAGCCAAGGTGCGGTCGTGTGCGCTGACGAGAAGAGGAAGCCTTAGCAGTCTCAGCGGACTGCCTATACAACGGAGCGTCCCGAGCGACGGACGTATGCTCCGCTAACGACACATTGTACCACAACATCTGGGGCCAGATGTTGTTGAACGAGAGAGGGGCCTCTCTCGCTTGCCGTCCGGATGGACCGGAACGAGCTATGAACCGGACTAAAAGGCTTCCTCCGTTCTCCCTCCGATCCGCCGTCACTGGGTGTGCATTAAGTTAATTTTATAGTGCTCGCATCACCCCAAAATTCCTTCTAGACCGCAACGGACGAACCAGGCTGCCGAACCATTCGGTGAATGGACGCTACACCGGGCGAGCTAGCGGACGTCAAAGGCCGTCGAACCTACTAGGGTCCTCTTAGGCAACTGGCGTATTACATGAGCACTTTTCCGCTAGCCCTTCATTAATTGTGACGACGGAGGCACACTGTTGGAAGACATCACAGATACATCACCCTAATCTTGATCGTCTGAAATAGAAATTGATAAAGTAGAGTGACCCTGCGGGGAAAGGACCGGAGTGTCCAAATCCCCAACAACATACCGTGACATACGCTTCCCATATTGTCATCGAAATCATACGATTCAGAACAGGAGTTAATGCGAGTACACTGACCACATATAGAATGATAATAAGGTCAGAGGAAGACTTCCTCTTAAACAATTGATCAATATCCTTTCAATGTGAAAAGAAAACAAGTCCTGGTACTCGCACTAACCCCTGGCAATCAAAATACATAATAATAATATGATCCATTAATATAGAAAAAATAATTGAAATCAAAATATTTTGAAAAAATATTTTTTCAGAACAGCCCAAGTTTCTGAAAAGTAACGTTGAGCCCCAATGGATCCCAAGCCTAAGTGTGGACAAAAATTTTAAAAATATTTTAAACAATTTATTCAACACTTACGGACAATAATAATGTATCTAGTTATGATTAAAATAACATAAAGATATTATTATTTAGAAATCCCCCCCTCACACAGAGGGCTGTTGTAAATGTAAACAATGAGTGTAAAAACACTAAAATATGACTCCAGGCACCCAGGCCCGAAATCAGTTACCAAAAATACACCATCTGATGCAAAACAGAGACTTCCAGGGAAGAAACTGCAGAACATCAGATGGTAGATGCAGAACACAACGCCTAACCACCCGTAGGTGAAGACGTAAACATTGGGAAAGAACAGAATTCATTCTGTTATTAAGCTAAAACTCCCAAGAAATTTTAGTAATAATAATTACAGAAACTATGCCAAAAGCATGGGAGAATAGCAAGGGGGAACTTAAAGGACAGGGAGAGAGGAAAAACACTTGAAAAAACAGTGTAACTAAATAATCAGAATGACAACAAAATGGCTGCTGCCTTGAAAATAGGTAACTTAACATAATTTCATTAAAAAATTTTAAGTTACAGCCCTGATAATATTCTGTCACACATTCTTTTCCTCTCCTCCTTTTCTATCCTCCTTAGAATCAACATTTCACTAATATTTATGTGTCTGGCATCATTTAAACTGAGATTTAAAAGCACAAAGATCAGTCAGATGTTAACTGATGAAGGGCCAAACTTAGAATGATAAATGGCGCCAATTTCGGAACGTCCTTGACACTGCGCATGCGCAGTGGGGGCGAGGTGTGGAGGGCCTTTCAGGACATGTTTTCTTTAGTTTTAGATGCAAATTTTGGGGATTGGGGGGCAAAATTTGTGTTTGGCCCTATATTTTAAGAGTTAGCACCAGCTATGTCTGGGTCATTGGTACAGTATAAAAATATCCGTATTATATGTGATGTATCCCATGGTAAACATTCATACAAAAAATTATTCAAATCAGAGCTTTCATATGGAAGTTCTGTACAAAAAACAGATTTCTGCATCATCGGTACAAAATGGTGGCTGGCAGCCATCTTGAATTTCGGACCGCACCCAAAAACACTCGTTCTCGTCCCACGGTCATAACAAAGGTACCCAAGAAGTTTCGTAAAGATCGGTTCATAAATACGGCCTCTAGCCTGAGCCATAGCAGCTTGGCACTTACAGCTCTGAAAGTAACACTAAATAAATCAAAGTCAGTCTAATTTGCATAATTTACGCATGAGAAAAAAACCCGTATTATATGTGATGTATCCCATGGTACTAAACATTTATACAAAACTTTATTCTAATCAGAACTTTCATACAGAAGTTCTGTACAAAAAACTGATTTTTGCATCATCGGTACAAAATGGCCACTGGCAGCCATCTTGAATTTTGGACCACACCTAAAAACACTCGTTCCCGTCCTAGGGTCATAACAAAGGTACACAAGAAGTTTCGTAAAGATCAGTTCATAAATACGACCTCTAGCCCGAGACATAGCCAATTGTTGACGTACGGACAGACGGACAGACGGCCAGACGGACAGATGGATGGACAGATGGACGGACGGACGGACGGACGGACGGACGGACAGACGGACGACGGGCCATGACAATAGCTCAAATTTGACTTCGTCAAAGTTGAGCTAAAAATGCCTAATTGGGGCTGGGGGGGGGGGGGGGGGGGGCTGGGCAGGGAACTAACTTCAACAATTTTCATTGGATAATTGTGGTCATCAAACTTGACCTGGAGACATGTACTGAAAAGAATTGAAATCTGTTTTGTTTAAGTTATGGCATAAAGAAAGTTTGGACAGATGGATGGACTGACGGATGGACTGACAGATAGATGGATGCTATATCCCTCACTTCTGGGAGGGGATAAAAAGTAATAAAGTATGTGGTAGAAGCCTAATTTGAAATTTAGAGAAACTAAGTTTGAAAAGCGTTGTGAAAAGGTTAAATTAATGCCAATATTATTTGAAACGACTGTGTACAGCTTCAGTAGACCTTGCCCGAAATGAAAAAAAGAAATGACGTTGTAACAGAGTGTTTGGAGCAGGGACCAGCCATAAGGGCAACTAAGGCAATTATATCGCCCTTCTAAGCCCAAAGTTGCCTAGAAAAATAGTCTGGGTGATTACAAGTCGCCCTCTAAAAATTGGCCAAAATGAGAAAAGGCTGAACTGAGTGGTCCGAGGTTTACACAAAAACAATTATTTTCAAGAATCGAATGTGCTTGAGTGTGATAAATGGGCATTTTCATTCATTAAATAAGCGATCATTTATTTGAAATCACATGACAATAAATTGTCCATTGTCGCTTTTTGCGGATTTTTTAATTCTATTTTGTTCCATTTCAGTCGGAGTTTCAAGTATCGAAACGAAAATAGGTGACTTACTCGACTCGACAAAATAACCCAGTTTGAAAGTAGGTTACCTTGCTTAGGATGCTAAAAATGTATGCACAACGGACGTTATTTTGTAACTCTGTATTTTTATTTCGTTTTACTGATGACTGTTAACTGTTGGGCCATTTATTCCCAGAAAAACACAAATGGAATTGAAACACATGAAAAAAAGCTTTAGCAATGACAAGAAAAGCTTTGTACAAGGCACAAGTGTGTATGTGAAGGTTCTTGAAAAGGGGGTCCTCCTAAATACCGGAATGATGCGGAATGACACTGAAATGCCATAAAAATGATGCGGAACGACATTTATTTTACAAATTACTCGACCCCAGAATGTATTTTGTTTATAAACTAACAAAGTACCTTCCAAGCAACCTTCTTACATCTGGTCCTGTTCACACTTTCAGATTTAGGAAATTATTAGCTTAGTAGACTTTGGTGAAAGGCAACTACAGGAGGGTGCTGCAGGTATTGACATGAAGAAGAGGAGAGGGGGTCATGAAGGAAAAGGTAGCAGTGGGGGATTTTCAGTCAATAATTACTTTGTGATTTTTTTTTACCTGGCATAGATGCATCATAGACAACTGGACCTAGATTAATTGGACATTAATGGAGGGCCACCAGCTGAAAATATGAAGGAGCAGCAGGGGTGGTGCATGAACATTCTTAATTTGCCCTACTTGACTATGAAGTCTCCCTACTTGACTTTGCAGTCTCCCTATTTTTTCTGGAGGGAGACTTGAAGTCTCCCTAAAATTCCCCCTAGGCTGGTCCCTGGTTTGGAGAATGAAAGGCAGAACTTTAATCCGAAACTTTAAGCTGGCAATACTAAGTAAAATTGATTGGCAAAAAAGGGTTAAATATTTCCTAAAACCGATAAAAGAAATCACTGATGTAAATGGAATCATTAAGTTGTATTGACCATGCAAGAATTAGAGTAAGAAAGTATGTGGCAAAGTCTAATTTCAAATACAAAGAAAGTAAGTCTGAAAACAGGTTTAAAAGGGGTTAAAATCATGCCAATATTAATGAAAATCACTGTAGAAATGTTCAGTAGATAGTAGACATTGTCCCAAATAAGAAACAGTGACATTTCACTAAACTGTTTGAAGAATTAAAGGTGTAATTTTAAAACACCCTCCAAAAAAAAAACTTTAACCAAAAACTTTAACCTGGAAGTTTTGTAAGTTAAATTGCCATACAAAAAAGGGTTAAATATTTCCCAAAATAACATGAAACATAAAAAAAATAAAAACAAAATGAGAATGATACAATCAATAGTTAATATCAATTTAAAAGAAACAAAAAACTTTAAGGTTAACTAAAAAACTTTAACCATAAACTTTAACCAAAACTCCAATGTTAACAGAAAGACAGAAGTCATGACTGAACAGGAAAAAAAAAACCAACTTGAACCTTCAGTAAAAAGCTTTAACCACAAACCCAAACTCTAAATGTTAACAGACGGACAGATGGACAGACAGACAGACAGAAGTCATGACTACAGCCCTCACTGTAAACAGACGGGCTAAAAATGAATCGAATTGGTTGATGTTTGTTTAAGTTTTCACACTATGAAGCACAAAATTTGCAAAAAATTACAAAGTCAGCCAAATAATTCTGCTGTCGTACATCGGACCGAGCCTGTTTTCAAACTCGGTCAAGACATTGTTCCTTGTAACCCATGTGCCAAATATCAGTCAAATCGATGGACGTTTGTTGAAGTTATCATGCTATTAAGCTCAAAATTAGTTTATTTTAACCAAGGGGCTTAATGCTTGTGAAAATCGTACATCGGACTGAGCCCATTTTCAAACTTGATTAAGACATTGTTCCTAAAAACCAATGTGCCAAATATCAGTCGAATCAGTTGCTGTTTGTTGAAGTTATCGCGCTGTCAAGCTCAAAATTAGTCGATTTTAACAAAGGGCCATAACTCTTTTAAATACCAAACATTGGACCAAGCCCATTTTTTAACTTGATGAAGACATTGTTCCTTAAAACCCATGTGCCAAATGTCAGTTAAATCGGCTGACGTTTGTTGAAGTTATCGCGCTATCAAGCACAAAATTTGCAAAAAATCGATTTCAACAAAGGGCCATAACTCTTGTGACAAACCATACATCGGACTGAGCTCACTTTTGAACTTGGTCAAGACATTATCAGATCAAGTCCATTTTTGAACTCAATTGAGATAATCTTCTTAGAAAACCATATAACAAAAATGAATCGAATCGGTTGATGTTTGTTTATGTTATCGCACTATCAAGCACAAAATTTGCAAAAAATTACTAAGTCAGCCAAATAATTCTGCTGTCGGATATCGGACTGAGCCCATTTTTGAACTTGATCAAGACAATGTCCTTAAAACCCATGTGCCAAATATCAGTCAAATCAGTTGACATTTGTTGAAGTTATTGTGCTATCAAGCTCAAAATTAGCCGATTTTAACAAAGGGCCATAACTCTTGTGACAAACCATACATCGGACCAAGCCCATTTTTGAACTTGATCAAGACATTGTTCCTTAAAACCTGTGTTCCAAATATCAGTCAAATTGGTTCATGTATGTTGAAGTTGTTGCGCAATCAAGCTCAGAATTAGTCGATTTTGACAAAGGGCCATAACTCTTGGGAAAAGCATGGACATGCCCTATTTTGTGTCACCAGGTGTTAAACATGCATATCAAGTTACAAACCAAATATTATCATAATCCATCCAGAAACAACTAAGTTATAAGCAAAAAGGGACACCGCCCACTCGGCGAGTGACGCTCGCCATACCACGAGTGAAGTTTTTTATGAAAACTCAACTAAAAAAATGCACACCCACATGCATTTACAAAAAATGTCTTGAGAAACAGAAGATCTACTGTGTGGGGCCTTACACAATATCCTGACTACTCCACATGACTTTCATGATTAGCGTAGTTCCCTTATATTTAAGGTATCGGTATCAAGCCAATATTGTAATGGGAGGTATGGTTATTAGTTTCTCTGATAACAAACACATCACCTCATTACCTTCCAGAATAAAGTGTTACAAGGTAAACATATATGACCCAATGCTAACATCCACAGCCCTTGCTTTTTGACAGGGATGAGGCTGATAGGTCCTGTGATCATTCCCATAAATTTATTTATAGGGCTTATCTGAAGGCCTCATCAGAATAACATATCATTGAGTTAAACAAGTGCAATGCAAAGCGTGGCTATGCCCCTGCCCCCCACCCCCCCCCCCCCCCTCAGCACTGCCAAGTATGAGTTTCTAGTTATTTACCTTTGTTGATATTGAATTAATAAATATCTTATCTTATGTCCATTAAACCATAGCACCAATACAGCAGACCACCAAATGTGTCATGAGATACTAATGCCCTTGCCTTGTGATAAACCTTTGTAAATATAAGTTGAAAAGGGCCATAACTCTGCCAAAAAATATTGGGCCAAGCCCACGATCAATCCCAACCTGTATTATATGGTTATAAATCTATGTATACAATTTTGTTTCATTTGGTTAGGTCAAACTAAAGTTATTGTCCAGAAACAATATTTGGGATTTTGTATGTTTGTGTACGTGTGTACAATCAAGGGTAACACTTAATGCTCCTTCGCCAAATTGGCAGGGGCATAAAAATAGGCATCAACATCACTAAAGTAGGCTGGGCTGACTCTTTCTATGAGGCCTTTTCATAGGCCCCCAAAGTGTATTTAAAAATGCAGGGCCTGCATCCAAAATTCATCTAGAGTTCTGTTAGTAAGGATGTGATATACTCAATTTCCCCAAGAGTAGTTCAGTGAAACCCTGTTAATTGAATAGTCATTTTGTCAGTTAAAAATGTTCAATTAACTGCAGTATTCAATTAATGAGAATTTGGTTACTTTCCTGAATTCTAGAAATAAACTGAGCATTTATTCTATCACATCTTGTTTTAAAGATCACATGGATCTCTGTCAAACAAGATTTAAATGATTAACCCATGCACGCTGATGTAAAAATATCAAGCTACAAAATTATACCGGAATACAACTAGGAATTTAACAAATTCAATCTTGTTTGACAAAGCTTAATGAGCTTTGTCAAACAAGATTGAATTGGTTAAATTCCTAGTTGTTTTGTGGGAAAAAAAATGCTACTCACAATTCTGATATTTTGACGTCAGGTTGTAGGGGTTAAATGCTTAAATTGAATGTACTGAGGCCAAATACGCTTATAAACATGGTGAATTCAGTGTTTGTGAGAATAATTCTTTGATAATTTGCAACATTTTTTATTCAATTAACAGACATCTACTCCAAAACCTATATGCAATTGACATGTCATATTTGTACTGAAGGTATGGAGTGTGGTTTAGTGTTTGAAAGTTATATTCAGTTAACAGGGTTATTAAATTAAGAGATATCTAATTAAGTGGACTGGTCGTCATCCACACATGGGCAGCGATGTCCACGTCTGCGTTTACCAGGCAATGGTTTGTACCCCGTGCTTAATTAATTTTTTTCATAATTATTCCAATAATTAGTGTTTATATCTAATTTTAATGCATCTGTAAAATATTGCCCACCCATGGAAAGTACTGTACACCCCAGGTGACTTTAACCCTTGACCCAATGCACAGGATATCAAAATTCATTTTTTAAATTATTGTTTTTCAAAATTTATTTACAAAAATTCAACAAAACCATATCATGTAAACCCTCATTGGAATGAGCTCAATGAGCTTGTTCCAATGAGTGGTCACATGATATGGTTTTGTTGAAACTTTCTGAAAAATATATTTTTTTCAACTGGTAAATTTGAAAATTACAGAAGAGGTTGTCATACATAATATTATTATATAATGTACATACATCCCAGGTAACTTTAACAGAAGAGGTTGTAACTGGCACAATTCTGAGATTCTCTGGTGCTCCTTCTGGTTCTGAAAAATAGAAGACAAACATATAGACTCTTTTCAATGAAGATTTTCAACACTAATTTATTTTTATAATTTTTATAACAGTCCATTTCAATTTGTTACAAAAACTTCATAAAAAAGAACAACTGCAAAGTAATTACAAAAATCCATTCTTCTCCATTTCTGAATTTTGTGGTTGGTTATTCACTGACTTGAGAAAACCTGAAACCTGTTATGAGATACCACCTGTCTTGAGAGGCCACTTTTGTGTGGCCCAAAGTGTGGTCTCTCAAGACAGGTTCTACTGTATTCCATATTTAGCTATTTTATTAGGTCTACTTACTGTCTTGATGTGTCTGATTTTTATCAGATGGTTCACTGAAAGGACTTCTGCCCACATCATTTGTTGCAGCAACACGAAATCGATAAAATGTAAATGGACGGAGACTGGAAAAGAAAGAGACTGTTTTAAAACCATGGTGATTAATAGCATTTATTCACGTTGGCAAGGTCACAAGGTATGACTTGTTATTATTCTTATTAATAATAATATTACTTTTTAAGGCCATTTCAGCATCTATTTATTTATTTTATTAATTTATTGGTGTTTAAGGTCACATACTTATGCACAATGGATAATCATGGCCATGACAGTTTTACAGGTTGAGGAAGACGGAGTACCCAGAGAGAACCACCGAGCAACAATGAGCAGCTGCCAGCTCCCCAACATCGTAACTCCGCATTGCAGCACAGGCAGGGTTAGATTGGTTGAAGACATGCGCACCATCGACGTGCAGTACACCTTAGTACACGGCATCATCGTGCCCCCATTTCAGCATCTAAGGCTATATCATGATTGCAACACAAGAATGTCAAGTTAAGTGAATCATTTATACCTACATCAGAGGACTTGCACCCCAGGCATTGGCTTTGAGATTCTATTTTAATAGTAAAACAGGACTTGTCTACCAAAGTAAACAAGCACTGACAAACATCTTGTGGAATCCACAGGGATGACTTCTGATTGTGGAGTTGTGAATCTGAATCTGAAATGGATTATTTACATGTCTCTAAAAATTACATTCCCATCTTCTGCTTTAGTGAGAGCATGGTGTTATTGTGTAGTAAAGAAATGGACACAGTAACATCAGTACACATTACTTTAACCAAGTACTGTTCAAACTTAAGCTATTTTTGTGCACAAGTACTAAGAAGGAAAATCTGACAACTGCATGACATTGCTTGATCATTCTCTCTTAGTACTGAGGCTTACTATATGGATGTAGGACAAATGCTCTACAGGCAAAGTTACACACAAGAGAATGCTAGTAGGTAAAAGATATTCTGACAAAAGCTTTGTAATTTGTTCCCAATGCCTTGTGAATAATGGGGTATGTTTTTTGCACTCAAATTGAATTACGAAACATATTGATTTCATTTTTTTATTTCACACTTATCCAATAAAAAATGAGAAAGATGAACAGAAAAGTTGAAAAATTTATAGTAATTTATATATTTTTTATACTTACCAATGACCCAGACATAGCTGGTGCTAACTCTTAAAATATAGGGCCAAACACAAATTTTGCCCCCCAATCCCCAAAATTTGCATCTAAAACCAAAGAAAACATGTCCTGAATGGCCCTCCTCACTTCACCTCTACTGCGCATGCGCAGTGTCAAGGACGTTCCGAAATTGGCGCCATTAATCATTCTAATAACCAGTGCCTGGTAAGCGCTATGTACTCAGCGGGGAGGTAAGAGTTCCCAACTCCTGGGAGGGCCATCCCCGTCTGGGTCATTGGTAAGTATAAAAAATATATAAATTACTATAAATTTTTTAACATTTTTATACTGTACCAATGACCCAGACATAGCTGAATAGTAAAAAGGCTGGAGGGCCAAGGACATAGAGCAAGATGGAATACGCTCAATAATATAAAATAGAGTCATCCCCTCTAGGGAAAAAGAAGTAATAGGCCTTACATGTATCTTTCTTATTTATGATAAATTAGAAAGATACAACACCTTCCAAAATTGAGCATCATACATCCATGTAATCTATTAATATCTAGTATAATCCTTATACTAATAATTTTTAAAGTAAGCCAAATAATAAAGAAAGTCTAGAGAATAGAGACTCTTTATACTCCTTAAAAGTGTCTGAGGATTGCATAATCATGTCCGTTGACACGTGCTATATTCAAAAGCTATACTTTAAAAACTAAGACTTGAATGAATTTTTAAAACATAAACTTCTCACTAAACAACCATCCCAATAACAGCTCAGAATTACTAACTCCGGAGGAGGTATCCCCTTGTTTTCATAGTAAAACAGGTGACCCAAGGGAACACCCTCCCCCCCCCCCCCCCTTTTTCTTGCCCTGGGTCAAATAGCCCAGAGCGAAGAGGGCAGCAGAACGGAGTCACTGCCGAAACAGACAGCCTACCTAGCTATAGTAGCAGCTGTTAAGTGAATGACATTCTGAGCAGTAGATAATAGACCTAACAATAGAGGCCTCCAGAAATGGACTCAATATTTCTGAGATAAAAAATTCATGAATGTGGATGGCTGAGCGCAATGAGCAGCCTTCAAAAATCTATAATAGCGACACTATTAATGTAAGCCCAAGATGTAGAAGAACTCTTACTTCATGAGCCGAAATCTCAAACACAACTGCTGAGTCAAAGATATACCATAAGCAGTATCGATAGTTAATTGAATCCATTAGCAATAGAATGGAGCGTAACGTCCTTCTAATAGGCGTCAAAGACAGAAGAAGTTTACGCCCATAGTAATAAACAGATATCTGTTTATAAATACATAAACTCTAACCGGACAGAGTAAAGGCCTATGCCCGTACGAAGACGGAAGGACCTTAATAACAATAGGTTCCGGATATTAGGAGCCTAACTCTTATGCAAAAATCCAACCTAAATAGTAAAGGAAGTAGTGATTCCGAAACTACGAAAGTGAAAATCATCCACCGATAGTGCATGAAACTCACTGACTCTTCAGTAAAAGAGAAGCCAACAGAATCACTGTCTAAAAGGTCAGAATTTGAAAACTACTGTTTCCAGAGGCTCAAATGATTACTTAGCTAAATAAGAACCGAAGTTAAATTCCATATAGAAATTTAATCTAATGATTCTAAGTCAATTTATCAAAAAGTTACTAACTGACTTAGATAAAGAGACATAAGACTCAATTGTAAACTATCATAGAGTGCATAGGTATGAGGTAACATAAACCTATAACCTTAATAATAACAGGCTGCAGTAGATCTTGTCAAACAAGTATACTAAAAAGTTGCAATGAGTAGTATGGAGGGATCAACAATATGAACATAGTGATCCCTACACCAACGACGGAAGAGCCTCCACTTTAGCCGCATAGAATAGCGAAGAAGAGGATCTCCTATAGTAAGAAATCGCGTCCAAAGCTCGTCCAGTACAATGCTTACAATGCAATACGGACCACACAACGGAATACGTGAAGGTTGCGACCTTGCAGGTTGTGATAAAGATGACACGATTTTACCCAGCGAAAAAAGATCCTCTCATTAAGGAAGATTTCGCGTTAAGTCCCACAGCAGACATCAGAGTAAATTTACCCACGGTCTCTGTGAAGACAGAGATGCTATCAACAGAAATGTATTGTGGTTGTTTATCTTAGCAATACCTGCTGAAACAACAGCGCCGGAGGATACGCATATCCTATCATTCCGTCCTATTAGATCAATAGAGCGTTAACAACATTAGCTCAGAGATCCGGACAAGCAAACACATACGTCTGCAATTGATTAGCAAGCTGTGTCGTAAATAAATTATCATTGGGACGCTCCCATTGATAGCAAATCTGATTGAATACTTGTTTGAAGAGAGTCCATTCTGACGGCAACAAGCAACTCATAAGTGAACGGGAGTCCGGTAAAACAATCAGACGACCCGGAATATGACGGACCGAAACAGAACTTGGTGTACTATAACAAACAGAAGGATTCTTTCCATTAAATTGAATAACGGAAACGAGTGATGGCCTCCCTGATTCCGGAGATACGCCACTACTGTCGAATTAACGGACAGGATTTGGACATGCGTTTCTGAATAATGTTCATCCAATGACATAAAGCAAGCCTAAAAAACATTATTCCGCGGAAGATAAGTGCTTGCTTAGAGACTGCGGAACCCAAAGACCCTGGCACTTCGAATCCGTTGGGATCAATATTATATCCCAACCTGTTTGACTGGCAACCGTCATAATTATAACACTCGGATCCGGCAACTGCAGCGGCACTCTCTGAGTCAACCACTGAATGTTTGCCCCAGTCTGAATCTCTTGCAACACTACATAGACAAGAGAACGTGTAAATCGAGCAATTCATGGATTGCTGAAAAGTTGCCGTCGAAGAGAAGCTTCTCCGAGAACGAAGCGACTCTGAGAGAGTTCTTCACCTTACTATCCACGCGCGTGGATGTAGCTAGAGCTGTGTCACGTCTAACCAACTCCAATCAGCCACTGAAGGGCGGAGTTATACGTGAACAAACTACTGCCCTCAAAAGAAATCACATTGAGGATAATATCCCGTAATTCTTTTTTTGAAGACGTAATGATAACGCCTCAGTAAGGTGGATTACGTATGATAAAGCATCTAAGTTAAGTCTACTAGACCTCATTGTCGTTTCCAACATTGTGGTTGGAAAAGACATAGACGGCGAAAAAGAATATTTCCAGTCTTTAACCACGCCGTCTAGACGCATATGAACTCAAGGTATGCCCTGCTCTGCCAAAATAAATTATTTGTATAAATGATAAAAAGGCAGAAATGAGCATTGCGGACAAGAAACTAAACTATCATGCTTGACAGCAGGCTTATATGCATATATAGCGTCGATAAATAATACACATGTTCTAATGACAATATTGGACTGTGTCGGTAAGTCAGGGACAATGTCCCTGAACCAATCCAAAATTCCGTGTCCAATGACGCTATAAGTCTCTTATCCAACATCGCAGCAATGTAGTCCGAAATAACAATCACTGGAAGATAATGCCAGAAGATATGAATGGCAGCTTCCAATGCTACGAAAGGGAAAACTCGAAATCTTTCGAATCCCTTTCGCCATCTTGTCGTACCCTATAAAGCATTCGGTCGTCCGAACCTGACGCAACCGCGGACCGCACCGACCCAGCACCGTCAGATAATTCCTGATTCGACTAAGAAACTGTCGATTGCTGGGATGCTGCGAAAAAACTGTGCTAACTCGGATAGCACGTACGTCACTGAGGCCTGTGGAGAAGCGGTCCTACAATGCATTGCCGCTAGAAGCTCCGTGATCGTTACCCCGTGCATACTACTAATATGCGAGCAAACGGAGTGTATAGGCCTCGTGTCCCTTGGCTACCGGATGGCGTGACCTATTCGCCGTGGAATCACTGAATGACGAAACTGATCGGATACTCGAGGTCACGTAGCCAATGTGCGGTCGTGTGCCCTGCTGTGAGGATGAGGAAGCATTATCGACAGTCTCTCGGACTGTCAATATAACTGAGCGTCCCGACCGACAGACATATGCTCTGAAAGTAAAATATCTGAACCACAACATGCGGTCCCCTATGTTGTTGGACGAGAGAGGGACCTCTCTCGCTCACAGCCCAGACGGACCTAGACAAGCCAGGAACTGGACTAACAGGCTTCCTCCGATCTGTCCTCAATCCGCCGTCACTGGGTGAGTAGTAAAGTAATTATAGTGCTCGCATCACCCAAATCTCCTTCCTAGACCGCAACGGACGAACCCGGCAGCCGAACCATTCGATGAATGTACGCTACACCGGGTGAACTAGCAAATGTCACTCCGTCGATCCTACAAGGGACCTCTTAGGCGATAGACATATTCCATGAGCACTTATTGCCGCTAGCTCTTCATTAACTATGATGGCAGAGGCACACTTTTGAAAGACATCTCCGTAACTTTGCAAACAAGAAACCAGAAATGCTTGGTAATAGCAAGCATATAATAATAATATATATAGCGTCGTTCAATAATTCGAAAGTTTGTGTGACATTATTGGACTATGTCGGAACTGAGGGACGATGTCCCTGAACCGAACCAAAAATTTCTAAGTCCACCGATGCTATCAGTTTCTTATCCGGCATCGCAGCATTCTGGTCCGACGAAAGAAGCTGTAGAAGATCAAGTCAGATGACATACACAACAGCATATGTTGTTCCGAAAGGGAAAGCTCGAAATCCTCCGAATCCCTTTCGGTATCCCGTCGGACCGGATGAAATTTTCGGACGTCCGTACCCGCTTCCGCGGAGCGACCCGACCCAGCATCGTCGGATAAAAAATATGCGACAGATTCAGTTGATGCTGGGATGCTGCGATAAGCTGTGCTATTTAGGAAAGCACGTCCGTTCCCGAGGCCTGTGCAGTAGCGGTCTTACGATGCATTGCCGCCGGAAGCTCCGTGTACGTTGACTCCCGCACATTTTCTATGCGAACGTCCGCAGTCTGCAGGCCTCGTGTCCCTGGCTACCGGATGGTGTGACCTGGTCGCCGATGATTCTCTGACTGGCGAAGCTGACTGGATATCCAAGGTCACGTAGCCAAGAGCGGTCGTGTGCGCTACCAAGAGAATGAGGAAGCCTTATTGACAGTCTACTCCGGACTGCCTATATGTCGGAGCGTCCCGAGCGACGGACGTATGCTCCGAATGCGAAACATTTTGTACCACAACATCTGGGTCCAGATGTTGTTGTACGAGAGAGGGGCCTCTCTCGCTCGCCGTCCGGATGGACCAGAACGAGCTATGAACCGGACTAAAAGGCTTCCTCCGTTCTCCCTCTAATCCGCCGTCACTGGGTGTGCATTTGGTTGATTTATAGTGCTCGCATCACCCCAAAACTCCTTCTAGACCACAACGGACGAACCCGGCTGCCGAACCATTCGATGAATGGACGCTACACCGGGCGAGCTAGCGGACGTCAAAGGCCGTTGAACCTACTAGGGTCCTCTTAGGCAATTGGCGTATTTACATGAGCACTTTTCCGCTAGCCCTTCATTAATTGTGACGACGGAGGCACACTGTTGGAAGACATCACAGATACATCACCCTAATCTTGATCGTCTGAAATAGAAATTGATAAAGTAGAGTAACCCTGCGGGGAAAGGACCGGAGTGTCCAATTCCCCACTAACATACCGTGACATACGCTTCCCATGTTGTCATCGAAATCATACGATACAGAACAGGAGTTAATGCGAGTACACTGACCACATATAGAATGATTATAAAAGTCAGAGGAAGACTTCCTCTTATAACAATTGATCAAAATCCTTTCAATGTGAAAAGAAAACAAAGTCCTGGTACTCGCACCAACCCCTGGCAATCAAAATACATAATAATAATATGATCCATTAATATAGAAAAAATAATTGAAATCAAAATATTTTGAAAAAATATTTTTTCAGAACAGCCCAAGTTTCTGAAAAGTAACGTTGAGCCCCAATGGATCCCAAGCCTAAGTGTGGACAAAAATTTTAAAAATATTTTAAACAATTTATTCAACACTTACGAACAATAATAATGTATCTAGTTATGATTAAAATAACATCAAGATATTATTTTCAAGAAATCCCCCCCCCTCACACAGAGGGCTGTTGTAAATGTAAACAATGAGTGTAAAAACACGAAAATAAGACTCCAGGCACCCAGGCCCGGAACCAGTTACCAAAAATACACTATCTGATGCAAAACAGAGACTTCCAGGGAAGAAACTGCAGAACATCAGATGGTAGATGCAGAACACAACGCCTAACCACCCGTAGGTGAAGACGTAAACATGGGGAAAGAACAGAATTCATTCTGTTATTCAGCTAAAACTCCCAAGAAATTTTAGTAATAAAAATTACAGAAACTATGCCAAAAGCATGGGAGAATAGCAAGAGGGGACTTAAAGGAAAGGGAGAGAGGAAAACACTGAAAAATCAGTGTAACTAAATAACCAGAATGACAACAAAATGGCTGCTGCCTCGAAAATAGGTAACTTAACATAATTTCATTAAAAAATTTCAAGTTACAGCCCTGATAACATTCTGTCACACATTTTTCCTCTCCTCCTTCTCTATCCTCCTTAGAATCACCATTTCACTAATATTTATGTGTCTGGCATCATTAAAACTGAGATTTACAAGCACAAAGATCAGTCAGATGTTAACTGATGAAGGGCCAAACTTAGAATGATTAATGGCGCCAATTTCGGAACGTCCTTGACACTGCGCATGCGCAGTAGAGGTGAAGTGTGGAGGGCCATTCAGGACATGTTTTCTTTGGTTTTAGATGCAAATTTTGGGGATTGGGGGGCAAAATTTGTGTTTGGCCCTATATTTTAAGAGTTAGCACCAGCTATGTCTGGGTCATTGGTACAGTATAAAAATATGGAATGGTCTTCATCTTGTGGTATGCAATATGGAATATATGCTGTGGAAAATCTGACTCATGCCTCATTGTTCGTTACAGAATCGTGAGTTTAAATTTGGAAAGGAATGACTTTTGCTTATCAGTAAAAATGAAATAGTCAGTCTGACATGCAGGCGTTCATTTCTCACATCATGTGACTTTTATTGTTACTGTAAGAATGATAAAAAGATCTTTTTCCCCAAATTTTTATTGCTACTCATATTACCATTTCCCATTGTGGTTTTAGGTAAATGGTAGATAAAAATGTTTATTTACTTTACACCAATGATATGTATTTATTGTATATAGATTTCTCTCTGGCTTATCTTCAATCCTGCCTGATATGAATTTGTGGGAAAGATCAATTAATATTTTCAACCTGCAGTTTTTATGGTTAAAAATATTAGATATGTGGTTGTGTACTTGGAAGCCCATCTTTGCACTCCACTGAAAACTGCAGTTGTCTCAATTAACTCTTTACCCAATGCATGATATCGAAATTTGTTATTTCAATTTTATTTTTTTTCCAAATTTTTCCATAAATTTCAACAAAAACTTATCAGGTGACCCCCCCCCCCCCCCCATTAGAACAAGCTCATTCCAATGAGGTGCCAGATGATAATGTTCTGTTGAAAGCATTAGAAATATATTTTTCCAACGGCACAATTTGTAAATTATGCAGGCGATTGCATCCAATTCATTGGATAAAGGGTTAACCCTTTACCTAACATGAAAAGCAGACGACACTTGCAAAAAAAATTCTTGAATAACTATTTTTTTTTATTTTTTGTCTCAAAAGTTAAAAAATTTATAGTAATTTATATATTTTTTATACTTACCAATGACCCAGACATAGCTGCTGGTGCTAACTCTTAAATTATAGGGCCAAACACAAATTTTGCCCCCCAATCCCCAAAATTTGCATCTAAAACTAAAGAAAACATGTCCTGAAAGGCCCTCCACACTTCGCCCCTACTGCGCATGCGCAGTGTCAAGGACGTTCCGAAATTGGCGCCATTAATCATTCTAATAACCAGTGCCTGGTAAGCGCTATGTACTCAGCGGGGAGGTAAGAGTTCCCAACTCCTGGGAGGGCCATCCCCGTCTGGGTCATTGGTAAGTATAAAAAATATATAAATTACTATAAATTTTTTAACATTTTTATACTGTACCAATGACCCAGACATAGCTGAATAGTAAAAAGGCTGGAGGGCCAAGGACATAGAGCAAAATGGAATACGCTCAATAAAATAAAATAGAGTCATCCCCTGTAGGGAAAAAGAAGTAATAGGCCTTACATGTATCTTTCTTATTTATGATAAATTAGAAAGATACAACACCTTCCAAAATTGAGCTTCATACATCCATGTACTCTATTAATATCCAATATAATCCTTATACTAATAATTTTTAAAGTAAGCCAATAAATAAAGTAAGTCTAGAGAATAGAGACTCTTATACTCCTAAAAGTGTCTGAGGATTGCATAATCATGTCCGTTGACATATGCAATATTCAAAAGCTATACTTTAAAAACTAAGACTTGAATGAATTTTAAAAACCTAAACTTCTCACTAAACAACCATCCCAATAACAGCTCAGAATTACTAACTCCGGAGGAGGTATCCCCTTGTTTTCATAGTAAAACAGGTGACCCAAGGGAACACCCTCCCCCCCCCCCCCTTTTTCTTGCCCTGGGTCAAATAGCCCAGAGCGAAGAGGGCAGCCGAACGGAGACACTGCCGAAACAGACAGCCTACCTAGCTATAGTAGCAACTGTTAAGTGAATGACATTCTGAGCAGTAGATAATAGACCTAACCATAGAGGCCTCCAGAAATGGACTCGATATTTCTTAGATAAAATTCATGAATGTGGATGGCTGAGCGCAATGAGCGGCCTTCAAAAATCTATAATAGCGACACTATTAATGTAAGCCCAAGAAGTAGAAGAACTCTTACTTCATGAGCCGAAATCTTAAGCACAACTGCTAAGTCAATGATATACCATAAGCAGTACCGATAGTTAATAGAATCCATTAACAATAAAATGGAGCGTAACGTCCCTCTACTAGACATCAAAGACAGAAGAAGCTTACGCCCTATGTAATAAACAGATATCTGTTTATAAATACATAAACTGTACCCGGAAAGAGTAAAGGCCTATGCCCATACGAAGACGGAAGGACCTTAAAATAATAGGTTCCGGATAATAGGAGCCTAACTCTTATGCAACAATCCAACCTAAATAGTAACGGAAGTATTGATTCCGAAACTATGAAAGTGAAAATCATCCATCGATAGTGCATGAAACTCACTGACTCTACAGTAAAAGAGAAACCAACAGAATTACTGTCTAAAAGGTCAGAATTTGAAAACTACTGTTTCCAGAGGCTCAAATGATTACTTAGCTAAATAAGAACCGAAGTTAAAATCCGTATAGGAATTTAATCTAAGATTCTAAGTCTATTTATCAAAAAGTTACTAACTGACTTAGATAAAGAGACAAAAGACTCAATTGTAAACTATCGTAGAGTGCATAGGTATGAGGTAACATAAACCTATAACCTAAATAATAACAGGCTGCAGAAGATCTTGTGAAACAAGTATACTAAAAAATAGCAATGAGTAGTATGGAGGGATCAACAATATGAACATAATGATCCCTACACCACGACGGAAGAGCCTCCACTTTAGCCGCATAGAATAGCGAAGAAGAGGATCTCCTATAGTAAGAAATCGCGTCCAAAGCTTGTCCAGTACAGTGCTTACAATGCAATACGGACCACACAACGGAATACATGAAGGTTGCGACCTTGCTGGTTGTGATAAAGATGACGCGATTTACCCAGTGAAAAAGATCCTCACATAGAGGAAGATTTCACGTTAAGACCCACAGTAGACAAGAGAGTAAATTACTCATGATCTCTGTGAAGATAGAGATGCTATCAACAGAAATGTATTGTGGTTGTTTATCTTAGCAATACCTGCTAAAACAACAGCGCCGGAGGATACGCGTATCCTATCATTCCGTCCTATAGATCAAAAGAGCGTTAACAATATTAGCTCAGAGATCTGGACAAGCCAACACATACGTCTGCAATTGATTAGCAAGCTGTGTCATAAATAAATCATCATTGGGCGCTCCCATAGATAGCAAATCTGATTGAATACTTGTTTGTTGAGAGTCCATTCTGACAGCAACAAGCGACCCGTAAGAGAACGGGAGTCCGATAAAACAATCAGACGACCCGGAATATGACGGACCAAAACTGAACTTGGTGTACTATAACCAACAGACGGATTCTTTCCATTAAATTGAATAACGGAAACGAAAGAGTGCCTCCCTGGTTCCGGAGATACGCCACTACTGTCGAATTAAAGGACAGGAATTTGGGCATGCGTTTCTGAATAATGTTCATGCAATGACATAAAGCAAGCCTAAAAAACATTATACCGCGGAAGTTAAACTGATTGCTAAAAGACTGCGGAACCCAAAGACCCTGGCACTTCGAATCCGTAGGGATCAGTATTATATCCCAATCTGTTTGACTGGCAACCGTCATAACAGCCACACTAGGGTCCGGCAACTGCGGCGGCACTCTCTGAGTCAACCACCGAATGTTTGCCCCAGTCTGAATCTCTTGTAACACTAGATAGACAAGAGAACGTGTAAATCGAGCAATTCATGGATTGCCGAAAAGTTGCCGTCGAAGAGAAGCTCCTCCGAGAACGAAGCGACTCTGAGAGAGTTCTTAACCTTACTATCCACGCGTGTGGATGTAGCTAGGGCTGCGTCACGTCTAACTAACTCAAATCAGCCACTGAAGGGCGGAGTTATACGTGAACAAACTACTGCCCTCAAAAGAAATTACATTGAGAATAATATCCCGTAAATCTTTTCTTGAAGACGTAATGATAACGCCTGAGTCAGGCGGATTACGTATAATAAAGCGTCTAAGTTAAGTCTACTATACATAATGAGTCTTTAATCACACCGTCTAGACGCATATGAACTCTTGGTATGCCCTGCTCTGCCAAAATAAACTATTTGCATAAATGATAAAATGGCAGAAATGAGCAACGCGGACAAGAAACTAAACTATCATGCTTAGTAGCAGGCTTGTATATATATATATATAGCGTCGAAAAATAAAACACATGTTGTAATGACAATATTGGACTGCGTCGGTAAGTCAGGGACAATGTCCCTGAACCGATCGAAAAATCCGAGTCCAATGACGCTATGAGTCTCTTATCCAAGATCGCAGCAAAGAAGTCCGAAATAATAATCACTGGAAGATAATGCCAGAAGATATGAAAGGCAACTTCCGATACTACTAAAGGGAAAACTCGAAATCTTTCGAATCCCTTTCGCCATCCTGTCGGACCCTATAAAGCGTTCGGTCGTCCGACCCAGCGCCGTCGGATAATTCCTGATTCGACCGAGAAACTGTCAATTGCTGGGATGCTGCGAAACAACTGTGCTAACTCGGATAGCACGTCCGTCACTGAGGCCTGAGGAGAAGCGGTCTTACGATGCATTGCCGCTGGAAGCTCCGTGATCGTTACCCCGTGCATACTACCAATATGCGAGCGAATGGAGTGTATAGGCCTCGTGTCCCTTGGCTACCGGATGGCGCGACCTATTCGTCGTGGAATCACTGAATGCCGAAACTGATCGGATACTCGAGGTCACATAGCCAATGTGCGGTCGTGTGCCCTGCTGTGAGGATGAGGAAGCATTAAAGACAGTCTCTCGGACTGTCAATATAACGGAGCGTCCCGACCAACGGACATATGCTCCGAATGTAAAATATCTGAACCACAACATGCGGTCCCCTATGTTGTTGGGCGAGAGAGGGACCTCTCTCGCTCACAGCCCGGACGGACCTGGACAAGCCAGGAACCGGACTAACAGGCTTCCTCCGATCTGTCCTCAATCTGCCGTCACTGGGTGAGTACTAAAGTAATTAAAGTGCTCGCATCACCCAAATCTCCTTCCTAGACCGCAACGGACGAACCCGGCAGCCGAACCATTCGATGAATGTACGCTACACCGGGTGAGCTAGCGAATGTCACTCCGTAGGCGATAGACATATTCCATGAGCACTTATTGCCGCTAACTCTTCATTAACTATGATGACAGAGGCACACTTTTGAAAGACACCTCCATAACTCTTCGAACAAGAAACCAGAAATGCTTGGTTAGCAAGCATAAAATAATAATATATATAGCGTCGTTCAATAATTCGAAAGTTTGTGTGACATTATTGGACTATGTCGGAACTGAGGGACAATGTCCCTGAACCGAACCAAAAAATTCTAAGTCCACCGACGCTATCAGTTTCTTATCCGGCATCGCAGCATTCTGGTCCGACGAAAGAAGCTGTAGAAGACCAAGTCAGATGACATACACAACAGCATATGTTGTTAAGAAAGGGAAAGCTCGAAATCCTCCGAATCCCTTTCGGTATCCCGTCGGACCGGATGAAACTTTCGGACGTCCGTACCCGCTTCCGCGGAGCGTCCCGACCCAGCATCGTCGGATAAAATATATGCGACAGATTCAGTTGATGCTGGGATGCTGCGATAAACTGTGCTATTAAGGAAAGCACGTCCGTTCCCGAGGCCTGTGCAGTAGCGGTCTTACGATGCATTGCCGCCGGAAGCTCCGTGTACGTTGACTCCCGCACACTTCCTATGCGAACGTCCGGAGTCTGCAGGCCTCGTGTCCCTGGCTACCGGATGGTGTGACCTGGTCGCCGAAGAATCCTTGATCGGCGAAGCTGGTAATATATCGGCGGTCACGCAGCCAAGGTGCGGTCGTGTGCGCTGACGAGAAGAGGAAGCCTTAGCAGTCTCAGCGGACTGCCTATACAACGGAGCGTCCCGAGCGACGGACGTATGCTCCGCTTGCGACACATTTTGTACCACAACATCTGGGGCCAGATGTTGTTGAACGAGAGAGGGGCCTCTCTCGCTTGCCGTCCGGATGGACCGGAACGAGCTATGAACCGGACTAAAAGGCTTCCTGCGTTCTCCCTCCGATCCGCCGTCACTGGGTGTGCATTAGGTTAATTTATAGTGCTTGCATCACCCCAAAATTCCTTCTAGACCGCAACGGACGAACCCGGCTGCCGAACCATTCGGTGAATGGACGCTACACCGGGCGAGCTAGCGGACGTCAAAGGCCGTCGAACCTACTAGGGTCCTCTTAGGCAATTGGCGTATTTACATGAGCACTTTTCCGCTAGCCCTTCATTAATTGTGACGACGGAGGCACACTGTTGGAAGACATCACAGATACATCACCCTAATCTTGATCGTCTGAAATAGAAATTGATAAAGTAGAGTGACCCTGCGGGGAAAGGACCGGAGTGTCCAAATCCCCAACAACATACCGTGACATACGCTTCCCATATTGTCATCGAAATCATACGATACAGAACAGGAGTTAATGCGAGTACACTGACCACATATAGAATGATAATAAAGTCAGAGGAAGACTTCCTCTTAAAACAATTGATCAATATCCTTTCAATGTGAAAAGAAAACAAGTCCTGGTACTCGCACTAACCCCTGGCAATCAAAATACATAATAATAATATGATCCATTAATATAGAAAAAATAATTGAAATCAAAATATTTTGAAAAAATATTTTTTCAGAACAGCCCAAGTTTCTGAAAAGTAACGTTGAGCCCCAATGGATCCCAAGCCTAAGTGTGGACAAAAATTTTAAAAATATTTTAAACAATTTATTCAACACTTACGAACAATAATAATGTATCTAGTTATGATTAAAATAACATCAAGATATTATTTTTTAGAAATCCCCCCCTCACACAGAGGGCTGTTGTAAATGTAAACAATCAGTGTAAAAACACTAAAATAAGACTCCAGGCACCCAGGCCCGAAATCAGTTACCAAAAATACACTATCTGATGCAAAACAGAGACTTCCAGGGAAGAAACTGCAGAACATCAGATGGTAGATGCAGAACACAATGCCTAACCACCCGTAGGTGAAGACGTAAACATGGGGAAAGAACAGAATTCATTCTGTTATTCAGCTAAAACTCCCAAGAAAATTTAGTAATAATAATTACAAAAATTATGCCAAAAGCATTGGAGAATAGCAAGGGGGAACTTAAAGGACAGGGAGAGAGGAAAACACTTAAAAAACAGTGTAACTAAATAATCAGAATGACAACAAAATGGCTGCTGCCTTGAAAATAGGTAACTTAACATAATTTCATTAAAAAATTTTAAGTTACAGCCCTGATAATATTCTGTCACACATTCTTTTCCTCTCCTCCTTCTCTATCCTCCTTAGAATCACCATTTCACTAATATTTATGTGTCTGGCATCATTTAAACTGAGATTTATAAGCACAAAGATCAGTCAGATGTTAACTGATGAATAGCCAAACTTAGAAAGATTAATGGCGCCAATTTCGGAACGTCCTTGACACTGCGCATGCGCAGTAGGGGCGAAGTGTGGAGGGCCTTTCAGGACATGTTTTCTTTAGTTTTAGATGCAAATTTTGGGGATTGGGGGGCAAAATTTGTGTTTGGCCCTATATTTTAAGAGTTAGCACCAGCAGCTATGTCTGGGTCATTGGTACAGTATAAAAATACATAGGTTATGACCCCTCGTTTGAACGAGCTCGACGAGCTCGTTCCAACGAGGGGTCATAACCTATGTTTTTGAGACAAAAAATGAAAAAATAATGAAAATTAATTGGCGATTTTTTTAGAATAGTGCTGGCCGGTTTTGGCCATTATGTTGGGTAAAGGGTTAAAAGGCTTCATTTTCAATGGATGTGCTTCATATTCTCTTTGAAGTAACATTTTGTTGTTCATATATTAGGGCCCTGCGAATCACACAGTTTCAATTCGAATTAAATCTCGAATGGATTGGGTCAAATATTCAAAATCGAATCAAACCTTGAATCAAATTAGGCGCATCTTCAAGATGACCCATTTGGGGACTGTAAACCTTATTTGTTCCGACTGTGATAGTGCAAGTCTTGACCGATAAAATATTCCAACTATATCATCAAAGCATGCCTTTATCGACCTTGATGAAGGCATGCAGTGATGATGTAGTTGAAATATTGCCCAGCAAGGTTTCTAGTTCAAAATAGGAATGGCGTGAGAATTACTAGTACTAGGCACAGCACAGCGCAAGCTACTTGCATCAGAGCATCATCTACACTGTTTGGAAACCTTAAATTTTCTTCCAACAGAGGTAGTGACAAGTGAGACTGAAATTAAAAAGTGGCATATTTATGTTAATATAGTAAAAATTACATTCAGTCTTTATTTTCAGCATTATAAATTATACGTTTTGTAAGATGACATAGATGACGGATACCAAGCTATACTCCTGTGAAAAGATTTGAAAGGAAACAAATCGGGAAGCCAATTTTGAATCAAATCAAATAATAACTTAAGATTTGAAATTGAATCGAATCTTGAAGCTTCACAGGCTCTATCATATTAGGATATGCCCATTTACAGAGTTTGGCCTTTGTTTTTTGGGTTCATAACTCAAGAAATAGACAGAAACAAATGATCATTCCTTATACTTAAACTTCAGGGGCAATAAATTTAAACACTCTCTACTTTGAAGAGTTAAAATAAAAACCAGGTTGTATAATGCTTCTGAGTGATAACTGAATAAAAAGGCATAGCTTTCTAAACTTCTGTTTGAAATAATTATGCATTTCATTGAAACATGTTCTTGTGTCATTAAAGATCTTATTGACCAATGACCAGACATTCATCTATTGCATATAAACAAATTGAACATGGAATAAAAAGCATGATAAGAATTTCATTGTTTATTAAATTTCATTTTGAAAGTCTTTTTAATATGAGGAGATAAATATTAATTACTTTTCATGTTGAAACAATATGAGCGTGCAGGGGTTCTTTTCCATTCACCCTGTGCAACGTAATCTTTAAGACAGAAATTGGGGGGCCTAAATGCATTTTTTGGGGTTCATTGTGTTATGAAAAGAAAAAGAAGAAATAAAAAAAAAGTCAATCATTTTGCCTGAAATTGCATGAACAGAAAAAATGTTTAATTATATATACATGTACATTAAAAACACATATATCAAAAATGATGTACATCCATCTAATAATTTATTTTTGGTCAACAGTTACCCCGAATAATGTATTAAACTGAAATGATACAAGCAGTGGGAAGTAGCTTGACCTGCAGCACCTGCTAAGTTGACACAATTAAAAAAGCACTGAGAGAGAAAGCTTCTACTTACTGTGTAATAGTATATGATGCAACATGAGGACTGATAACTCCTGGGACAGTTTCCCACAATCCTCCTGTTTGTTGAAACTGGATAGTATAATTACGTAGCGGAGAATATCCATTAAAGCCATCTCGCCAACTTATAGTAATAGATCTAGCTTGTATATGGGAATGACCAATGGTTGGTTTCTTTGGACTCTCTGGCGGACCTGCAAGAAGTTTACAGACATTTCAATTAGGCTATTGGAAAAAAATTCTTGTTTCTCAGGCATCTCCCTCATCAATGAAAATGTGCTCCATTAATTTTTTTTTTACCTGAACATCTTTTCGATGAAACCATTTTTTACTCATGGGACTAAAAATTTAACAAACTATATTTTGTTTGACAAAGCTCACAGAGCTCTGTTAAACAAGATACAGTTCGTTAAAATTTGCAGTTGCTTTTTGGGAACTTTCACTGCTGAAAACATTGTTTTTCTCAAATTATAGTGTTGGGAGTTAAATTTCTAAAACATTTACTGGACTGTTTTGTGCTTTATCAAAGAAAAAAAAAAATCCTCCTTCCCAAATTATGAAGCTGGAGAAAAATGCCTGAGAAACAAGTAAATGTTTTTAACAGGCCTTATAAATATTTTTGTTTTGCTTAAAAGATGTCAAAAGTGTGCCATATCAAAATATGCCATGTCACAGGAATTCCAAATTATTTGAAAGGCTTTTTTCGTGTTTAGCTGATTATGAAAAAATGATTGAATTCTACTGGTTGTGTTGAATCTCAGATGCTAGCAGTAGATATGCATGGAATTGAAGTTTCTACTGACAGAAATGGAGATTCTAGTTTTTGCAAGTAGCTTCGGAGAAAACATTACAAAACATTTAAAGTTCCTAAGCTTAAGTGGATAAACAATGCAACTTATATAACAAAAATACAACAAATTATAACTAAAAGGAAATCTTGACCAAAGTTGAGGCAAACAATTACTATACGTGAAAATATTTTTCAAAGTTTTCCAATTACTTTTTCCAGGAATGTCCAACTTTCAAGTAATTTCTTGGTATTGAAAATTCAGTTTAAAAATCAAGAAATTTCAAGGAACTATACAAACACCAGACAATGGTTAGATTTTTGACACGGACAGTGTTGTCTGATCAATCAGTTGTTCTTTCAAAACCAGTCTTTCAATTTTGAGGTGATTTATTGCTCTTTAATTCCATCACACCCAGAATTTTTATTTCTTTCAAGAAGATAACAGTGCACCTCGGCTCCACCTAGCAAGTGATTAACCCTTTAAGGAATGAATAGACTACATCCTCATGCATAGTGTGCAAATTCTGTGGA
The DNA here is from genome assembly GCA_031216915.1 of Pictodentalium vernedei. Taxonomy (NCBI): domain Eukaryota; kingdom Metazoa; phylum Mollusca; class Scaphopoda; order Dentaliida; family Dentaliidae; genus Pictodentalium; species Pictodentalium vernedei. Next base: position 329,787,061 of record CM062297.1, on the reverse strand, counting down.
AGAAAACAAATTCAACAAAACCATATCATGTAACCCCTAATTGGAATGAGCTTATGGAGCTCGTTTTAACGAGCTCCATGAGCACGTTTCAATGAGGGAGCCATATGATATGGTTTTGTTGAAATTTTTCAAAGAATTTGGGGAAAAAAATTAAAACAGCGAATTCTGATATCAAGTGCTATGGGTAAAGGGTACATATCTGTTTGTGGGACATTGGTCAAATAACAGAATGTGTACTTGGAAATGTGAACAATATACTATAATATTGGAACGTTCCTTTTCATGTTCTATCGGTCGATAGTACCTGAGTTTGTGTGATTTCTGAAATAAAACCTGAAGCAGCGAAGCTGCTGAAGGTTTTATTTCAGAAATCACACAAACTCAGGTACTATCGACCGATAGAACATGAAAAGGAACGTTCTAATTATTTTATTATGCTGAACAAAATATGACTTTCATTGTTAAGCATTAACTGCAACAAGCCATCGATCTTGTAACAACAATGTAGTCGAATCCAAAAACATGACGTCATTTCGAACGAATGACGTCTCTTCGAAAATGACTTGTCACAAGTGCCGTCGCTTTGGGAGTTTCTTTATCAACAAATGCCAATGTTAACAACTGCATCATGCTGTTCGTGTTATAATTCATTGTTAATGCTTGTGTGAAAAGTGATTTAAATTAATGGAATATAAATTCATGTTTCTCGGACAACAGTTGATAGAATTAAGCGGAGTGAAACACAAGTCATAACTGAGACTCATATTCAGGATTCACTGAAGTGGTGAACAACACGTGAGTGAGTTTTTTAATATTTCTGATTCTTTTGAATGCATTGTTTGCAGTTAAAATTGAAAACACACCCACTGAAGGTGATATATTTGTTGGTAAGTTTGTGTCTACCGGTGTTGAAAAAGCTAAACGGACACAGCGTTTGGTGTTGAGAAATTCGACGCTGATCAATGGAAGTGGCACTTACATTTTCTTCGTTCTCTTGTCTCCAGGGAAAAACGTTCCGATAGTATCCGTGTTTTGCCCCAAAACTCCAGTACTATGACTTTTAGAAGGTATCAAATTAACCAATCACGGCTGATGTTACAAATGTGAGGCATAATAAAACAAATTATAAACTGTTGCATTCCAAGACTTCAAACTATTCAAACTTCATTTTCCGAGAATATGTATGTAAACAACATAATTTGATAAACATTAAAGGCTGTTAATCCTACCCACTGTCTCTTCCTGCATGCATTCCATTCAGAATCATCTGACTGACTTGTGACTCCCCAACTGAAGTGCATTTCGTGCATTGTGTACCAAATTCAATTAAATTTCATTAGTATTTGAAAATCTGGTAATATTTTTTGAATTTTTATTTACTGCGAACCAGTAGATTGAATGGTGCACAGATGTTCGCTGATGTTATTCTTGAAATTATACTCTCCATGCCAAGACTCAACAATAGTGCACTTCACACACATCAAATGTTAACAAGAAGTATACAGCACACCTCCCATTTTCAAAATTGAAAGACTGTCAAAACACATTATGACTTAGTTTTATTTACTTATTAGAAGAAAAATTGTTGTGCACTGCATCTGAAATGACTTGGAGTATAATAGCCAGTGTACTGAAATTATACTAGTTTTGAATTTCAAATGTGTCAACACCTGAGTTGTGGTTACGAACCATAACTAAAGATCCTGTAAAAATCAAATAACAACTTACTTCTGTTAATCATAGTTATAACAGACACTTCTGCTGTTACTCCCCAACCAACACTTGTCCTTGCTGTCACACTGAACACATATTCTGTCTCTCTAGTAAGATTAATGACTGTAAATTCTCTTGTCAATGGTCCTAGTGTGTTGTTGAATGGTATTGTGTCATTTTGGTCAGATTTTTTTCTATATGACACTCTGTAACCTTTTATAACACCATTTGGTTCCAGTGGAGGATCCCATACTACTTTTGCCATAGTGTAATCCACATCAGGAAAATATATTATTATTGGAGGACCAGGTACTGCAATTTTAGAAAATGAAAAAAAAACGATCATTTACACAATTACATTTCTTCCTGAGGTGATCACTGTCAACAAAGTATAGTACTGTGAATGTGAAATCAATCTTTTTCTCAATCAGATTATAACACACTAACACTTGTGGGTCAAGATTTCATTAATAAAATATTTTATCTATGGCCAACAAGAGATCTTTTGTTTCTCAGGCCATTTTTTGAAAATTGCATGTGGGCAGGTGTTTTTTAACTTTATTTTTGTAAATATTTCTTTGTCATCAAAAGTTCATGTTTTTAGTTTGTTTTATGTTTTAGGCTTCATAATCTACAGAATAGCATGGGGGTGGAGTATTCCGTCCCTTCAGAGCAAGAAGACTATGCAATCCAAAAGCATTGCAAAGCCTTGCTGCACTCAAGGGACAAATTCATCAATTTTATTAACTTGGGTAAAATATCCGACATAAAACATTTAATTTTTATATTTTCAAGTTTGCTTTGGTTATAAAAAGAGAGAATGTGGAAGCCAAAATGACTATGTGGGAGGGACTGAGAAACATATTTTTAACTTTTTTAGGCCTAACAACACGAACGTATTTCCCCCAATAGAAGTAAAAATGTCTAGACAAAATACAAATCTGTAATGAGGGTAGCAGTTCATTTATTGCCATGATTTTATTTCTATATATGCTTACCATGTGTAAAACATGAAGAATAAAACAAAGAAACAGACAGCTGAAACACAATAAACTTTAGCTGTTATAGTGCAAGTAGAACAATGAATGGGGATTACGTCAAGCACAGCACAAGAATGCAGTACATGATGTCATGATCCCCATTCATTCATAAAAATCAACTCAAAGCTGCTGAACGATAATAACCAATTCATCTTACAACATTCCTCCCTTTTTTGACTTGCTCACACACTGAAGGGACTGGGTACAAAATTTTATCTAACAATCATACAGATTTTGGCCTGAAAACCATGAGAAATGGTACGTATCACATAATGTGTTCCAATTCCGTATCATACAGACAACTCATTCTGATTCTGCATCATACAGACAACTCATTTCCAGGAATGCAATGGGTTATAATAACAGGTGAATGAATACATTCTATGTGTGTTTCAGATTCAGCTGATCGCTTACAAAACAAAACAAAATTCCTTACAGTAAGAGACAGAACTATTAATAATCATTGACCCCCCCCCCCCCCCCCAACACACAATAAATAGAAACTGTACAATTCAGTATTACACACTCGTAAATTCAAGTGTATCATCATAGGAAGTGACACTGAGAGTGGATAATTTGACAACACAACTTTGAAACTTGAAGTGACAGCGTTACTCATTGTTTGTTAGAGTGCACAGCAATATAGTTCCATAAAACATGGGTTTTTTTTTTTATCTTTTTCTCACCCAACATTATGTCCCAAAACTGTACTAATAATTTTGATTTAATCTGTTTATGTGATAGAATTGTTAGATCCAATTCTGGACACCACCTTGAATCCGATACAAATCACAGGACATGCACATTATCATGATAATCTGTATGTACCCAGTCCTTTCAGTGTGTGAATAAGTTAAACAAGAGGCCCCAGGGGGCCTGAGGGCGCTCAACTGACATGGTAGCCTAAATATCAACCCAGAGAATTGATTTCAACAAGTTGCATCTGCTCCTCCTAAGAAAAGCTTATACCAAATATCCAAAGATTCTGACCAGTGGATCTAAAAAGAAAGAAGATTTTTAAAGAATATTCCTCATATTGAACTAAGTTACAATTCGGACTCCCACAGGGAGCCCATATATGAACCCAGGAACTTGGCTTTAACAAACTTGAATCTCACCCCCCTAAGGATGCTGCACACCAAATATCAAAACATTCCGACGGCTGGATCTGAAGAAGAAGATTTTTGAAGAAATTTCCTCAAATTGCACGAAGTTAAACTTCAGGCTCCAATAGAGAGCCCAAATACCCACTCATGGACCCGATTTGTACAAACTTGAATCTGACCCCCCTATAGATGCTGTATACCAAATATGAAAGCATTCTGACTGGTGGATCTGAAGAAGATTTTTAAAGATATTTCCTCATATTACACTAAGTTAAAATTCGGGCTCCTCTAGGAGCCCAATTATTAACCCAGGGACTCGATTTGAACAAACTTGAATCTGCCCCCTATAAAGATGTTATATACCAAATATCAAAAGATTCTAAATGATGGTTCTGGAGAAGATTTTTTTAATTTTAAAAAAAAAATTATGGGTGCTACCAGAGTAATGTCCCTTGTGGTGCCCCCTGTGGACGCGGAAAGTTTATTTTTACAAACTTGAATTGACATAGGATAAGGAACATGCACACCAAATTTGGTTCAGTAGTTTGGGAGGAGAAGTCGATAATGTAAAGTTCACGATGGATGACGACGGATGGCAAGTGATAAGTTAAGCTCCCTTCGGTGAGCTAAAAAAAACAGGTAAAATTTATTTATAGTGTTGCAGGCATGTCATTTTCAAAATTGAAGGATGGCCATAATCACCCTCCTTAATTAAGCCCAGGGGCATCTCGGTCGTGTCTTAACCGAGCTAAGGAGGACCACTGATGGCTATTCTGTCATATCATTCATGTTTGTATAACTTCCATCGGGAATCCTATAATTAATGCTATTATATCTGTAATTAGTCAAGTAATGTGTTAAAATTTCAAGTGTTAGGTAAATAAGAGAAAAAAATTATAGCTTGCAAAAATCTAACTAAAGTGCACAAAAAAAACACAAAACTTGTGTTATCAGAAAAGTTAAAAAATTTATAGTAATTTATATATTTTTTATACTTACCAATGACCCAGACATAGCTGGTGCTAACTCTTAAAATATAGGGCCAAACACAAATTTTGCCCCCCAATCCCCAAAATTTGCATCTAAAACCAAAGAAAACATGTCCTGAATGGCCCTCCACACTTCACCTCTACTGCGCATGCGCAGTGTCAAGGACGTTCCGAAATTGGCGCCATTAATCATTCTTATAACCAGTGCCTGGTAAGCGCTATGTACTCAGCGGGGAAGTATGAGTTCCCAACTCCTGGGAGGGCCATCCCCGTCTGGGTCATTGGTAAGTATAAAAAATATATAAATTACTATAAATTTTTTAACATTTTTATACTGTACCAATGACCCAGACATAGCTGAATAGTAAAAAGGCTGGAGGGCCGAGGACATAGAGCAAGTTGGAATACGCTCAATTATATAAAATAGAGTCATCCCCTGTAGGGAAAAAGAAGTATTAGGCCTTACATGTATCTTTCTTATTTATGATAAATTAGAAAGATACAACACCTTCCAAAATTGAGCATCATACATCCATGTACTCTATTAATATCTAGTATAATCCATATACTAATAATTTTTAAAGTAAGCTAATAAATAAAGTAAGTCTAGAGAATAGAGACTCTTTATACTCCTTAAAAGTGCCTGAGGATTGTATAATAACGTCTGTTTGACACATGCTATATTCAAAAGCTATAGTTTAAAAACTAAGATCTGAATGAATTTTTAAAACATAAACTTCTCACTAAAAAGCCATCCCAATAACAGCTCAGAATTACTAACTCCGGAGGAGGTATCCCCTTGTTTTCATAGTAAAACAGGTGACCCAAGGGAACACCCTCTCCCCCCCCCCCCTTTTTCTTGCCCTGGGTCAAATAGCCCAGAGCGAAGAGGGCAGCAGAACAGAGTCACTGCCGAAACAGACAGCCTACCTAGCTATAGTAGCAACTGTTAAGTGAATGACATTCTGAGCAGTAGATAACAGACCTAACAATAGAGGCCTCCAGAAATGGACTCGATATTTCTGAGATAAAAATTCATGAATGTGCATGGCTGAGCGCAATGAGCAGCCTTCAAAAATCTATAATAGCGACACTATTAAAGTAAGCCCAAGATGTAGAAGAACTCTTACTTCATGAGCCGAAATCTGAAGCACAACTGCTGAGTCAATGATATACCATAAGCAGTATCGATAGTTAATTGAATCCATTAGCAATAGAATGGAGCATAACGTCCTTCTATTAGGCATCAAAGACAGAAGAAGCTTACGTCCGTAGTAATAAACAGATATCTGTTTATAAATACGTAAACTCTAACCGGACAGAGTAAAGGCCTATGCCCGTACGAAGATGGAAGGACCTTAATAACAATAGGTTCCGGATATTTATTAGGAGCCTGACTCTTAACCAAAAATCCAACCTAGTGATTCCGAAACTACGAAAGTGAGAATCATCCACCGATAGTGCATGAAGCTCACTGACTCTTCAGTAAAAGAGAAGCCAACAGAATTACTGTCTAAAAGGTCAGAATTTGAAAACTACTGTTTCCAGAGGCTCAAATGATTACTTAGCTAAATAAGAACCGAAGTTAAATTCCGTATAGAAATTTAATCTAATGATTCTAAGTCTACTTATCGAAAAGTAACTAACTCACTTAAAGAGACATAAGACTCAATTGTAAACTACCATAGAGTGCATAGGTATGAGATAACATAGACCCATAACCTTAATAGTAATAGGCTGCAGAAGATCTTGTCAAACAAGTATACTAGAAAGTTGCAATGACTAGTATGGAGGGATCAACGATATCAACATAGTGATCCCTACACCAACGATGGAAGAGCCTCCACTTTAGCTGCATAGTATAGCAAAGAAGAGGTTTTCCTACTGTAAGAAATCGCATCCAAAGCTCGTCCAGTACAATGCTTACAATGCAAGAAGGACCACACAACGGAATACGTGAAGGTTGAGACCTTACGGGTTGTGAAGAAGATGACACGATTTTCCCCAGCGAAAGAAGATCCTCTCATGGAGGAAGTTTTCGCGTTAAGTCCCACAGCAGACATCTGAGTAAATTTACCCACGGTCTCTGTGAAGACAGAGATGCTATCAACAGAAATGTATTGTGGTTGTTTATCTTGACAATACTTGCTGAAACAACAGCGCAGGAGGATACGCATATCCTATCATTCCGTCCTATTAGATCAATAGAGCGTTAACAACATAAGCTCAGAGATCCGGACATGCAAACACATACGTCTGCAATTGATTAGCAAGTTGTGTCGTAAATAAATTATCATTGGGCGCTCCCATTGATAGCAAATCTGATTGAATACTTGTTTGTTGAGAGTCCATTCTGACGGCAACAAGCGACCCATAAGTGAAAGGGAGTCCGGTAATATAATCAGACGACCCGGAATATGACGGACCGAAGCAGAACTTGGTGTACTATAACAAACAGAAGGATTCTTTCCGTTAAATTGAATAACGGAATCGAATGAGTGCCTCCCTGGTTCCGGAGATACGCAAGTACTGTCGTATTATCGGACAGGATTTGGACATGCGTTTCTGAATAATGTTCATCCAATGACATAAAGCAAGCCTAAAAAAACATTATTCCGTGGAAGATAAGTGCTTGCCTAGAGACTGCGGAACCCAAAGACCCTGGCACTTCGAATCCGTTGGGATCAATATTGTATCCCAACCTGTTTGACTGGCAACCGTCATAATAATAAAACTCGGATCCGGCAACTGCAGTGGTACTCTCTGAGTCAACAACCGAATGTTTGCCCCAGTCTGAATCTCTTGCTACACTAGATAGACAAGAGAACGTGTAAATTGAGCAATTCATGGATTGCTGAAAAGTTGCCATCGAAGAGAAGCTTCTCCAAGACCGAAGTGACTCTGAGAGAGTTCTTCACCTTACTATCCACGTGCGTGGATGTAGCTAGGGCTGCGTCACGTCTAACCAACTCCAGGTTGCCAATGAAGGGCGGAGTTATACGTGGACAAACTACTGCCCTCGAAAGAAATCACATTAAGGATCATATTTCGGAATTCTTTCTCTTGAAGACGTAATGATAACGCCTCAGTAAGGTGGATTATGTATGATAAAACGTCTAAGTTAAGTCTATTAGACATCATTGTCGTTTCCAACATAGTGGTTGGAAAAGACATAAACGGCGAAAAAGATAATTTCCAGTCTTTAACCCCACCGTCTAGATGCATATGAACTCTCGGTATGCCCTGTTCTGCCAAAATAAATTATTCCTAGAAATGATAAAAGGCAGAATTGAGCATTGCGGACAAGAAACTAAACTATCATGCTTGGTAGCAGGCTTATATATATATAGCGTCGATAAATAATACAAATGTTCTAATGACAATATTGGACTGTGTCGGTAAGTCAGGGACAATGTCCCTGAACCGATCCAAAATTCCGTGTCCAATGACGCTATAAGTCTCTTATCCAACAACGCAGCAATGTAGTCCGAAGGAACAACCACTGGAAGATAATGCCGGAAGAAATGTATGGCAGCTTCCGTTGTTCCGAAAGGGAAAACTCGAAATCGTCCGAATCCCTTTCGCCATCCTGTCGGACCCTATAAAGCATTCAGTCGTCCGAACCTGATGCAACAGCGGAGCGCCGTCGGATAATTCTTGATTCGACCGAGAAACTGTCGATTGCTGGGATGCTGCGAAAAACTGTGCTAACTTGGATAGCACGTCCGTCACTGAGGCCTGTGGAGAAGCGGTCTTACGATGCATTGCCGCTGGAAGCTCCGTGATCGTTACCCCGTGCATACTTCTATTATGCGAGCGAACGGAGTGTATAGGCCTCGTGTCCCTTGGCTACCGGATGGCGTGACCTGTTCGTCGTGGAATCACTGAATGACGAAACTGGTCGGATACTCGAGGTCACGTAGCCAATGTGCGGTCGTGTGCGCTGCTGTGAGGATGAGGAAGCGTTATCGACAGTCTCTCTGACTGTCAATATAACGGAGCGGACATATGCTCCGAATGCGAAATATCTGAACCACAACATGCAGTCCCCTATGTTGTTGTACGAGAGAGGGACCTCTCTCGCTCACAGCCCGGACGGACCTGGACAAGCCAGGAACTGGACTAACAGGCTTCCTCCGATCTGTCCTCAATCCGTCGTCACTGGGTGAGTACTAAAGTTATTATAGTGCTCGCATCACCCAAATCTCCTTCCTACACCGCAACGGACGAACCCGGCTGCCGAACCATTCGATGAATGGACGCTACACCGGGTGAGCTAGCGAATGTCACTCCGTCGATCCTACAAGGGACCTCTTAGGTGATAGACATATTCCATGAGCACTTATTGCCGCTAGCTCTTCATTAACTATGACGACAGAGGCACACTTTGAAAGACATCTCCGTAACTTTGCGAACAAGAAACCCGAAATGCTTGGTAATAGCAAGCATATAATAATATATATAGCGTCGTTCAATAATTCGAAAGTTTGTGTGACATTATTGGACTATGTCGGAACTGAGGGACGATGTCCCTGAACCGAACCAAAAATTTCTAAGTCCACCGACGTTATCAGTTTCTTATCCGGCATCGCAGCATACTGGTCCGACGAAAGAACCTGTAGAAGATAAAGTCAGATGACATACACAACAGCATATGTTGTTAAGAAAGGGAAAGCTCGAAATCCTCCGAATCCCTTTCGGTATCCCGTCGGACCGGATGAAATTTTTCGGACGTCCGTACCTGCTTCCGCGGAGCGTCCCGACCCAGCATCGTCGGATAATACACAGATTCAGTTGTTGCTGGGATGCTGCGATAAGCTGTGGTATTTGGGATAGCACGTCCGTCACCGAGGCCTGTGCAGTAGCGGTCTTATGATGCATTGCCACCGGAAGCTCCGTGTACGTTGACTCCCGCACATTTTCTTATGCGAACGTCCGGAGTATGCAGGCCTCGTGTCCCTGGCTACCGGATGGTGTGACCTGGTCGCCGATGATTCTCTGACTGACGAAGCTGACTGGATATCCGAGGTCACGTAGCCAAGAGCGGTCGTGTGCGCTACCATGAGAATGAGGAAGCCTTATTGACAGTCTCTCCGGACTGACTATATGTCGGAGCGTCCCGAGCGGCAGACGTATGCTCCGAATGCGAAACATTTTGTACCACAACATCTGGGGCCAGATGTTGTTGTACGAGAGAGGGGCCTCTCTCGCTCGCCGTCCGGATGGACCTGGACGAGCTAGGAACTGGACTAAAAGGCTTCCTCCGTTCTCCCTCTAATCCGCCGTCACTCGGTGTGCATTTGGTTGATTTATAGTGCTCACATCACCCCAAAACTCCTTCTAGACCGCAACGGACGAACCCGGCTGCCGAACCATTCGATGAATGGACGCTACACTGGGCGAGCTAGCGGACGTCAAAGGCCGTCGAACCTACTAGGGTCCTCTTAGGCAATTGGCGTATTTACATGAGCACTTTTCCGCTAGCTCTTCATTAATTGTGACAACGGAGGCACACTTCTGGAAGACATCACGGATACATCACCCTAATCTTGATCGTCTGAAATAGAAATTGATAAAGTAGAGTGACTCTGCGGGGAAAGGACCGGAATGTCCAATTCCCACTAACATACCGTGACACACGCTTCCCATGTTGTCATCGAAATTATCACATACAGAACAGGAGTTAGTGCGAGTACACTGACTACATATAGAATGATTATAAAGTCAGAGGAAGATTTCCTCTTATTACAATTGACCAAAATCCTTTCAATGTGAAAAGAAAACAAAGTCCTAGTACTCGCACCAACCCCTGACAATCAAAATACATAATAATATGATCCATTAACATAGAAAAAATAATTGAAATCAAAAAATTTTGAAAAAATATTTTTTCAGAACAGCCCAAGTTTCTGAAAAGTAACATTGAGCCCCAATGGATCCCAAGCCTAAGTGTGGACAAAAATTTTAAAAATATTTTAAACAATTTATGCAACACTTACGAACAATAATAATGTATCTAGTTATGATTAAATTAACATCAAGATATTATTTTTCAAGAAATCCCCCCTCACACAGAGGGCTGTTGTAAAAGTAAACAATAAGTGTAAAAACACTAGAATAAGACACCAGGCACCCAGGCCCGAAATCAGTTACCAATAATACACTATCTGATGCAAAACAGAGACTTCCAGGGAAGAAACTGCAGAACATCAGATGGTAGATGCAGAACACAACGCCTAACCACCCATAGGTGAAGACGTAAACATGGGGAAAAGAACAGAATTCATTCTGTTATTGAGCTAAAACTCCCAAGAAATTTTAGTAATAAAATTACAGAAAATATGCCAAAAGCATGGGAGAATAGCAACAGGGGGCTTAAAGGAAAGGGAGAGAGGAAAACACTGAACAAGCAGTGTAACTTGATAACAAGAATGACAACAATATGGCTGCTGCCTCGAAAATAGGTAACTTAAGATAATTTCATTAAAAAATTTTAAGTTACAGCCCTGATAATTTTCTGTCACCCATTTTCCTCTCCTCCTTCTATATCCTCCTTAGAATCACCATTTCACTAATATTTATGTGTCTGGCATCATTTAAACTGAGATTTACAAGCACAAAGATCAGTCAGATGTTAACTGATGAAGGGCCAAACTAAGAATGATTGATGGCGCCAATTTCGGAACGTCCTTGACACTGCGCATGCGCAGTAGAGGTGAAGTGTGGAGGGCCATTCAGGACATGTTTTCTTTGGTTTTAGATGCAAATTTTGGGGATTGGGGGGCAAAATTTGTGATTGGCCCTATATTTTAAGAGTTAGAACCAGCTATGTCTGGGTCATTGGTACAGTATAAAAATGTAGATATGGAGTACAACCCATCAAATAAAAATTTTGTGGGAAAATGTGCACAGACAGGCAGGAAAGTGTTTTAGACCCGTTTTCTCAGTACTTAGGTGAAAATAATATTAACCCAGTACACAAATGTCGAAATATAAAAATTTCAAGCTGCAAATTTTTCCTGTGATGCAACTTGGAATTTAACCAATTATCTCTTAACTGGCAGAGTATTTTCAAGATATTTTCCATCAAATCAAGTCATGACTGCTATGAAGCAGCCATGCCTGAATTTGATGAAAAATTAATCTAAATGTGACACAAGAAATCATTGGTGAAAAAATCCATTCAATTTACAGGAGAAAAATATGATTAAATGTATCCAAATTATACTTATTTCAGTGACTAGGAAAACCTTGTGCAGGGCAGGAAAATCCACCAGCAGCATGTGAAGAGTTAAATCTTGTTTGACAGAGCTTATTGTGCTCTGTTAACACTCTGCACACAGATGTCTAAATATCAAAATTTCAAGAAGAAATATTTTCCCAAAAACCAACTCAAAATTTAACCAATTTAATCTTGTTTGACAGAACTTATTAAGAACTGAACCTCCACCTAAAACCTGATTTGCTCCATTGTACAAGTGACTAATTTTCAGCTTCCTACTGGAATATCTCTCAGCAGTAAACAATGAGTGAAGACCTCCTGCTCCCCATTGTAATATCTGATAGCAGTGAAGAAATGAGTGAAACCTTACCATCTTCAAATGTTGTAGCGGAGACTTGACTGCTGAGAACACCATCTCCCATTCTAGTATAAGCCAGTACTGCTACTTCATATGTAACAAATTTCCGCAAACTAATCAGCTCAGCTGTTCTCAATGCACCGCCTTCAAAGGTTTCAAACTCAGCATCAATTGATTCTTCAGTGGACTGATATTTTATCTAGAAAAACAAAATAATTGACTAGTTTCAACCAATTTCTTGGATGTTCTATGGACTTACTTTCTTCCTGAATTGGTTATATATAAAATCCAACCTGAGGCTCAAGTGTGTCTGAAATGCTCACCTGGGTCAAGTTGTCTACAAGGAATAAGGGTATTAATGCTGAGGGATCAGAAAGATGGAGGCAGAAAGAAAGTGTCACTTTGTGCATATGTGCGCATTCCAATGACAATTACCAAGGCTACACAAAGTAGATCTTCTGTTTTTTGTAAAATTGCAAGTGGGTGGGCATTTTTTTATAAGGTCTGAGCCGCAAACCTCAGACGATGTTACCGTCAATTCATCACAATAGCTTATAATGTTGAAAAACGACAAAAGGGCTTCCCTCTGAAAGGACCACCTTGGTTGGTTAAATGTTGGGTTGAAATTCTGGAAGCCATCAGTTGTGTGAAGAAATGGAGCTAAATGGTATTCAACAAGGACATGATTGAGTACAGGCAGCCAACAATAAAATAAAAACATACTCATGTTGTCTCTTTTAGTGGACTTTCACCACAAGCACTGGTTACTGGGTCCTGTTTTACCAGTAAAACTGAGCCTGTTTACTATACTATGCAAGCACTGCCTCAATGCCCAGAGGGAAAAATATTGAGTAGTTTAAGAATTGTTTTTGAAAGTGGGCATCCACAGTTCATGTCAGCTAAAGGGTTAAAAAGCCTGAATTTGAAAAAAAAAAATTGGTGAAATACTGTGAAAGAGTAACAACTGGTTCAGAATTGTTCTTGACCCAGATAATATGCTATTTTCTTATGTATAAAACATTGGTTCAAAGTTGTTGTGCACCATTTTAGGAGATAGATTCGGCACCCTCTTTGCCTCCTTGGGGCCTCTTGTTTTAGATAAAGGTTCAAAATAAACATTTGAGGCCAAATAAAAAAATAAATTTGGTTCTTGAGCAATTTACATTTTAAATCAATGAGGGTGGGAGGTTTTTATTTTTATTCTTTATGTATTTTCATTTTATTTTTTGTTTACTGGTTGATTGCTGGAAGCCCACAATTGAGGTCCATTTTATGTGCAGGTACAACAACTTTCATTTTCTGTGGTTCACATTATCTTTGAAGTGAATTTTTTTTATCTGTATGGATGGCAACACCGTGACTCAGTTGTTAAGGCATTGGACTTTAAACTGAAGGATCCATGTTTCAAACCCCACCAGAGGTTACTGTGTTGTATTCATGGGCAAGGCACTTAATCCTGTTTATGTGAGTGCATGGCGGCATTGTGTACTAATGCATACTCCAGATCAATGATGCACTTGTCTTCCACCAATGCTAACCCTACAGGTGCATAGTTAGTACATTGGAGAGTCTGACCGTTGCTTGTTGCCATTCAGTGGTTCTCTCCAGGTTCACTGGCTTCATGCACCCAAAAAACTATCAGGCACGATGTGGCCCAGGATTTTCAAAGTGCTGTGAAAACCCCAGTAACAAAAATAAAAACATTGTTAACTGGTGGAGTGCTAGATGTCACTATAAGGGCTCTACTGAAAAGTGCTGAAAGCCAATACAGTGGCTTTAAACTGTTTGCACTAATTTGTTGTTGGCTCAGCAGTGGAAGAAAAATATTAATATAAAATTGTTTTGTAAACTCTCCAATAAATTGCAACAAAACAATTATTTATGAGCAACAATTTGCTAAACTAAGGCTCCTTTCACTAGTAGTGTGATATTCTTTAACCCTTTACCTAACATGAAAAGCAGACAACACTTAAAAAAAAATTCTTGAATAACTAATTTTTTTCATTTTTTGTCTCAAAAAGATAGGCTATGACCCCTCATTGGAACGAGCTCAATGAGCTTGTTCCAATGAGGTGTCATAGCCTATGTTTTTGAGACAAAAAATGAAAATATAATGAAAATTAACTGGTGATTTTTATTCTTGAATAACTAATTTTTTTCATTTTTTGTCTCAAAAACATAGGTTATGACCCCTCATTGGAACGAGCTCAATGAGCTTGTTCCAATGAGGTGTCATAACCTATGATTTTGAGACATAGGTTAAATAAGTTATGACCCCTCATTGGAACGAGCTCAATGAGCTTGTTCCAATGAGGTGTCATAACCTATGTTTTTGAGACAAAAAATGAAAATATAATGAAAATTAATTGGTGATTTTTTAGAATAGCACTGACCGGTTTTGGTTATTACTTTGGGTAAAGGGTTAAAAAAAATACTTGCATTACAAATGACCATTGAAAAGTAATGCAGCACTCCACAAGTTACACATAAACATACCTTGTATCCTAAAATCTGTCCATTTCGATCCATGAATGGCACTTCACCCCAAGAAACATTTATGCTGGTAGAGGAAAGTGGACTCACTTGGATATCTGTTGGTCCTGCACTGGGTGCTAGGAGATAAAAAGAAAATTTAACCTTTTAGAAAAAAGATGTCAGAGATTCCATACCTGAGCAAACACAATTCAAGTGTCAGTACTACTGAAAAATTTTAAAGTTTGAAAATGATTTAAAAAGGATGTCAGTAATTTTAGCCTTTGAAAGAAGCTCTGACACTCGAAAATTTATTCTGATGTTGATAGGAACACAACTGTAACGTTACCAGTATTTTCTAAAGGCTCTGCTACAATACTTAATAAATCTGTCAAACTTTCTGCCTTGTCACTATAAGTATCTGAGAAATGTTGAATCTGAAAAAACATTCAGCATATTCAACAATTTAAGGTTTTGGTAAATAATCTTGAAGAAGTTCAAGACAATCTGGGGTCATGGCTTCAAATTCAAGGAGATTAAAAAAGAAACCATTTGAAAAATTGTTGACTCTGGGTAAATTTGCAAGTCAAATTCCAAGAACCTTGGTAGTTGTTTCTAGACAAGTCTTGGCTGCCTGTATTGGCAGCCAACACTTGCCTAGAAACCACTGAAAAGCCACTAGGATATAGACTGATATAGACTGATAAAGTGTACATATGAAAATGATCTGAACATTGCATGGTAGATTTGCATCAATTAAAATGAGCTGGCATGATGAAATAAAATGCACAAAGAGGGTCAGGATTGTCGATGATACTGCCAATGAATGGTAGAGTGTTGGAAGCCCATATTTGGGCTCAATTTTAAAGTGTGGGTATCACAACTTAAGGTTGCATATTCTCTGCATGTGGTTCACATCATATTTGAGGTGAATGTATTTCATGTGTATGGAATTACCATGTTAGAATTTAGGGTGGAGCGTCTTGAGACACACTCCCATAAATTTTAACAAATCAAAGACATGAGAACAAATTTTGGTAACCAAGAAACTTTTTACCAGTTAAATTCCTCCAAATTAGGCTATTAAAAAAAATTCTTGTTTCTCAGTCACCTCCCTCCTCATAAAAAATCTGCCTCATCACATTTTTTTCCACCTGGAAATCTCTTCTATGACACTATTTTCCACTTGTAGGACCAATTTAAGCAACTATGTACCATGTTTGACAGAGTTCAGAGAGCTCTATCAAACAAGATATAGTTGGTTAAGTTCTCACTGCTGAAAACATTGGTTTGCCACATAATAGTGTAAGTAGTTAACTTTCTGATTCCAACTATTTTCAGAACTGTATTGTGAATAAACAAGAAAAAAAAAGCCTCCCTCCCCCATCATGAAATTGAGGAAAAATTGTCGGAGAAACAAGAAAATTTTTTTACAGGCCTTAGTGATGGTAAATACCATGCACCAAATTAGGCTAATTGTACAATTGTTCCCAATTTATGCAGTGTTTAACCCCTGCACACTCATGTCAAAATGTTAAAAAATTTATAGTAATTTATATATTTTTTATACTTACCAATGACCCAGACTTAGCTGGTGCTAACTCTAACAAAACCAGGGCCAAACACAAATTTTGCCCCCCAATCCCCAAAATTTGCATCCAAAACAAAAAGAAATCATGTCCTAAAGGACCTCCATACTACGCCTCTACTGCGCATGCGCAGTGACGCAGACATCCCGAAATTGGCGCCAATTATCATTCTTACTGGCAGTGCCTGGTCAGCGCTATGTACTCAGCGGGGAGGCAAGAGTTCCCAACTCCAGGGAGGGCCATCCCCGTCTGGGTCATTGGTAAGTATAAAAAATATATAAATTACTATAAATTTTTTAACATTTTTATACTGTACCAATGACCCAGACTTAGCTGAATAGTAAACAGGCTGGAGGGCCTAGGACATAGAGGAAAATCCAATAAGCTCAACTATATAGTAAAGAGGTAACCCCTTAAGGAGAAAAGGAGTATTAGGCTTTACATGTATCTTTCTTATTTAATATTAAATTAGAAAGATACACTACCCTTAATAATTGAGCACAATAACATTCATGTTCTCTATTAACATCCAGTATAACCCTTATACTAATTATTTTTAAAGCAAGCCAATAAATAAAGTAGTCCAGAGAATTGAGACTCTTTATAGTCATTTAAAAGTGTTCGAGTATTGTATATTAAAGCCCGTTTGACACTTGACATATACAAATGCTTCACACCGAGCTACACTTTAAAAATAAGACATGAATGAATTTAAACATTAATATTACACTTTAAAACCATCCCGGAAGCGACTCAGAAATACTGAATTGGAGGAGGCATTCCCTTGCTTTTCACTATAAAGCAGGTGACCTAAGGGAACACCCCCCCCCCCCTTCCCCTTGCCCTGGGTCAAATAGCCCAGAGCGAAGTGGGCAGCCGGACGGAGTCACTGCCGGAACAGAAAGCCTGCATAACTATAGTTGCAACTGTTTAGTGGACGACATTCTGAGCAACAGATAACGGACCTAAACAATGCAGGTCTCCAGAAATGGACTCAATATTTCTGAGATAAAAATTCGTAAATGTGGATGGCTGAGACCAAAAAGCAGCCTTCATTAAATCTGTAATAGCAACACTATTAGCATAAGCCCAGGAAGTAGAAAGAGCTCTTACTTCATGAGCAGAAATCTTAAGCACAGACTGCTGAGAAGAAGATAAATCTTCATAAGCAGTACGGATAGTTAACTGAATCCATCTAGCAATAGAATGGACTGAAATGTCCTTTCTATTAGGCATCAAAGACAGAAAGAAACGTTTCCGTCCCTTTCTGATAAACTGAGATCTCTGTTTATAGATACGTAGTGCTCTAACAGGACAGAGTAAAGGCCTACGCCCGTCTGAAGACGGAAGAGCCTTAATAACAATAGGTTCCGGATATTTATTAGGAGCCTGATTCTTAGCTAAAAAACCCACATTAGTAGTGAAGGTGATAGTGTTCCCAACACTACGATAATGAGAATCATCCACCGATAGTGCATGAAGCTCACTGACTCTTCTAGCAGAAGAGAAAGCTAAGAGAAAAGCTGTCTTATAAGATAAGAATTTGAAATCTACTGTCCCAAGAGGTTCAAATGGCTTTTCCTTCAATTTAAGGAGAACCCAAGCTAAATTCCACTTAGGAATTAATCTAAGAGTTCTGGGTCTATTTATCGAAAAGTTTCTAACCAACTTCGATAAAGAGACATTAGATCCAATTTGTAAACTATCATGATGTGCATAGGTATCAGATAACATAGATCTATAACCCTTTATAGTAACAGGCTGCAGTTTGATTTCGTCAAACAAGTATACTAGAAAGTTTGCAATGTCTGGTATAGAGGGATCGAATATATCTACAGAATGATCCCTACACCAACGACGAAAAACCTTCCACTTAGCCACATAGTTTAGCGAAGAGGAGGTCCTCCTACAGTTAGAAATCGCGTCCACTGCTCGTCCTGTAAAGTGCTTTGCCATGCAAGAAGGACCGCACAACGGAAAAACGTGAAGGTTGAGACCTTGCGGGTTGTGATGGAGTTGGTGCGATTTCCCCTGCGAAAGAAGATCCTCCCGTGGAGGAAGCTTCCGCGGTAGGTCCCACAACAGACACCTGAGTAGATTTATCCACGGTCTCTGTGGCGAGAGAGATGCTACCAACAGAATCTTGCATTGAGATTGTTTTATCTTTAGCAATACTTGTTGAATTAACGGCGCTGGAGGATACGCATATCCTATCATTCCGTCCCAAGGGATCGACAGAGCGTCTACTGCAAATGCTCTTGGATCCGGACACGGAGACACATACGTCTGCAACTGATTGTTGAGATGTGTCGCAAATAAGTCTATCATTGGCCGTTCCCATTGGTAGCAAATCTGATTGAATACTTGTTTGTTGAGAGTCCACTCCGACGGCAACAAGCGACCCTTTCGTGAAAGGGAGTCTGCTAGCACATTCAGACGACCCGGTATGTGACGGACCGAAAGAAGAACGTGATGTTCTAACGCAAACAGAAGGATTCTTTCCGTTAGATTGAACAACGGAACTGAATGAGTGCCTCCCTGATTCCGTATATACGCCACTACTGTCGTATTGTCGGATAGGATTTGGACATGAGCATCGTGAATAATGTCCATCCAGTGACGTAACGCAAGCCAAATTGACATCATTTCCTTGATGTTTATGTGCTTGCACAGGAATTGCGGATCCCAAAGACCCTGGCATCTCGAATCCGTTGGGATTAATGATGCACCCCAACCTGTTTGACTGGCATCCGTCATAACGGTAAAACTCGGATCCGGCAACTGCAGCGGAACTCCTTGAGTTAACCACTGAATGTTTGCCCAAGTCTGAATCTCTTGTTTCACTTGATCTGACAAGAGAACGTCTACATCGAGGGAATGAATTTTCACACTCCAATTCTGAGTCAGGAAAATTTGAAGAGGACGTGTGCGTAACCGCCCCATCGGAATGAGATCCGCGGCGGCTCCGCACAGACCTATCAGTCTCATAAATTCTCTCGCCGTGACTTTGTCTGCGTGCAGACAATAGCGAGCGTAACAACTGACTAATTTCGCTCTGGTTAACGGCAGACGAACGAGATTGTTGTGCGTCTCGAAGCTCATTCCCAGATGAGTGAATGACTTGGACGGCACCAGATCCGACTTCTCCTCGTTTACTATAAAACCGAGACGTCGGAGCAATAGAAGAAGATTCTGAACATCGTTCTGAAGCGTTAACTCGTTGCCGTACCTCTGAAGAATGTCGTCCAGGTAGGCCGACGTTATCGCAGACGAATGAGCTCGGAAGTAGATCATTACCGAGTTCATTACCCGAGTGAAAGCCCAGGGTGCTAGATTCAATCCGAAGCACATCGCCCGGAATTGATACACCACTCCTAGGACTGCGAAGCGTAGATACTTTCGGAATGTCGGATGTACCATGACGTGAAAGTACGCATCTTTGAGATCTATGCTCGTTGCATAATCGTTCACCCAAATACTCGCTCTGACCGATCAAATCGTCTCCATATAAAACTTCGGAGCGACGATCAGCTTGTTTATCCAGCTCAAATCTATGACTGGACGGAACGAGCCGTCTGGTTTCGGAACCAGAAACAGATGGCTGTAGAATCCCGGAGATTCCTGGTTTTCTACGACCTCTACCGCGTTCTTCATTAAAAGAGACTGCACCTCTGATAACAGAGCGTCTCTTTTCTGTGGATTTGACGGAAGATGAGTCCACTTTGGACTTCGAGTTAATGGAGGCTTTCGTTTGAAGGATATCTTTAGACCTTCCGAAGTCACTCCTCTCACCCAAGGGTCGTCCGTAATCGACGCCCACTCTTGTGAAAAGCTCGACAACCTTCCGCCAACCGGAACGCGATAGAGGTTTAAGCCATCACCTCCTGGACCTGCGAGGCCTGCGGTAGGAGAAACCACGTCTTCCACGACCCGCACCTCGCCTCGTCGACCTCGGGGCGTCCGACCGATTGTCCCGGTCTGAAGGACGTCCTGAACGAGAGTCGCTATCCTGACGGTCTCTCGAATAAGACCAAGAAGACGCACCGGAACCTCTATAGGAACCTCTCTTGGGCGCATTAGACCCAGAAGTGCCTGTCTTATTCGTGTCTGTTGTATCCGACTTCTTAGGAGCAGATCTGAACAACAGAGAATCATTAGCTTTCTTTTTAATTTTATCATAAATAGCGGAAAGCTTGCCGTCAAAGAGAAGTTCTCCTGAGACCGAAGCGACTCTAAGAGAGTTCTTCACCTTAGAATCCACTAGTGTGGATGTAGCTAGGGCTGCGTCACGTCTAACCAACTCCAGATTTGCCACTGAAAGGGCGGAGTTACACGTGGAAGAAGCTACTGCCCTTGAAAGAAGTCTTAAAGAGGATTGTATATCCTGAAACTCTTTACCCTGAAGGCGCAGTGATAACGCCTTAGTAAGGTGATCTGCGTAAGATAAGGCATCTAAATTGGCTCTGTTAGACGCAATAGCTGTTTCCAACACCGCGGTTGGAATAGAAGCTGACAACGGTAATGATAGCTCTAAGTCTTCCGCCTCGTCGTCCATACGCAGAGGAACTCTCGGTATACCCTGTCCTGCCGTATCGAATTTATTCCTTGCATTAATGAAAGGCAGGTTGAGAGTATTAGCGGACAAGAAACCTGCTTTCCCCGTCCTGGAAGCAAGTTTAAATATAGCGTCGTTCAATAATTCAAATGTTCTTGCAACATTATTGGACTGCGACGGAAACTCGGGAGCGATGTCCCTGAACCGCTCAAAAAATTCAGAGTCCAATGACGCTATAATTCTCTTGTCCGGAAGCGCAGCAGTCTGGCCCGACGGAACAACTTGAGGGAGAAAGTGCCGGATGAAGTCCACGGCAGCTTTATGTTGTTCCGAAAGGGATAGCTCCAAGTCATCCGTATCCCTTTCACCATCCGGTCGGACCTCATGATGTTCCCGGCCGTCTGCCCCTGATGCTTCGGCGGAGCGTACCGACCCAGCGCCGTCGGATAATTCTCGATCCGACACCGTTTCTGTCGGCTGCTGGGATGCTGCGATAAGCTGTGCTATCTGCACAAGAATGTCCGGCGTCGAGACCTGCGGAGGCGCAGTCTTTCGCTGCTTCGCCGAGGGCAGCTCCGCATCAGATGGCTCCCGCATACTTTTCCTATGCGAACGTCCAGAGTCCATCGGTCTTGAATCCCTGGCTGCCGGATGGTGTGACCTGGTCGCCGAAGAATCCTTCATCGGCGAAGCTGGTAATATATCGGCGGTCACGCAGCCAAGGTGCGGTCGTGTGCGCTGACGAGAAGAGGAAGCCTTAACAGTCTCTGCGGACTGTTTATACAACGGAGCGTCCCGAGCGACGGACGTATGCTCCGCTAAAGACACATTTTGTACCACAACATCTGGTCCCAGATGTTGTTGTACGAGAGAGGGGCCTCTCTCGCTCGCGGCCCGGCTGGACCTGGACGAGCTAGGAACCGGACTCAAAGGCTTCCTCCGTTCTCGCTTACTATCCGCCGTCACTGGGTGTGCATCTATTATGTTTATAGTGCTCGCATCACCCAAAATTTCCTCTTGGACCGCATCGGACGAACCCGGCTGCCGAACCATTCGGTGAATGGACGCTACACCGGGCGAGCTAGCGGACGACATTTGTCTAATCTCCATGAGCACTTTTGCCGCTAGCTCTGAATTCATTTGTGACGACGGACGCACACTTGAAGAAGATAACATGGAAACATCACCCTGTTCTGGTTCCTCTGAAATAGAAACTGAGAGAGTAGAGTGACCTTGCGGAGAAAGAGCCGGAATCGCTCTTTCTCCAGAAACAACATATCGTGACACACGTTTCCAATGTTTCTCATCCCAATGTTCACATATAGGACAGGGATTAATGCGAGAACACTGACTACAATTAATACAATGATCATGAAAGTCAGAGGAAGATTTCTTCCTATTACAATTTGAACAACGTCCCTTCATTGTGAAAGAACAACAATAAGTCCTAGTTACTCGCAAAAACCCCTGACACAAAGATACATAATAACATGATCCATTAATAAATGAAAAAACAATTGCAAAACAAAATAATTTTGAAAAAATATTTTTTCAGCGAAGCCCAAGTTGCTGAAAAGTAACGTTGAGCCCCGATGGATCCGATGGCAAAGTGTGGTCAAAAATTTTAAATTTATATTAAATAATTAATGAGACACTTTCGGATAATATAAATGTATCTTATAGTGAGATAAACTACAGCAAAGGCAAACAGCCCCCCTCAAAAAAGGCTGTTGCCAATGAAAACAAACAGTGTAAAAACACCAGAAAACATGACTCCAGGCACTGAAAAAACTGGCCCGGAATCAGTCATCAATTACACTCTATCTGATGCAAAACAGAGACTCCCAGGGGAGAATCTGCAGAACATCAGATGGAAGATGCAGAACACAAACGTTATACACCCATGGGTGAAAACGTAACTATGGGGAAAATAACAGAAAACATTCTGTAACCAAGCAACTCTCCCAGGAAATTTTAGAAATGAAATTTCTCAAAAATATGCCAAAAGCATGGGAGAATTGCAAGGGGGGACTTTAGAAGGCTAGGGGAGAGGAAACACTGAATAAGCAGTGCAACAATTAGCAAGAATGACAACAAGAGGCCCATGCCTCGAAAATAGGCAACTTAACATAATTTCATCAAAAAATTTTAAGTACAGCCCTGATTATTTTTTGTCACTTCTTTTTCCTCTCCTCCTTCTATCCTCCTTAGAATCACATTTTCTCCAAAAATTACGTGTCTGGCATCCTTTAAACTGAGATTTACAAGCACAAAGATCAGTGAGATGTTGACTGATGAAGGGCCAAACAGAGAATGATAATTGGCGCCAATTTCGGGACGTCTGCGTCACTGCGCATGCGCAGTAGAGGCGTAGTATGGAGGTCCTTTAGGACATGATTTCTTTTTGTTTTGGATGCAAATTTTGGGGATTGGGGGGCAAAATTTGTGTTTGGCCCTGGTTTTGTTAGAGTTAGCACCAGCTAAGTCTGGGTCATTGGTACAGCATAAAAATATCAAAATTTCAAGCTGCAAATTTTCACAATAACGCAACTAGGAACTTAACCACATTTGTCTTGTATGACTGAGCCCATTGAGCTCTTGTAAAACAAGAATGAATCATTTAAATTCCTAGTTTCATTATTTCATTATGGGACAACTTTGTAGCCCGAAATTTCCATATGTTGACATTAGTTTGCAGGGAGTTAGAAATATTTTGCTCAATTTAACAATGTTCCACCCCTTATTTGGTCATGTTTCACAAAACAATCAACACAGTTTTGAACCTGCTGCATGTTAAGCCAAAATAATTCAGCTGGCAAGTAAGTTTAAAAATCAGACTCTGTGGACAGAGATTGTTTTTCACTTTCACACTATTGCTATTTGTGATCATGGTGTCAACAGGTGTGATCAAATCTATTTATAACTGTCTTTTCCTGTTGAACTTCAAGTGTAACATATGAAATGGGAGTTTTGCATAATGGATGGAAACTAAGAATCCAACTTGAGGAAGCATTTATCTGAAGGGAGTAACAAACAACATTGGCCAAGACCAACAACAAGGATGCTGTAACCATAGTTTCTGAGTGACAAAAATGAAGAATCTCTAAAAAAAAAAAAAAAATGCCAAGAAGGTGAAAGTACTGAACTGGAGCTTTTGCCCCACCTCTGACAGCATAACAGTGAGACCATTTGCTCTATTGTGCCCAAATTAGACTCATCTAAAGGCATAGTCATAACAAAATCTCACCTGCTTCTCTTGTTCTCTCAATTGTTATAGGACTAAAAGAGCTGCTACCCACATCATTATATGCTGTCATCTTGACCTCATAATCCATCCACTCCTCCAGATCTTTCAGTATGTAACTGTCAAAATTTGTACCATTATGAAGAGGCACTCTTCTAAAAGTGGAGCCATTCAATTGTATTCTGTAGTACAAATCATAACCTCTGGGTATTCCATTCCAGTCTGTCACAGCCAGTGGCTAAAATACAGATAAATATGTAAATATTGAACTGTTTGCCAGTACAGCATTCCCAATAAAGCAAATAAATCTTCTCGGTTGGGAGAGAGAGAAAAGCATGTGTGAACCCATGGAAGGATTGCAGCATCCATCTCACTTGGGAAAAAGGATTGTAAGTATTATCATACAGGTTGATGTGTATATCCAGTACCGTGATCACAAAAGCAGCCTTCTTCTAGACCAGATTGTGATCCAGTCACGACACACTTACACCATGTTGGTTGAGATTTCCTGAATAAAATATGGCAAATCAAGAAAAACAAATAAAAATAGCATCCAAGATTCAATATTCTTGCATTTCATTCTCGATAGTTGAGATTCTACTGCGGGGAGAAAAGCAGGCAGAAAATTCTGACTACATTAAAACCACAGATCTCTTTTCAACTGGATTGCTGGGACATCAGCAAAAAATGTCACAAATCAGTCCCCTCCCCAAGATAAGGTCAAGACAATAAATGCAATTACTACACCCATCACCATCAATACATTTGATGACATAAAAGCTGTTATGCTGTGACTGCAGTCAGAGCATAACAACTTTCACTTCATCAAACATCATGGAGTTTACCAAGCACAAAAACTGTTTTTGGGTAATAATTTTCCAATCTCAGCACTTTTTTTAGTAATAATAATTAGAATATGTAGTAAATAGTCAATTTGTATTCCCACAATAAATGTGCATGTCATCAACATATTCATTATACAGTATACTCTTTGAAAAGTGATCTGCAATTGCGAGGCATCAGGAAATTGAAAACCTTTGAGAATTTGGAGTTTTTTTTAGCATTTTTAATTTAAAGAAACATCCCCCCTCCCCCATGATGGCTGCAGTTGGAAACAGACATGTAACCAATAAGTGCTCCAGCAGTCCAGTTGTATAGAGATTAGTGATTACAGCTACTATCCATTCTAAGATGATTCAGGGTTTAAAACTGACAACCGGGTATAAAATCTCCATGTACCCTGTAACCCCAGATGTTGTGTGAGATAACAATTTTGTCTGCCTTTACCATAGAATATCAGTAAGATAGCTTAGCAATTTTAATCAGTGTTCCTCACATCAAAGAGAGCCAATTAAGGTCAACAGATTATTCTTAGGAGCTGGATGTTGTACATGTGATAAATTAAATGTGGGAATTAACGGGTGAGCTCTTCTACTCTGCAAGTTTTGAAATAGCTGACATCATTGCAATTTGTTTTAGCCAATCAAACGATGTGTTACATACTGATAAAGGGACAAAGTCTTTTAAAGCCAATGCAAATATGCAGCTTTTGGTTTGGCTATTTCAAAAAATCTTGTTTTTAGGGCACATCTCAGGTCATCGAAATTCTGCTTGATAAATTTTCTTTTTTCACCCGATTAGTTTTGAACTGGTTGAGTGCTAAAAGCCACTATCAGGGCTTTCAAAAAAATGAGGGCACCAGAGCAAAAGCCAACATTTTCCTTAGTCATGTTTCATATTCAGTCAAACGCAAATATTTTGTTTTTATAAATTATATAAATATTTTTTGTCACCAATTATTGGATAGTGCCTATAGGCACTCTCCAATAATTTGCAGTAAAACAAATTTTGAATACAAATTCAGACCACCAAAAATAATCTAGCCCTCAACCGGTAAATTCATTTATTTATTGGTGTTTAAGGTCACATACTTCTGCACAATGGCTAATCATGATCACAACATAGAGATAAAGTCAAGGTCAGTCAATCGTTTATACCCCATGCTGCCTATTTTAGAGAACTCGTATCCCAAGCATTAGTGACTGGGTCCTATTTTACCTGCGAAACAGAGCTTGTTGACCACAGTAAGAAAGCACTGCTTCACTTCCCGGGGTTCCCGCAGGGGCCTCAACAAGTTAAGCAGTCAATAGTTTTATTACTTCAGCTGATATAAGTTACACTTATATACATCAACCACGACAAAGCAACTTCTTTGAAAACTTTGGTAGGTGACAAACATAATGAAAACTTTGACAAGTAAAAAATAGATATAGAATGATTTTAACCCTTTACTGAATGCACATAACAAAATTTATTATTTTATTTGTTGATTTTTAAAATTTTTTAAAAAATGGCTACAAAACCATATAATGTGATCGCTCAATGGAATAGATCAATGAGCTCATTTCAATGAAGGGCCACATGATATGGTTTTGTTAAAATTTAAATTTTTTTTTTTTTCAACAGCTTAATTTGTAAATTACGAGGACGGATGCTGCATATTCATTAGGTAAAGGGTTAATGATTTCCAAGGGTGAAGATATAGATCGCCATGAGCACTGGAAAATTAATAGAAATCACTTCAAGATACTATTTTGCACTTGTAGGGTTCAAGATTTAATCAACTATATCTTGCTAGACAAAGCTTACATTTATTTCTGAAGTATTTCAAAAAATTATATTGAACATAATATTTTTATACTAGCATCTCCAGGTAAAACAAGAGCTGGACTGTCGTCTGGTGCATACCCCCACGTGGTGTACCACCTAGTATGGGCATACCTATAACCAACAAACATTATTTATGAATATTCTCATATGGACTGATGGACGGATGCACAGATGGGTGGACGCAATCCAGTATACCCACCCACCCCCATTTTCTCTGAACGTTTTCAACAATTTCTAAGTCAAAGTGTATGGTAAATTGTTTGGTGTTTGGAAGTTTTATGCAATGAGGCAGAAGCCTTTGTCATAGGCAAACTGCAAGCCATATTTCACTGAAATCCGATAACCCTAATCCAGTATACCCACACCCACCCACTCCCTATTTTCTTCGAAAGTTTTCAACAATTTCTAACAATTTCTAAGTCAAAAGGTATGGTAAATTGTTTGGTGTTTGGAAGTTTTATGCAATGAGGCAGAAGCCTTTGTGATAGGCAAACTGCATGCCATATTTCACTGAAATCTGATAACCTATACCTGAGATACAGGCTGAACAGACAAATAATGTCTATTTCCTACAATTTCAAGTCAACAAGTAATAAAAAAAAAAAAAAAAATAACTAGTGTGGGCATTGACCAACGTGGGCATACCTATGACCAACAAATATTATAGAAAATAATAATGTACTTCAGTTATGAAAGTTCTGAATATTCTCAGATGGACTCACACACGGACGGATGGACGGACAGACGGACGGATGGACGGACATACGGATGCATGGACGGACTGATGTACGGATGCACGGATGGATGTACGGACGCATACACAGACGCATGATGCATGTAATCCAGTATACCCCCATTTTCTTCGAAAGTGGGGGTATAATAAAATTGCCATCATTCACAGGGAGTTTCTGTAGGCAATAGTTATTGGAAACAAACAAGTTCTTTAAGTACTCTTATTGACCAATGGTGTCAAATTTGTTCATTCATCTTCACAATCCTCCACATCTCAAAAAAGAGCAAGATATGTGACAATATATAGGACAAAAAAGGGTTTGAGTTCTCAGGCAATCCCTCATTGAAATTAAAGCCCTTCATTGAATTTTACCTTTTTTTGACTGATGTTTATTTATTTACATATGTTTGCAAAGAAGCATGATTAAATATAGCATCTATTCATTATAATTGTTTTGTAAACATGCAGTTTGCTATGTTCTGCAGAAAATATCTCAACTATTATGTGGACAGTATTTATTTTTTGAAAAAAGGGCATGAATATAAATATGACTGAACTCAAAAGTATTTAATATTTCTTTATTAACTGGTAGAGTGCTAAATTTTCTCTATTACCAAGATTTGTTCATATGAGTTCACCTTGTTACAAGTTATGGGAGAGTGCCAATAGGCACTCTCCCATAAATTGTAACAAGGTATATCTATACAGACTTTTTTTTTATTTGTTATTGGGGTTTAACAATACTTTTGACAGCCAGGGTTACCTTGTGTTGGACAATTTTATGGTTGGTGGAAGCCAGAGAGAACAAGAGCGCTCGTATCGCTGAAGCAGTACAATGTCCCCTACCGGACTAATGAGCATTAATAATTATACAAATTTTATAACCTAGATGTGATCAGCATGAATTCTGTTGAAGCATTTCCAAAAAAAGTCTGGAAAACTGAAATTCTGGCGCTTTTCCATATTTCCAAGGGCATTAACTCACACAAGAATAATGCAATCAGCATGAAACTCAAACTTGATCTGTAAGTCATCGTTCTATAGTTGTTTACCAAAAATGAAATCATTCCGTTGAAGTGTTTCCAAAAAAACTCCGGAAAACTGATATTTTGGTGTTTTTCCATATTTCCAAGGGCCGTAACTCACACAAGAATAATGCAATCGGCATGAAACTCAAACTTGATCAGTAAGTCATTGTTCTATAGTAGTTTACCAAAAATGAAATCATTCCGTTGAAGCGTTTCCAAAAAAACTCCGGAAAGTTAAAAAATTTATAGTAATTTATATATTTTTTATACTTACCAATGACCCAGACATAGCTGGTGCTAACTCTTAAAATATAGCGCCAAACACAAATTTTGCCCCCCAATCCCCAAAATTTGCATCTAAAACTAAAGAAAACATGTCCTGAAAGGCCCTCCACACTTCGCCCCTACTGCGCATGCGCAGTGTCAAGGACGTTCCGAAATTGGCGCCATTAATCATTCTAATAACCAGTGCCTGGTAAGCGCTATGTACTCAGCGGGGAGGCAAGAGTTCCCAACTCCTGGGAGGGCCATCCCCGTCTGGGTCATTGGTAAGTATAAAAAATATATAAATTACTATAAATTTTTTAACATTTTTATACTGTACCAATGACCCAGACATAGCTGAATAGTAAAAAGGCTGGAGGGCCAAGGACATAGAGCAAAATGGAATACGCTCAATAAAATAAAATAGAGTCATCCCCTGTAGGGAAAAAGAAGTAATAGGCCTTACATGTATCTTTCTTATTTATGATAAATTAGAAAGATACAACACCTTCCAAAATTGAGCTTCATACATCCATGTACTCTATTAATATCCAATATAATCCTTATACTAATAATTTTTAAAGTAAGCCAATAAATAAAGTAAGTCTAGAGAATAGAGACTCTTATACTCCTAAAAGTGTCTGAGGATTGCATAATCATGTCCGTTGACATATGCAATATTCAAAAGCTATACTTTAAAAACTAAGACTTGAATGAATTTTAAAAACCTAAACTTCTCACTAAACAACCATCCCAAAAACAGCTCAGAATTACTAACTCCGGAGGAGGTATCCCCTTGTTTTCATAGTAAAACAGGTGACCCAAGGGAACACCCTCCCCACCCCTTTTTCTTGCCCTGGGTCAAATAGCCCAGAGCGAAGAGGGCAGCCGAACGGAGACACTGCCGAAACAGACAGCCTACCTAGCTATAGTAGCAACTGTTAAGTGAATGACATTCTGAGCAGTAGATAATAGACCTAACAATAGAGGCCTCCAGAAATGGACTCGATATTTCTGAGATAAAATTCGTGAATGTGGATGGCTGAGCGCAATGAGCGGCCTTCAAAAATCTATAATAGCGACACTAATAATGTAGGCCCAAGAAGTAGCAGAACTCTTACTTCATGAGCCGAAATCTTAAGCACAACTGCTAAGTCAATGATATACCATAAGCAGTACCGATAGTTAATAGAATCCATTAACAATAAAATGGAGCGTAACGTCCTTCTACTAGACATCAAAGACAGAAGAAGCTTACGCCCATAGTAATAAACAGATATCTGTTTATAAATACATAAACTGTACCCGGAAAGAGTAAAGGCCTATGCCCATACGAAGACGGAAGGACCTTAAAATAATAGGTTCCGGATAATAGGAGCCTAACTCTTATGCAACAATCCAACCTAAATAGTAACGGAAGTATTGATTCCGAAACTACGAAAGTGAAAATCATCCATCGATAGTGCATGAAACTCACTGACTCTACAGTAAAAGAGAAACCAACAGAATTACTGTCTAAAAGGTCAGAATTTGAAAACTACTGTTTCCAGAGGCTCAAATGATTACTTAGCTAAATAAGAACCGAAGTTAAAATCCGTATAGGAATTTAATCTAAAGATTCTAAGTCTATTTATCAAAAAGTTACTAACTGACTTAGATAAAGAGACAAAAGACTCAATTGTAAACTATCGTAGAGTGCATAGGTATGAGGTAACATAAACCTATAACCTAAATAATAACAGGCTGCAGTAGATCTTGTGAAACAAGTATACTAAAAAATAGCAATGAGTAGTATGGAGGGATCAACAATATGAACATAATGATCCCTACACCACGACGGAAGAGCCTCCACTTTAGCCGCATAGAACAGCGAAGAAGAGGATCTCCTATAGTAAGAAATCGCGTCCAAAGCTCGTCCAGTACAGTGCTTACAATGCAATACGGACCACACAACGGAATACATGAAGGTTGCGACCTTGCTGGTTGTGATAAAGATGACACGATTTACCCAGTGAAAAAGATCCTCACATAGAGGAAGATTTCACGTTAAGACCCACAGTAGACAAGAGAGTAAATTACTCATGATCTCTGTGAAGATAGAGATGCTATCAACAGAAATGTATTGTGGTTGTTTATCTTAGCAATACCTGCTAAAACAACAGCGCCGGAGGATACGCGTATCCTATCATTCCGTCCTATAGATCAATAGAGCGTTAACAATATTAGCTCAGAGATCTGGACAAGCCAACACATACGTCTGCAATTGATTAGCAAGCTGTGTCATAAATAAATCATCATTGGGCGCTCCCATAGATAGCAAATCTGATTGAATACTTGATTGTTGAGAGTCCATTCTGACAGCAACAAGCGACCCGTAAGAGAACGGGAGTCCGATAAAACAATCAGACGACCCGGAATATGACGGACCAAAACTGAACTTGGTGTACTATAACCAACAGACGGATTCTTTCCATTAAAATGAATAACGGAAACGAAAGAGTGCCTCCCTGGTTCCGGAGATACGCCACTACTGTCGAATTAAAGGACAGGAATTTGGGCATGCGTTTCTGAATAATGTTCATGCAATGACATAAAGCAAGCCTAAAAAACATTATTCCGCGGAAGAAAACTGATTGCTAAAAGACTGCGGAACCCAAGGCCCCTGGCACTTCGAATCCGTAGGGATCAGTATTATATCCCAATCTGTTTGACTGGCAACCGTCATAACAGCCACACTCGGGTCCGGCAACTGCGGCGGCACTCTCTGAGTCAACCGCCGAATGTTTGCCCCAGTCTGAATCTCTTGTAACACTAGATAGACAAGAGAACGTGTAAATCGAGCAATTCATGGATTGCCGAAAAGTTGCCGTCGAAGAGAAGCTCCTCCGAGAACGAAGCGACTCTGAGAGAGTTCTTAACCTTACTATCCACGCGTGTGGATGTAGCTAGGGCTGCGTCACGTCTAACTAACTCCAATCAGCCATGAAGGGCAGAGTTATACGTGAACAAACTACTGCCCTCAAAAGAAATTACATTGAGAATAATATCCCGTAAATCTTTTCTTGAAGACGTAATGATAACGCCTCAGTAAGGCGGATTACGTATAATAAAGCGTCTAAGTTAAGTCTACTATACATAATGTTGTTCCCAACATTGAAATTGGAAAAGACATAAACGGCGAAAAAGAATATATGCAGTCTTTAATCACACCGTCTAGATGCATATGAACTCTCGGTATGCCCTGCTCTGCCAAAATAAACTATTTGTATAAATGATAAAATGGCAGAAATGAGCAACGCGGACAAGAAACTAAACTATCATGCTTAGTAGCAGGCTTGTATATATATATATATAGCGTCGAAAAATAAAACACATGTTGTAATGACAATATTGGACTGCGTCGGTAAGTCAGGGACAATGTCCCTGAACCGATCGAAAACTCCGAGTCCAATGACGCTATAAGTCTCTTATCCAAGATCGCAGCAATGAAGTCCGAAATAATAATCACTGGAAGATAATGCCAGAAGATATGAAAGGCATCTTCCGATACTACTAAAGGGAAAACTCGAAATCTTTCGAATCCCTTTCGCCATCCTGTCGGACCCTATAAAGCGTTCGGTCGTCCGTACCTGATGCAACCGCGGACCGCACCGACCCAGCGCCGTCGGATAATTCCTGATTCGACCGAGAAACTGTCAATTGCTGGGATGCTGTGAAACAACTGTGCTAACTCGGATAGCACGTCCGTCACTGAGGCCTGAGGAGAAGCGGTCTTACGATGCATTGCCGCTGGAAGCTCCGTGATCGTTACCCCGTGCATACTACCAATATGCGAGCGAACGGAGTGTATAGGCCTCGTGTCCCTTGGCTACCGGATGGCGCGACCTATTCGCCGTGGAATCACTGAATGCCGAAACTGATCGGATACTCGAGGTCACGTAGCCAATGTGCGGTCGTGTGCCCTGCTGTGAGGATGAGGAAGCATTAAAGACAGTCTCTCGGACTGTCAATATAACGGAGCGTCCCGACCAACGGACATATGCTCCGAAAGTAAAATATCTGAACCACAACATGCGGTCCCCTATGTTGTTGGGCGAGAGAGGGACCTCTCTCGCTCACAGCCCGGACGGACCTGGACAAGCCAGGAACCGGACTAACAGGCTTCCTCCGATCTGTCCTCAATCTGCCGTCACTGGGTGCGTACTAAAGTAATTAAAGTGCTCGCATCACCCAAATCTCCTTCCTAGACCGCAACGGACGAACCCGGCAGCCGAACCATTCGATGAATGTACGCTACACCGGGTGAGCTAGCGAATGTCACTCCGTAGGCGATAGACATATTCCATGAGCACTTATTGCCGCTAACTCTTCATTAACTATGACGATAGAGGCACACTTTTGAAAGACATCTCCATAACTCTTCGAACAAGAAACCAGAAATGCTTGGATAGCAAGCATAAAATAATAATATATATAGCGTCTTTCAATAATTCGAAAGTTTGTGTGACATTATTGGACTATGTCGGAACTGAGGGACGATGTCCCTGAACCGAACCAAAAATTTCTAAGTCCACCGACGCTATCAGTTTCTTATCCGGCATCGCAGCATTCTGGTCCGACGAAAGAAGCTGTAGAAGACCAAGTCAGATGACATACACAACAGCATATGTTGTTCCGAAAGGGAAAGCTCGAAATCCTCCGAATCCCTTTCGGTATCCCGTCGGACCGGATGAAACTTTCGGACGTCTGTACCCGCTTCTGCGGAGCGTCCCGACCCAGCATCGTCGGATAAAATATATGCGACAGATTCAGTTGATGCTGGGATGCTGCGATAAACTGTGCTATTAAGGAAAGCATGTCCGTTCCCGAGGCCTGTGCAGTAGCGGTCTTACGATGCATTGCCGCCGGAAGCTCCGTGTACGTTGACTCCCGCACACTTCCTATGCGAACGTCCGGAGTCTGCAGGCCTCGTGTCCCTGGCTACCGGTGTGACCTGGTCGCCGAAGAATCCTTGATCGGCGAAGCTGGTAATATATCGGCGGTCACGCAGCCAAGGTGCGGTCGTGTGCGCTGACGAGAAGAGGAAGCCTTAGCAGTCTCAGCGGACTGCCTATACAACGGAGCGTCCCGAGCGACGGACGTATGCTCTGCTTGCGACATCTGGGGCCAGATGTTGTTGAACGAGAGAGGGGCCTCTCTCGCTTGCCGTCCGGATGGACCGGAACGAGCTATGAACCGGACTAAAAGGCTTCCTGCGTTCTCCCTCCGATCCGCCGTCACTGGGTGTGCATTAGATTAATTTATAGTGCTCGCATCACCCCAAAATTCCTTCTAGACCGCAACAGACGAACCCGGCTGCCAAACCATTCGGTGAATGGACGCTACACCGGGCGAGCTAGCGGACGTCAAAGGCCGTCGAACCTACTAGGGTCCTCTTAGGCAATTGGCGTATTTACATGAGCACTTTTTCGCTAGCCCTTCATTAATTGTGACGACGGAGGCACACTGTTGGAAGACATCACAGAAACATCACCCTAATCTTGATCGTCTGAAATAGAAATTGATAAAGTAGAGTGACCCTGCGGGGAAAGGACCGGAGTGTCCAAATCCCCAATAACATACCGTGACATACGCTTCCCATATTGTCATCGAAATCATACGATACAGAACAGGAGTTAATGCGAGTACACTGACCACATATAGAATGATAATGAAGTCAGAGGAAGACTTCCTCTTAAAACAATTGATCAATATCCTTTCAATGTGAAAAGAAAACAAGTCCTGGTACTCGCACTAACCCCTGGCAATCAAAATACATAATAATAATATGATCCATTAGTATAGAAAAAAAAATTGAAATCAAAATATTTTGAAAAAATATTTTTTCAGAACAGCCCAAGTTTCTGAAAAGTAACATTGAGCCCCAATGGATCCCAAGCCTAAGTGTGGACAAAAATTTTAAAAATATTTTAAACAATTTATTCAACACTTTCGAACAATAATAATGTATCTAGTTATGATTAAAATAACATCAAGATATTTTTTAGAAATCCCCCCCTCACACAGAGGGCTGTTGTAAATGTAAACAATGAGTGTAAAAACACTAAAATAAGACTCCAGGCACCCAGGCCCGAAATCAGTTACCAAAAATACACTATCTGATGCAAAACAGAGACTTCCAGGAAGAAACTGCAGAACATCAGATGGTAGATGCAGAACACAATGCCTAACCACCCGTAGGTGAAGACGTAAACATGGGGAAAGAACAGAATTCATTCTGTTATTCAGCTAAAACTCCCAAGAAAATTTAGTAATAATAATTACAAAAACTATGCCAAAAGCATGGGAGAATAGCAAGGGGGAACTTAAAGGACAGGGAGAGAGGAAAACACTTAAAAAACAGTGTAACTAAATAATCAGAATGACAACAAAATGGCTGCTGCCTTGAAAATAGGTAACTTAACATAATTTCATTAAAAAATTTTAAGTTACAGCCCTGATAATATTCTGTCACACATTCTTTTCCTCTCCTCCTTCTCTATCCTCCTTAGAATCACCATTTCACTAATATTTATGTGTCTGGCATCATTTAAACTGAGATTTATAAGCACAAAGATCAGTCAGATGTTAACTGATGAAGGGCCAAACTTAGAATGATTAATGGCGCCAATTTCGGAACGTCCTTGACACTGCGCATGCGCAGTGGGGGCGAAGTGTGGAGGGCCTTTCAGGACATGTTTTCTTTAGTTTTAGATGCAAATTTTGGGGATTGGGGGGCAAAATTTGTGTTTGGCCCTATATTTTAAGAGTTAGCACCAGCTATGTCTGGGTCATTGGTACAGTATAAAAATACTGATATTTTGGTGCTTTTTCCTATATTTCCAAGGGCCGTAACTCACAAAAGAATAATGCAATCGGCATGAAACTCAAACTTGATCTGTAAGTCATCGTTCTATAGTAGTTTACCAAAAATGAAATCATTCCGTTGAAGTGTTTCCAAAAAAACTCCGGAAAACTCAAGTGTAACTGACAGACTGACAGATGGACAGACTGACAGAATGATGGATGGACGGAGTGCAAACCTATAGTCCCCTCCGGCGATGCTGGTAGGGGACTAACAACCAAGCAGCAGTGAGCAACTGTCAGGCTCCCCAAAGCACTAACTCTACACAATCAGGGTTAGCACTGATTGAAGACAAGTGCATCATCAGCATGGAGTATACCTTAGTACAAAATGTTCCCCCACATTCCCCCCACTACATGGACATCTGGGATGAAGTGCCTTGCCCAAGAACACAAAACAGTTACCCTTGGTGGGGATTGAACCAATAACCTTTTGGTTTGAAGTCCAATGCCATAACCACTCAGCTACAATGCTGCCATCCATACGGATAAAAAAAAATTCACTTCGAAGATAATATGAACCACATCCACAGAAAATGAAACCTCTAAGTTGTTATAGCTGAACTTAAAATGGAGCCCAATTGTGGACTTCCAGCACTCAACCAGTTAACATAAAATAAACCAAAAATACATAAAGAATAAAAATAAAAGCCTCACACCCTCATTGATTTAAAATGTAAACTGCTTGAGAGCTAAATTTATTTTATTTGGCCTTACATATCTTTTTTAAACCTTCACCTAATACAATGGCCTAAAACATCAGGAACTATGCTCAACACCTGCAATTCAAACTTTATTATTTTGGAAATATTTTATCACAAAAACATTGCTTATGACCCCTCACTGGAATGAGTTTATTGAGCTTTTTCCAGTGAGAGGTAATAAGCCATGTTTTTGAGACAACAGAATGAAAAGTTGAAGTTATTCAAGAAATCTGTTTACAAGTATCATCTATTCATGTTGTGTTTGGGATGAACTTTTTACCAATGAAAGAGCCATATTTTGCAAGCACTTGAGCCTCTGTGGCAAAATCAATCTGAAAAATGTATGCAATGTCATGCCCCAATGAAATAACTAATGCATGAAAGTTTCACCAAAAAGTCATAATTAAGAAAATATCTCACCATCCAACTGACTCTCAGTGTTGTAGAATCTACAGCTCTTACTGTCACATTACCAGGAGGTACATTTGGAGCATCTTGTTTTGTTTGGAATGGAAAAGTTTTCTCACTAGCATTACTTCGTCCCACAATATTCTCAGCAATGAGGCGCAGTTGATAGTCTGTATACGGTTTTAAATTGTGAACAGTAATAGATCGAGCATTTGGATCTGACACATCATAAATTTTCTTCCATTTTGTACTGTCACCTTCTAATGCCTCAACTATCCACAATGTTATGGAAGTCCTGCCATTATAACCTGGTACAAACTGTAGCAAAACTGATCTGGATTCTATATTGGAATAAGCCAAGCTATTTGGAGCCTCTGGTAATTCTAAACAACAACAAAAATTATAACAAATCATTTTTGTGAAACACTTATTCAAAATTACCCCAATGGTGGTATACAAAATGGACTGATAGAAGGGAGAACAATTATTATTAAGTCATGATTCATTGACAAAATTTGAGGGATATCAGTACAATGGATCCCACTTACACAACAGCCAACATGGGCTGGTCACTTTCCACAGGTGGGCATTTTATATTTCCACAGACACAATAATATTAGATTCCAAAAACTACTTGCAGGAATAATCATCAAAAGTTTAATTAATAAAGTACGGGGTATAACCCAGTGCTTCATTAATTAAAATTTGGCTGTTGATATTTTTATTACCAGGTAAATGCATGTGTGAACATCACTGCCCATGTGTGGATTACAACCAATCAACAGCGACTGTACCGTATTATACTTGATATATTTTTTCTAGGGCTCTGTGATTAAAATTTTGAATCAATCCAACAGGATCTACATAATATAACAATAACGTGAGTTTGGAGGCCGTTACGGTTTTTTATCAGCCCAAGGGGAATGAATAACAGCCTGAGGGCTTATTACAGGCCCAAGACTTTGTCGGGGCTGTTAATAAGCAAGAGGGCTGTTATTCAATCCTTGAGGACTGTTAATAAACTGGGACATTGGACAAAATCATGTTATTACTAATATTACCATGACTGAAAGTGGCTGCAGGCCAATAATAAATTTTGTTCATTAATGGCCCATCACCCACTTCCAGTTGCATGATGCCATGAATTAGTTTTACTGCCCTGCTAAACTCTGTTAATATATTAGAGAACTCCCGCTAAAGTGGTAACTAGAGGTACTGTGAGCAAGCTCACAAAGTGATACCCCCAAGCCTGAAATGTATAAGTTACAATAATCTCCCCTTGGAAATGTCAGAACGAAATTATATTGCTTCATGCACATCTTCATATGGAGTTCTTCCACTGTGTAAAGTTTCATGAAAATTCTTCAAACGGTTTAGGAGGAGTTGTGCTTATAAGGATGGACAGACGGACAGGTGGACAGACAGACAGGTGGACAGACGGACGGATGGACAGGGTGATTCCTATATACCGCCCCCCCCCCCCAAACTTTGTTTGCGGGGGGGTATAATAATACCAGATATCAGAATCCAGAGAGGCCAGAACAAAACTAACAAGGTGCAATGCCACCAGTATCCCCGTCAAGGGTTTCTAAGTTGAAAAAATGCAGAAAAAGGCCCATAAATCTAGAAAAAACAATTGAAAAAACCTATTACTTGTGAATATCCTTTTCAACCCCATGGCGATCTATTAGCATACCAAAGATCATTTAAATCCAACATCCACTGACTGAGATATGAAGGTCCAAAGTTGTTACAATGAATGGATGGTCGAAAAAATGGACAAACAGACGAATGGATGGACGTATGACAACTACAGAATAAGTGTGATGTCCTCCTATTATATTTCATAGAGCATATGCAGGCAAAGGAATACAACTGTGTAGTTGATAACAACATCTAATGTGTACATGTTGCAAGTTTGGCATTCCAAAATCCCATCACATGGAAAGAAAGAAAAAATATAAAATTTGTTAAGATAACTGGAAAAAATATTGGTACTTTTTGTCCACATGTTTTGTAAGATAAAGAGATAATCTTTTTAAATTTTCATTAAATTCTTAAAGGCCTAGTTCTGATTTTGACAAAATTTGTGATTTCAGAACAGAGGTCATGTGCAAGCAAAACAAAATCTTCCAGTCAGGAATCAAATCAGCTACTAACTCCACACAAGCAGGGTTATAGCAATGGTTGAAGATAAGTGCACTATCGACGTGCATTATGCCTTGGTACAGAATGCCACCATGCCCCCATGTGGGCAATGGGAGTGAAATGTCTTGCCCAAGGACACAACGTGGTTGACGCAGGTGGTATTCAAACAGAGGACCTCTCGGCTTGCAGCCTGCCCCTCTACCAAGCCACCATGCCCACTGAAAGTGGCCTTTGGGCAACATTGTAACTGGATAGGGCACAACACATAGGACAACACTGTTTTGCAGATTTTATTTTTTCATCTTTCTAATAATGTATATTGAATGAAGAGTGTAGCCAACAATATTATCACAATCAACTTTAATTTCAGTTCTCTTATGGGAAGTTTCTCTTAAGAGACAAATGCAAGAATATGACAAGGTTGGGGGCAAAAAAACACCCCCAAACTTACTAAAGTCTAATGAATTTAAAGACTTGTGTGGAAAACTAGAAGTGCAATTGGATTTGCAGTGGATGAAGGGTGGGATTTTCTTCATTCCACTCAGCAACATGATCTTGTATATTGTACAACAGCCTACTAAATGCTCAGTTTGAAAAATGATTGATAGAAAACAGAGTTTGAGGATTCAGAAATCAAGTTGACAAACCTCCCTCATCATAGAAAATCTGCCGCATCACATCAGTACATTATGGGAGATTTTCACTGCTTAAAACACTGATTTACCACATAATAGTGTGGGAAGGTAACTATTTTTTAGAAAAAAGCCTCCCTCCCTCATCATAAAATTGAGGAAAAATTGTCTGAGAAACAACATTTTTTTTATTGGCCTAATTTCATGCACTATGACCAAAATCAACCAAGTGAGTAACTCTCTTCACAACGATGTCAGAGCAACACTCAATTCCCAGGCCTGAAAATAAACAGTCTGACATTTGCAGAATGAGGTCCCCAGAAGGTGAATTTGGTGATGCTATCCCATACAGTGGGCCACTTTATCCTCTGGGTACCTCTTTCTGTTTAGTGTTGAGACCCTGATTCAGATTGAGGTTCACAGAGGGTAAATTCAATGATGCTACTCTGCTGTGCAGGGTAGCATCACTAAATTCACCCTCTGGGGACCTCATTTTGCTGATGACAGTCTGCTTATTTCCTGGCTTGTTAACTCCTAACACTCTGGTAGTATTTAAAAATTTTCGCCATGGACTCCATATTGCCCACACCACATGAAAAAATTAACCAACTATATCTTGTTTGACAGAGCTCAATGAGCTCTGTCAAACATGATATAATTTTTAAAATTCCCAGTTGCACTGTGGAAAAAATTTGCTGCTGAAAACTTTGGTATTTTGACATCAGAGTGCAGAGGGATAATTAACCTATCCATGCAGCTTTGACTAAGATAGCCAGTAATTCCACATAAAATCAACAATCATGCTTCAGGTTTTGTATTAACCAAGTCTATTTTGCTTGACAGTGATCATTGAGCTCTGTCAAACAAGATATAGTTGGTTAAATTGAATATAATTCCAGGACTGTTTTTGTTCATTAATAAAAGAAAGCCCCTCTCCCTCAGCAGAAAATTAAGGGAAACAATTGCCTGTACAGTACAGTCGCCGTGAACTGGTCATAATCCACACATGAGCAGTGATCTCCATGCATGCATTTACTAGGTAATAAAAATGATTATCAGCAAAATTTTAATTAATGAAGCACTGGGTTAAACCCAGTGCTTCATTAACTAAATTTGTGATGATTATTCACATAATTGGTGTTCAGAATCCAATAATATTGCATCCGTGGAAATATAGCCAATCCAAGGAAAGTAACCAATCCACTGAGGCTGCACTGTAGGCCTAAGGTAAAATACAAATATAACCTACCTGGTGGTACACCTGATTCTATATCTGCTGAAACAACTGGCCCTGCACCTTTCTGGGTTCTTGCATTCAAGTGAATAGTGTACTTTGTTTGTGGTAAGAGACCTTCTATTTTATGCTGTATTATATCTGCTCCTAAATTAATCTCCCCTCTTATACTTGAATCATTTTTCATGACATGAACCAATGTATAACCTAAAATTGGAATATGTATATGAAATTATACTGTGGCTTTATGCTAAACCTAACACCAGTTGAGAAGTAAGAATCAGCAGTTCACAAATTCGTAACTTTCATTTTACTCTTCAAAATTATGGCTTATGGCCGAACATTTACATGACCAAATTTCACTACATGACAAATTTGGTTCAAATCAGCCCATTCATTCTGGAAATATAAATTTGGGGTTCAGCCCAAAAAGGGCATCATCCCAAGTAAGACCCTGGCTGAGTTCCTTTGAAAAATTTGAATCTGCATCACTAAAGAAAGTTCCATACCAGAAATCTAAGCGTTATTGCAAGTAGTTTATGAGAATATGACTTTTAAAGCATTTTAGGCTTTTGTGGCATTAGCCCCACACCTATACCAGGTATTAAGAGATTTTGACTGGCAGACCTGAAAAAGACTTTCTAAGAAATTTTCTCATACTCCATAAAGGTAAAATTTAGGTTCCCAAAGGGAGACCAATTATGAATGCAGGGACTTTTTCAAACAAACCTGAATCTGTCCCCTCTAAGGATGTTGTATCCCAAGTATCAAAAGATTCTGATTGTTAGTTCTGGAGGAGAAGCTTTTTATAATTTTTAAACAAAATTGTTTGTGTGCTAAAAAAATTATGCCAATTGTGGTACAGTGGAACCCTGTTAATTGAATAGACACTTTGCCAATGAAAATTATTCAATTAACAGGAGTATTCAGTTAACGGGGATGGCGTCACTTTCTTGTATTCTAGAGATAAACTTAGCATTTATTCCATTATATCTTGTTTGACAGAGCTCTGTCAAACAAGATATAATAGATTAAATGCCTGTATTGGATGTACTGAGGCCAAATAGGTCTATAAACAAAGGAAAACGCGGGAAGGTCAGGGTAATATCTCGACAGGTTTCCAGATTTTTTATTCAATTAACAGGAGTTTACTCTATAACTTATATTCAATTAACAGATCAAATTTGTACTGAAGGTATGGTAAATGGTTTGTGTTGGGAAATTATATTCAAATAACAGGGTTATTCAGTTAAGAGATATCCAATTAAGTGGGCTCCACTGTACAATATTGTGGGTGTTGCAACTTTATTTCAACAGACCTGAATTGACATATAAGGAATATACATATCAAGTTGGGTGCAATTTGGCCCAGTGGTTTATGACAAGTTCTCACTGAAGCTCCTATTGAGCTTTGCTTAGGTGAGCTAAGATTTCATGATACATACATGACAAGCCTGAATATAAGCAACCTGTTATTTGCAAAATGGGGTCCCCAGAGGGTGAATTTGCTGATGCTATCCCATACAGTGGGCCAATTTATCCTCTAGGTACATCTTTCTGTTTTGGCTTGAGACCTTGATTCAGACTGAGGTTCCCAGAGGGTGAATTTTGTGATGCTACCCTGCTATGCAGGGTAGCATCACCAAATTCACCCTCTGGGAACCTCATTTTGCAGACGAAAGTCTTCTTATTTTCAGGCTTGATACACGATAAATCTGATCTATTATAAACATTTATTGACAATAAAATGAAATATTTTTGTCATTTTTCTGACAATGTAACATTTCTTGGTACCTGTTATCCTTTGTATTCATTGTTCATATCATGTTGTTCATCATATTGACTTTACCCTCACATATTATCTCATGAAAAGGACGTTTTCATACCTAAATTCCATACTGGATCAAGCTACTGTGAACAAATTGTTGATAATCCATGTTAATTGTTGCCATTTTAAATCCAATAATTTTATTATCATAGTGGAATTTATTGACACTAAATTACTGAATGAATTTCCAAACTTGGAAGTGTTAGCATAACATAACACAAAATTGATTATGTCAATGAGGAATTCCTGGTAAACCATAGTATTTAGGGTGCTGTGTGCTATATTCAGGGCCGGCGGAAGCAGCAAAGGGCAAGGGGGGCGAAATTTTCTGATGAGGGCAAGTGCACGTATATAGCCTAAAAATTGGGAAGGGACGCCTCAGATGCTGAAGGCATCTGCACCGAGTGCCGAAGACACGAGGTATTAGAAGAGGGGGGGGGGGGGGGGGGGGGTGGAGGGGTTTTCCCCCCAGGAAATTTTTAATGGAGCTCTCAAATTGTGCATTCTGGTGGCCTTTGGCCTGAAATTCCTCTTGTATTTTTATAATAGAAAAAAATGATTTTTTTACAGCCAGAGGCCGGACCCTGGAGCAGTTGCCCTGCTTACCTACCCCCTCTTGGTGCTAGTATAAGTCTCGGATTATCTAGTGCCATAGGCTTCGAACCAGTTTTGTTGTCGACAAACTCGGCTTTTGGCCATCTAACTAATAAAACAGTCAGGCTGAGCAGGTAGGCAAAATTTGCTGATTCATAGGCCTACTATCCATTGAATGCCATGCCCATGGGCAATTAACCCTTTACCTAACACGAAAAGCAGACGACACTTGCAAAAAAAATTCTTGAATAACTAATTTTTTTCATTTTTTGTCTCAAAAACATAGGTTATGACCCCTCGTTGGAACGAGCTCGACGAGCTCGTTCCAACGAGGGGTCATAACCTATGTTTTTGAGACAAAAAATGAAAATATTTTAAAAATTAATTGGCTATTTTTGAGAATAGCGCTGGCCGGTTTTGGCCGTTACGTTGGGTAAAGGGTTAATGTATACATATACATCCATGCCGGAGAATTGGTTATTCAAAGATACAACTGAATAATAGGCTGATCAGTATGATCCTGCTTTTTTCTGATGGTTGATCAATAACAATGCTAATTTTTTATTTTCGGACACTTTCGCCCCCGCTCGCCCCCGTGGGCGAGGGCAAGGGGGGCGACCGCCCCCGTCGCCCCCCTTCTTCCGCCGGCCCTGGCTATATTCCTGGCAAT
Source organism: Pictodentalium vernedei (assembly GCA_031216915.1). Classification (NCBI taxonomy): domain Eukaryota; kingdom Metazoa; phylum Mollusca; class Scaphopoda; order Dentaliida; family Dentaliidae; genus Pictodentalium; species Pictodentalium vernedei. Next base: position 329,742,957 of record CM062297.1, on the reverse strand, counting down.
TTTCATCAGTTTCTAGATCCCCAAAATGGCTCAAATGAAAACTTCATAGTCCAGATGGTGCTTTTATTTTCACTTGTATTGTCAGGATTTTTGAACTGCATTTACTTGCACCTTGCTAAATATTCCACTGTATATTATGCTTGAAGGTTCAAAATTTAGTGGCAAGAAATTGTAGTGTGAATAATGCATATCATGTACCTATGCAAAGCCTAAGTTGCCAAACTAGTCTTACTATGTAACAAGGGCATTAACATGATCAACTTTGAGAATCTTGTCCATTTTCACACAGAAATAGCATTGACCCAGCTCTACTAAACAAACTGGCTTGAAGACGGTCCCACGTGTTTTTTTTTCCGAATAAATTGTGTTCATGAGGTGTTTACTGTTTCTGTTAGTCTGTTGTTCAGATCTTTCTGTTTAACCAACTTGTTAACAGAAACCACAAAACAGCGTTGGAATTTAACACGTCATTTGAATTTTAACATCAGTGTTGGTCAGCATAATGTGGACGTAATGTAATATGTGAATGACTAATTGACTAACCATCGACTATCACAACTGACTAGTCAACTCTGAAAAACGATAATCATGGCAGCCCTAGTAAGGATAAATAATAGTTTTCAAAATGTCACTTTATCTGAAGCTCTTCAGCTGATTCATTACGGACACATATTTTAACAGTGCGATGACAGCAGCTCATTTTCTATTATAATAAACAAAATGTCTACAATTCTGATTAGAACAAATAGTAATAAATTACATTAAATATAACAAGCATGGTTTAGTGAAGAAAAATTATATTACAATAAATGAGATGTTATATTATGCATTATTATAATAAGTGGAGTAGACTGTATACCAAATATCAAAAGATTAGATCTAACTGGTAGTTCTGTAAAAGATGATATTTTAATTTTTTAGAAGTATTGATTTAGCATTTCCCCATTACACCTTTTTGTACCTCATGACATTACTGACTGCAATTTTTTAGGCCCAATTGATTTGTTTGGTCTTAGTTTTGTGCAATTTTGGAAATATGGGTGTTTGAAATTCTATTCTATTTTTAGCTCCTGGGGCTTCCACGGTGGAACAAAATCTGTTTTCAACATAATACAAGTGCAAGTTTCCTTATATTACTACTTACTAATAGACAAAGTTAATGGACAACATATGACAAACGAATTATGGATGCCAAGTGATGGCAATAGCACACCCTGACTTTCATTCAGGTGAGCTAATAATACACACATGCACAAATTCCAAATCTTTTATATAAGAAGTCTTACCAAGTAAAATGCCATTAATATCATGTGGTGGTGTCCAAAATACTGTCACATAAGTATCTTTAATATCTTTGAAATTGATGGAACCAACAGGACCTGGAACTGAAATATATAAAGAAAAACATGCTATATTGGTTCAGGAATTTGCTTCAATAATAATGAAAGAACGATATTATTACACACACTGTCTTTAACTGCTTGCATGCTGCTGGGGAATTTTCCTGTCCAGGACAAATTTTTGTAGCTACGGAAATAGGTATAATTTGGATATAGTTAGTAAAATTTTTCCCCTTTGAACTGAATGGATTTTTTCACCAGTGAGATCTAGAGTTAAATTTAGACGAATTTTTCATAAAATCTAGTCATGGCTGCTTCATAGCAGACATAACTAGATTTGATGAAATATATCTTGAAAATAATCAGCAGGTTAAAAGTTAACCCTTTGTCCAACACAATGAAAGTGTCAATGACACTGCAGCTCAACTTGTCCAAGAAGGGACTGAACTAAATCGAAAGACCCAGTAATGCCAAGTCATCACACGAAAGCTACATGTGAAATCTGAAAAAAAAAATCTGGTGAGGGATGCAGCCTGTTAGGTGTACAAATGGAATTATTGAGAATTTATATGTCAAATCCAAGAAGGCCGCTGGTGGCCACATTTTTTAACAAAATGCAGAAAAATTTGGTAACTCGTATCTAGACAAAGTTAAATATAAAATTTGAAATAGACTGGGTGAGAGATACAGCCTGCAGGGTGTGCCAATGGAAATGCTGACAATTAAAATGCCAAATCTAAGATGGCTGCTGCAGCCATGTTTTTCAATGAAATTCAGAAAAATTTGATAACTCCCATTTAGATAGACATTGTCCCAAAGCCACATATGAAATATAGGACTAATCAGGTGAGATCTGTGACCTGCAGGATACGCTAAAGGAATTGTTGGACAATTTATAACCAAATTCAAGATGGCAGCTGGCAGTGATGTTTTTCAACGATATTCAGAAAAATTTGATTGGTCCCATCAAGACATCACACTAAAGCTAAATAAAATTTGAAAAAGATCATGTGAGAGAAGTGGCCTGTAGGGTGAGCTAATGAAATTGTTGACAATTTATATTCCAAATCTGAGATGGCCACTGGTGGCCATGTTTTTCAAAGAAATTCGGAAAAATGTAATAGCTCCTGTGTAGACATTGCTGCAAAGCCACATATAAAATTTGGAACTGATCAGGTGAGATCTGCGTTCTGTAGGGTGTGCTAAAGGAATTGTTGGACAATTTATATCCAAATCCAAGATGGCCACTGGCAGCCATGTTTTCCAATGCAGTTACCGCAGGTGGGATTCGAACAGAGACCCTCTCAGCTTGCAGCCTGCATCTCTACCTACTGAGCCACCGTGCACCCCAGGTAATGTTGCCAACAAAATAAAAACATTGTCAAAATAAATGCAGCCTACTAGTGGAGTTCTCAAGGAAGAATACACTTGGGTACAGCTTTTTAAAAGCAGTATAAAAGTGGTAGTTCATGGCTGTATGGGAACTAAGAGTTAAATCATACTAACCATCTTCACTCGTCTGAACAATTATAGATGCAGTCGATGGACCATCTCCTCCTCGAGTATAACATAACACTGATAATGTGTAGTTAGTGTACTTCAGTAGATTCCCAAGATCTTTGGTTTGATATTCCGAGAGTGGATTATGAGGTACAAATCTGACAAGCTCGTTTAAATTCCCTGAGGATTGTCTTCCATGAATTTTATATCCTTGATTTTCTCCATTCAAGAACCTCTCATCTGGAACTCTCCAAGTTAATCTAATAACTGTTGAATTGAATGCCACTCCTACAAAGTTCCTAGGTGGTGCTGTAGGATGTCCCTCCATAGTGCTGACAGTAATCTCACGGCTGTATGTTCCAACACCTTTGGAGTTGTGGGCTGCTATCTGCAAATTATATGTCTGATATATTATTAATGATTCTAGCACATAAGAAGTCCTACCCCAATCAGATAAAGTCTTAATATGAAAACTTGAGAGACCTTGAGGTCTGTATCTAATTGTGTAACCACGGTCTCGCTGTCCATTCCATGAGTCCTCATCAGGTGGTTGCCACTGCAGTAACAAAGATTGATTTGAGTATTCTCTTCCAAAGAATCCTCTTGGAGGGTTACTTGGAGCTGAAAAAATAAAACACATAATATACCATTACACGGTTATGTTGAAGTGAAGATAAAAACTTTAGCATTCTACTGGTAAAATAACCAAGATTTCTGCAGTAAACATTTTCACAATGTGAATAGAATTTTGCCCAATTCTATCCTGCTGGATTTGCACAAAATTAAAGTGTCAATGACACTGTAGCTCAACTTGTTTAAGACATGTACATGTATAGTATGTGACACAGCAATGACAAACATCTAGGTAATGACCTGATAACAAAGGTACATGTAAAGTATTGTAATGGTCTGTACATAAATACTGACCGTAGCCTGTAACAGATGTGTAGGTAAAGTATTGTAAAGGTGGGTGACAGTTAGATGCTAAACTAGAAAAGAAATCTTTGAGTCCCAGAGTGGGTCTGACTGAACCCAAAAATATTTGGTCTCATAGCACAGTGATAACAAAGGCACCCCAAAACATCCGTTCCTGTCACAAGGTGATAACAAAGGTACCCCAAGAAGTTTCGTGAAGATCAGTTCATAAATACAGACTCTAGCCCGAGCCGTATTGACATGTGCACTTACTGTGTATAAGTAGCACTGAACAAATCAAAGTTCATCAAATTTGCATAATTTCTGCACGAGAAAAAAACCTGTATTATATGTGATGTATTCCATGTTACTAAACATTCCTACAAAAATTTACTCAAATCAGAACTTTCATACAGAAGTTCTGTACAAAAATCTGATTGCACTAATTTTGGTACTAAAAGGTTGCTGGTGGCCATCTTGAATTTTGGACCGCATCCAAAAACACTCGTTCTCATCCCACGGTGACAACAAAGGAAACAAAGAAGTTTCGTAAAGATCGGTTCATAAATACGGCCCCTAGCCTGAGCCGTCTAGAAGTTGTGTACAAAAAACTGATTGGACCTAATTTTGGTACAAAATGGCCACTGGCAGCCATCTTGAATTTTGGAACGCACCCAGAAACACTCGTTCTCATCCCAAGGTGATAACAAAGGTACCCAAGAAGTTTCGTGAAGATCGGTTCATAAATACATACTCTAGCCCGAGCCGTATTGACATTTGCACTTACTGTGTAAAAGTAGCACTGAATAAATCAGTTCATCTAATTTGCATAATTTTTGCACGAGAAGAAAACCTGTATTATATGTGATGTATTCCATGTTACTAAATATTCATACAGAAATTTATTCAAATCAGAACTTTCATACAAAAGTTCTGTATAAAAAACTGATTGCACCAATTTTGGTACAAAATGGCCACCGGCAACCATCTTGAATTTCGAACTGCACCCAAAAACACTCGTTCTCGTCCCAAGGTGATAACAAAGGTGTCCAAGAAGATTCGTAAAGATCGGTTCATAAATACAGCCTCTAGCCCGAGCCGTATTGGCATTTGCAGTTACAGTGCTGAAAGTAACATTAAACAGATCAAAGTTAGTCTAATTTGCATAATTTACGCACGAGAAAAAAATGGAAGTTCTGCACAGAAATCTGATTGCACCTAATTTTGGTACAAAATGGCTGCCAGCGGCCGTCTTAAATTTCGCACAGGACCCCAAAACACTCGTTCTCATCTCACAGTAATAACAAAGGTACCCAAGATGTTTCATAAAGATCGGTTCATAAATAAGGCCTCTAGCCTGAGCCGTGAGTGCGGCGCAACGGATGGACAGATGGACGACGGGCCATGGCAATACCTCAAATTTGGCTTCGCCAAAGTTGAGATAAAAATCTAAAGGATTTACATCTTTATCCAATGGTTTGGAGGGTGGTTGAAGTAAATGACTGATAGTGAAATGCACTAGTCAAGGGGTTCTAAAATAATTTACACTTATAAATTATTTTTAACGGTGATTTGAAACATGGGTATTTTTTTTCAAAGATACCCTGCTACCAGCATGTCATCTTAGTTTCGCAAGATGTTGTTCATAAATAATTGTTTTGTTACAATTTATTGGAGAGTGCCAATAGGCACTCTCCCATAAATTGCAACCAAACAATTCTATATAAAAAAAATTTCTTCTTCTGCAGATCAAGCCTCAAGCTAATGCATACAGTGTAAAGCCACTAAACTGCATCCAACACTTTTCAATAGAGCCATGATAGTGACTTCTAGGACTCAACCAATTAAAATTTATGTGAGTATCAGTTTCAATTCTTGCAAGAAAAACAGTGGGCAATCAACTTTGATTCTCCAAAATGTTCACTGGAGATTTGTTATAGATTCTAAAAAAGTATTTAACCCTTTGAACCCTAGTGGTATCTCCATGTCACTTCAATGGCAGCAACTGGAAGAGTCCACATTCACTATTTAGGGGTAGACCAATTAATATTTTCAACGTGCAGCTGCATGTTGAAAATATTAAGTGGTATACCCCACACATTCACTCAGCAGCCATCCTACTTAATGAAATTATGACGTATCATGCTTCTGGGCTGAAAAGCGGCTGCTCGGGTTCAAAGTGGTCTGCAGAATGCTACTCATTTTCTGCTTCCTCAAAATAAGGTAAAACTTAGCAGTGGTGAGTATAAAGTCTTAGCTTACTGTGCAGCCAGCCAAGATGTCACTACAAACCACAGCCAATGTACTGTAGCTTCCATATCAGAAAGATAACTAAAAACCTATGCCTTGGAACCTGTATCCTGTTCAATATGTACACAAAAGACAAGAAATTCACAAAAACTGGAGCAAGACCAAAATAGTTAAACTATCATGAATGTATTATTATTATACCTCAAAGTTAGTCTGTCCAATCAGAATGCTGGAGTACAATCTAAGGGTTCCATCATATCAGGTAACTCACAGCCATTACTATTTTGATAAAACTGATACATTTGCACTCGCTTCGAATTTTCAAAATTTGAATTAAAACAAAATAAACTAGAGGTACTGTGAGCAAGCTCACAAAGTGATAACCCCGAATGTATAAGTTAGATTATCTCCCCTTGGAAATGTCAGAACAGAATTATATTGCTTCATGCACATCTTCATATGGAGTTCTTCCATTGTGTAAAGTTTCATGAAAATTCTTCAAACGGTTTAGGAGGAGTTGCGCTTATAAGGATGGACAGACGGACAGATGGATGGACAGATGGACGGACAGACAGGGTGATTCCTATATACCCCCCAAACTTTGTTTGCGGGGGGTATAAAGAATTTGGGTTCCAAAAATATTTGCAAGGTACAGTATTTATTGATTTAAAACATTAAATATTTAAAAAACTGGACAGAAAATATCATCTGTAGTCCCAAAAGTTCTTTGTTGTTTTTATGTCTCTATAGTATAGGCCTATTGACTCTTGTCTATCGATTTTTTATGCTGAAGCAAACATTTTCTTCACAGTTTATTCAATAGATTAAAAGTGATTTTTTGAACATTGAAAAGTCCTTTATCAACCCTTTTTTGGGGGTGGTAATAACAGTAAATGTATGTCAGGGTACTGTAGATATGATTGTAGCAATATATTTTATTTTGTAAACAGACATTGCACTTCGAACAGCGAAGATTGTTTACTGTCACAATGGATACATACCGGTGCCAGATACTGTTGATGATTCTGCATGGTGCTGTCATTGGCTCGGAGAGTTCATATCAGGTTCAGCTTCGCCTCACCTCATATGAACTCTCATTGCCTTGTATGGAAATTTATTTCCAAATGAAACAAAATATTGTGTTTTGATTGGCTGAGAGGTATGGTAGAACTTGCCATCCACTGTAGTTTTTTTACACCATGGTTAGCCACGGTGTAAAAACAAAAATACACAATAGCAGGCTATATGGCTAAAAAAAAAGGACCCATTTTAAATTATTAATTCATATCTTCTGTTTGGTTATGTTAGAACAAAATAAAATACAGGAAATTTAATATGATGTGCAATAAAATATTACAGATATGGATGTCATTGGAACTGGCTCATTGAGCCAGTTCCAATGACATCCATATTTGTCTGGTTTTATTAAGAAACTTACAAAATACAAATTTTCTGTCTGTTTTTGCCCACAATGGAAGTTAAAGTATTAAGAACAACAAAATTCTTGGAAATAAATCCATTATCCTTGTGTTTTCCAGTGTATATGGGAATTTACACCAGTTTGGGAACTCATACACCCTGAGGCGAAGCCGAAGGGTATACGAGTTCCCAGACCGGTGTAAACTAATAGTATCAGCCAGCTTCACAAATGTAACTTATGATATGAAGGTTGTTCTTTCACTATGGAATACATACTAGCTGAATCACAGAAATTATTTATGAATATGAAAATGAATTCATGCAACAGAAGTTGATGAGAAAACAAAACTGGTTCTCACAAATTGGGACAAAACGTAAGGCCTATCCACCAACCCAGACTACCCCTCCCAACCCAGCATAAACCAAAGGCAACTGAAACTACCATTTACCCAATTTGTACAGACTTCAACCAAGGATCGTAACCATTGAATACTTACGTTGTTCAGGCATTGTTAAAACTGGACTTGAAGCACTTGGATCTCCCTCACCAACACTGTTAATAGCACTAACTCGGAATTCATATGATCTGGCAGGCTGTAAGTTTGGTATTACGAATGATGTGGTCTGGCTGGGTATATCTGTTGGAAATGAAACCCAGTCTCTGTTAGGAGATCCTATGATGTCTATAAAAGAGAAAAATACCATGGAAAATTAAAATGTCTAGATAATTATTCCTTACCTAATTTATGTACCAATACATACACCAATTCATGTATAGAAAAACTTCAAAAATGCTATTTGTTTCCTTTTTTCATGTTATGTATTAAGGCCCTATAATAGAATATTATATCTCACGTGTTTTCCTTGCATTCTGATTGGCTGAAAGATGATACCCTATTTCGTGTAGTTTGCATCCACAGAACTGACCAGACACTACACCCAGGCACTACACGTTTTCTATTTTTAGCACACTACTATATCAGTTTTCTTTTCATACTGGGCGAATAAAACTGAACAGGCTAAATTTAAAAATCGATTCACAGAGGCACAACATCCACAAAACAAATCGGAAAGAAATCTTTGTGGAAAAATGTATCGCTTTTCCATTGTTGAAGTCACATTTTTCGAGACGTTCATTTTATTCCTTGAGAAGATGATCCATATCTCGTTTCGAAGAGAATGATTCATACCTGGGTCCAACTTTCATGAGAATGCGTCCGGATATGAAAAATCGTGTTTCGCTGCTCCTATTATTTCGCTATTTAATTGTATGTTTTGGGCAGTAAACGAATAAATAATGGAATTCAATTGAATCTTCGGAGTTTGTATCCCGTGCTGACCCATTCGGTAATGTATATGTGTGACAAATGTGTGGAAATTATCAAACTGTGTTGTCAAATTTCGAAAATTTTAGTTTTCATTCACGAGTTGCGCGATTCTAGAATACACAGTTCCATTTGGGGGAAATGTTTTGTTTACCCTTGCCGACCGATTCAAAATCTGTCTTCTGCTCATATCAATAATCCAAGTTAGCCGTGTTTTGGAAGAAGAAAATGTTCTTTAAAAATTACATGGTATTTTTTTCTATATAACGCTGGTTGGTCTGCTCAAGCATGGTTACAGCAGTTGAAGACATGTGCACTATCAAAGTGCAGTATGCCTTAGTAAACAGCGTCATCGTGACCTCAAAGAAGCAACCAGGATAAAGTGCCTTGCCCCAGGACACAACGTGGGTCGTCCAGATGGGGATCAAAAGAATCCATTAGTTAAGGAAGGATTTTTCAGAAGGATTTGATATTTTCAAATCAGGTGGTCAAGAAAGGGAGAGGGTGAACACCCACAACAAAACTACATTTCTCGTCTACTAATCACTTACTTGCTGTTACATCTTTATACTGTATTTTGAAATACAAAATTGGGCTGTTTCCATCATATCCAGGAGTCCAACCAACTGTAGCACTTCTTTCATCATCTTTATGAACACTTGCATTCACTCCAACAGGTGGTCTGGGCAATTCTGAAAAATGTATACTTAAGACTTCAGTTTGGAACTCAGAATGTGAGGACAAGTGAGTTTAGACATTGATTGGATTTTTAAAAATTTTCTTCAGGAATGTATTTCAAGTGGCTATCAAGACAACATAGCTCGAGAGAAGTATGCAGAGAGGACTCAATGAATGACCTGAGTTTGAGTTTTTATAGTGTTTCATGAATGCTGTGGTCACTCATGAAATATAAGAAAAACAGGCTTTCATTTCATCTAAATTTGGGAAAATCCATTTGGATTCTCATGAAAATGGTTGCGAGAATCCATGCCTGCTATGAGTGTCCCTGATCCCATGATGTCACCAGGGTTGGTGATTTTTTAAAAAAATTTTTATAAAATCAAAAATTTCTATTTTTTCTAGTTAAATCAGATTTTTTTTTATTTAAATCGATTTTTTTTTATTTTATTTCCAACTATAAATTATTGACCAGAGGCTACTTTTTCTCACATGATTTCTTTAGATAAGAGAAACAGAGTATATTGGCAGCAGCTTGTACCAACGGCTGCCCAAAGAATGGACACAAATAACTGATACTAAAACATTTACCTGTGTTAACCCTTTTAATCTTTGAGGTGGCATGAGGGGAAGAATTCCAGAATATATTTGGCATAGAATAGACATTTGGCATAGATGGAAATAGAGAGGAATCATTGAAATTTGTTTTTTCTCATTGTTAAAGCATTGCTGGAAGGAAGATGATTTCTTGAAAATCATTTTTGATACTTTTGATACTTAACCCTTTACCCAACAAATCGCCCCGCATCCGCCCCCGTAATATGCAAATTCAGCAGCTGGAAAAATATTATTTTTCGAAAAATGTCAACAAAACCATATCATGTGACCCCTCTTTGGAACGAGCTCGTTGAGCTCATTCCAAAGAGGGGTCACATGATATGGTTTTGCTAAAATTTTTTGAAAAAATTTAAAAAATGATATTTAAAATAATAAATTTTGAAATCGTCTGCAATGGGTAAAGGGTTAAATCACTGATCGTTGTTCTCAGAGTTGATTTCGTATTTTTGATGGGTTCATTGAAAGATTATCATATATATGGTTTAAAATCTATGTTCACTTAAATATAGTTTTTTTCCTGTTAGCTGAAAATTATTTAAACTTATAAAAGATTCGGGAACATTAAACTTCCCTACAGCATGTTACAGCAGTTTAGACACAGTGGGATGTATATTCCCACTCCATAGATTAGTTTTGTCATACACAGGAGCTAATAACTGTGTTTCAACAGTTAATATGCATTTCATCTTGTTTCAGCTCATTTCCAAGTTGTTTTGAAAATATTTCTGAATATTTGTAAAATTTTGATCTAAATCAATGATTTTTTTTTAAACAAACATTGATTTAAATCACAATTTAAATCAATTGATTTTAATCAGCAAACCCTGAACCCCTGTTGGATACTGATAACACATGTTAGCCCTCTACCCATCACAGCTTTTTAAATTTTAAAACAAACTAAAATTTGATAATTTTAAAGAAACTGAACAATATTTACCAATAAAACCATTGATCCAGTTCCAATGACAGGCATATTTGTACAATTTCATTGACAAAGTGTCAGGATATTGCAGGTCATGTTAGACTTGTATTGGTTAATTTGCTGCTGTTAGTTAATAGATTATTAAATTGACTCAATTCTTTTCACGTGAATCGTAGCAAAGGTGCAGCGATAATCTACATGGATTCTCGCAGGTTTTGTTGCATGAATCAATTCTCTGATTCTCATCGACATATTAGGCTTGAAAAAATGCAACAAGGATTGTCTATTCCTGTCCAACATACTCTACCCATGTTGTGTTCCATGTTTACACCATGTTTAATCTTGAATTAAGTGAATGAATCTTAGATTGTTAAAGAAAAATATCCCCTTCAGTAGTTTGTTTCCTTTCTTGCATGACACTGTTTTATGCTCAAAGCATTTCATTCACATAACATCAATCAGATGATTAACGACCAATCAGATGCAATCTTACATTTGAGATGGGCGGTATTGGAATTTTGAGTTCAGTATTGGTTTCCGTATTTTTAGGGGAGTATACCTTGGTATCGATTTGGTATTCAGTATCTGACTTGACTGAGATTTGCGGATGGTATCAAAGAGGAATTCACATCAGGAAAAATAGATTAAGTAGTTGTAGTATCATTCTACCACAATGCTATAAATGACACTGCCAAAGAGCTCAACAGTGCATTTCCTTTAAAACCACAAACCATATCTACAGTAATTTTGTGACTTGTTCTAAACATACCTTTTAATGTATAAAGAAATATTTTTGGCTTTTGCGATCTCAGAGCATGTGCCCTGACAATGTCATCTGCAGGATGTACAGGCTTACAACAATGATGTAAAAACACTCTCAAGATAAATGCATTCTACCGGTAAAGTTCTCAAAGAAGAATACACTTGGAACAACTTTTTCAGAGACATATAAAAGGGGATTAACCCTTTATCCAACATAACGGCCAAAACCGTCCGACACTATTCTCAAAAATCGACAATTAATTTTCATTATTTTTTCATTTTTTGTCTCATCGAGCTCGTTCCAATGAGGGGTCATAACCTATATTTTTTAGACAAAAAATGAAAACAAATTACTTATTCAAGAATTTTTTATGCAAGTGTCGTCTGTTTTTCATGTTAGGAAAGGGTTAAATTATTACTCAACCTCCTTACAAAAACAAAATGGCCTCACCCATTTCCCTGTCGACAGTCGTGCATAAGACAGTACCATTTAGGGCATTAGGGCTCAAAGGGTTGACAACATTCATAATAATTTTAATAACTGAAATAAGTTATCATCCAAAATTGAGTGCATCACCTGCATTACATTTTCATTTGTCTTCTCCAAAAAAAATTGCCGCTGCATTGCGTGGCAAAAAGAAAAAAGGCTTTGCATGCCACAGGTTCACGGAGATGTGGAACTGTTCAACCCCTTCTTGGATGTCAGTCTGTGGGTGCTCAAAAAGCTTCACATACCAATAAGATCCAGGTCATCACTATCAGTGAAACTAATTTTTGTATTTTCAAATTTTTGGCATGCAAAGCCTGTACGTCAGGCTGCACTATATCACAAGTTTGAATAAAGGCCCCCTCTATCAAACAAGATCTTGACTATCAATGTTATAAGTGGTATTGAGAGTGATAACAGGATATTGTCAAATAGCTAAATTTTATTGTTGACCTTCAAGTACAGTGGAACCCTGTTAATTGAATAGCCACTTTGCCGATGAAAATTATTCAATTAACAGGAGTATTCAATTAACAGGGATTGTGTCACTTTCCTGTATTCTAGAGATAAACTTAGCATTTATTCTATTATATCTTGTTTGACAGAGCTCTATGAGCTCTGTCAAACAAGATATAATAGATTAAATGCCTGTAATGGATGTACTGAGGCCAAATAGGTTTATAAGCAAAGAAAAACTGGGGAAAGTCAGGGTAATTTCTCGACAGGTTATACGATTTTTTTTATTCAATTAACTACAGTTTACTCTATAACCTATATTCAATTAACAGGTCAAATTTGTACTGGAGGTATGGTAAATGGTTTTATGTAGGAAAATTATATTCAATTAACAGGGATATACAATTAAGAGATATCCAATTAAGTGGGCTCCACTGTATTGATTAGCATGCCATATTTATCAGCAGACTTACAAACTAATGTCACCAATTATGACAGTGCACTGCATTTTTTGACAAAATATTATTAATATGTAACACCCTCTAAAACGATGTTATAATGAAATTCACATAATTAATTTCAAGAAGTAGGCATGTTGGATCAGAAGTTGTAGCGTGGGTTTTTAAATCGATAGGTTGACGATTTGATTCTGTGTTGTGTCCTTCGGCAAGACATTTAATCCTGAATGCCCAAGTGGAGGCATTATAGTGCAGTGTACTAAGGCATACTGTACATCAATGCTTCGCTTGCCTCAACCCTTTGAACCCTGGTGGTATCTCCCATGTCAGTTCAATGAAAGAAATTGGAAGAGTCCATTATTATTAGGGGGTAGACCAATCAATATTTTCAACGTGCAGCATTAGGGCTGCTCGTTGAAAATATTGATTGGTCTTCCCCACCCTTAACTTAGCAGGCATCCTACTTAATGAAAGTATGACATACCATGTCCCTGGGCCGGTAAAATGGCCTCTGGGGTTCAAAGGGTTAAACCACTGTTAACTCTGCTTGTGTAGAGTTAGCAAGTTTGAGAGTCTGACAGTTGCTCACCACTGCTTGATGATTCTCTCTAGGGTATAAATGACACCAGCTGTTTAAAGTGTTGTGGAAACAAAACGAACAAGAGGCCCCAAGGGGCCTTAATCACTCACCTGATAATGTGGTTCAAAGAAGTATTCAGTTGGTCATGGTTCATCAACATTATATAGGAATGAAGTTATGAAATTATTCCTAACTCTGGTGTCCATGTTGGATCATTATTATCATAGGTCTTCTTGAGTGCTTCCAATTCTATCAGCTGTTGACAAGCACTGCTAAATTTCCAAGGGTAATTATGTCACTGCAGTTTGAAAGGCAAATTTCAAGGAAAAAGCCTAAGGAATGGATTTGAACAAACTTGAACCTAATCTGTCCCCAGCTCCCCCCCCTCCCCCCCCCCCCCCCCCCCAAAAAAAAAAAAAAATTAGGTCAGGGACTCGAATTGAACAAACTTGAATCTGATCCCCCTAGAGATTTTATATTCCAAATATTAAAGAATTCTGACTGGTGGATCTGAAGAAAAAGATTGTTAATGAAATCTCACAAAGTTGTTCCAGTGGAAAGCCCAAATATTAACCCAGGGACTTGATTTGATCAAACTTGAAACTGACCTCCCCAGAGATGTTGCATACCAAATATCAAAATATTTTCCCTAGTGGATCTGATGAAGAAGATGTTTAAAGAATATTCCTCATAATGCACCCCCCCCCCCCCCCCCCCCCCCCCCCTTATTGGATGCTGCATACCAAATATCAAAAAATTCTGAACAGTGGTTCTGGAGAAATGTTTTAAACTTTTGCAAACATGCTGACTCATCATTTTTTCACCCTCCCCCCCCCCCCCCCACCCCCACCCTACAGAGTGCCCGGACACAACCGAGGGCAATTTTTTTTACCATTACATTCTACTAGTCCTAAGGATGCACCATACCAAATAACATACCAAGTTCAAATTGGACCAACGGTTCAGAAAGTTAAAAAATTTATAGTAATTTATATATTTTTTATACTTACCAATGACCCAGACATAGCTGGTGCTAACTCTTAAAATATAGGGCCAAACACAAATTTTGCCCCCCAATCCCCAAAATTTGCATCTAAAACCAAAGAAAACATGTCCTGAATGGCCCTCCACACTTCACCTCTACTGCGCATGCGCAGTGTCAAGGACGTTCCGAAATTGGCGCCATTAATCATTCTTATAACCAGTGCCTGGTAAGCGCTATGTACTCAGCGGGGAGGTATGAGTTCCCAACTCCTGGGAGGGCCATCCCCGTCTGGGTCATTGGTAAGTATAAAAAATATATAAATTACTATAAATTTTTTAACATTTTTATACTGTACCAATGACCCAGACATAGCTGAATAGTAAAAAGGCTGGAGGGCCTAGGACATAGAGCAAGTTGGAATACGCTCAATTATATAAAATAGAGTCATCCCCTCTAGGGAAAAAGAAGTATTAGGCCTTACATGTATCTTTCTTATTTATGATAAATTAGAAAGATACAACACCTTCCAAAATTGAGCATCATACATCCATGTACTCTATTAAAATCTAGTATAATCCTTATACTAATAATTTTTAAAGTAAGCCAATAAATAAAGAATGTCTAGAGAATAGAGACTCTTTATACTCCTTAAAAGTGTCTGAGGAATGTATAATAACGTCCGTATGACACATGCTATATTCAAAAGCTATACTTTAAAAACTAAGACCTGAATGAATTTTTAAAACATAAACTTCTCACTAAAAAGCCATCCCAGTAACAGCTCAGAATTACTAACTCCGGAGGAGGTATCCCCTTGTTTTCATAGTAAAACAGGTGACCCAAGGGAACACACCCCCCCCCCCCCCTTTTTCTTGCCCTGGGTCAAATAGCCCAGAGCGAAAAGGGCAGCAGAACGGAGTCACTGCCGAAACAGAAAGCCTACCTAGCTATAGTAGCAACTGTTAAGTGCATGACATTCTGAGCAGTAGATAATAGACCTAACAATAGAGGCCTCCAGAAATGGACTCGATATTTCTGAGATAAAAATTCATGAATGTGGATGGCTGAGCGCAATGAGCAGCCTTCAAAAATCTATAATAGCGACAGTATTAATGTAAGCCCAAGATGTAGAAAAAACTCTTACCTCATGAGCCGAAATCTCAAGCACAACTGCTGAGTCAATGATATACCATAAGCAGTACCGATAGTTAACTGAATCCATTAGCAATAGAATCGAGCGTAACGTCCTTCTATTAGGCATCAAAGACAGAAGAAGCTTACGTCCGTAGTAATAAACAGATATCTGTTTATAAATACGTAAACTCTAACCGGACAGAGTAAAGGCCTATGCCCGTACGAAGACGGAAGGACCTTAATAACAATAGGTTCCGGATATTTATTAGGAGCCTGACTCTTAACCAAAAATCCAACCTAAATAGTAAAGGAAGTAGTGATTCCGAAACTACGAAAGTGAGAATCATCCACCGATAGTGCATGAAGCTCACTGACTCTTCAGTAAAAGAGAAGCCAACAGAATTACTGTCTAAAAGGTCAGAATTTGAAAACTACTGTTTCCAGAGGCTCAAATGATTATTTAGCTAAAAAAGAACCGAAGTTAAATTCCATATAGAAATTTAATCTAATGATTCTAAGTCTATTTATCGAAAAGTTACTAACTGACTTAGATAAAGAGACATAAGACTCAATTGTAAACTATCATAGAGTGCATAGGTATGAGATAACATAGACCTATAACCTTAATAGTAACAGGCTGCAGTAGATCTTGTCAAACAAGTATACTAGAAAGTTGCAATGACTAGTATGGAGGGATCAACAATATCAACATAGTGATCCCTACACCAACGATGGAAGAGCCTCCACTTTGGCCGCATAGTATAGCGAAGAAGAGGTTCTCCTACAGTAAAAAATCGCGTGCAAAGCTCGTCCAGTACAATGCTTACAATGCAATAAGGACCACACAACGGAATACGTGAAGGTTGAGACCTTGCGGGTTGTGATGAAGATGACACGATTTTCCCCAGCGAAAGAAGATCCTCTCATAGAGGAAGTTTTCGCGTTAAGTCCCACAGTAGACATCTGAGTAAATTTACCCACGGTCTCTGTGAAGACAGAGATGCTATCAACAGAAATGTATTGTGGTTGTTTATCTTAGCAATACTTGCTGAAACAACAGCGCAGGAGGATATGCATATCCTATCATTCCGTCCTATTAGATCAATAGAGCATTAACAACATAAGCTCAGAGATCCGGACATGCAAACACATACGTCTGCAATTGATTAGCAAGTTGTGTCGTAAAAAATTATCATTGGGCGCTCCCATTGATAGCAAATCTGATTGAATACTTGTTTGATGAGAGTCCATTCTGACAGCAACAAGCGACCCATACGTGAAAGGGAGTCCGCTAATACAATCAGACGACCCGGAATATGACGGACCGAAGCAGAACTTGGTGTACTATAACAAACAGAAGGATTCTTTCCGTTAAATTGAATAACGGAATCGAATGAGTGCCTCCCTGGTTCTGGAGATACGCAACCACTGTCGTATTATCGGACAGGATTTGGACATGCGTTTCTGAATAATGTTCATCCAATGACATAAAGCAAGCCTAAATAACATTATTCCGTGGAAGATAAGTGCTTGCCTAGAGACTGCAGAACCCAAAGACCCTGGCACTTCGAATCCGTTGGGATCAATATTGTACCCCAACCCGTTTGACTGGCAACCGTCATAATTATAAAACTCGGATCCGGCAACTGCAGTGACACTCTCTGAGTCAACCACCGAATGTTTGCCCCAGTCTGAATCTCTTGCTACACTTGATAGACAAGAGAACGTGTATATCGAGCAATTCATGGATTGCTGAAAAGTTGCCGTCGAAGAGAAGCTTCTCCAAGACCAAAGCGACTCTGAGAGAGTTCTTCACCTTACCATCCACGCGCGTGGATGTAGCTAGGGCTGCGTCATGTCTAACCAACTCCAGGTTGCCACTGAAGGGCGGAGTTATACGTGGAAAAACTACTGCCCTTGAAAGAAATCACATTGAGGATCATATCCCGGAATTCTTTCTCTTGAAGACGTAATGATAACGCCTCAGTAAGGTGGACTACGTATGATAAAGCGTCTAAGTTAAGTCTATTAGACATCATTGTCGTTTCCCACATAGTGGTTGGAAAAGACATAGACGGCGAAAAAGATAAATTCCAGTCTTTAACCCCGCCGTCTAGACGCATATGAACTCTCGGTATGCCCTGTTCTGCCAAAATAAATTATTCCTAGGAATGATAAAAGGCAGAATAGAGCATTGCGGACAAGAAACTAAACTATCATGCTTGGTAGCAGGCTTATATAAATATAGCGTCGATAAATAATACAAATGATCTAATGACATTATAGGACTGTGTCGGTAAGTCAGGGACAATGTTCCTGAACCGATCCAAAATTCCGTGTCCAATGACGCTATAAGACTCTTATCCAACATCAAAGGAACAACCTCTGGAAGATAATGCCAGAAGAAATGTATGGCAGCTTCCGTTGTTCCGAAAGGGAAAGCTCGAAATCGTCCGAATCCCTTTCGCCATCCTGTCGGACCCTATAAAGCGTTCGGTCGTCCGAACCTGATGCAACAGCGGAGCGCACCGACCCAGCGCCGTCGGATAATTCCTGATCCGACCGAGAATCTGTCGAATGCTGGGATGCTGCGATAAACTGTGCTAACTTGGATAACACGTCCATCACTGAGGCCTGTGGAGAAGCGGTCTTACGATGCATTGCCGCTGGAAGCTCCGTGATCGTTACCCCGTGCATACTTCTATTATGCGAGCGAACGGAGTGTATAGGCCTCGTGTCCCTTAGCTACCGGATGGCGTGACCTGTTCGCCGTGGAATCACTGAATGACGAAACTGGTCGGATACTCGAGGTAACGTAGCCAATGTGCGGTCGTGTGCGCTGCTGTGAGGATGAGGAAGCATTATCGACAGTCTCTCGGACTGTCAATATAATGGAGCGTCCCGAGCGACGGACATATGCTCCGAATGCGAAATATCTGAACCACAACATGCGGTCCCCTATGTTGTTGTACGAGAGAGGGACCTCTCTCGCTCACAGCCCGGACGGACTTGGACGAGCCAGGAACCGGACTAACAGGCTTCCTCCGATCTGTCCTCAATCCGTCGTCACTGGGTGAGTACTAAAGTTATTATAGTGCTCGCATCACCCAAATCTCCTTCCTAGACCGCAACGGACGAACCCGGCTGCCGAACCATTCGATGAATGGACGCTACACTGGGTGAGCTAGCGAATGTCACTCCGTCGATCCTACAAGGGACCTCTTAGGCGATTGACATATTCCATGAGCACTTATTGCCGCTAGCTCTTCATTAACTATGACAACAGAGGCACACTTTGAAAGACATCTCTGTAACTTTGCGAACAAGAAACCAGAAATGCTTGGTAATAGCAAGCATATAATAATATATATAGCGTCTTTCAATAATTCGAAAGATTGTGTGACATTATTGGACTATGTCGGAACTGAGGGACGATGTCCCTGAACCGAACGAAAAATTTCTAAGTCCACCAATGCTATCAGTTTCTTATCCGGCATCGCAGCATTCTGGTCCGACGAAAGAACCTGTAGAAGATAAAGTCAGATGACATACACAACAGCATATGTTGTTCCGAAAGGGAAAGCTCGAAATCCTCCGAATCCCTTTCTGCATCCCGTCGGACCGGATGAAATATTCGGACGTCCGTACCTGCTTGCGCGGAGCGTCCCGACCCAGCATCGTCGGATAATACATGATGCGACAGATTCAGTCGTTGTTGGGATGCTGCGATAAGCTGTGCTATTTGGGATAGCACGTCCGTCACCGAGGCCTGTGCAGTAGCGGTCTTACGATGCATTGCCGCCTGAAGCTCCGTGCACGTTGGCTCCCACACACTATCTTATGCGAACGTCCGGAGTCTGCAGGCCTCGTGTCCCTGGCTACCAGATGGTGTGACCTGGTCGCCAATGATTCTCTGATTGGCGAAGCTGACTGGATATCCGAGGTCACGTAGCCAAGAGCGGTCGTGTGCGCTACCATGAGAATGAGGAAGCCTTATTGACAGTCCCTCCGGACTGACTATATGTCGGAGCATCCCGAGCGGCGGACGTATGCTCCGAATGCGAAACATTTTGTACCACAACATCTGGGGCCAGATGTTGTTGTACGAGAGAGGGGCCTCTCTCGCTCGCCGTCCGGATGGACCTGGACGAGCTAGGAACCGGACTAAAAGGCTTCCTCCATTCTCCCTCTAATCCGCCGTCACTGGGTGTGCATTTGGTTGATTTATAGTGCTCGCATCACCCCAAAACTCCTTCTAGACCGCAACGGACAAACCCGGCTGCCGAACCATTCGATGAATGGACGCTACACCGGGCGAGCTAGCAGACGTCAAAGGCCGTCGAACCTACTAGGCTCCTCTTAGGCAATTGGCGTATTTACATGAGCACTTTTCCGCTAGCTCTTCATTAATTGTGACGACGGAAGCACACTTTTGGAAGACATCATGGATACATCACCCTAATCTTGATCGTCTGAAATAGAAATAGATAAAGTAGAGTGACCCTGCGGGGAAAGGACCGGAATGTCCAAATTCCCCACTAACATACCGTGACACACGCTTCCCATGTTGTCATCGAAATTATCACATACAGAACAGGAGTTAGTGCGAGTACACTGAATACATATACAATGATTATAAAAGTCAGAGGAAGATTTCCTCTTATTACAATTGACCAAAATCCTTTCAATGTGAAAAGAAAACAAAGTCCTAGTACTCGCACCAACCCCTGACAATCAAAATACATAATAATATGATCCATTAACATAGAAAAAATAATTGAAATCAAAAAATTTTGAAAAAATATTTTTTCAGAACAGCCCAAGTTTCTGAAAAGTAACGTTGAGCCCCAATGGATCCCAAGCCTAAGTGTGGACAAAAATTTTTAAAATATTTTAAACAATTTATGCAACACTTACGAACAATAATAATGTATCTAGTTATGATTAAATTAACATCAAGATATTATTTTCAAGAAATCCCCCCTCACACAGAGGGCTGTTGTAAATGTAAACAATAAGTGTAAAAACACTAGAATAAGACTCCAGGCACCCTGGCCCGAAATCAGTTACCAATAATACACTATCTGATGCAAAACAGAGACTTCCAGGGAAGAAACTGTAGAACATCAGATGGTAGATGCAGAACACTACGCCTAACCACCCGTAGATGAAGACGTAAACATGGGGAAAAGAACAGAATTCATTCTGTTATTCAGCTAAAACTCCCAAGAAATTTTAGTAATAAAATTACAGAAAATATGCCAAAAGCATGGGAGAATAGCAAGAGGGGACTTAAAGGAAAGGGAGAGAGGAAAACACTGAACAAACAGTGTAACTTGATAACAAGAATGACAACAAATCCTCGAAAATAGGTAACTTAACATAATTTCATTAAAAAATTTTAAGTTACAGCCCTGATAATTTTCTGTCACACATTTTTCCTCTCCTCCTTCTATATCCTCCTTAGAATCACCATTTCTCTAATATTTATGTGTCTGGCATCATTTAAACTGAGATTTACAAGCACAAAGATCAGTCAGATGTTAACTGATGAAGGGCCAAACTAAGAATGATTAATGGTGCCAATTTCGGAACGTCCTTGACACTGCGCATGCGCAGTAGAGGTGAAGTGTGGAGGGCCATTCAGGACATGTTTTCTTTGGTTTTAGATTCAAATTTTGGGGATTGGGGGCAAAATTTGTGTTTGGCCCTATATTTTAAGAGTTAGCACCAGCTATGTCTGGGTCATTGGTGCAGTATAAAAATATAGAAATTTTTGGCGGGGCCAAAAATCTTGCCCCTCCCATTATGAAGGCAAATATTGATGGAAGAACTTTGTTTGTTGAATAAACTCGATTCTACATCTCAAAAGGAAGCTCCATACCAATATCAAGTCATTGAAGAATTTTGTTAAATTTTGGAGCATTTTCCTTCACCCCCTCCCCATGGAGCGTGGCAACTTTATTTGAACAAACTTGAATTGACATATGATAAGGACCATTTGGTTCAATTTGGCCAAATGGTTTAGGAGAAGTCGATAATGTTAAGTTAACGCAGGACAGATGACGGACAGATGGATGGATGGACAACAGGCAGAAAGTGATTAGTAAAGCTGCCCTGATCTATGCTCAGGTAAGCTAACCAACAAACAATTATTTCAAGAGGTCTACTAAAAATGAAGAACACATCTGTGGTGCAGGAATAAATGAAAGTGTCAATGACACTGTAGCTCAACTTGTCAAGACAAAAACTTGTACATGTATAGTATGTGACACAGCAACGACAAACATCTAGGTAATGACCTGATAACAAAGGTATATATAAAGTATTGTAAAGGTCTGTACATAAATACTGACCGTTGCCTGTAACAAATGTATAGGTAAAGTATTGTAAAGGTGGGTGGGTGACAGTCAGATGCTAAACTAGAAAAAAATCTTTGAGTCCCAGAGTGGGTCTGACTGAACCCCAAAATATTTGTTCTCATAGCACAGTGACACACTCGTTCCTGTCCCAAGGTGAAAACAATGTACCCAAGAAGTTTTGTGAAGATCAGTTCATAAATACGAGCCGTATAGAAGTTGTGACAAAAAACTGATTGAACCTAATTTTGGTACAAAATGGCCACTGGCAGCCATCTTGAATTTAGCACCCTACCCAGAAACACTCATTCTCGTCCCAAGGTGATAACAAAGGTACCCAGAAGTTTTGTGAAGATCGGTTCATAAATACAGCCTCTACCCTGAGCCGAATTGACATGTGTGCTTACATTGTGTAACTGGCACTGAATAAATCAAAGTTCATCTAATTTGCATAATTTCTGATTCTGAACGAAAAAAAAAAACCTTACAATATGTGATGTATTCCATGTTACTAAACATTCATACAAAAATTTATTCAAATCAGAACTTTCATACAGAAGTTCTGTACAAAAGACTGATTGCACTAATTTTGGTACAAAATGGCTGCTGGTGGCCATCTTGAATTTTGGACCACACCCAAAAACACTCGCTCTCATCCCACGGTGATAACGAAGGTACCCAAGATGTTTTGTAAAGATTGGCTCATAAATATGGCCTCTAGTCTGAGCTGTATAGAAGTTGTGTACAAAAAACTGATTAGACCAAATTTCGGTACAAAATGGCCACTGGCAGCCATCTTGAATTTTAGACCGCACCCAGAAACACTCGTTCTCGTCCCAAGGTGATAACAAAGGTACCCAAGACATTTAGTGAAGATCAGTTCATAAATACAGACTCTAGTCTGAGCCGTATTGACACGTGTACTTACAGTGTGTAAGTCGCACTGAAAAAATCAAAGTTCATCTAATTTGCATAATTTCTGCACGAGAAAAAAACCTGTATTATATGTGATGTATCCCATGGTACTAAACATTCACACAAAAAATTATTCAAATCAGTGCTTTCATATGGAAGTTCTGTGCAAAAATCTGATTGCACCTAATTTTGTACAAAATGGCTGCCATCGGCCATCTTGAATTTTGGACCGGATCCAAAAACACTCGTTCTCGTCCCACGGTGATACCAAAGGTACCCAAGAAGTTTCATAAAGATCAGTTCATAAATACGGCCTCTAGCCCGAGCCGCATTGACATTTGCACTCACAGTGCTGAAAGTAACACCAAAAAACATCAAAATTAGTCTAATTTGCACAATTTATGCACGAGAAAAAAACCTGTATTATATGTGATGTATCCCATGGTACTAAACATTCATACAAAAAATTATTCAAATCAGAGCTTTCATATGGAAGTTCTGTACAAAAAACAGATTTCTGCATCGTCGGTACAAAATGGCGGCTGGCAGCCATCTTGAATTTTGGACCGCACCCAAAAACACTCGTTCTCGTCCCACGGTCATAACAAAGGTACCCAAGAAGTTTCGTAGAGATCAGTTCATAAATACGGCCTCTAGCCCAAGCCGTGTCCAATTGTTGACGTACGGACAGACGGACAGATGGACGATGGGCCATGACAAAAGCTCAAGTTTGGCTTTGCCAAAGTTGAGCTAAAAATGAGCAGTCAGTGGCATGAGCCAGGCAAAATTAAGGAGTTTCAGTAAACCCAAGAAAATTATTTCACTTTCAAATGAAAGTATATACATCAAATTTACCTATCATATCAAGATATGCAAACCGTGTATCATTTCCTCCTGCTGATATAACATTGCATATATATTTTCCAAGGTCACTGCTGAAGATGCTCTGTATTTCTAGTGTGCCATCATCATGAATGATGTGTTCTTGAGGATTAGTAATAATTTCAGTTTGTACATCAGAATACTGGCGCAGAAAAAACCACTTCCATATCACAGTGACTTTTGGATCATGTGTAACTCCACAAAGGAAATTCTCTGTTGTACCTCTGACTGCTGTAATGTTGACTGGTGGTCTTACTATTTGAGTTCGTACTAGAAAATAAAGATTCAAAGATAGTCAGATGAAAAATAACCAAAACTACTCAATGTAAGTCCACTGAAGTTTCAGGCAGCAGCTGAGAAAAACCTCATAATGGTCAGGCAAGAAAATAAGCAGACTGTCATCTGCAAAATGAGGTCCCCAGGGGGTGAATTTAGTGATGCTACCCTGCACAGCAGGTTAGCAACACTAAATTTACCCTCTCTGAACCTCAATGTGAATCAGGGTCTCAAAACTAAACAGAAAGAGGTACCCAGAGGATAAATTGGGATAGCATCATCAAATTCACCCTCTGGGGACCTCTTTCTGCAAATGTCAGACTGCTTATTTTCAGGCCTGATAATGGTGAGTATAAATCACAGTAGCTGATAACATTACAATCAGGAAAGTATGTAATTTGAAAAACAATCTTTATTTTCAACACAGTCATCATTCACATTTCCTTGAATAAAAAATGACATAAAATGCAATAAGTCTGTATGCACGAAACACTTCACATAAAAAAGAATGCAACTGCAAATATGTTATCCATCATTAGACAACTGAAATTTGGTTGCCATAGTCATAAAAGGAAAATTAAGGGTTAATGTGTCTCATGGATTTATAGCACTAAATTTTGGGATCTTTTTAACAGCAGACTCTTTTAGTAATGTTTAAGTCCTCAGATTAATTTATGTTAATAACTACCAAAAATACATTGGCTCTGTCAAACAAGGTATAGTTCATTAAATATTTAATGCTATGAGTGCAAAATAGTATCACCAAAAAGATTTTCAGGTAAAAGTAAAGAGATGAAGCATATTTTCAATAAAGTGGAAGGTGCCTGAGAAACACGAAACTGATTTTCAACAGCTGAACCTTTAGTTCTTAACCCTTTTGTGTTGACACCCTTCATCCCTCCCCACTCCCCTACCCCCACTAAATGTACCAAACTGCAGGTCTTCCCTATGCATGATAGAAATTGCACCTGCCAGACTGAAAGTGCATAGGAGGAGTTAATTATTGGTGCACAGTGTGCCAAATAGTCTATATTGCGCGGTAGCGTTGTGGTAACCAGTTCTCGGCAGACCACCGAAGTTAAACAATATCGAGCCCGGATTGTCCCCGGATGGGTGACCATCTGAGCGATCGATTCGGACTCCCGCATTATGTCCTTGGGCAGGGCACTTAACCCCGATTGTCCACATGAGGGCATGATGACGGCATGTACTAAGGCATACTGCACATCAATGGTGCGCATGTCTTCAACCAATCTAACCCTGCCTGTGCTGCAATGCAGAGTTACGATGTTGGGGAGCTGGCAGCTGCTCATCATTGCTCGGTGGTTCTCTCCGGGTACTCCGGCTTCCTCCATCCATAAAACTGTCACAGTCATGATTAGCCATTGTGCATAAGTATATGACCTTAAACACCAATAAATAATATGTTGCTGAGTTATTGACGCACCATACATCCAGAAAAGCTAACCTGCTGAGTATTTTACTTTTCTTGAACTTCTCACAAACTCAAGCCCTGACTTGATTTAAAGGAAAATTTAATCAAGTCTGTACACAAATTTAAAATTGGAGAACACCTCCAATTCATAAGGGTGTATTTTGATAAGAACCAGGATTATACTTCTGGGTAACATACATGTATTAACTTTGTATTGCAATTTAACATCAGCCTGCAACAGGTAACAAGTTAGCCACTGAATGGTTGAGTGCCAGAGGTTACTATCAGGGCTCTACTGGAAAGTGCAGAAAGCCACTAAAGTGACTTTACACTGCAATCATTAATTTCTTATTTGCTCCTCAGTAGAAAAAAATGTTTACATAAAATTATTTTTTTACTCTTTATTGGAGAGTGCCAACAATAAATGGTAATAAAACTATTATTTATGAAGTACATCTTGCTAAATCAAGGCTTCCTTTAAATTTGCTGGCAGCATGGTATTTTTTAAAAAAAAATACTCATGTTAGGCCTTAAAAAGTTAAAAATCTGTTTCTCAGGCTCTCCCGCATCATCCTTTTGGCTGCCGCATGCTCTCTTTTCATAACCAATGTAAACATTAAAAAAAAAATGAAATGTTTCTGTCTGATGTTTTACCCAAGTTAAATTAAATACATTTGTCCCTTGAGTGCAAGAAGGCTTTGCAATGCTTTAGCATTGCAAAGCCTTCTTGCTCTCAAGGGACGAAAGAGACCACCACCACCCATGCTATTCCATAGATTATGAGGCCTAAAACCTAAACCAAGAACTGGAACTTTTGATGGCAAAGAAATAATTACAGAAATAAAAAATAAAATAAAACCGCTCGCCCGCATGAAATTTTACAAAATATCGCCTGAGAAACAGAAGATCTACTTTGTGGGGCCTTACAAATCACTTTTGAAAAAGAATGTAGCTCTCGGCCAGTTGAAGACCTGTAGATTTTTATATATGTTTGCTACACTTTTGACAGTCCACATCTTGTGATTCAGCAGTTGTCTCCAGGCAAGGCTTTGCTGCCTATACAGGTAGCCAAGACTTGACAAAAAACATCTGCCAAGGTACTTGGAATGTAAATTGCAAGTTCACCCCAAGATTGTAAATTGGGGCACTTGTTTTTTTTGCAGTCAAAATGTGAACATGGGCAGAATTAGGTTTTTAAGGGCTAACTCATTGAATACAAAAAGCCACTATGATGGCTCTACTGAAAAGTGCCGAAAGCTACTCTCTTCAAAAGCAATCATGTGTGAACAAGATCTTGCTGAATTAATACCCCCACATGCTGGTAGAATGGTAATCTTTGAAATAAAGATACATTTGTGTTACAAATCACTTTTGAAGAATAATTTAGCGCTCTACCTACCACTTAATGCATACATTCAGAAAGAACACTTCAAGTTTGATAAATAAAAATGTTATATACACACATTAATCTTATTTAAATGAATTACATGGCACTTATAGTTATAAAAAAATAATTTAAAAATGGCATTAAATTTTATGGTTTTGTCAGATTACTGGGAAAACAAGAGTTTTTTATGCCTCATTAAAATATAACACATTTCTGATTGGAAAACCGATAATTAGTGACAGGAAACAAATGTACGACTTCCTTGATAGCTCACCTTATTCTTCAAGAATCCCAGGCTGTGACTAATTAGTTAAACTTACCAAGTACTAAAAGATGTGCCTGAGCTGATGCTGTTCCTCTCAGATTTGTGGCATTACAAACATACAGGCCTGAATCAGTGGAAACTGTGGCAGCAATCAACAAATTTCTATTATCCAGTATCTGAAATCTTCCACCACTCACAATTTCTTTCTCTGATCCATCAGCTGCCACTGAAATACATTGTAATTGGTGATACAGTAAATTATGATAGGGTAAAGAGTTAATTTGATTGTCATATTTTTGTGCAATACATTTTCACACTTACATAAACAACATTATTTTTCTTCCCATATAGTATCTTATAATTTTGAAGAGAAACAAGCTTGGTGAGATCTTTAAAGCATGTTTTATTTGTTCGAGACTTCAATTTCTACACAGAAAAAAATTGGTTTTCAGTATACAATTTTTAAAGCACTTGTGTAACTTAAAAAATTATCTCACTCATATTCATTCTGCTTATTATCTTACAAATCAAACCAAAACTTCTATTCTCCTATGAAAGTCTGAATGTGATTCAGCTACTTTATTGCCTAAAACATTTTTCAAAGACCCTTTGAAATACATACCACTTTTCCATTTGACAGTTGGTCTTGGAGCACCGTCTACTTCACAAGGAAATGTGATATCACTACCTTCTACTATTGTTTGGTTGCTGGGTTTATTAATTATACTGGGCGGTGAACCTGAAAGCAAACAAGTCTATTTAGTTTAAAGAATATGTTTTTTCATTTGACTACCACTTATTTTTCCACATTATATTAGAGAATATGTAGATGATACAGTACAGTCACCATGGACTAGTCGTCGTAATCCTTGTGTTGCTCAGTGATGTCCATGCATGCATTTACCAGGTAATAAAAATCATCAGCAGCAAAACTTTAATGAAACACTGGGTTGTACGCGGTGCTTTATTAATTAAATTTTTGATGATTATCCCTACAATTAGTGTTTGGAATCTAATATTAATGCATCCTTGGGAATATTGCCCAGCCGTGGAAAGTGACCAGTCAATGATGACTGTACTGTACCTATGGTTTTTGAGTAGGTCCCAGAATTATCTCATGAGTGACTGCAAGAAAAAGTAAGTTTTCAGTCAGAGCTTTCAGCAGCTTTTCTTGAAGTCACTCATGAGATAATTGTTGTACCTGCTCAAAAAACATTGGGTATTTTTATATATCACATGAAATGTCGTTAATTTCGATGTAACAACCCATGTCTTATTTCCTGATTATCAACCGTAGATACGGATACAGTCTAGTAAATACCATAGAATTCTCACAATTGATGGAGGTGCTTAAATCGAAACAGAAGGTGTTAAAATGAGAAAGGATGGGGAATATGCCGTATCGACGAGACCCCCTATCTGATGACAAGATTGCCAAACTGTGGGAATCTGATCAATTTGGTACGGCGACCCCCCAGAGTATAATAAATACACTATGGTTTTATTTCACTTTACAGTTTGGCCTACGGGGAACTGCCGAGCATTATGCCATGAAATGGGGTGATGTCCAACTGAAAGGCAAAAGTGATGGAAGATTTTTTCTTGAATTTAATGAATGCCAAAGTAAAACCAGGACAGGATGTGATGCACGTAATATTCGCAATGTTGTCCCAAAAGTATGGGAAAATGAACAAACCCCCCAAAGATGTATTGTTAATGTTGATAGGAAATACGCTTCAATGAGACCGGCTAATTATTCTGATAGCGATGACCCATTCTACATTGCGACACAAACAGCACCTCTGAAAGCAAATGTTTGTTGGTTCAAAAGAAATGCAATAGGAATTAATAAACTCACCGGACTGATGAAGAAAATGATTTCAGCTGCCGGCATCAATACATCCAAGAATATTTCCAATCACAGTGACAGAAAATACCTTATCCAAAAACTGAATGACAAAAACATTCCAGCGAATCAGATAATGCAAATTTCAGGCCATAGAAACATTCAGTAAGTGAATAATTACAGCACAATAAATCGAGAACAGCACCGAGAAATTTCGAAAACATTATCCACGTGTGAGAAAACAGCTGATTCAATTGAATTTCCACGTTCACTTTCACAAACAAACAAATGAAATATCAAACAAACCAGCTTTTTCCATTCACAGGATCAACAACTTTCAGAAACCGTTGATATAACATGCAATTCCATGGCGAAGTCAGAGAATAACATCAAATGTGTCGGAGGTGTCAACAGTTTATTCAGAGATGCTTATGGTGGAAACTTTCAAATTCACATTCACAACAACCCGCCAGTGAAACGTGCTCGCGTCCTTGACTCGGATTCTGAGAACGAGGAATGAATGTTCAGTGGAACTCTTTCTTGTGTTTAATGTTTCAAATTGATTAAATATTACTTGTTTAATGTGATATTAAATGATCTGCCTGGGTCCTATTTTCATTAATGTCAACGAAAAGTGGGTAACATTTGAAATACTCAGGGAACTATATTACGACAACAGGTGCAAGTAAAGTGTATTCATGACGTCATGGTGTGAAGCGTCTGAGCCAACGAACTGATTGTCGGTTGTTTTGGGAGAATTTGGCGACAATGAATTAAATAAAAAGTGTAAAAAACATTCGAAAATTCATGTGATATACAGAATCTTTAACCCGTGATGTTTGGATATAAGATTTTTTGAAACGAGTTTGATGAATTCGATTCACAACTCGTCTAAAGGCTCATTGTGAATCGAATTCATCAAACTCGTTTCAAAAAACCTTATCCAAACATCACTCATTTGAGATCCTCTATTTATTACACACCCATTTAAAACTAAGGTTTGTTCACGACATTCCAAGATGTGTGATAAAAATAAACTTTTATTGCACACGTGTGGGATACAGATTTTAGCCCTTTTTTTAATGTAAGAATGGAACCAGTCATATTTCTGGGTACACACGGGCTCATTTTGATACAATGGGTAATTTATTTTCTATAGTATCTGAGTTTCTATTGTTTTCGTAGAAACTCATGCACTATATACCAACCAATCATCAGAAGACACTTTCAAATTTATTGTCTTAACGTGAACAATACTGAATATTGATTAAATAACCCGATGGGTTAAAGTATGACATGGTAATAACTGACATGCTGTTCAAACTAAAGAACAATGTAGGCAGAATATAAAAGCGTCTATGAGAAACATCATTTCGAATGAATGACGTTGTGCGAGCACGTTTCTAGGTTACCAAAAACAAAATATAAAACAAATTCTCTGTCGCTGGAATTCATATGGATCCTGTACCCCTGTTAAGTTTATAACACAAACTTTAATAAATTTTGAGCAGGCATTGTGAACACAATACAGTCATTTCTCTTAGACAATAAGGATATAAATTTCATATACTTGGGATGAATCGACAATGACTAATGTAATCTTGACTGGACTAAAATCTTAACCTGTCAATCACTCGAGTAACAACAGTTGCATGGAACTTGGAAGTCAGATAAACATGTAAGTTTTTTTTTAATTTCTCATTGAAGTATTTTCCGAATTTACATCTGTTGTTTATTGTGAAAGTATGATAACTTTTTGGTGAAGATCACATCAACCATTCACAATTCGTGCTGTAAAATTGAGGCATAAAAAGATGGTAAATTGTATTTCAGATGACGGTAAACTTGTTTGGTTTGGCGCCCAACCAAACTCGCGTGATAAACATTAACCCATTTGAATGCTTGTGCGGTTCTGTCTATTTATTATATGTGCTGCTACATTTTAATTGTAAATAAAATAATTTAAATTTCAATTAAAATAGCCAAATGCTGAAAACGAGCATGGTAGTGATCTGAAACTATTGGCTTATGCACATCACTCATAGAAGTTATTACTTGGTAAAGTTCCTATTGGCTGAGATATCAGCCCAAGGAAACTTCAGATCAGCCCAAGGCCGAAGATTTTAGATCTGCCACAAGTGATCACAACATATAAGTTGAAAAAATATTGTAATAAGGAATTGCTTTTTCTCTCTTCATTTTCATTTTTCTCCCTAAACCGAAACAAAATTGACTTGAGTTAATCAAGTAACTCGGAAGCATATTGGCTCAATAGTTAGCACATTGAACTCAAAGGTTGTTGCATATCGCTGGTGCACTCGCCTTAACCTGCTACCAGGGCATATATTTCGACAAGAATCTGAGAATCGATTTGCACAAAGATTCGCGCAATAAAACTGGCGAGAATCCATGAAGATTCTCGCTGCATCTCTGCTAGGATTCGCGCGAAAAGAATTGAGTCAATTTAACCCTTTAACTAACACAACGGCAACAAATTAACCAATAGAAGGCTAACATGACCTGAAATATCCTGACTCTTTGTCAATAAAATCGAACAAATATGGCTGTCATTGGAACCGGCTCAATGAGTCGGTTCCAACGACAGCCATATTTGTAAGATTTTATTGGTAAATATTGTTCATTTAATTATTTTATCATTTATTTATTATTTATTGTTTAAAAATTATCAAATTTAGTTTTAAAAATTAAAAAAGATGTGTTGGGTAAGTGGTTAAATTGTGTTGGTATACAACAGTTCAAACATGGTGGTGTCATAGAATCCTGGGACACTCAAAGTAGGTAAGGATTCTCGCAACTATTTTCACAAGAATCCAAATGGATTCTCAGAAATTTAGACGAAATATAAGCCCTGCTGCTGTTTACCTAACTTGTGCAGAGTTTGTATGTTGGGAAGTCTTTCTTTACCCGTAGAACTGTTGTACACAATGTGACCCTGGCTGTTCAGTATCATGAAAACCCCAATAAAAAATCAAGTAACTCAAGACCATACAACAATTCAAATAACTCACTGTTAACTACAAGTCTTATGGACTTCTTGATTTCTCCAGCTTCATTCCTGGCGAAGCATTGATACATTCCAGCATCAGGAAGATCTAAATTATCCATATGTAATGTCCCATTTTTATGTATTTGATATCTGAAATGCATAAAGGATATACATCAGTGTAATATCAAAAACAGGTTATGTATAAACTGGTAGTGCTAATACAATGGGTCCCATTTAACCCTTTACCTAACGCAGACAATATCAAAATTTTTTATTTTAAATATCATTTTTTGAAATTTTTCAAAAAATTTCAACAAAACCATATCATGTGACCCCTCGTTGGAACGAGCTCGTTGAGCTCGTTCCAACAAGGGGTCACATGATATGGTTTTGTTGAATTTTTTTGAAAAATAATATTTTTTCAACTGCTGAATTTTCATATTACGCGGGCGGATGCGGGCGATTCGTTGGGTAAAGGGTTAAGTGGATATGTCCCAACTGAATAACCCGGTAAATTGAATATAACCTCCAAACACAAAACCATTTACCATACCTTCAGTACAAATTGGCCCTGTTAATTGCATACAGGTAAAAGATTAACTCTTGTTAATTGAATAAAAAGCTTGTGATATGTCAAGACCTGAGAAGCACCAAATTTCCCTTGTTTGTTGACCAATTAGGCCTCAGTGGTCTAACACAGACATTTAATCTATTATATCATGTTTGACAGAGCTCAATGTGCTCTGTCAAACACGATATAATAGAATAATGCTCTATTTATCTGTATAAAAAATATGACCATACCCCTGTTAATTAAATTGTCCTGTTAATGGAATAATTTTCACTGGCAAAATGTCTCATCACTTAACAGGGTTTCACTGTATAGTCTCTTTCCAACTAATGTTCTACTGCATGCTTTAAATGGGCTTCATACCGGATCAAAATAAGCAAAAGGGACGATTCATTCAGGTCAACTGCAGCATTGTCTGCAAAACATGTAATATTAATTTGTTGATATAGAATGGTCTGACAATACACATTCTGGAAATATAAAACCTGTCAACTGGTGATGTGGGGATTTTCCTATTTTTTCTTTTAATTTAGTGGAACAGTGAACTCTATTGTGTGTGGTGTGGAAACTGACATACATGAAAATAATTAATGTTAACCCTTTACCTAACATAATGGCCATATGTAGCTGGTGTTATTCACCAAAATTCTTTTCATTATTTGCCTCCATGAATTATGTCCTAATGATGGATCATAAGCTACATTTTGGAGGTAAAAAATGAAATATTTAGCTATTCATGATTTTTCTGTTTTTTATTTTCAATTTTTATTTCTTTGCTACTGTTACCTCTAGTTGTGTTAAGTAAAGGTTAAGACAAACAAATCTGAATCTTGTTCACCGTCTCCTCATTTCATTTATTAAGCTGCCCAAAAATTCCCACACATGCCCCATCTCCTACACTAATAGAATAAACTGGATAGATATAAATGTATTTTCTATAAGAAATTACCTTGGATTGGAACTGCTAATAGGTGCAGCATTAAAATACCAAACTATTTCTGGATCTGGAACACCAACTGCTAAACAGACAATGTCAATAGACTCGCCATAGTCTTTTTGTACCACACTAGATATCTGTACACTGAATGATGGAGGTTCTGAGAAAAAAAATATCATGTTGTACATTTTACAAGAGAAATTAACACAACAGGACTTGCAAATGATGGAAAAAGGATATCAGGCTGTTTGAGAACTTTGCTTCTACTGGGCCAATACACCAAAAAAAGTAGCTAGAATTTAATACATGAAAATAGAAAAAAAACATACCACAGGTCTTGAACAAATGCAAGCAGGCTTCATAAAACATTTTTTGACTAAAACTGGTGGTGTCACTCCTGTCATGACTCTCAGTTATCATGCTTGGTGTTCATGTCCTTGGCAGTCTTGTGCAATACCAGTTTGTCATCTCTTCAGGAGCCATAGTATGGATTGATGGAGACCATTCATAGTCTAATCTATCGCACTGGCTGTCAGGTTATCTTCTAACATGCCTTTGGCACAAAGTTGATTATTACATAACCTAGGCATGACATTCATTTAACTGATTAGAGTTAAATAATTTTTGTCAGCAAAATTTGTTCACATGTCTTTGCCTTGTTACAATTTATGGAAAAGTGCCTATGGGCAACAAGGAAAATCCTTACACACTAACAATTTCACTTCAAAAATGATCTAAAGTATGTCTTTCATTTGTGGTACCCAGATATCAGGGTAAAGCCCAAATTTGGGTTTCCAAAACTCTACTAGTTAATATATTAAATTTATGCAGTAAAATGTTAACATTTTCTTAACACTGCCAATTTCTTGCGCACTATTAGTTACACGGTGGTTCAGCAGGGTGTACAGGACAGTACTACCCTTCTGAGATCCATATTTCCTGAGGCTAAAAGCCTCAGGAAATACGAATCTCAGAAGGGTAGTGCTGTCCCATAAACCCTGCTGAAACACCGTGTGATGAATTTATTACCCTGCCCCTTCAGTGTGTCAAGTTTTGTCTTATTATATAATCCACAAATGGCATTCCAGTGACGAAAACCTTGATAAAACAATTGAGAAAGTGAAAGAAACACGTTTCTTTATTATTCAACAAGAATGTTAAAACTTCGGAAAGGAATAGTTGAAACAGATAACAAGTTGAAAATGTCAAACGGTAAAGTTTTTATTAATATCTCTTCGTTGGAATGATAAGCAAAGCATTTAAGAGACATTTTGACAAGCAGATGAAATAATTTGATTTGATTTGGAGTTATTTCCCTTCAATTGAACTCAAACATTTGGAACCCTTCAGTTCAAGGACATTGGGAATTTACGCGTCGCTATTATTGTGGGACACAAGTTGATTATTAGTGTTTTATTCGATACAGTAGTGCATTGAGCGTCTTGGAGAATGGGGACACTGTATTCACACTTGTACAAGTGATTTAATAAGTTTCACAGAAGAGACAATTTATATAAGTAGATTGCATGTTTTTCGAATCCACAACGATCTGTTGTGTAGAAACATCACAGCAATATCCATCTTCTCGACAATAAAATCAGATGTTGAGGGTATGTACATGTTTTATTTCAAGTGTTAGGAATATTCTCATGAAACAATATTGTTCTCATTTTGTTTGTGAGTTTGAATGTTTATTATTACTGATGAAAATGTTTGAGGCGATGGGTGAAAGGGAAATCGGCGAAGTGTACAATAGAATGTCTGTACAGCCCGTTTAGATGTCACATGATATTCTCACACACCCCGTTGAACTTTGTACACCCCGTTTGAGTTAAATGTACTGCACTGGATGCATTGGCTGCTGGCCAATAAGGAAGCTTGTATAATTGTAAAAGGGTAATAAAAAAGGTACACATCCTTTCACTCTGTACATAATCAGGTAGCACATGCAAGAAAATATGTTTAACCCTTTGAACTCTGGCAGCCGTTTTTCCGGCCAGCAACATGATACGTCATAACGTCATTAAATAGGATGGCTGTTCAGTAAATGTGTTGAAAATATTGATTGGTCTACCCCAAATAATGAATATGGACACTTCTAATTGCTGCCATTGAACTGGCATGAAAGATACCACCAGAGTTTAAAGGGACAATAAATAAGTTGACCATTTAACAAAACCACAATTTCAATTATGCAAAGTACCCTCATGTTTTATGTATCATTGATATGACGCATCTAATTTGATCAAATAAATTAATTTCAAGGTGAGAATTTATCGGATATTTGAATATCCATTACATATAGAGAATTCTGGTGCAGTACAAATAGAAAAATCATTTTCCATATTCCATATTCAGCATTATTTGCTGTTGCGCACAAGTGTTCTATTTATAGCATATGTGTCCATGTAAGTTGTTTGGGATTGTTGTTGTCGATAAATGTGGTATGAGTTTTATTGGAAGCATAAGGCATCACAAAGTAGATCTTCCGTTTCTCTGGTCATTTTTTGTAAAACTGCATGTGGACGGGTATTTTTTATTTTTGTAATTATTTCTTTGCCATCAAAAGTTCATGATCTTGGTTTGTTTATGTTTTAGGACTCACATAATTACATTTCTTCCTGAGGTGATCAATGCCAACCAAAATACAGTACTGTGAATGTGAAAGCAATCTTTTTTTTTCGAACAGACTGTAACACTAACACTTGTGGGTCAAGATTTCATGAATAAAATATTTTATCTAAGGCCCCACAAAGTAGATCTTCTGTTTCTCAAGCTATTTTGTTTTAAATCGCTTGCAGACGAGCGGATTTTTAGTTTATTTTTGTAATCATTTCTTTGCCATCAAATGTTCATGTTCTCGATATGTTTTATGTTTTAGGCCTCATAATCTACAGAATAGCATGGGGGTGGTGTATTTTGTCCCTTGAGTGCAAAGCCTTGTTGCACTCACGGGACAAATTTATCAATTTTGTTAAGTTCAGTAAAATGTCAAACATAAACCATGCAATTTTAATTTTTTTCAAGTCGCATTGATTATAAAAAGAGAGCATTTGGCAGCCAAAAGGACCATGTGAGAGGGCCTGAGAAACAGACTTTTAACTTTCTTAGGCCAAAGTGTGCCTTCAGAGCATTAAAAAATAATACAAAGTTATTAATCTAATAATGCCAGTTATTGCTATAATGCTGCACAGTTCGTAGATGTCATTTACTGGGACAACATTGAAAGTACAATTAGAAACTATTCAGAAATTATATTACGTTCCTGTTTATTTCTTATGACTTTGAGGCTACTTCTTTCATACCATCACAATGTTGTGTCTTTGGAAAATTTTGTCTGCATTAATTACAGATTTAAGTAATTCTGTGTTGTTTCTGATGTCTTACACTTTGCATAGTGGTTTTTTTTTTACACTCTCTGTTACATACAGAATGACCAGTGTGGACAGGTCACTTTCCACGGGTGGGCAATATTTCCACGAATGCAATATTAGATTCCAAACACTAATTATAGGAATAATCATTAATGAAAGTGTCAATAACACTAGCTCAACTTGATAAACTTGAACTTGGTAAGTTATAAATGAAATGGCAAAATTGAAGATCATTGGTACCAATCTTATTTGATGAAATTTCAACATAACAGCATTGTGTGCGCACAATGTCAGAGTAATCCATGCATTTTTAAATGTAAACTGTAAGACTGGCTGAAGGAAGAATGCTGATACACAAATGCAGTATGTTCAGAGGTTATTATTGTAAATGGCAATTTTCACAGAAATGAATGCTAATCAATAGCTCTTATCTAAAGGTCTTGCCTAATGAGCACACCAAGTTTTTGATGGAAATGAAAAGAAAATCTATAGCTCCCATCTTTGTCACCCTGCATAAGCATACAAAGTTTCAAAACATCCTGATAATGAATGTGCCCTCTGAGGCATGCCAAAGGAAGATGTTAATGCACAAATGTACTAAGTAGAAGGTCATTGCTTGTGGCAATGTTTTTTTTATGCAAATTCATAAATATACCCTGCAGAGACAATAATTTTTTTATGGAAATGAAAAAAATGCAATAGCTCACATCTAGAGGTCACCCCGAACACACATACCAAGTTTCAAAGTGATCCGATCATAGATGTGCCCTGAAGGGTGTGTTAAAGGGAAATATTGAGGTCTGACTAATCTAAGTTCAAAGGTCAGCGGCAACATTTTTTGACAGAAATGGAAGAAAATTGACAGCTCCCATATAGATGTCACCCCACACAAGCACACCAAGTTTGCAAGCGATCCAATCATAAATGTGCCCTGCAGGGTGTGTCAAAGGGAAATATTGTTGCTTAACTGCACGAAGTTTTTACTAAGTTCATCGAAGGTCATTGCCAGTGGCAACAATTTTTGACAGAAATCGAAGAAAATCGATAGCTCCCATCTAGAGGTAACCCCAAACAAGCATACGAAGTTTCAAACCGATCTTGCAGGGCATGCCAAAGGAATATATTGATGCCTGACTAAACTAAGTTCAAAGATCGTTGCCAGCGGCAACATTTTGAAAGACGGAAATGGAAGAAAATTGATAGCTCCCATCTATTGGTAACCCCAAACAAGCATGCCAGGTTTCAAAACAATCCCATCACAAATGTGCCCTGTAGGGTGTGCCAAAGGGAAATATTGAGGTCTGACTAAACTAAGTTCTAAGAACATTGGCCGCAGCAAAATTTTTTGACGGAAATGGAAGAAAATTGATAGCTCCCATCTAGAGGTCTCCCCAAACAAGCATGCCAGGTTTCAAAGCAATCTGATCATAAATGTGCCCTGTAGGGTGTGCCAAAGGGAAATATTGAGGTCTGACTAAACTAAGTTCTACGTTGGCCATGGTAACCATTTTTGCGAAAATGGAAGAAAATCTCCTATCCAGAGGTCACCCCAAACAAGCATGCCAGGTTTCAAAACAATCCCATCACAAATGTGCCCTGTAGGGTGTGCCAAAGGGAAATATTGAGGTCTGACTAAACTAAGTTCTAAGAACATTGGCCGCAGCAAAATTTTTTGACGGAAATGGAAGAAAATTGATAGCTCCCATCTAGAGGTCTCCCCAAACAAGCATGCCAGGTTTCAAAGCAATCTGATCATAAATGTGCCCTGTAGGGTGTGCCAAAGGGAAATATTGAGGTCTGACTAAACTAAGTTCTACGTTGGCCATGGTAACCATTTTTGCGAAAATGGAAGAAAATCTCCTATCCAGAGGTCACCCCAAACAAGCATGCCAGGTTTCAAAGCAATCCGATCATAAATGTGCCCTGTAGGGTGTGCCAAAGGTAAATAATGAGGTTTGACTAAACTAAGTTCTAAGAATGTTGGCCGCGGCAACATTTTTTGACGGAAATGGAAGAAAATCGATAGCTCCCATCTAGAGGTCACCCCAAACAAGCATGCCAGGTTTCAAAGCAATCCCATCATAAATGTGCCCTATAGGGTGTGCCAAAGGGAAATATTGAGGTTTGACTAAACTAAGTTCTAAGAACGTTGGCCGTGGCAACATTTCTTGTCGGAAATGGCAGAAAATTGATAGCTCCCATCTAGAGGTAACCCCAAACAAACATACCAAGTTTCTAACCATTCTGATCATAAATGTGCATTGTAGGGTGTGCCAAAGGGAAATATTGAGGTCTAACTAAACAAAGTTCTAAGAACGTCGGCCACGGCAACATTTTTTGACGGAAATTGAAGAAAATCGATACCTCCCATCTAGAGGTCACCCCAAACAAGCATCCCAAGTTTCAAAGCAATCTGATCATAAATGCGACCTGTGAGGTGTGCCAAAGAAAATTGTGGATGTACGCCGATGGATGAGAAGTGAAATTCAGTTAATGAAGCACTGGGTACAACATGGTGCTTCATCAATTAAAATTTTGGAGATGATGATTTTTATCACCTGGTAAACACATGGACGGTCATCACCTCCCACGTGCAGATTACAACAATCCATGGTGACTATACTGTGCAAGCAAAATTTAAGAGTCAATATTTTTTAAAGTCAGCAGCTTATAGTCCCTTTAATATATTAGGCAGACCTGCGTTATGCACTAGTATTCCACAGTATAAAATGTTTGTGTGTTGGATAGATTATGCCCACATGTGTATGTATTCATAATCAAAACAACAAGCTTCACAATTCATATCATAAAAATACAGTGGGATGTTTGGCCTCAAAAAGTCTGTTTCTCAGGCCCTCCTACATGGTCCTTTTAGCTACCGCATGCTCTCTTTTTATAACCAATGCAAACTTCAAAAAACAAAAATTAAATGGTTTATGTCTGATATTTTACCCAAGTTAATAAAATTGCTAAATTTGTTCCTTGAATGCAACAAGGCTTTGCAATAATTTAGCATTGCAAAGCCTTCTAGCACTCAAGGGACGAAATACATCACCACCCATGCTGTTCTGGACTGTAGATTATGAGGCCTAAGACATAAAACAACCAAGAACAGGAACTTTTGATGGCAAAGAAATAATTACAAAATATAAAAAATAAAATAAACAAGAGGGGAGTGTCCATCCCCATTAGCTCACCAACGCATGGCATGCAATAAATCTAGGCTTATTACAAATCTGAAAAATGTCCGGTCATGTACATGCATAGCAAAACAGGGTCACAAATTTTCTAAGTCCACAGTGACAAAAAAGTCTAACATTGCATTAAAAAAGACCAAAATCTCCAGAAAGTTAAAAAATTTATAGTAATTTATATATTTTTTATACTTACCAATGACCCAGACTTAGCTGGTGCTAACTCCACAAAAAACCAGGGCCAAACACAAATTTTGCCCCCCAATCCCCAAAATTTGCATCCAAAACAAAAAGAAATCATGTCCTAAAGGACCTCCATAGTACGACTCTACTGCGCATGCGCAGTGACGCAGTCGTCCCGAAATTGGCGCCAAATATCATTCTTACTGGCAGTGCCTGGTCAGCGCTATGTACTCAGCGGGGAGGCAAGAGTTCCCAACTCAGGGAGGGCCATCCCCGTCTGGGTCATTGGTAAGTATAAAAAATATATAAATTACTATAAATTTTTTAACATTTTTATACTGTACCAATGACCCAGACTTAGCTGAATAGTAAACAGGCTGGAGGGCCTAGGACATAGAGGAAAATCCAATAAGCTCAATTATAAAATAAAGAGATAACCCCTTAAGGAGAAAAGGAGTATTAGGCTTTACATGTATCTTTCTTATTTAATATTTAAATTAGAAAGATACACTACCCTTAATAACTGAGCACAATAACATTCATGTTCTCTATTAATATCCAGTATAACCTTTATACTAATTATTATTAAAACAAGCCAATAAATAAAGTAGTCCAGAGAATTGAGACTCTTTATAATCATTTAAAAGTGTCCGAGTATTGTATATTAAAGCCCGTTTGACACTTGACATATACAAATGCTTCACACCGAGCTACACTTTAAAAATAAGACATGAATGAAATTAAACATTAATATTACACTTTAAAACCATCCCGGAAGCGACTCAGAAATACTGTCTTGGAGGAGGCATTCCCTTGCTTTTCACTATAAAGCAGGTGACCTAAGGGAACACCCGCCCCCCCCCTTCCCCTTGCCCTGGGTCAAATAGCCCAGAGCGAAGAGGGCAGCCGGACGGAGTCACTGCCGGAACAGAAAGCCTGCATAACTATAGTTGCAACTGTTTAGTGGACGACATTCTGAGCAACAGATAACGGACCTAAACAATGCAGGTCTCCAGAAATGGACTCAATATTTCTGAGATAAAAATTAGTAAATGTGGATGGCTGAGACCAATAAG
Source organism: Pictodentalium vernedei (assembly GCA_031216915.1). NCBI lineage: Eukaryota > Metazoa > Mollusca > Scaphopoda > Dentaliida > Dentaliidae > Pictodentalium > Pictodentalium vernedei. The sequence goes on along the minus strand of CM062297.1, from coordinate 329,701,421 downwards.
CAGCCTTCATTAAATCTGTAATAGCAACACTATTAGCATAAGCCCAGGAAGTAGAAAGAGCTCTTACTTCATGAGCAGAAATCTTAAGCACAAACTGCTGAGAAGAAGATAAATCTTCATACGCAGTACGGATAGTTAACTGAATCCATCTAGCAATAGAATGGACTGAAATGTCCTTTCTATTAGGCATCAAAGACAGAAAGAAACGTTTCCGTCCCTTTCTGATGAACTGAGATCTCTGTTTATAGATACGTAGTGCTCTAACAGGACAGAGTAAAGGCCTACGCCCGTCTGAAGACGGAAGAGCCTTAATAACAATAGGTTCCGGATATTTATTAGGAGCCTGATTCTTAGCTAAAAAACCGACGTTAGTAGTGAAGGTGATAGTGTTCCCAACACTACGATAATGAGAATCATCCACTGATAGTGCATGAAGCTCACTGACTCTTCTGGCAGAAGAGAAAGCTAAGAGAAAAGCTGTCTTATAAGATAAGAATTTGAAATCTACTGTCCCAAGAGGTTCAAATGGCTTTTCCTTCAATTTAAGGAGAACCCAAGCTAAATTCCACTTAGGAATTAATCTAAGAGTTCTTGGTCTATTTATCGAAAAGTTTCTAACCAATTTCGATAAAGAGACATTAGATCCAATTTGTAAACTATCATGATGTGCATAGGTATCAGATAACATAGATCTATAACCCTTTATAGTAACCGGTTGCAGTTTGATTTCGTCAAACAAGTATACTAGAAAGTTAGCAATGTCTGGTATAGAGGGATCAAATATATCAACAGAATGATCCCTACACCAACGACGGAAAACCTTCCACTTAGCCGCATAGTTTAGCGAAGAGGAGGTCCTCCTACAGTTAGAAATCGCGTCCACTGCTCATCCTGTAAAGTGCTTGCCATGCAAGAAGGACCGCACAACGGAAAAACGTGAAGGTTGAGACCTTGCGGGTTGTGATGCAGTTGGCGCGATTTCCCCTGCCAAAGAAGATCCTCTCGTGGAGGGAGCTTCCGCGGTAGGTCCCACAACAGACACCTGAGTAGATTTATCCACGGTCTCTGTGGCGACAGAGATGCTACCAACAGAATCTTGCATTGAGATTGTTTTATCTTTAGCAATACTTGTTGAATTAACGGCGCTGGAGGATACGCATATCCTATCATTCCGTCCCAAGGGATCGATAGAGCGTCTACAGCAAATGCTCTTGGATCCGGACACGGGGACACATACGTCTGCAACTGATTGTTGAGATGTGTCGCAAATAAGTCTATCATTGGCCGTTCCCATTGGTAGCAAATCTGATTGAATACTTGTTTGTTGAGAGTCCACTCCGACGGCAACAAGCGACCCTTTCGAGAAAGGGAGTCTGCTAGCACATTCAGACGACCCGGTATGTGACGGACCGAAAGAAGAACGTGATGTTCCAACGCAAACAGAAGGATTCTTTCCGTTAGATTGAACAACGGAACTGAATGAGTGCCTCCCTGATTCCGTATATACGCCACTACTGTCGTATTGTCGGATAGGATTTGGACATGAGCATCGTGAATAATGTCCATCCAGTGACGTAACGCAAGCCAAATTGACATCATTTCCTTGATGTTTATGTGCTTGCACAGGAATTGCGGATCCCAAAGACCCTGGCATCTCGAATCCGTTGGGATTAATGATGCACCCCAACCTGTTTGACTGGCATCCGTCATAATGGTAAAACTCGGATCCGGCAACTGCAGCGGAACTCCTTGAGTTAACCACTGAATGTTTGCCCAAGTCTGAATCTCTTGTTTCACTTGATCTGACAAGAGAACGTCTACATCGAGCGAATGAATTTTCACACTCCAATTCTGAGTCAAGAAAATTTGAAGAGGCCGTGTGCGTAGCCGTCCCATCGGAATGAGATCCGCAGCGGCTCCGCACAGACCTATCAGTCTCATAAATTCTCTCGCTGTGACTTTGTCTGTATTTAGACAATAGCGAGCGTAACAACTGACTAATTTCGCTCTGGTTAACGGCAGACGAACGAGATTGTTGTGCGTCTCGAAGCTCATTCCCAGATGAGTGAATGACTTGGACGGCACCAGATCCGACTTCTCCTCGTTTACTATGAAACCGAGACGTCGGAGCAATAGAAGAAGATTCTGAACATCGTTCTGAAGCGTTAACTCGTTGCCGTACCTCTGAAGAATGTCGTCCAGGTAGGCCGACGTTACCGCAGACGAATGAGCTCGGAAGTAAATCATTACCGAGTTCATTACTCGAGTGAAAGCCCAGGGTGCTAGATTCAATCCGAAGCACATGGCCCGGAACTGATACACCACTCCTAGGACTGCGAAGCGTAGATACTTTCGGAATGTCGGATGTACCATGACGTGAAAGTACGCATCTTTGAGATCTATGCTCGTTGCATAATCGTTCACCCGAATACTCGCTCTGACCGATCGAATCGTCTCCATATAAAACTTCGGAGCGATGATCAGCTTGTTTATCCAGCTCAAATCTATGACTGGACGGAACGAGCCGTCTGGTTTCGGAACCAGAAACAGATGGCTGTAGAATCCCAGCGATTCCTGGTTTTCTACGACCTCTACCGCGTTCTTCATTAAAAGAGACTGCACCTCTGATAGCAGAGCGTCTCTTTTCTGAGGGTTTGACGGAAGATGAGTCCACTTTGGACTTCGAGTTAATGGAGGCTTTCGTTTGAAGGATATCTTTAGACCTTCCGAAGTCACTCCTCTCACCCAAGGGTCGTCCGTAATCGACGCCCACTCTTGAGAAAAACTCGACAACCTTCCGCCAACCGGAACGCGATAGAGGTTTGAGCCATCACCTCCTGGATCTGCGAGGCCTGCGGTAGGAGAAACCACGTCTTCCACGACCCGCACCTCGCCTCGTCGACCTCGGGGCGTCCGACCGATTGTCCCGGCCTGAAGGACGTCCCGAACGAGAGTCGCTATCCTGACGGTCTCTCGAATAAGAGCTAGAGGACGCACCGGAACCTCTATAGGAACCTCTCTTGGGCGGATAAGACCCAGAAGTGCCTGCCTTATTCGTGTCTGCTGAATCCGACCTTTTAGGAGCGGATCTAAACAACAGAGAATCACTAGCTTTCTTTTTAATATTATCATAAATAGCGGAAAGCTTGCCGTCAAAGAGAAGATCTCCTGAGACCGAAGCGACTCTAAGAGAGTTCTTCACCTTAGAATCCACTAGTGTGGATGTAGACAGGGCTGCGTCACGTCTAACCAACTCCAGATTAGCCACTGAAAGGGCGGAGTTACACGTGGAATAAGCTACTGCCCTTGAAAGAAGTCTTAAGGAGGATTGTATATCCTGAAACTCTTCCCCTTGAAGACGCAGTGATAACGCCTTCGTAAGGTGATCTGCGTAAGATAAGGCATCTAAATTGGCTCTGTTAGACGCAATAGCTGTTTCCAACACTGCGGTTGGAATAGAAGCTGACGACGGTAATGATAGCTCTAAGTCTTCCGCCTCGTCGTCCATACGCAGAGGAACTCTCGGTATACCCTGACCTGCCGTGTCGAATTTATTCCTTGCATTAATGAAAGGCAGGTTGAGAGTATTTGCGGACAAGAAGCCTGCTTTCCCTGTCCTGGAAGCAAGTTTAAAAATAGCGTCGTTCAATAATTCAAATGTTCTTGCAACATTATTGGACTGCGACGGAAACTCGGGAGCGATGTCCCTGAACCGCTCGAAAAAATCAGAGTCCAATGACGCTATAATTCTCCTGTCCGGAAGCGCAGCAGTCTGGCCCGACGGAACAACTTGAGGAAGAAAGTGCCGGATGAAGTCTACGGCAGCTTTGTGTTGTTCCGAAAGGGATAGCTCCAATTCATCCGTATCCCTTTCACCATCCGGTCGGACCTCCCGATGTTCCCGGTCGTCCGCCCCCGATGCTTCGGCGGAGCGTACCGACCCAGCGCCGTCGGATAATTCTCGATCCGACACCGTCTCTGTCGGCTGCTGGGATGCTGCGATAAGCTGTGCTATCTGCACTAGAATGTCCGACGTCGAGACCTGCGGAGGAGCGGTCTTTCGCTGCTTTGCCGAGGGCAGCTCCGCATCGGATGGCTCCCGCATACTTTTCCTATGCGAACGTCCGGAGTCCATCGGTCTCGAGTCCCTGGCTGCCGGATGGTGTGACCTGGTCGCCGAATAATCCTTCCTCGGCGAAGCTGGCAAGATATCGGAGGTCACGCAGCCAAGGTGCGGTCGTGTGCGCCGGCGAGAAGAGGAAGCCTTAACAGTCTCTGCGGACTGCTTATACAACGGAGCGTCCCGAGCGACGGACGTATGCTCCGCTAAAGACACATTTTGTACCACAACATCTGGTCCCAGATGTTGTTGTACGAGAGAGGGGCCTCTCTCGCTCGCGGCCCGGCTGGACCTGGACGAGCTAGGAACCGGACTAAAAGGCTTCCTCCGTTCTCGTTCACTATCCGCCGTCACTGGGTGTGCATCTATTATTTTTATAGTGCTCGCATCACCCAAAATTTCCTCTTGGACCGCATCGGACGAACCCGGCTGCCGAACCATTCGGTGAATGGACGCTACACCGGGCGAGCTAGCGGACGACATTTGTCTAATCTCCATGAGCACTTTTGCCGCTAGCTCTGTATTTAATTGTGACGACGGACGCACACTTGAAGAAGATAACATGGAAACATCACCCTGTTCTGGTTCCTCTGAAATAGAAACTGAGAGAGTAGAGTGACCTTGTGGAGAAAGAGCCGGCATCGCTCTTTCTCCAGAAACAACATATCGTGACACACGTTTCCAATGTTTCTCATCCCAATGTTCACATACAGGACAGGGATTAATGCGAGAACACTGACTACAATTTATGCAATAATCATGAAAGTCAGAGGAAGATTTCTTCCTATTACAATTTGAACAAGTCCCTTTCATTGTGAAGGAACAACAATAAGTCCTAGTTACTCGCAAAAACCCCTGACACAAAGATACATAATAACATGATCCATTAATAAATGAAAAAACAATTGCAAAACAAAATAATTTTGAAAAAATATTTTTTCAGAGAAGCCCAAGTTGCTGAAAAGTAACGTTGAGCCCCGATGGATCCGATGGCAAAGTGTGGTCAAAAATTTTAAAATTATATAAAATAATTAATGAGACACTTTCGGATAATATAAATGTATCTTATAATGAGATAAACTACCTCAAAGGCAAACAGCCCCCCTCAAAAAAGGCTGTTGCCAATGAAAACAAACAGTGTAAACACAGAAGAAAACATGACTCCAGGCACTGAAAAAACTGGCCCGGAATCAGTCCTCAATTACACTCTATCTGATGCAAAACAGAGACTCCCAGGGGAGAATCTGCAGAACATCAGATGGAAGATGCAGAACACAAACGTTATACACCCATGGGTGAAAACGTAACTATGGGGAAAATAACAGAAAACATTCTGTAACCAAGCAACTCTCCCAGGGAAATTTTAGAAATGAAACTTCTCAAAAATATGCCAAAAGCATGGGAGAATTGCAAGGGGGGACTTTAGAAGGTTAGGGGAGAGGAAACACTGAATAAGCAGTGCAACAATTAGCAAGAATGACAACAAGAGGCGTTTGCCTCGAAAATAGGCAACTTAACATAATTTTAACAAAAAATTTTAAGTACAGCCCTGATTATTTTTTGCCACTTCTTTTTTCCTCTCCTCCTTCTATCCTCCTTAGAATCACATTTTCTCCAAGAATTACGTGTCTGGCATCCTTTAAACTGAGATTTACAAGCACAAAGATCAGTGAGATGTTGACTGATGAAGGGCCAAACAGAGAATGATATTTGGCGCCAATTTCGGGACGACTGCGTCACTGCGCATGCGCAGTAGAGTCGTACTATGGAGGTCCTTTAGGACATGATTTCTTTTTGTTTTGGATGCAAATTTTGGGGATTGGGGGGCAAAATTTGTGTTTGGCCCTGGTTTTTTGTGGAGTTAGCACCAGCTAAGTCTGGGTCATTGGTACAGTATAAAAATATGTGCAGCCAAGGGTTAATGTCATCTTATATTGATACATTTAACACATATATGAAATATGAAAGCCACAGCATACCGGTGGTAGCCTCCACTCATGAATTGCAAAACAGGTCAGAAATCCAGTTCACATTGACAAAAAAGTGTAGCATTGCATTAAAAAAGTAAACAATCTCCGAAAAATGTCCGACTGGTCAAAGGTTAATATCATCTTATGTTAATGCATTTAACACATATATGAAATATAAAAGCCACAGCATACCGGTGGTAGCCTCCACTCATGTATAGAAAAACAGGTCAGAAATTTTCAAAGTCCACACTGACAAAAAAAAAAAACATTGCAAAAACAATAAAAATCAATAAAATATTACTGGGTAAGGACCTGTGGGTAATTGTAAGGCATAGAAACACAGTGTGAGGTGCATTGCAACAGGAGTGAAAGTCAAAGTGGACTGGTACAATAACTTGAACACAACTCTTGATGCGGATGCCGACGTGCCATCATTGGTGAGCCAAAAACTGCCTGCCCGCATGCAATTTTACAAAAAATGGCCTGAGAAACAGAAAATCTACTTATGAGGCCTTATAATGTTATTTTTGTTGTTCAGCACATGTATATGGTTGTCTGAAATATTCTTTCAGGATTATCCAATTAACTGAAGATACACTAACTATAAAATTGTACAAACAAGACTCAACCCCCACTGTGTGTCCACAAAGTGAAATGTAAAAGTGCAAAATATTCATTTTTCAACATTGAAGTATAACTCTTGGATGTAATTTTTCAGCATTAAAATTTTACATTTTGAGTATTTGGCATATGCTGAGGAAGATATACACTAAGTTTTGTTACAATCTATAAGCTGTTGTTGAAGTTACTGCAAGTTTATGATTTTGGACTGACTGACGGATGGATACACACACCACAGGATATATAATGCAGTATACTCCTCAAAGAGTTCCAATCTCACTATATGCATTAGCTGCTGGATTAATGCTTTCACAGAAAACCTGCTTATAAGGAAGGCTATTAAAAAAAATTCTTATTTCTCAGGCACCTCCCTCATCATAGAAAATCTGCCTCATCACCTTTTTTTCACCTAGAAATCTCTTCTGACACTATTTTGCACAAGGAGGACAAATATTTAACCAACTATACCTTGTTTGACAGAACTCACAGAGATATAGTTGGTTACACTTGCAATATAATATTATGGGAAATTTTCACTGCAGAAAACATTGTTTTGCCACATAATAGTGTAAAAAGTTGAATCTCTGTGATTTCAAACATTTTCTGAACTGTTTTGTGAATAAACAAAAAAAAGCCTCCCTCCATCATCATAAAATTGATGAAAAATTGCCTGACAAACAAGAATTATTTTATAGGCCTAAGGTAGGGAGATATAATACATATCCCCTGTGTGAAGTTACACACCTCATGCAGGTAGAAGATTTCAATACAGCATGTAAAAAGACAGAGCGTCTAGCTTCCAAGTTATTCCCAAATGATCAGCAGTTTGAGAATATGGAAAGATGATGCAAGTAATAAAGTGTATTAAATTCATAGTTACCATAAACAATAAGGGAAGACCTTGCCGTAATGGCTGGAAATGATTGTATTGGATGAGCAAATATGGCTTCACATTCATAAGGTCCAGCATCTGTAGACTGTATGTTTTTTACTGTCAACTGTCTGTCATATGTAGGTAATATATATTTTTCAGGTTTGCCTCTGTCAATTAGAACTCTGGAGTTATCGCTTTGAACTTTGTACCACTTTATTGTCAATAAACTTAAAGGCCTAGAAACAAAAAGCATAAACAGATGTGCAAATGTAAACCTTTGCTTGACATAACTTACAGATGTCACTACTTTTATATACTGTAAATATATACTTAAATATTACAATGTTGTGACTACAAAAGTACAGTTAAAACTACAAGTCCTGTCATGAAATGCGCACAAAAAGCATGTCGATCTGCACGTTAATCTACGCGTTATGACCATAGTAAGGCCATCAAATTCTGTACATATGGCCTGTGCACAAGCAATGTTTCAGCCAATGGACCTCCGGGTAACCCGGAGGTCCATTGGCAGAAACACTGCCTGTGTTTGCTATGAGTAACCAAGAGAACCTGCGTTGCTTTGGATGCCATTCGATATGGCAACTGCGCACAATTTCTACGCACAATTAAGCCTAGATAAGTGCACAGTTCGTGACAGGACTTCTAGTTTTAACTGCAGTCTCCTGCTGTATAAGTTCAATACACTCTCACAGTATTGTGTGTCACTTTCAATATTCTTTGTTCGATTTTCTGTCTACAACACCCTAGAATCTCACCCATCAAAAAAGTAATGTGAAAACATTGAATCTCAGGTGCTATTTTTGTTTGTTTTGTTTGTTTTGTTTTTTATTCAGTAATGACTTCAAAAAATTGTTACTATCGAAGCCTGGGCTAGGTTCTGCCCATCACAAGGTTTTTTAGGGAGAAAGTTCTTGAACTCCAATTTTCATTCACGTCTCAATGCCCATCATTTTGGTCACTGAATACTGTGCAGAAGTTGAAAACCATATAACTTGCTTTTAGAGTGCAGAGAAGCATTTCAAACTGGAGGTGGTGGGTGGGGGGGACATGATCATACAAGGTCACCCACACAACGATATCAGAGGTGGCTCAGTGGCATTATAGGTTACAATCAAGCCAGAAAATAAGCAGACTGTCATCTTCAAAATGAGGTCCACAGAAGGTGAATTTGGTGATGCTACCCTGCACAGCAAGGTAGCATCACAAAATTTACCCTCTGTGAACCTGTCTGAATCAAGGTCTGAAGCCAAAACAGGAAGATGTACCTAGCAGATAAATTGGCCTACTGTATGGGATAGCATCAGCAAATTCACCCTCTGGGGACCTCATTTTGCATATGACAGGTTGCTTATATTCAGGCTTGGTTACAATGTACAAAACTATGTGTGGGTCTAACACATTTCTCTATATGGAGAAAAATGCAGATGTTTGGATCCATACTTAACTCTTAAGCCAAACAAAATTAAATAATAAATTCTCAGACATTGTTTTGGTAAAAAACGAATGAGGGAGGGCAGTTTTTATTTCTGATGGAATGGTCGCCGATGCCTAAAATCCAGTTGTGAGAGCCTAAAATTAAATACTAGAGATTCCAGGTTGATTTCAAAAATAGGTACTTGTGGGTTTTTTTTGGTGAGTTGTGGAGAAATATTATGTTTTAGTCAAAGATCAATAATTTCCCTTCCATTATGCAAAATTCTTCCATCAGAAAGCTTCATAGTTTTCCCTGAGACAAAAACTTTTCAACATTCCTTTTTCTTCTGGTGGGGGAGTGGGAAGGGGTGTTACAACCAATAATGTTCCAACGCCGCATAATGTTACACCAACGCATAATGTTACAAAAAATGTAGTAAACAACCGATAATGTTATAAACGCTGCATAATGTTATAACTTTTTTCAACTCCTTATGTTATAAAAATCGACGCATAATGTTATAACTTTTTTCAACCCGTTATGTTACAATAAATTAACCGATAATGTTATAACTTCTGTATACTAATTCCAGTTACAGCTATTGTTGATGGACTTTACCACTTATCATTTACTGCCGCATAAAGGTATGTAATATTTATACTAAAGGTTTCTGCTCTGGTTATGGCTAGGAGACCCCCCCTCACCCCTCCCCCCCCCCCCAACTTCTGGGGTCACATTACATAGATGCGGATTATCCTGGTAACTCAATCGTGTGACATCATTACCATGATCATCCAGTGCCCAACAATGGTGAGCGCGGGGGTGGTGGGGGAGGGGTGCTATTTTATCCGGTTGGTATGTTTACCAACATGCGTAGAATTCGCATCCAGAAATTTAGTGCACCATAGTCCCCTGACGCCTTTTGGGGATGGGCAAATGCCTCTGTTTCTGCTTGTTTTGGGCATCTAAAACTCATTTATCGCATATTTCTTAGTCATAAGATTATCTTATTGTTCATTAATTTGACATTCTAACAACTAACAGTGAACAAAAATGAGGTGGAGTTAAAAGAGGTCAAAAGTTGGATGGAGCGAAGTACATATGGTGGATGTGGTGGGTTGGTAGTGTCGCACGGAACAAGAATAAGATGCGAGACTGGGTAGGAAGAGGAATGGGGTTTAGGAGGATTGAAAGGGGTGGGCAGGGATTAGGCTCAGAAAGAGAGATCATGGATTAGTATATCAGAGTGATTGTGCAGAGAAGGCTATCTGAAACTGCTATAAGGGAGTAGTGCTATACGGTGTGATAATATAGATGGTGGAGATGTCGGAAGAAGGGGAAGTGATGAATTTGGGATTACAGATTCTGGAAAAGGCGGAATCACTAGAACAGGCAGTATAGGGAGAAGGAGGAGGTTGTGGAGGAGGAAGTTGTGGAGGAGGAGTTGTGTTGATGTTGGTGTTGTGGCGGTGTTGGTGATGGTGTTGAGTAGTTATGTATGTTGAAAATGAGCCATTTTGTAGGACCCCAGGGCAGACCCCCGGAAAAAGATATGTTTATTTGAAGTTATAACATTATCGGTTAATTTGTTGTAACATAACGAGTTGAAAAAAGTTATAACATTATGTGTCGATTTTTATAACATAACGGGTTGAAAAAAGTTATAACATTATGTGGAGTTTATAACATTATTGGTTGTTTACTACATTTTTTGTAACATTATGCGTTGGTGGAACATTATGCGGCATTGTAACATTATCAGTTGTAACAGGGGGAGGCTGTGATGGTGGGGGCACTACTTACACCACTGTTAATATATATCAAATGTGGAGCTGCTTTATTTACCAAGATCCCCCCCCCCCCCTCCCACCCCCCAAAAAAAGCATCTTGATTGAAGTGTTTTGTTCAAAATACCAAACAGCATAGAAAGAATCCACACAAAGACATCTTATATAAAATCCCAAATTACCTGGCATTGAAAACGCATTCAAAATCAACCTTCAAATCATTCAAATTTGCTGTTACATCACTTATTGGCACAATCAATTCTGGTCCTATAATGCTATTTCCATTTTCTGAAATATTAAAAATGACGACTTCAAAAATGAAAACCCAAATTTACAAACACTGCAGCTCCAATGTGCAGTACGGCCACATGGACTGGTCACTTTCCATGGGTGGACAATATTTCTATGGACACAATAATATTAGATACCAAACACTAATTATAGGAATAATCATCAAAAAATTAATTCAAGAAGCACTGGATTGAACACTGTGCTTCATTAATTTAAATTTTGCTGATGTTGTTTATTACGTGGTAAATGCATGATGTGTGGACATCACTGCCCATGTACAGATTACGACCAGTCCATGGCGACTGTATCATTAAAATGTTATAAAGGCCAATTATCCAATTAATGTATGTAATATGTATATCTACAATAAATATTGCAAGGGTTGGGGCTAATGATACTAGATGAGTGGTCCTTCAGGAAAAATCATCCAAGTGCCATATACCGTAATACTAACATATTTCTTTTATCCCTTTGAACACTGGTGGTACCTTCCATGCCAGTTAAATGGCAGAAACTGGAAGAGTCCATGTCCATTATTTGGGGGTAGAGCAATTAATAATTTCAACATGCAGCCTTCAGGCTGCATGTTGAAAATATTAATTGTTCTACAACACGTTCACTTAGTAGCCATCCTACTTAATGAAATTATGACGTATCGTATTGCGAGACCAGAAAAGCGGTCCCTCGTGTTGAAAGAGTTAATCTTTGGGATGTTTTGTACTCTAATTATATAATATTCAAAAACCATGACCCTCTGACTTTAAATCCTCTTCCAAACACTGAGGCAATATTTGGCCACCACTACTTACAAAAATCATCATTGAAATCATATTACTTTTTTCCATTTTGTCCCAAGAATATAGCTTATGCCTCCCTTTGTGGACGAGCTTGTTTACCTCATTTCAATAAGTGTTCATAAGCTAATTGTTTCAGGGACAAAGAACAAATTTTAGTTATTCAAATTGAGCCAATATGTTGAGATAAATACATTGTTGGAAAGAGATTCAAGTGATCATTCAAACAGTGTGTAGTATTTCCATCTCAGCATTTCATCACCAAAGTTGGAGAACATATTGTACTGTCATAATAAGATAAATCAAATTTTGGTCCTCAAAATTTGAAAAATAAGTCTTAAATTTGCCTTGCAACAAAACCCATTCAGACTACATGCTTTCCTATCTAAGCTAGTATGATGTACAACCACAAAAAATGAAGCCTTTAAGTTCTTTACCTGAAAGCCCAAATATGAGATTCCAGCACGAAAGCAGTTAAATAAAAGGGGGAAAACTGAAGAGTAGGGGACTCTGCTATTTATTTTAAAAATACATGGTCTCCTGAACTTTTTTTTCAATTTCACTAGTCTCCATCTTATTTTTAATAAATCTAGTGAAAAGCATTTTTAAAAAGCACATTTTGGAGATTGTATGACAATGGTCCACATGTTTCTCCTGTTGGTGTTCTACTTGTATTCAGGGATGTGACAAGAGGCTTCAGGTTAGGATGGTGTAGGGTAATGAATTTCCAACTAGGGGGAGTGACTGGGAGGGGGAACCTCCATCCCGGTCCCTCCCCCCTAGTTGGAAATTCACTACCAAGTAAAATTAAGAAAATGAAGACATGAAAGGGGGCATAAAATTGATTCTAGTGACTGAAATGCCGACTCATTTATGATAGAATTATCAGGTTATTATTATTTGGTATCATTCTTGGAATTGAATATGTGGTAAACAAATGCTCAAGCTGAGAACTTCAAGCAGTTCACATTGTCCTAACATTAAATCAGATCTGATGCAGGAATGATCAACTTTTGATGTTTCATCATTTTTTAACTGTGAATGATGGAATTAACTCAGAATAACGATTTTACATGATGTGATTTTCTTGAAGTGCACTTTTAGGATTTTTTTTTTATTACAATAAGTAAACGGACTATAGAAACAGTTGGAATTTTTGCCAATTTGAAACCAAGTTGGAATTTTGGGAAGTAAAGAAGACATCACCAAAGAAGCTCTAAAATCCAGATAGACAAAATTTCCAACTACTCATGACTTGCCCTCCAAATTTCCAACTATAGGAAACTTTGTCCAGGATTGGAGGGGGGGGGAGGACACACCACCTCAACACACACCCTGTCGCTACGTCCCTGCTTGTATTAAAAAGTGCCATCTGCTGCTGGAAAAGAAAATTTTAAACTTGGGAGAAATCATTAGCGTCAGGTTGTAAGGGTAAGGGTTACCAGGCCACAGCTAACCCTCACCCTTACCATAATATATTGACCCCAAAACCATTATGGATGACTCCCAATTTTGTCAACCCAAGATGGAGATTTTATTTCTCAGTGTGTTAAGTTTGCAGCTCGGAAAGGGTTAAAATAACAGATAAATATGATAAAGTTGGACCGTAAACAGTTATTATTTGTTGGGAACATGAAAGGAAACAAACACAGAAAAAAACAGAAAAAGCTTACCTGGGATATTGAGTGTGTACCATGGTGACATCTGAATGCCGGTATCCACATTTTGTCCATTTCTAAATCTTGCTCTGTATCTGAAGCCATTTCCACTGGTATTGGGGTCCAGAATGACAAGGCTTTTATTGAGGGTTACTTGGTGTGTTTCACCAACCTCTGCTAATTGTGAGGTTCCTTGAGACCAAACGACTATAGGTGCAGGCACGCTGTCAACATGTGGTAATGGGAGAACTACTGCATGACCTCCTGATACATCAATGACTTTGTCAACAGTGTCCTGTAGAAGTTCCATATCTGTCAACAAAAAAAGAATGAATACAGTGTCCAGTGTTCACTCTGGTCCAAAACTGTCCAGTCCCAAATTTTAACCATTCTAGATATTTAGCGCCAAACAAAGTTTTTTGGCACCAAAGTGTGTAATATCTTTGCTGTCTTATCCAAATAAATTAATAGAGTTTTGAAAAATGAACAGGCAATTAAAACCATCTAAATGTCATTATGCTTTAAGCAAAGTGTCTTACTTAGGGCATATTATTACAAAGTCTGGGGTAAAAGTTGATCGCAAAATTATTTCCGGATCCATCCAAGGCTAAAGAATTATCAGTACTTTTGGTGTTTACAAATTACTACAGGTGTTCCATCCAAGGCTTCTCACAAATCACAGCACCACTAAATAAATTACTTCAGAAAGATGCCAAATTCATCTGGTCTCATGAGTAGGGCTGTCGCGATTATTCGATTAGTCGACTAACCGTCGACTATTGAAGTAGTCGACGTTTTTTATTTTTAGTCGATCGTCGTTCATTTTCAAGGTGGTACACGTCTACTACACGTCGGGGCTAAATTGCATTGTTTTGTGAGGTGAATGATCAATGAAGGTGAATAACTTTAAATATCTAACCATAGTTAACATTCATATCCGGAAGACTGTACGACTGTCACTGACTGTGTAAGAAAGAACACTCACAGTTACTCGAGAAGAATAGATTCTTCTGAATTTCTCCTGTCTTGTACACACGAATGCACCCATTGGAAAACCCAAAGTGCGGAAGTGACAAAATTATGACGAAAGTCAGAACGTCAGATCACTTCTCAAAGTTCGGAACTTCAGACTAAGAACCAATTTTAACAACTGACGAGGGAATGCATAGATCTCAATGTTCAAAATTTTGAGAAACTTATTGCAGAAAGGAAACATATGCAGGAACGTTCTTTAGTAAATTCATTTTAATTCATCGGCTTCAATCTAGTTCAAACTTGGACCCGCAGTCAGTAATATTATTTTTGGGGTTGGTACGTCCTACAGGACGTACCAACCCCAAAAATTATATTACGGACTGTGGGTCCAAGATTGGACTACATGTAGCTTCAGTCGGGACCGATTTGTTGTTCCCACAACCCCACTTCGTCTGAACACACTGGTGCCATTGTTATTTTCAGAGTTTTACGAACAGAAGAATGATTTGCTAAAAAATCATGGGAAGCGACTATTAATCGACTAACCGTCGATTACTGGTCACGATTAGTCGATTACAAAAAATGATAGTCGCGACAGCCCTACTCATGAGTGGCAACAAACATTCACAGAAGTGAAATCAATGCTAACTCCCCCATCAATTTTGGCATATCCCAATGTGAACAAAGATGCCATCCTCCCTACTAACGCTAGTGGGGATGCTCTGGGATTTATACTAGGATGATTAGCTAACAATCAAGAACATGTTGTTGATTATGGTGGGCGATCATTAACAGACATTGAGAAACAGTCACAAAACTAGATTGTTAGGAAACAGTCAAGGGAATAAGAACATTTCCTGTATATCTAGCAAATCAACATTTTACCATCTATTTGAGGGCATTTCGTAGGGTTACTGTGCTATCTGCTGTTTTTCAGTTAAAGGAGGACACACGATACATCTAGAATGCAACAATGTAAAATAAATAAAAGTAATATGCATTTCTCGTATGTGTCTTGCAGGTTTGCCCATACAATGAAAACAATGAGATGTGTCATGCATTTTGATCTACATTTCTATTATTCTTAGAAAGTATTATATCGTATGTTTTTTACTCTGAGTATCCTTAAGCATCAAAACACGGGTCATCATCTTAATGCAGGCCTGTCGACTTGAGGTGTACAACTGTGTGGGTTGTGTGGATGTTACCTAAAATAAAAAAACATGCAAACAAAAAATGGGTTGCACCAAATTGACGCCAGGTCACCCAAAATATTTGCCAGGTTGAATGAACTACATGTATGAATGGTGGAATGATGTTGAGCATCAACCAGTCATCAGCTGCACAGGTGTTTGCATCTGTCAGAAGTGTAGCTGAAATACTGCCCCCTCCGTGGAAAGTGACCAGTCCACGGCGGCCGTACTGTAGGTGTTTGCATCTGTCTGAAGTGTAGCTGCTCTGTTGGCCAATTATTGGCCAACAGAGCAACTATACTTCAGACAGATGCAAACACCTACAGTACGGCTGCCGTGGACTGGTCACTTTCCATGGAGGGGGCAGTATTTCCACGGACGCAATAATATTTGATTGCAAACACTAATTATAGGAATACTCATTAAAAATTTAAATTAATGAAGCACCGCTTACAACCCGGTGCTTCATTAATTAAAATATTGCTGGTGATGATTTTTATTATTTGGTAAATGCATGGATTACGACCAGTCCATGGCGACTGTATTGTATGCTGATGATTAGTTCCTCAACGTCATTTGAAACTGTTGATCATCTCAAGATGTAACAGAGGTGCAAAATCAGGAAGTGGCAAGAATTCATGTCTCTGGCACAAATAGTGATCATGGATGCCATATTCTTCTGTAGCATGCTAGTCCATGCCAAGGTTAGGCTTTAATTGCAACTAATTTGTATCTGAAGTGCTGCAGTACAGTCTAATTATTGTTCCTAAGAATTCATCTCCATTCATCAGGATATTGCCCATAGGAGCAAGAACTTGGCTATGATACACCAGTTGATATATCAACATAGTTGCAATACACATATACTTAGGCTACCTGACGGGTTACCTGAATCAAATATAGGGGAACGAGCGATAAGTTATCAAAGTTCAGACCAGGTGAATGATAAATGGGTTGTGCAAAATTTTGAAAAAAGCAGGCCTGTTATTTATGTTAATTTACAGACTTTCAAAGACACCAACTTTCAAGCCATTTTCAATGAGAATATTTCAAGCTAAATATATATAGCTTTGACAAGTACTTTTGATGAACCCTTTACCAAACACAAAAGGCAGATTTGCAAACAAAATTCTTGAATACAATACAGTCGCTGTGGACTCTTCATAATCCATGTATGGGCAGCGATGTCCATGCATGCGTTTACCAGGTAATAAAGATCATCATCAGCAAAATTTTAATTAATGGGGCACCGGGTTGTAACCTGTTGCTTCATTAATTAAATTTCTGATGCTTATTCCTATAATTAGTGTTTGGAATCCAGTATTATTGCATACGTGGAAATATTGCCCATCTGGGGAAAGTGACCAGTCCTTTAAATGCTTGATAAATTCTCTCTTATTTCCCAACTTTATACAAGTTAAAACTCTTGAAGAATCATTAAAAATCAAGAACTTATGCTCAAACTTCAAGTGCTTCAAAGCCTTGAAAACCCATTTTTCAATTCAGGAACTTTCAAGGACCAGAAAGAACCCTGTCTACAGTCTACACCACGCTACCGTCAGACAGGCAATGTGGATGACAGATGTCGGTCAGGTCGTCTGAGGGCAATGACTGCTAACCAGGATCGTTTCATCCGAACCATAGTATTACGCAACCTCCACCAAAGTGCCTCACAAATTGGACAGCAGCTGCACTGAGTGACAGATGTGCAAGTCAGTGATCAGACTATCCGAAATTGCCTACACAGCTGGAATTTGTACGCTCAAATAATTCCACGTTTGACTGGATGTCACATCATAGCAAGGTGTAATTGGTGTGGAGCATAACAGTGCTGGGACAATCGTTGGTGGAGCAACGTCATGTTTTCCGATGAATCGAGGTTCACTCTCGACTTCCACTACAGGAAAAACAGAGTGTGGCACCTGTGGAAAGAACGATACCATGACGTAACCGTTAGGCAGCATGATCGTTTTGGTTGTGAATGGGTTATGGTGTGGGGAGGTATAACCATGACAAGCAGAAAAGCATTACATGTCATCCAAGGGCATGTCACGGGGCAGTACTACCATGACAACATGTTAGCGGCTCAAGTGGTGCCATTTGCACGACGTCACAGTCGTCGATTCATTTCCCAAGATGACAATGCATGAGCACACAGGGCCTGTGTCACTACAGAGTTCCCCCAGGAGCAGAACATCACTACACTGCTTTGGTCAGCACTAAGTCCAGTCCTTTCACCAATCAAGCGCATCTGGGAAATTCTTGGCAGGCACCCACGACAACAGCCCCCTACCAATGTCCAGGAACTCGCGCTGCACTGCAGGAAGAATGAAATAACATCAGTGAAGCTGATATTTGACGTTTGGTGAGGTGAAAACCACATCAGATCTGCGCTTGCCTCACGAATGGAGGTGGATTTACAAGGTATTGACATCTTGGACTGAATGTGGTAAATTCTCTGACTGACCATCCATGTCTTCTATACAGTTCAGTGCATGAATTGTGTGCTTATCAGACACCCAACTATCGCTGAAATCATTCACCAGAAGTCACAGTGCAATTATGCCTCAACTGTCTTTTTGATGATAGTATAAACATATTTCTTCATATATCTCACTTTTATCAAGTATGTCCTACTTTTTTTTAATAGTATATTATGAACCACAACATCAATTTTTAATTAATTAAAAATGTTTCCCATAATACAACTGCAGGAATTTATCCAATTCAATCTTGTCTGACAGAGATTACTGATTGAATTGGTAAAATTTTTAGTTGTACAGTACAGTTGCAATGGATTGGTCATAAATTTGTACTGGAGGTATGGTAAATGGTTTTGTGTTGGGAAAGTATATTCAATTAACAGTGTTATTCAGTAAAGAGATATCCAATTAAGTGGGCTCTGCTGTATTCCTATAATTAGTGGTTTTTTTTTTTTTTTAGGGGGTTGGGGGGGGTGGTTCTTTTTTATTAGGGTTTAATGACACTTTAACAGCCAGGGTCATATCGTGTCTGTGCCAGTTTTAAGGGTGCAGGAAGCCTGAGTACCCAGAGGGAACCACCAAGCAATGGCGAGCAGCTGCCAGCTCCCCAATATCGTAACTCCGCACTGCAGCATAGACAGGGTTAGATTGGTTAAAGACCTGCACATCATCGTCATGCCGTACGCCTTAGTACACAGCATGACTGCGCCCCCATGTGGACAACTAGGGTTAAGTGCCTAGCCCAAGGACACAACACAGGAGTCCGAATCGATCGCTCAGCTGGTCACCCATCCAAGGACTAACCGGGCTCCCCATTGCCTATTTTCGGAATTAGTGTTTGGAATCTAATATTATAGCATCTGTGGAAATATTGCCCACCTGTGGAAAGTGACCAGTTCACGGAGGCTGTACTGTATTATGAGAAAAATGCTCTGCTCAAAATTTTGACATCAAAGTTCAGACGGTTATCGGTAAATATGAGGTACAGTACTCTAAACACAACAGTAGAGAAGGAATTCAAATCAACTCACAACTCGCATAATGTTTCATAGATTATTTAAACTTATGCTACTTTAATTTTAGAGGTCACTGGAACCTGTTATAGTAGTAAAACAAAAAACCTGTCCACCACCATAAGTAAGCACTGGGTGGAGTTCCTAGTGGAGGACTTTGCGTTTCTACAGGCCAAAATGGCTAGTCATTTAGTTGAGTGACACAGCATATGCTCTAATTCAAGAACTTTACCTAACAAATCGACCGCATCCATGTGCATAATTTACAAAAAGTGCTATTGGAAAACAATTATTTTGCAAAAAAAATTTCAACAAAACCATATCTTGTGACCTCTCATTGGAACGAGCTCATCAAGCTCGTCCTAATGAGGAGGACACATGATATGGTTTAGCTGAAACTGTTGGGAAAATTTGAAAAAATAATATTGGAAATACTTAATTTTGATATTGTCTGCATTGGGTAAAGGGTTAATAATTAATAAATGACAAATTAGACAGAATTCTTTAAGGTGCTATATAAGTAATGGAATTCTGTTTATTTTGAAATTCCCACCTCTGATATTCCTTAAATTCAAATTAAATATACACAAAGTATACATCAAAATGAAGGTTTACCCCCATGTAGCTCTGTCGCTGTTTTTTGAAGAATTTTGATGCCCTAGCATTGTTCTTGGATATGTGAAGCACATTTGGCCACAAGTTGTTCTCAGGAAATATTATTGTACATGTATTATCAGTTCTGGTACGAATAAGGTAGCAGACTTTCAGGAGCGAGTGGTGCTGCTGTAAATTCTATGAGTTGATTTCATAAATTTTTCATGCTCTATACCTCTCAACCTTCATTTTGATGTATAATGTGTGCTGCGAAAGATTCTGCACTTGGGCTTGGGGATGCGACGTGCATCCCATAAGTGGATAGATGTCGGTGTTTCGTTTCTCGTACACAAACTGCTCGTAGTGGACTGGTGGCTGCTCGGCTGTTCTTTCTATTTTTTGTGTTTCCTCCACTTCTTCTTTGGAGGTGGAGGTGGCGATTCCTTGATTATTGGTGATGGAGGTTGCGGAGGTTGTGGTATCATCCTTTCTTACACTAATGTGTATGCAAAGGCGACGTTGGCTTTTAGTTTTGCTAGCTCTTCATCCAAGGACTCTTTTGTTGGTGCTGGCTCTTCTTCTTCAGTGCCCATGATCTGGTTTTCCAGTTCATGGGCAAGCTTGCTTATTTCTTCCTTGTCTTCCACCTCGGTGTGGGGGTCCAAACTTGAGATGGAACTAGAGGTGGAGGTGGAGGTGGAGGCATTTGTTGACTGGGTGGTGTCTGGAGCTGCTTTTTCCGTCTGGATGGGGGAATGGGTTTCGATTTCCTCATCCTTCTGTTTACGGCTTGCTTTGGACTTTCTTCTTCAGGCCTCTAGGCGCTTGGCGTCCCAGCGTTTAGTGGATGGACTTTTCTTCTTTCTTCTTTCTCTTGCACTTGTCCTTTTCAGGGTCCTCTGGGAGTGGACCAGAGCCCAATTGGGCTAAGGTACTACCACTCCCCAGAGGGGCAGATTGTCTGGCTGCTGGCTTCTTTTGTCTCCTTATTGGAGTCATTCCAGGTGGTATTGGAAAGTCCAATATCATCTGGCAGGTATCACCAGAAGCATGGATAGTCCAGTTTCTGGTGTTACCCACATTCAGCATGTCAGGTAGCTGCTGTGGTAGTTTCATTTTGCTGTGATTAGTGGTGCTAACGGAGAATCCAGTTGAGCGTCCGAACAGATCGACAGTAGTAATGGTGATGTATAATGTGTGTGTATTTAATATGAATTTAAGGAATATCAGAGGTGGGAATTTTAAAATAAACAGAATTCCATTACTTATATAGCACCTTAAGCTATAACACAACTAATTTCAACTAGAACAGTTACTTGTAAACAAGTATTCAAAAGAAACTCACTAACTCCATCCCTAACTATAATTATGTTTCCAATTCAATTCCATTGAGCAGTGTTAAGGCCATTATACTTAACAATAACCTCCCATTCACAGGTAAAAAATAACACCTGATGTGTACCCGACCAGGTCATCACAACGACTTAACGAGCATGCATCAATGCAATGATGGTGTCTAAAACCCCCAGGGGAGTACAAAATCCTTCAATCAGCTTGTGATCAATTAAATAACACCCAATGTGTCAGCTTGATAAGAGTTTTGAGATAATTGACATGCAAAACAGCCTTGTGACAAAAACTTGTGAACTCCTACAAAGAGTAGCAAGTGAATGCAGGTTGGTTCTAAGTGACCAATACAGCCTGACTCAGCAATTTTTATTTGTTACCAGTAATTACAGTACTCAACAGAATGAGTTATTAAGCAGAGAAAAATTTCAATCTTACTTAAATCAGATACATCACCACTACTACTATTTGGTTTAGCTATCAACATCCATGGCTGCCCCTTATATAAAGAAATATGATTTTGTGGCAAAATATCCTTGTCAGGGATGTGATTATTTTAAAATGAGAGCAGGGTGGCAATCCCAAGAGATGACCAAGCAGGTAAAAGGACAGAAGCCCCCTGGAGATAAACCACCAGTCCAAAACTGACCATGTGGACATGAGCCCACAGATGAATTGCCAGGGTGAATATATTCCCCCAGTCACAGAATTGTGATTGGACAGAAGCCCCCCCCCCCCCCTACCTACCCCCCTCCCCCCGACTAAAAAATTACTTGGATAGAAGCCCCACCCCCACCCCATTATTTCATAATATCCCCCAATTTAATATAACACATTATTAATCTCCCATTAACCATTAAGAAAAAGCACTTATGTTGATTAGGCCAGTAGTGGTTTCCATGAGTAGGTGTTGTGTTTTGACAATTAATTATGCAACACACTCTGGCTAATACTGTGGCTTGTGTGGTTGAGACATTTGCTAATTTTTATTAATGAAAATGGAGTCAGATGCAAATTCTATGTAAGCTGTTCATTCTTCACTTAGGTACAAAATCCTGAATTCTATCCATACCTGCTATGAACAAAATGGAAGTCATAAAAGGTGCAAAAGGTGGTTGAAAACTACTTCATGAAGGTTATTTGTACACTGTTAAAAAATCACGCAAAGAGTCAATTCAATGGGAATGCTCCAAGCGGAAAAGGGAATCTTGTAAAGGAACAGTGAGTACAAAGAGACCTTCTGATCAAGACATCAACACTACATTGTCACAGTTCTTACCAAGTTGCTACTGATGCCACCAAACTCAGGGGAGAATTGAAAAAACTGGCCATCACCAGCAGAGGTAATCCAAACCAGATTAGATCTATCTGACAAATGATCTTTATTCTCAGTAGATGTCTGCATTGTTGCTGGTAATCCAGAAACAATAAAAAGATCTATTAGGAGAATAAAACGTGAAAACACCCCAGATGAACCAAAACCAATCACCGAAATATCCGATCTGCCATTTGAATTTTCAACGACAAGTGGACCAGATGAATTGCCAGTTGACCAACCAATTAGACACATCAATTAAAGTTCAACATTTTGCATGGAGTGTGATTGATAAACTGTGTATGATATTATGTATGCATGTTTGCACATGTTAAATTGTTCACATATCACTCGTTGGGTGTAATAAACTGTAGAATCTCAAGTTATTTTTGTTATATTAAATTGGGGGGAAAATATGATTGGGGGCTTCTATCCAAGCAAATCTTTAATCTAGGGGGCTTCTGTCCAACCACAATTTTCTGACAATTCATAAAGGGGGCTCATGTCCGCATGGTCCGTTTTGGACCGGGGGCTTATCTCCAGGTGGTGGTGGTGGTGGTGGGGGGGGGGGGGGGGGGGGGGGGGGGGGGGGTTATGTCCTCTAAAATTGACCAAGCAAACTAGTTCTGGAATCTGAATGCAGTGGCTGACCGGCCAATGCATTCAGATTGCTGAACTCCAGTAAAGGCGAAGAGGCAAGGGCAGGGAGCTTGGTGGCTCAGTGCTACGACAATGGACTTCAAACTGAAAGGTGCACAGTTCGATCACCACCAGGGGTAATTGCATTCAGTCCTTGGGCAAGGCAATCCACCCCAATTGCCCATTTGGGGGCATTGTGGTGCTGTGTACTAAGGCACAACAGTATTAAATTACACCAACATCGCCCCAGTAGTTTTAAGCCATTGCTGAGGAGTGATTCTGTTTGCTATTGAGATCATGTGATTCTGTTGTCCTGTAGTTTATTTAGTTTCTGACTTAGTTGTGAGCCCATATATTAAATTTCATCGAAATCAAACCAGTAGTTAGCCCATTGCTTAGGAAGCACCCAGGTTGCTTTGGTGATTGTGTGATCTGACTGACAATTTCTTAGTATAGTTGCTTACTATTTATTTATTTAGTTATTGGTGTTTAAGATCAAATACTTATGCACAATGGCTAATCATGACCGTGACAGTTTTAATGGTGGAGGAAGCTGGAGTACCTGGAGAGAACAACCGAGCAACAACAAGCAGTTGCCAGCTCCACACTGCAGCACAGGCAAGGTTAGACTGGTTGAAGACATGCGCACCATCGACATGCAGTACACCTTAGTACACGGCGTGATCGTGCCCCCATGTGGACAATCAGGGTTAAGAGCGCCTTGCCCAAGGACACAACGTGGGAGTCCGAATCGATCACTCAGATGGTCACCCATCCGAGGACAAACTAGACTCGACGTTGCTTACTAACTAGTGGACCTATGTATAAAATAGCATCAAACTTTGTCCAACAATATGCCCTTTGTTACAGAAGCATCCGTTACTATGCAGTCGCATGCCATCATCACTCCTTAACAAGAGAATAATTCCAACTGGTGGAGTGGGGGAGGTGTTATCTTTCATACTATTTTGGTGCTGAACCACAATAAACCCCATGCCTTTATTAACATATAGAAATCATAGTTTCTAAGAGATCATTGCTACATTTCGGACCAGAGTTTCTTTGAATAATCATGTGGGTCGAGTGTCAGCGAATCACATCCAACAAAAAACTTCTGATTTTAAAAAAAAAGTGAAAACAATATAAAGGATGGTCTCGCTCGATATCAACAGTCGCCAATGTCTCACTCGGGAGCCTCTGGTTCCATAATCTTTTTACAAAAAGTGTTCCATTTACATTTGGGACTTTCTGGCAATAGGTACCCCACTACTAACCAATGCAAACAGTGAAATTAAGTGTACATTTAAAATGAAAGTGTCAATGACACTGTAACTTAACTTGGCTGTGTGTTATGTTTGATGAAAAGGATAATGTTCAATGTTTATGAAAAGATTATGAAATAAGACAAGAACTGTGATAATTGGGAATATGTTAATTTCTGTTCCCTGTATGCTATGTTTTCAATAAAAATAATAAAAGGTGTAGACTGTACTAAAGAACTGAAGGGTGGGTTAATGTGGCCCTCACAGTTAATGTATGTGGCCCTCACAGTTAATGTAAGTGTCCCTCAGAGTTAATGTATATCAACGAAAGTAACCAATTTGCAGTGAAATTATTCCAAAATGAGTCATCCTATCAGGTTACAATGAAATCCCTTCAAAAATATGGCCTGTAGACTGTACTAAAGATTTTTGGGCTTCGGGCCCCTGTAGCCATCATGGTTGACCGATCGCAATCAAAAGGGGACATCCTCATCTAGACATTATATTACTGAGTAATCCTACCAAGTTAGAATGAAATCTCTTCATAAATATGACCTGTAGTCTGCGCTAAAGGTTTTGGGGTTTTGGGCTCAGGCTGCCATCATGGTTGAACGATCGTGACCAAAAGGGGATGTTCTCATCTAGGCATTATTTGGAGTCATCCGACCAAGTTACAATGAAATCCCTTCATAAATATGACCTGTAGACTGTGCTAAACGTTTTCGAGCTTCGGGCCCCTGCAGCAATCACAGTTGACCAATCGCGACCAAAAGGGGATATTATCATCTAGATATTATATGGAATCAACCTACAAAGTTACAATGAAATCCCTCCATAAATACGACCTGTAACCATAAATACGACCTGCAGAATGTGCTAAAGGTTTTCGGGTTTTGGTCTTGGGCAGCTGTCACGGCTAAATGATCGCGACCATAAGAGGACGATCTCATCTAGACATTATCTGGAGTCATCCTACCAAGTTACAATGAAATCCCTTCATAAATATCACCTACAGACTGTGTTAAAGATTTTTGGGCTTTGGGCCCCTGTAGCCGTCACAGCTGACCAAAAGTTCACGTTCTCATCTAGACATTATATGCAGTCAACCTACCAAGTTTCAATGAAATCCCTCTATAAATATGACCTGTAGACTGTGCTAAAGGTTTTCAGGTTTTGGGCTCGGGCAGTCGTCACGGTTACAGATCGGGACCAAATGGGGAAGTTCTCATCTGGACATCATACAGAGTCATCCTACCAAGTTACAATGAAATCCCTCCATATTAAATATGACCTGCAGACTGTGCTAAAAGTTTTTGGGTTTCAGGTTTGGGCAGCCGTCACAGTTGACAGATCATGACCAAAAGGGGAGGTTCTCATCTAGATATTTTACAGAGGCATCCTACCAAGTTACAATGAAATCTCTTAATAAATACGACCTGTAGACTGTGCTAAAGGTTTTGGGCTCGGGCAGCCATAACGTTTTACCGATCGCAACCAAAAGGGGACGTTCTCATTTAGACATGACCCCAAACCTGCACATGAAATTTCGTGATGATCGGATAAGAACTACGGGGTGTAGCCTGTGCTAAAGGAAAATGTGAACAGACTTACAGACTAACAGACTTCCTCACACGTGATGGCAATAGCTTATCTTGACTTTGTCCTGTCATGAAATGTGCATAAATAGCACGTCGATCTGATCTGCGCGTTAATCCATGCATTATGAGCATAGTAAGGCCATCAAATTCTGTACATATGGCCTGTGCCCAAGCAATGTTTCAGCCAATGGACCTCCGGGTAACCCGGAGGTCCATTGGCAGAAACGTTGCCTGTGTTTGCTATATGAGTAACCAGAACTTGTTGTGCTTTGGATGCCATTTGATATGGCAATTGTGCACAATTCCCACATGCAATTAAGCCTAGATAAGCACACAATTTGTGACAGGACATCTAGTTTTAATTGTAAGCAGCTATTTTTAAAAATATGTTTCTTATGTATTTGTATTTTTAATTAGAGATTTTCACACCCACCCAAGGAAGCATGTTGTGAATTACTGTGGACAAAACATGATTTACTTTTTGACCTGTCCATGTGTGTAAGAGGGTTAGTGACTGAATTTGGTCGCAATTGCTGTCGCTGGGAAGTTCTGGCTCATTTAGCTTAATTTATTGCACTTAATGAACAGTTTTAAATCATATTTTAATCATAATTTATAGCATTTCAATGTATTGAGTAATAACCTAAACACAGGTTGAGTGGGGAAAAGATATAAACTGTTCTAAGCAACTGCTCAGAGGTGCAATGACGAACAGAATATGTGTTGTGTCGCCAAATGTCAGTACTGTAAAAAAAAATCCTTAATTTTTAATGCTGAATCTCTCTTTGTCAACCATGTAACGTTTCCCTCCAAAACATTTCAAGTTTGTTTCAATATTCATAGACCGATTAAACAGATATATGTGCTGAAATTTACTTAATCGCTTAAATTGAATAAAATAAACAGCACAACAAGACGTTTGTTTATTTAAAAGCTACAGCATTTGAAACTTGATACAAACACAATTTTTGTTTCTGCAATACATTTTCTGACATTCTTTATGAAAAAGGAATACAAATATCCTGTTTTTCCCATTTGGCTTGCCATAAAAGTGACATCTGTTTGATTTCGATCTTGGTATAATTTTGCACCAAAATTTGTCACATGTTGTTTGGGCCTCTGCCTAAAAAAGACTGCCTGAATTTATTGTGGATCAATCACGGACAGGATGCAGGTGTGGAGTTTTGCTGGAACTGTTTCAACTTGTGACTTTGTTGACCTCTGGCAGAGATGTGGTTCAACAAGCGATTCATATCAGCAGTTTGTTTGATGCCTGCAGGCAAATCAGATCCAAACAGCAGGTCATTGGCACTCTTGGATGATGAACACACTTCCTTAAATTCATAATTGAGGTCTGATTGGCAATCCTCCTGTCTACGTTGATTCAGCTCATGAATAGAGTGCATAAACAATGCCAAAGAATCCACCAGTTTCTGCAATATGGTGTCCCTGGAGATCACGTTTCTGGAAAATGCATATCAGCTTCCTGAGTCACTGCAAGCATGCCCTTGATCATCACGGTTTGAATTTTATGGAGTTTTAAGTCATGTGACTGAGTGAGCATCTATATATCCATATCCCATATCTCTTGATATGATTTTTGTCAAAACTAGACCATCGCTGTTCTCAGGCTGAAGATACAATCCCATCTTCTCCATCAACTTATCCACTGTTAGTTATTTATTTATTTATTAGGGTTTGACAGACAGTGTCACCTTGTGTCTGACAGTTTTACAAGTGGAGGAAGCTGTAATACCCAGAAAGAACCACCGAGCAACTGTCAGGCTCCACAACATACTAACTCTACACAAGCAGGAATGGTTGAAGACAGGTGCAACATCAACGTGCAGTACACCTTAGTACACAATGCCATTGTGCACCCATGTAGGAAATGGGGGTGAAGTGTCTTGCCCAAGGAGACAACATGGTTGCAGCAGGTGGGATTCAAACCGAGGACCTCTCGGCTTGCAGCCTGCCTTTCTACCTTCTGAGCCACCGTGCCCCTTCCTCTGTTAGTTTCCAAAATGCTAGCAAATTTAACTTCAGCTTTGTCTGAAACTGCCATCCTGAGTCATAGCATGAGGAAAGCTCATTAAAAACCTCTGAAGCTGTGCCCATGGAGATAACAGGCCTGGCATCAGTTTTTGGAGTACCCGTGTCATCCAGTATTTCTCCATCTGAAACATCACTGTCCCCATCATTAATATCAGGCAGAGAGTCAGGGCACATCATTTGATCCACAAAGGCACTAAATTTTCTAAATGTTTTGGACATTGTAGCCATCTCATTTAAAGTAATAAAGTCATGAAATCGATTTCAAGCAAAGTCGAAGATCCAACGGATGGTTCACCAAATATTAGCCCAGTCAAGAGAGGACTGACTTAAGAGTACAAGAGGTTGCAACATGCCTGGAGCCTTGTGTGACCGGGAGCTCATTACTTGGCTTCGAGCCTTTCACCTCCCCTGCCAACCTTTTTTCAGAACCAGAACTAAGGGAGACTGTATCATCCAATATAGAATCCAAGATGTCTGTAGATGTGAATTCCTGCGATGCCATTGTGATAGCAGTACCAAAAGTTCGTGAAACTGAGGAAACTGCTCTTAAAAGTTCAAACAACACAGTTACTGCACCAGCATGTAACTCAAATGCACTATGGACATGAAGAACACTGAACAAAGTGAAATCACCCTCGATATGTACAATAAAAGGGCAAAATGAAGAAGCGAACAAAGAACAATGTGTTAATTATAAGCACTGAAAAAAAATTGACACACTGATTCATAATAACGCACATACATCTCATGTGTACCCTGCTGGGTGAAATTGGAGTAGAATGAATATATATTCTAGAATACAGATTCTCTTCAACTCTGCAAACATTTCTTTCTTATTTGTCACATACCAAATTCACCAATGACACAATTATAGCTTTGTCGAATGAACAAAATAAAGAGAATGTATAAACTTGAAATACCAGTAAGTCCCAATTCAATACTGACCCAAGAATCGATTTGAAATTAAAAACAAGAATGATGATTGTTTTCAGAGGACTTTCCATACATTATTTGTGCCAAGTTTGGTTCACACTGGTCAAGTCGTTTCATATAAGATGAAAATGTGATTTCCCATTGGGTTTACATGGTAATTGTGAACAACAATTGTGACCATGTTTGCAACCCAATCAACATTACATGAAGCTCGTTCATAGAGGGTGTCCCAGTCATCAAGCATGTGAAGTTTCAAAACATTTGGCCTTATAGTTTCAGAGGAGAAAATTTTTCAAAATCGACCAATCAGAATCAAAGAATGTCTCTGGTGGCCATAGTTTTAATCCAACAGGAACAAAATGAGAAGCAGTTGTAGAGAACTTCCTAGAGACCAATCCTGCCAAGTTTGGTTTACATTGGCTCAATAGTTCCAGAGAAGAAGATGAACATGTGAATTCCCAAAGGGTTTCTATGGTAACTATAAGTCACACTTGTGGCCATGTTTGCAACCTGATCAACATTAAATGAGGATCGTTGGTAGAGGGTGTCCCAGTCATTAATCATGTGAAGTTTCAAAACATTTGGCCTTGCAGTTTCCGAGAAGAATTTGGAAAATCCACCAATCAGAATCAAAGAATGCCTCTGGCGGCCATGTTTTTCATCCGATGGGTACAAAATGAGAATTATTTGTAGAGGACCTCTCATAGACCATTCCTGCCAAGTTTAGTTCACATCGGCTCAGAAGGTCCAGAGAAGATAAAAATGTGAAAAGTTTACGGATGCAGACAGATGCCAAGTGATGGCAACAGCACACATGACCCTTTGGGCCAGGTGAGCTAACAGCCACAAACAAATAATTAAACCAAATAAATAATTTTTTAGCTGAAACTGATTTAATTCCAGGAGATATTCAGATATTAACCTGGTCATTCCGCAGTTAACATGTCTGATCACTTCACAAATAGAGGCAATATAACTTGATAGAGTTTCATTTAATTGTACATGGAAATGACTGATCAACTTGAAAATATCTTAGCTGTTTCAACAAAAGCACACAAACTGTTGCAGATGATCAAAAACATTTTTTGACAATAACTGTATGTCTAGCCTGCCCATTATTATCTTCTCTGGCAATCTCTGCATTACTCACAAGTAACAAAGATATAATTCTATTGATCACACCCAATCAGGACTGTTCAACTGAACTGTTTTTACATCAAACACAGTACCAGCCAAAACTAGCTGAAGTCAGCCAATCAATTACTGCATATCAGAGTGAATAACAAGATCACACTAAGATGTAATCACACGTGGAGATCCCACTGGACAAAATTCCACCTCCAAAAAGAAAATTATATACAAAATCCTACCATTCCTTTTTTCCATTTACAGCCCTGTGATCACAAAAGAAGTATTTTTCTTGATCAGATTGCTGATAGGGCCAAGACACTCTTCTACAACACTTCATGCAGTAGGAGTCATTTTCTTTTTTTCCACATTTTATCACATTTTGTGGCAAAGAAAGAAAATACCTAAATGAAACCTTCTATTAACAATTTTGGTTTCCGACTGATAACTCCAGTTCAGGTACCAATTGTTTACAGATGGAAGGATGGATGGAGGGACAGACGGATGGACGAACACACATTCGGGAGTTATGCGGTAATTCGCTTAAGTGATATTTTTTGAGTCCGTATTAAGTCACATTTTTTTTAATGAAACTGACCATAGGTGTTTGTTTTACCACATTACAACCCCCCCTCCCCCCCCCCCCCCCCCCAAGACGTAGAGACTAATGTGGTAATTTTCGTTAAAGGATTTATTATACAACATTAGAAATTTTAGGACACTAAAATGCAGTTTACCGCATAAGCCAAAACTACCACTTTAGCCCCCCTGGGACACGGACTCTATCACATGAGGTATCAAATGTAAACATGGACAGACGGATGGGCAGATGGATGGATGGACGGACAGATAGACATACCATGTACATGATACAACAATTTTTCACAAATGGACGTATAAAAAGCAGAAAAATAATTTTTACTGGATGATGATTCAGTCACAATCCAATCAAAATTCTGGGATTTTGTGATCACAGTACTATATTTTGTTTATACTGCATAAAACATGGTTTCCGTTTTCTCTGCACTTCTTTATTTACTGGTGTTTAAGATCACTTTCAGCATCTTTGCACATCTCATGACCACAACACGCAGATGAAGTCAAGTTGAGCCAATTGTTTATACTATACTGCCCACTTTAGAGGACTTCAACCCCAGACACAGGTTCATGGTCATATTTTACCAGTAAAACATTACATGTTTACTGCAGTAAACAAGCACTATATCACTTTCAGAGGTTCCCAGAGCAGACCTGGAATTAAGTCGAGAATGGTCGTTCAGGTTACAGGGAGGTTACGATGATTTTAGAAACCGTAACCTCCAAATCGTTCGAGATCGCATTTTCCCACGAACGGAACAGAAAAAAAAGATCATCACTTCACTGTTGTGTCAAGTACCTCAACTTGAAATGGTGATCAAACACCTGACAAACTTCTTTCATAAACTTTATGGTCCAGACCCATCACTTGAAAGGGCTTTCTATGGGGAATGCTACTGACAAATCCATTCAATTAATCATTTAAAATGGCTCTTTCTCATTTTAATTTCGGGAATAGCAGACTGCTCGGCTCGACTGTCTGTAGTCTAAGTTTAATAGTTAGCTCCCTTTATATGCCTGAATGTGATGTCTCAACAATGTTGACATTGCCGCAATTTATGCCATTTTGTACAGCCATAATTTCCCATTTTCGAGGTAAGCTATGCACACTGAATATTTTCCAACCTGTTTTTGGCATTGGGCAATTTTTTTCAATTTTCGATATTTTTGGCTATCTAAAGAAAAAACAACTTTATGTATTTAGATGAAATATGGGTGCTGAGGTGCTCAGATGCAAGGAAATGGGGGTTTTTGAACTCAGGAATTCAAATTTTTTCTACCACCGGTGGAACCATGGTCAGCCTGTCGTACCAATGACCACTGGTCTCCCCATACCTTAACTCCTTCACTCTGATGTCAAAATATCCAAATTTCAAGTAGCCATTTTTCCCATAATGCAACTGGGTATTTAACCAATTCAATCTCAATGAGCTCTGTCAAACAAGATTGAATTGGTTAAATTTCTAGTTGCATTATGGGAAAAATTTGCAACTTGAACTTTATATATTTCAAAATCAGTGTGCAGGGGGTTAAACAAGTTACGACGATCAATTACAAAACTCATTCCTTATTTCCAGGCCTGCCAGAGGGAAATCTCTTCTCATTGTTTGCCTGTAAACAAATACACTGTACATGTATGTTTGATATCATGTTTCTTATTATATTTATATACATGTACATCAGACCTTCTGCCAGGGGTCATACAACCCCCTCAATGATTTTATTCTCCTTGCCAACTTTTCTTCAATAAAGTTCTGTGATCACGAAAGTGGACAGAGCAGTATGATTGCATCACGACTGGGTCACAATCTAGTCACAATTCTCCGACCACTTCTCTCCCTTCAACACTCTAGAACTGATTGATTTATTTATTTATTTATTTATTTATTTCTATTTGAGGTCACATAAACACTAGAATCTCACCTGTAGAAAAAGAAACATAAGGACCTTGAATCTGATTCGCAAGCTTCATTTGTGTTGCTGATGCAGTATAATATGGTATGCCATTTACGAAATCTCAAACCATTGGTGAAGATGTGTTCAGGTTGGATTGCAATCTCACCATGAAAAAGACCACTTTAGTGATCACAGTACTGTACCTAATAGTAACATTGAAAGAACACAATGGGGTTGCTCTCAGTCATCCTCAACTTACATGTACATGTACATTTTAATAGCTTTGCTGATGCAACAAATAACATGTGTTCAAGTTGCTATGATAGAAATAATTACTGCTTGTGATCTTGAAGTATGTTAGTCAAAGTATGTTTTGTGTGAACACGCTACACAATTACTGTTTTGTTTCCAATGTTAATCTTTTCCCATTCACAATTTTGGAAAATTTGAAAAAGTTGTATGGTGTAACGTAAGTTACTTGGTTCGCATTGCATGTCTGCAATCTACCAAAACCAAAAAGAAAGATTCCATTTTCTCAGTATCCAAGTAACAGTGTTTCAGAATGGATAAAACTAAAAACTTTCTTTGAATGACACACTCCACAGAGTGGATATGGTGAATGTTTCATGGTTTGGATATAACGGAGTGGGGCTTGACACTGTCATGGTTCTTGGAAGGCAAAATGTGAAATATTTTGCTCATGGGCAATTGAGTAACATCAGTTAAATTTAAAATTATGTCCTTGTGCTCAGAAGTAAAACATGTTAACCAAGAAGGAAGATACAGTACAGCCTCAGTGGACTGGTTACTTTCCACTGGTGGGCAATATTTTCACAGATGTAATACATGTATATTTGATTCCAAACACTTATCCAAGGAATAATCATCAAAAATTTAATTAGAAATGCATGTGTGGACATCACTGCCCAAACGTGTATTACAACCAGTCCAGGATGACTGTACTGTATACCTGAATTCATGTACAGTATGGCTGCCATGGACTGGTCACTTTCTACGGGTAGGTAATATTTCCACAGATGTGATAATAGTAGATTCCAAACACCAACTGTGGGAATGAATATAAAAAATTTAATTAATGAACCACCGGATATAATCCAGAGCTCCATTAATTAAAATTTTGCTCATGATGATTTTTATCACTTGGCCCATGCACAGATTATGACCAATCCATGGCGACTGTACTGTAAGAAGTACAGATGAAAACCCGCTGCCGACACTACCTTTATTTCACCTTTGCTCTTATCCCAAAGAATATTACTTCTGCAAACAATAAGTGTGCATTATTTAATGACTGCATGGACAGTCTTAGAATGAAAGTGTCCATGACACTGCAGCTTAACTTGACTGTGTGTTGTGTTTGATGAAAAGGATAATATTCAATGTTTATGAAAGGATTATGAAATAAGACAAGAATTGTAATAATTAGGAATATGTTAATTTCTGTTCCCTGTATGCTATCATTGCTGTTTTCAATAAAAATGATTTGAGGTGTAAACTGTACTAAAGAATTGAGGGGTGGGTTAATGTGGCCCTCACAGTTAATGTATGTGGCCCTCTCAGTTAATGTATGTCAACCAAACTTACCAAGTAAGTCCAAGTTACAGTGAAATTATTATTATTAGTCATCCTATGAAGTTACAATGAAATCACCTCATAAATACAGCCTGTAGACGGTGCTCAAGGTTTTCGGGCTTTGGGCCTGTGTAGCCATCATGGTTGACTGATCACAGCCAAAAGGGGACAACCTCATCTAGACATTATACCTAGTCATCCTACCAAGTTACAATGAAATTCCTTCATAAATATGCCCTGTAGTCTGGGCTGAAGTTTTTCGGGTTTTGGGTTCGCACAGCCGTTATGGTTGAATTTATCGTGACCAAAAGGGGATGTTCTCATCTAGACATTATCTAGAGTCATCCTACCAAGTTACAATGAAATCCCTTCATAAATACGACCTGTAGACTGTGCTAAAGGTTTTTGGGCTCCGGGTCCCTGTAGCCATCACAGTTGACCAATCGTGACCAAAAGGGGACATTCTCATCTAGACATTATTTGGAGTCATCCTACCATGTTACAATGAAATCCCTCCAGAAATACGACCTGTAGACTGTGCTAAAGGTTTTCAGGTTTTGGGCTTGGGCAGTCAACACAGCACAGCAGGGTAGCATCACAAAATTTACCGTTTGTGAACCTCAGTCTGAATCAAGGTCTCAAGCCAAAACAAAAAGATGTACCTAGAGGATAAATTGGCGCACTGTATGGGATGGAGTCTGCAGAGTCAAATTTAACATTGTACATGTACCTGATGTAATTACTAGGTTTTTAATTAAAATTACTGCAGTGAGAGAATTTCAAAAATGACAAGCATCCCAATGGATAATGATACAGAAATAACGAACCATAACCAATGAATCAATCATCAGTAATGGAGTGGAGAGCTTGCTCATGTTAATTAAAAAAAAAAATTGCAATTCAGTATTTGATGAGATATAATCTACAAAAAGAAATGTGTCCAATGGTCCATACAGCTGTATTCATTTTTTTTTTAATTTCATTACAGTCTGATGATATAATCTATAATTTGAAAGTAAAACTGTAATTTGGTAATTAAGTGTGTTAACGAGTTCAGTGGTAAATTAAAAAACTTGTGTATGGAGAATACCTCAAAAGTACTACATGTATAAATATTATAAAAGCAGACAAATAATTTTGACCAGATGGTGAGTGGGTCACAATGTGGTCAAATTCTCTATCCTCCCCTCCCACACACTAATGTAGAATCTTAACCACCAATAAAAAAAAACCAAGAACATTGGATCTAATGAGCTCTTGTCATTTGTTAGGGAAATCTTAATGCACTGGTATATGTCATTACTACAGACCAGACTGCAATGTAATTAAGAAAAAGATTGTTTTGTCATAACAGTACAGTACAGTCACACAGGCCGCAATCATTTCGGCGCAATGCATGCATGGGCAGTGATGTCCACACATGTTTTTACCAGGTAAAATTCATCATCTGCAAAATTTTAATTAATGAAGCACTGGGTTGTTTTGATGATTATTCCTACATATATAAGTAGTTTTTGGAATCTAATATTATTGTGTCTGTGGAAATATTGCCCACCCATGGAAAGTGACCAGTCCACGATGGTTGTACTGTACCATAATTTAACCCTCTGCACACTCATTTCAAAATACCCAAATTCCTAGGTGTAAATTTTCCCCATATTGTAACCAATTCAATCTTGTTTGATAGAGCTCAATGAGGTGGTGAAGAAGGAAGGTTTCCATTTGCCAAAGGTGCACAGGGACAGTGTGTGGTTGTTCAAATCCTTCTGACCCTGATGGCAGTGTTTGTTTGATGTCTGACAGCAGCAAAGTTTTTTGATGTCTGACAGCAGCAAAGTAGGTAAACACAGTGAAACATGAAGCACAGGTACAGTTAGCAGCATTTGCATGCTTTATTTTTCATATTTTCCTTTTTCTTCCCAGGCCCGAAGCAAGGAGCATTAAAATCATCCAACATAGGGGGGAGAAGTAGCAGTTGTATGCTGAAGGTATACCCGATGTGGAGGAGAGTATGTGGGGGTGGGGGGCATCCCCTTATGAGGTGTATAAGGTATATAACCCCTTCCTATTTGTGGCGGTTAGGGGACATCCCCTGATAAAATTTTGTAAAAGACAAACCTCTGATGATTCTAGAGTATCTTGGCTTATGATATCCATTTTTTCTAGCAGCTCAATAGGGCATGGTTAAGGTAAGGTGTTTTTTCTGTGCCACTGAGAATGAGCGAGTAACTGGACTGTTATGCAGAAGAGGAATATAATGTCACACCAGTTGTCATTTCCAACAGTTTCTCTTCATCTTTTGGCAATATTCAGAATATTGCCGGAATATCAAGAGAATCTGTCAGAAATGGACATCTGTACGACTAGGTTTGCCCCCTTGCACCCCCACTAGGGCTGGGCGATATGGGAATCTGAATACCGGTAACGATATCAGAAAAAATATCGCGATATACCGGTATATCGTGCACCGGTGTGTGAAACACATATTAAGTGCAAAGGATATCATGAATAAAAAAGATATTTTTGGAGCAAAAGATAGAAGTATCTCTTACTGCTCTGGAAAAATGAGTGATTTGAATGGAAGACCATAATAATCCATGTCTACAAAGTTATTGAACCTATTGTTTAATACGAAAATAAGCCATAAAATTATCATGGGTTTACTGGCTTTCATCTGAATCGGGGATACAAGTAAATTAGTCTTTGTCAATTTAATTCCTGTAAAAACATGGCCAGCCTCTCTTGACTGATAAGCGTTCAATTACTGAGCCAGTCAATTGTCACATTGTGTTAATTGCGTATGTGTGGCTTCATGAAAACTGTGGCAAACAAAACTTTTTATCAAAACAACGGGTATCCAGTTGATGGAATTCCGAGGGCCTGGTTTCACAAAGAACCAGTAGTAGCTCCTCCCCTTCTCCTATCTTCCAGCAGTGAACTTCCTAAGATGACAATGTCAAATGTCATCTGTCACATGCCAGGCCAGTCGGTCTGTTGATATTAAGCATGCCTCCAAGACGTGATCACCCTTCACTTTCATGATAGTCTGCAGGTGTCAATCACCAGACGACAATGTTTTCTCCCAGTGATGGAATCACACCTCTGTCATATTTGACAAAAATTGTTGCACATTTCGCAATTGTGAATAGTGTGATTTGAAACATTTTGTGTCAGATTGCTGACAATGAATTAAGCGATAAGTATGGCTTGCTGATTACAGTTCAAACAAATGCGACCAACAGCAGGTGACCGTGTTTTTACAGCGTGACAGTCGGGTGTGTTTTCCGTTACTCTCATCATCTCTCGCTGTTTATCATTTGTTCACGAAATAAGGAAAGATAAACTTCCTGTATTTTCAAAGCAACTTTCTGTGCGATTTTACGAAAAAACACATGTTGAAATTTTATTATCATGTGACCCAAACCAATATCGTTACAGACGATATACCGGTATTGCCAAAAAATAGACGATATTTAACCGGTACTGATTTCAATACCGGTATTTACCGGTATATCGAAATATCGCCCAGCCCTAACCCCCACTGGCTTTGGTCCCATTTCTTCCAGATCAATTGCTGCATTGGCCTCTTGGCAGATGATGTTTGGCTGATGGCAGGTAAGATACATGTATATTCTGATGTGTCAATTAGTTTTTCCTGTGGAGATTCTCAGCTGTATTTTCGCCCAGTATTGTAATCTTGGGTTCTTGATAGTAAACCCAACCACAGGTGACATGGCCTTGAGCCTCTGGGTGGCATCCTGATCAGAATGGAGCAGAGAGACTGAGGTGTTAAACAAGATTGAATTTGTTAAAATGAAAATTGTAATATGGCAACAACAAAAAAATTGGAACATTTTAGATATCAGTGTACATGGACAGAGGGTGCCAATCATCAGTGGATGGATATAATAATGAGGTTATCAAACATGCTCCTGCATCTTGAGTTGTGGGAAAGCCACAAACTTTTTATATGATGTTCCAAGTTAATGATACACATTTCTGTGCAAAATTTAGCATTGTTTTTTTTAATGGTACTGTGATCAGAAACACGGTTGCTCTCTGAATGA
Organism: Pictodentalium vernedei; assembly: GCA_031216915.1. NCBI lineage: Eukaryota > Metazoa > Mollusca > Scaphopoda > Dentaliida > Dentaliidae > Pictodentalium > Pictodentalium vernedei. Next base: position 329,663,183 of record CM062297.1, on the reverse strand, counting down.
GATTGCAAGCCTGTAGAAATGTAGATTGGTGATTCGGAGACATCGCAGACACACCGAGTTAGTTGCTGTTCAGTGCAATTGAATAAACTTTTTGTAATAGTGACTGTCTGAAACTGTCTTCTTAAACAAATAATTCCAACTTTAATCAATTGTTGCTACAGCAGAACAGGACCCACAACAAGCAGTCTCTACATTGGTAAATTGCAAATTACATTAAATACCTACATGGCAGTTGTTTCTAGTCAAGTCTTGGCTGTATCTTGGCAGTCAACACTTGCCTAGAAAGAACTACAAAGCCGCAGAATGTAGACTACCAATTTGTTGCAAAAATGTACAGAAATCGCCAAGCCTTTAATTGGTAAAGTGCTAAATTATTTTTCAAAGGCAGCAGTACTTGTAACATGAGTTCATTTTTCAAAGATCCCATGCTACCAGCATGCGGTGAATCACTTGTAGATGGGCAGGCTTTGTTGATAAATGATTGTTTTGCTTCAAGGAATTATAACCAAACAATTTTATTTTTGAACACCACTGAGCAAATAGCAAGCTATTGCACATGGTGTAAAGGCACTAAAGTAGTTTTCATCCCCCTTCATTAATTAAATTTTTGATGATTATTCCTCTAATCATTGTTTGGAATCTTATATTATTACATCTGTAGAAATATTGCCTACCCATGAAAAGTGACCAGTTCATGACGACTGTGCTGTAGAATGTAACTACCAAGTTTACCTGAGGACTGCATGTTGCGGCATCTGTTTTGAAGTAGTAAAAGTGATCAAAGGTCAGAATTGGCCTTTTAAGGGTTAAATTATATGACAAAGCCCTTGGTTTTTTCATTGGGAGTAGGGGTGGATTTTTTCCCTTTTAAGGGGGGGGGGGGGGAGGGGGGCAGCCCTCCTCAACTGCAGATTATAATTTCTGTGCAACTGTTCATCCACCATGGAAAAGGTTCATGTAAATCAGGGTCCCATCTTCAATAAAAATACTGTGAACTAATCACATTCATCAATTTGGAATTGAATGAATGTATTTGCAAGTCTATATTACACACTACATGTAGATATGATCAATACATCATTATCTGGATTAAATATCATTCTTCAAATACCATTATCATCTCAAAATAAACCACATTCATTTCAAAACAGGAAACGCAGATAAGAAAACTACTAACACTTTATGGGCACTTTTTCTGAATTAAAATGGAGTAAAGTGGTATGGTTCCCCGCCCGAATGCAATCATATCAAGAAATACTAGCACACCACAAGGCAAGATGATTTCAAAAATAAAATGTTAAACCAAAACCAAATAAAACTAGAGGCTCAATTGAGCATAAAATGCTCACCTGGCTGAAGTTGTTAAAAGAGATGAGTATGTTAGTGCATGTAAGTGGATGGGGAGAAAGAGCAATTTATTGATTTGTCATGACACAACCAACAGCAATGTCTTTGGCCATTTGTTTTAGCTGGTCCTAGGAAAGCTTCTCGGGGAAAACAAGAGGCCTGAAGCACTCACCTTGAACAGAATCATATATCAACAACCAGAGTCCAAGAATGAATCAATCTCCAAAGGATACATTGTCAAGCCTAGAGTCCCACAGGAGTGACTAAAATAGTCCAAGCATCATGCCTCTTCTTCAACTGATCATAATGTAAAACCTGGAGCTCCCCTATGGCACCCCTTGATACAACCTAAGTGGTTACACACCTCTAGAGGGTGCTTAATAACAAATCTCCTCTTTATTCAGCTACATGGCCAATTCCGGCTCCCATAGGGAGCCCATATATTAACCCAGGCACTTGATTTGAACAAACTTGAATCTGCCACTTCCTTAGAGATGTTGTATACCAAATATGAAAACATTCTGACTGGTGGATAAAGATTTTAAAAGAAATTTCCTCATATTGAACTATTAAAGTTAAAATTCGGGTTCTAATGAGCCCAAATATTAACCCAAGCACTCAATTTGAACCAAGTTGAATCTGACTCCCCTAGAGATGTTGTATACCAAATATGAAAGCATTCTGACAGGTGCATCAGAACAAGAATTTTTTTTTTTAAATTCCTGATACTGCACTAATTAAGTTACCATAGCGAGCCCAAATATTAACCTACATGTACAGACCTGATTTGAGCAAACTTGAATCTGCCCCTCCTCTTTGGATACTGTATACCAAATATCAAAAGATTCTGACCATTGGTTCTGGACAACAATTTTTTTTTTTAATTTTTGCAAATATGCTGACTCAGCATTTTTTCAATGCTGCTCCAACCCCACCCTCCCATACAAAATACCCTGACACAACCGATGGCAATTTTTTTTTTTACCATTCAGTTCTGCTGGTCCTAAGGATGCTTCATACCAAATAACAGTTCTCTGTTCCATGTGCTTTAGGAAGTATGGATGTTTGAAAATATTTCTATTTTTAGCTCCTGGGGTTCCCACGGGGAAACAGGAAGAAAAATTATTTTTGCATGAGTCAAGTACTTATGATCCAATAATGCTACATACCAAATTTGCTTCAAATCAGACCATCGGTTCAGAAAATAGAAATTTTGGATGGGGCCAAAAATTGAGCCCCTCCTATTACAAAGGGAAATGTTGCTTCACAAACTTCGTTTGAACAAATTTGATTCTACACCTCAAAAGGAAGCTTCATACCAAATATCAAGTCACTGTATGAACTGGTTCTTGAGAAGAAGATTTTAAAATATTTTGGAGCATTTTCCCCCACCCCCTCCCTATGGGGTTGGGCATGTTGAGTTGAATAAAAATGCAACACCCCTCTGGGACCCTCACTCACACAAACTTTCACTTGAATTGGCCCAGTGGTTTTGGAGAAGAAGACCATGGTTTCGACAGACGATGGACAGACTTCGGCAAGGTGAGCTAAAAACAATGCTCTGTTCTGTGGAGTCTTAAAAAAGTGTCTGCAATTTTTGTGTCTTCAGCATCTTGGGTTCTCCTAATGGATGTATGTCAATTGATAGTTAATATATGGCTGAGAGGATCTGCAAAATACTTATCTTTCACATTCACAAGAAAGAGAGTGACTTGGCACTTCCACTAAAACAATGTTAAAATGGGCATCCCCCCCCCAAAAAAAAAAAAAAAAAATTCTGGCATAAATCAAGTACTTATAGTCTAATTAAACTACATAACAAATCTGGTTCAAATTAGCCATGGATTCTGGAAATAGAAATTTTGGGAGGAGCCCAAATATTGACCTACTAAGTTCCTTTGAACAAACTTGAGTCTGCATGACTAAAGGAAGTTCTATACTACAAATCTAAGCATTATTTCAAATTATTTATGAGCAGATAATTTTTAAAGCATTTGGGGCTTTTGGGGCATTAACCCCATCCCCTGGGGATTATCAAGTTTTGGGGAAAAAACTCAGGAGAATATACTCCACTAAGTTGCTTTGTACCAAATTTATTTAGATTTTGCATAAGGTTCTGAAGAATACTTAGTTGATGGAGCACAAGAAATATGATGACTTGGCATTATCCCCTTGTTAACAGAGTTAAAATGAGTACCCCCATATGGCACCCCAGGACTTAACTGATAGCAATTTTTTTATCCATCTGATTTCATGGGTCCTAAGGAAGCATCATACCAAAAAACAATATTCTATTCCATGCAATTTTTTAACAAGTGTACTGCCAGGCGTGGGCTATGTCTCTGACAGCAAGTTCTTCCATTGGACATATTTCCAGACAACAAATTTGCAAAGTCAAAAAAATGGAAAAAGGGCCATAACTCAGCCAAAATTAGTTGGACTAACCCCACATTCGAAATTGACGTGCATATTCTTGAGACAAACCTATGTTCAAAAAATGTTGTTGATTCAAAAACTCAAACTAAAGTTATCAGCTGGACATCCAAATTTCAAAGTCAAAAAAATTGAAAAGAGCCATAACTCAGCCAAAATTAGTCGGACAGAACACAAATTCGAATTTGACCTGCATATTCATGAGACAAACTTATGTACAAACTTGGTGTTGGTTCAATAACTCAAACTGAAGTTATCATTCGGACACAATATAATTTTGTTGAATTTTCTTTTAAAACAATTTTGTTTAACTGCTGAATTGTATATTACACTGTCAGAAGTGGGCGATTCGTTAGGTATATGGTTAATCATACTGACTTGCTAGAAAATTTGTCTGTTTGAAGATGGTGGAAATTTATACAGCATGATGCCTTTCATGAAAACGATCAATTTATCCCAAAAGGCACCGTGTAAAAACAAAATATTTCATCAGCTCTCATTCAAAATAGGACATAAATCAAACAAATCTCAGCATTATGGTACATTATCTGTTGAATTCTAGGGTCTTGTTTGAAAGAGCAGGCAGTAGGATAAATATATCTGGTAAACAATATATAAACACTATTTGTTTGTTTTTTTCTTTTTTGGAGGAGGGGGGGGGGGGGGGGGCACTAGGGGGTGTTTGCATATAAAAGGTTTCAGCTTCAGGACTGTGATTACAAAAGCAGATAGAGGGCTGATCTGGTCAAAATCCGATCTGGTCAAAATTCCCTGTCAGTTTTCTTCCCAGCTTCTCAGTTTTCAAAAAAGAAATGCCAGAACATTGAACATCACATGTGTGAAGAGCGACTTGTGACGGTAATAAGTATTTATCAAATTACCCAGTTTGAGAAAGACTCTTGTTATTCTTCAGTTTCAAAATTTTTCTTCTCTATTTTTTTTTCTTTTTCTTTTTTTTTTTTTCCTCCGTGAATTTTGTCTGTTGAACTGCTCAAAAACAAGCTGTACGATTTTAACCAAATTTGGCATACTTATGTAATGTCATAAAATCTAGTGAAAAGCGGTATCATCATGTCTGTGAAAACGTGTATTTTCAAAATATTCTGCCAAAACCTTCAAAATTTCACCATTTTTCAAAAGTCTCAAAATTGTTTACAGTTATTTAGCTCACATTTTCCACACATTTAGAGCATAATATGATACACCACAATCACCACTCAAATTTTTCAAAATTAACCACCATTGACCAAAAATTACATTAATATAGCTTTTTTCTTCAAAATTGACCAACTTCAAGGGCAAATTTCTCTAATTATAACGTTGTTGTAACATTTATTTTGGTATGGATAGATACAACAATGATTGTGAAAGAAAGTTACTGTTTACGTTTTAATCTCAGATTTAACCCTCAAGCACAATGAGGGCGAGAATAAGAGTACCATTTGAAAATGCCAAAATTGGCCAATTTTGGTTGCATTTTCTATCATTTTGGAAAGGCTTAATTTCAAACACTTTTCATGTATGTATTCACAATTGACTACCGAGCATATTTGCTGTTGTAAGTTTGGTTGTAAAGTTTAACCCTATCCCATTCTGGTTGCATAAAAGAAGTCACCGTCCAAAAAAAACTCCAATTTCTTCGAAATTTAGTAAGTTTAGGTGACGAATTTTGAAACTGAATAATTGAGCTCTGAATGTTTTGTATAGCTGCATGCAGCAGTCAAAGTATGACAAATTTTGTTTTATATGTTATTATTAAAAGTTTAACCCTTGGCAAATTTGAGACTTCCCATAAGGGTACTGTCAGAAGAATTGTTATTTTTGCCAACTTTTACATGCAATTTCTCAGAACTTGAGTCATATTGTCTCAAAACCTTTCCCATGACAAGATAGGGCATTCACCCAAGAACAATTTTGCTGCTATATGTTTTATTCCAAGTTTTAACCCTCACCCAGTTGTCAGGCCTTGAACTGGAGTACCCTCAACTTGTACATGTTCATTCAAATACCAAGATTCAAGATTAGTCCATGTCTCTTTCCAGACACTCAGTCTGTGATTGATGTTCACACATTAAGAGCATAATAATACACTAAAATCAGGGTTGGGGTATTCGTATTCAGTCATATTCGAATACAGTTTATCAAGTATTCACATGTATTCAGTATTCACTGAATGTTATGAATACATGTATTCATATTCGTATTCAAATACATTAAAATTTGAGCTGTATTCATGAATACGTTTTAGTCTAAAATCACCACACAAATATTTAAAAATTAACCCCTATTGTCCACAAATGATATGAATATATCATTTTATCTCCAAGATTTACTAACTTCAAGGGCAAATTTCTCTTAATTGCGAGGTTGTTGTAACAATTATTTTTGTATGCATAAATGCAACAATGCTTTCAGAAGAAAGTTACTGTTTAGTTTTTAATCTCGTCTTTAACCCTCAAGCAAATGAGGGTAAGAGTACCATCTGAAAATGCCAAAATTAGCTAACTGTGGTTGCATCTTCCTGTCATTTTGGAAAGGGTTAATTCTAAACACTTTGTTTTGCTATAGGTAGAGATGCCTAATGAGCAAATCCTCTGCTGTAAGTTATGCTTTGGGGCTTAACACAATATAAGCTTTGGTCATGTAAAGAATAGTACTGTCAGAAAAAAAATAATTGATTTTCAGAGAATTTTGCAAACATCTGTACTCATTTCCTCTAATTGCACGGTTGTTGTAGCAAATATTTTGGTATGGATAGATGCAACAATGATTGTAGAAGAAAGTTACTGTTTACTTTTCAGTCTCAAGATTTAATCCCCAAGCAAAATGAGGGCATGAATAAGAGAACCGTGAGAGAATGCCAAAATTAGCCAACTTTGGATGCTTTTTGTCTATCATTTTTGAAATAGTTAATTTCAAAACACTTTGCTTTGCTATATGTAGTCTGCATTTTCACATTGTAAAGCTGGGAAAGCCCGTAATTTGTCCAACAAATTACAATTCTCTTGTTAAATACTGCATTTTGTAAAAACTTGCAACCTGTAAAGCCAAGTGCATTAACAGTAATTAGTCAATTAATCTGTTATTATATACAGTACAGTCCGACCCGTGGAAAGCGACCAATCCACGGTGGCTGTACTGTAAGTGTAACAACAGGTATACGTATCAACAGCACTCAGTCTGACCATTAACTGAATCAGTGGCATGTAGATATAACTTAGGTTACCATCATTTTTGCCTTCCGTTGATTTCATCAGGACTTTTGAGTTCTGTCGGATTTTTTCCATGACCACTTTATCCGCTCACTCTTGAAATAAATCCAGATCATTTTTCACAACTTTATTAATTTTTTTTGATAAGACGGCAAAGTACAACCCCCTCCCCTCCCATTAGCATTTTGGCACCAAAACACTTTGTTTGGAACTAAAACATTCAGAATGGCCAAGATGTGGCACTAGACAGTTTCGGCCAGCATGAACACTGTTAATACATGTATGATATTGTGTACTCTCGTGTTTGGCACTAAAATACTCAGAATGGCTGAGATGTGGCACCATGCCAGACAGTTTCGGGTCAGTATGAACACCGTTAATATGGTATTGTGTACTATGCTGTCAAGGATAGGGTATTTTATTATTATACTCACAGGCAGCTTCTACATGTCCTTTCTGACTTATAATGGCACCAAGCTCATTACTCGCAACACACTGATATTCACCACTATCTGTCCTTTGTATATTTGATATTTCAAACATTCCCTGAGAACTGTTTGCACTGATAAACTGCCCATCCTTCATCCATCGATACACAGGCAGAGGATATCCATTGGCTGTGCATAACAAAACTTTGTTTATTCCCTCTTGAAATATTGTACCAACATTAAAATCAGTGAACACTTGTGGTGGAAATTTTTCTGAAAAAGATAACACAGTATTAATACTGGAACATACATGTACACAAAACAGCACAATGAGTGAATGCATTCCATCTATACGCCAGGAGTGCCAGCATGGAATGATAGAATGAGAGATGCAGTCTCTATCTTTCTGTGATGGCATGAATGCCATATTGATGAATGCATTCACACATCATGGAAATCAGTGTTTATTATATGCCCCCATGACAAAGAAAGAATCCATTAATTTAACAAGAGCACCACCCAGCTGGGCAACATATGCCTGTGGTGATCACCATGTGTGCAAAGTTTGAACAATATAGCATGTAAAATGTTGAAGGAGTAAGGCGACACAATACTGTAATGTTTTAGGTACTAAAAGGGGGCATAACTCTGGAAATACAAAACAGAGTTATATGCTCTTGTCACATGCACAATGGCAATTGGTGATCAACATGTGTGCAAAGTTTGAACAGTATAGTATGTAAAATGTTGAAGGAGAAGGTGACACAATACTGTAATGTTTCAAGTACAGAAAGGGGCATAACTCTGGAAATACAAAATGGAGGTACCTGCTCTTGTCACATGCACAATGGCAACTGGTGATCACCATGTATGCAAAGTTTGAACAATATTGCATGTAAAATGTTGAAGGAGTAGACGACACAATACTGCAATGTTTTAAGAACTAAAAGGGGGCATAACTCTGGAAATACAAAAGAGAGTTACCTGCTCTTGTCACATGCACAACGGCAATTACTGATCAACATGTGTGCAAAGTTTGAACAATGTAGCATGTAAAATGTTGAAGGAGTAGGCGACATAATAGTGTAATGTTTCAAGTATTAAAAGGAGGCATAACTCTGGAAATACAAAACAGAGTTACCTACTCTTGTCACAGGCACAACAGCAATTGGTGATCAACAGATGTGCAAAGTTTGAACAATATAGCAGGTAAAATGTTGAAGGAGAAGGCGACTCAATACTGTAATGTTTTAAGTACTAAAAGGGGCATAACTCTGCAGGAAATACAAAATGGAGTTATCTGCCCTTGTCACATGCACAACGGCAATTGGTGATCACCATGTGTGCAAAGTTTGAACAAAATAGCATGTAAAATGCTGAAGGAGTAGGCGACACAAAACTGTAATGTTTTAAGTAAAAAAAAGGGGGCATAACTCTGGAAATACACAATGGAGGTACCTGCTCTTGTCACATGCACAACGGCAATTGGTGGTCACCATGTGTGCAAAGTTTGAACAATATAGCATGTAAAATGTTGATGGAGTAGGCAACACAATACTGTGATGTTTTAAGTACAAAAAGGGGGCATAACTCTGGAAATACACAATGGACTTACCTGCACAACGGGAATTGCTGATCAACATGTGTGCAAAGTTTGAACAATGTAGCATGTAAACTTTTGGAGGAGTAAGCGACACAAAAATTGTTTACGGACAGATGGACGGACGAATGGACAGACAGACAGACAACACCATAACATAATACTCCCATTTTTTCAAAACGGGCGTATAAAAATGTGGTCGAATTTGTAGAATTTGACAGCTCCGATGTCCACTTGAAACAAAAACATAACGCAGATGTGATTGGCAAAAACATGTGACAGATCAATATGTAAACAGAAAAATATTAAGGAAAATTGGGTCCAAATAGGTTATTTATTTGTGTTTGTAAGAAATTAGCTGCCGTTATCCAAGAGATATTTGCTCCATGTATGCACATGTACATTTGTGGTTGTCTGCATCTGTATCAATACGTCAGAGATATCCCTGGTGGGCTTTGATGTGATGGGGGAGGACAATAATGTGGCTTTGAAGTCTTCTAACTTTAGTGCGCGGACTATATTTTCCTCAAGGTGATTCCAGTCAACTGCCATACGGGGAAGAGAGAGCTTTTGTATTAATCGGTTCTACTTAATGTAATTTCCACTGGTCTGCTGCTGTTTCTTGCAGATGAATTCACAATGTGTGATGTCTGGGGGCTGTATATTGTTTAGCTTTAATTTGGTGTTTTGGTTTTTGGAATTTTATAAAACTGTTAGATGGTTTTGCTGGTATTTGCCCCTCAACCACTTTATAAAAGAATATAAGATGATGTTGTTGTCATCCGTTTTGTAGAGTTGTTAATTTTAAATCCTTCAGCATTTTTCGTCATACAGCCATCTTCCCATGATCTGCAGTCCTTGGTGATAAATCTTGCACCTCTTCTTTGGATGTTTTCTAGTTTGACCATTTCATTTTTAGTGTATGGGTCCCGGATGATTGCCCCATATTCCATGATAGATCTGACTCGTGCGATGTATGCTGTTTGGCGACATTCTCATGGGCAATGTTGGAGATTTCTGCAGAGAAACCCAAGGGTTGCACTGGCCTTTTTGCTGATTTGTCTATATGTTCTTTCCACTTTAAGTCCTCAGATATCTGTAGACCTAGGTAAGGGTTTGATGCTACTTGTTCTAGTATATGGTTGTTAAGGGTATATAACCTGTGGCTTTTCTTCCCAGTCGGAAGCCCAGTTTTCCAGTTGTTTGAGGTCTTGATGCAGCGTGTCATGGTCTTTGCTTGTCTTTGTATCCCTATAGAACAATAGAGCAGGCAGTCATCTGCAAAGAGTCTAATTGATGATGTTACTGTACTTGGAAGGTCATTTATGTGGCATAGAAAGAGGATGGGGAGTAGGACTGTTCCTTGGGGGTACTCCGGAATCTACAGGCATGACGTCAAGGTTGAAAGTTTTTTTAACCTGTAAAGTTTACCCAGCAGAACAAGTAACTCTAAAATCATACTCGTAAGTGTAGAAATCTTTGCTTTTTCTCATTAAATCATGAAACAAAAAATCATATCCATATAATATTATACATTCTGACAGACTGAATCATCATTTGTTTCCCAAATTGGAATTCCAATGTAAATTCTACTGATACATGTACATGAAAATAGAAGTATGCAGAGTGACATTAAGCTGGAACATGATATCAAAATATGAATAGTAGGTCATGTGTGCCTATTTATACATGTACATTATATGTGATGTGATGTTAGAGATCAATGGTACATTTGTTTTCTATTCAGTTCTAAACTTTAACCCTTTACCCAATGTAATCGTTATCAGTTGGAATGACTATATATATTAAACTCATCCAGAAAACAGTTCCGGTATTTAAGGGCCTAATTCAAAGGCATCTTTCTCATTTGTGCAATTTATTGAATGGATTCTGAGTTATATGAGATGACGGATATTCCTATCGACAATACTGTGAAAGTATGTATATCCAATGTGTTGAAAGTTATTCGGTATCCACTGAGCATTTAAAACAAGCCAAGACCAATACCGGGTCTGGACCTGCGTTGCTGCATGCAATTGAATCGGCAAACAGGAAGTGACTGCACAGCAGATCTGAAAATTACATACACGATACAACTGATCATTATCAGGCTCCAGATGAACTATAAAATCAATCCCTTGCATAGAAGCCGAGAAAACCTTGACAGAAAATTTCAATGTTCAGTGGGTACAGTAAAATTTCAAAGTATCGGCAAACAGGAAGTGGCTGCATGGCAGATCTGAAAATTGCTTACACGATACAACACATCATTATGAAGCAGCAGACCAATATAAAATCAATCCCTTGCATAGAAACCGAGAAAACCTTGACGGAAAATTTCAATGTTCAGTGGGTACAGTAAAATTTCAAAGTATCGGCAAACAGGAAGTGGCTGCACGGCAGATCTGAAAATTGCTTACACGATACAACTCATCATTATGAAGCAGCAGATCAAATATAAAATCAATCCCTTGCATAGAAGCCGAGAAAACCTTGACGGAAAATTTCAATGTTCAGTGGGTACAGTAAAATTTCAAAGTATCGGCAAACAGGAAGTGGCTGCATGGCAGATCTGAAAATTGTTTACACGATACAACTCATCATTATGAAGCAGCAGACCAAATATAAAATCATTCCCTTTCATAGAAGCCAAGAAAACTTTGACGGAAGAAGTGTTTCGGACGGACTGACGGACAGACGGAGTCGAGCAGTTACTAGACCTGCTCTGCCGCTGGCGACGCAGGTAAAAAATACTGAGCTTGGTAAAAAAGAAACAAATTACCGTGAAGTCTAAGAAACAGGTAATAAATTTTTCTATACATGAACATGTATGTACCTGTCACTACCAAAATGTTGGTGTCCATGGGGGTGGACATTTGAAAATTTCAATCTGATTGAATTGACTCAAAAATGTATTCACTTACCTCTAGCAGCTGATCCAATGACCAGTAAAACCGTAATTACACTACACCATGCTGTTAGTGAACGATACGTTTTTGAAAAACAGTCTTTTATCTCCATTAGATCTTCAACGTTCTGACATTAATATAATTTACTGCATATTTGTTGTTCTCTTATCCATTGAATGTCGAAAAAATATATTAATTCCCATCTTGGAAAAGATGATGTTGCATATATCTTGGGTTGAATGCAACAAGCTTGTTTCTATGTTTACAGCTTTATCTCGAGAAATACCTGAAAATGAAATACAGAATTAAAAACTACAGTGGAACCCTGTTAATTGAATAGCTATTTTACCAGTGAAAAAATATCTCAAAAGAAATTGAACAGGGGATACATCAGTGAAATATGAAAACAGTTTATGAAAAACTGATTGTGCCAATACAGTGGGCCACATTTAATTGGATATGACTTAACTGAATAACCATGCTAACTGAATCATTGTATAACATCCAAACATACAGTACAGTCAATGTGGTATGATCATAATCCACGCGTGAACAGTGATGTCCACGCATGTGTTTACCAGGAAATAAAAATCATTATCAGCAAAATTTTAATTAAAGAATAACTGGGTTGTACCCGTTATTTCATTAATTAATTTTTTGATGATCATTCCAATAATTAATGTTTGGAAACCAATAATAAATTGCATCCGTTGAAATATTGCCCACCCGTGGAAAGTGACCAGTCCACAACAGCCGTACTGTAAAACCATTTACCATACAAATTTGACATGTTAATTGTGTATACAGCACAGTCATCGTGGACTGGTCATAATCCATATGCAGGCAGTGATGTCCATGAATGCTTTTACCAGGTAATCAAAATCATAAGCAGGAAAATTTTAATTAATGAAGCACTGGGTTGTACCTGGTGCTTCATTAATTAAATGTTTGATGATTATTTCTATAATTAGATGTTGGCAATCTAATTTTATGGTGTGCATGGAAATACAGGCCACTCTGTGGAAAGTGACCAGACCAGTCCACCGCAGGTGTACTGTAGGTTATAGGGTAAACTATGTTAATTGAATAAAAATCCTGTAATATGTCAGGAAATTGCCAGAAAATCATCAAATTCTGATTGTTTATAGACCTATTTGGCCTTGGTACATCTAACATAAGCATTTATTCTATTATATCTTTTTGAAAGATCTCCATGGGCTCCGTCAAACAAGATTATAATATTAAAGTAAAGGCTTGGATTATATCTAGAATAAAGGGAAAAAAACAAATAATGTTACATGCAATTGAATAATTCTGTTAACTGAATAAATTTATTTTGCAAAGAGACTATTCAATTAACTAGGTTCCACTGTATAATAGATTAAACTGTGCTATGGGATGTGCAGAGGATGAATAGGTGTATTAATATGTGAAATTCAGTGTTGTCAAAGTAATTCTTCAATGAATTACAATATTTTTGTTATTCAATCAACAGGAATTTATTTAATTTGATTTTGGTTTTTGAAAATAATATGTAATTAACAGGTTTATTCTACTGTATCCAAATAAAACATTATTGTTCTGTGTTGTGCGATCACAAAAAGCAGACAGAGAACTGGGTTGGGATCTGATCAAAAAAAAAAAAGCAACTGGGTTAGGATCTGATCAAAATTCTTTTCAGCTTGGACTGACCATTGTACACAAATTATACATGTACAATTGTGAGTCATGTGATCACAAAAAGCAGATAGAGAATTTCAATTGGTTTGCAGTTGGGTTGCGATCCAGTCAAAATTCTCTTCCACCTGACCCTCACAACATTTTAGAATCTCACCTGTCTGAAAAGAATACAAGAACATTAATTCAAGATGCTAATTTAATTTTCTTTTTTAGATACAATCTTGATGGTGATCCAATCGCAAAAAGAGAACAGTTTTGTTTTGACCAGTTTACATGTGGAGACTCACTATAAAAACCCATGGATGAAGAATTTGTATGTAGGGAACCAGACATAAATTTAGATTGTTTTTATCTGTTCACAACAGTGCACACATGTTGCCCCACTATATTTCAGCCGGGTGCCAGCTCGTAAAGCAAAGGCTTTGCCTTCTCTACATCTGTTTATGAAACTTTTCTTCATTTATCGCTTAGAAACATGGATTACAGTCTCTTTGTTTTGGCTGGTTCATCCTGTTGTTCTTTGTCTTCTCTCTTGAGCTCATCTTTACTCGTGGTTTCTTACTTTTGCTGTGTCACACCCAAATCCCATGCAAATGTAAATTACAATTACATGTAGGGCTGAAACGGTTGGCTCATTTTCACAACCGACTAGCCAAGAGCTATAACAGGTTATCCGTAGCCATTATTTCATGAATCTGGGATCAAAACTATAGGAATTGGAAAGCAGTATTCCCAGAAACTATTCCGTAGTGTGTACACAAACGAATGTTGCTGAGTACTCGACAACGTTTGTTTGTATACATACTATGGAATAGTTTCTGCGGTTACTCAGTACTCACGGAAATTGTCGATCATTAACGAAGTCGTAAAGCCAAAGTCGTTTATTTCTCAACATATTCAACGCGGCTTCGTGAAGTATCTATCCCAAAGGAGAAGCGACAGATTTACTATGTTTTAACAGTGGAATGGCGATCACTATCGATATTTCAGATAACCGCTTGACGTTTTTTTCAAATCAATTAGGTAGGTAACCGGTTTCAAAAACGTTATCCAGTTAACCGTTTCAGTACTAATCACATGTATAAAAGACTGAACCTAAAGTTTTGGTAACAATCTCAAGCATGTACAGAGATGGCCAGCCTGAGAAAAGCAATATGCTTGATAGTGTTATAATGACAGTAAGACACTATGTAGATTGCTTGCCTCTAATGACGTTGTGATTTTTGCAACTTACTTGTCAGTTGATTCTTTTGTTCCAACATTTAGGCCATGCAGTATAGCTACCATATACTGGTCACTTTCAATGGAGTGGTAGTATATCCATGGATGCATAAATGTTAGATATGAACACCAATTATAGGAATAATCATAAAAAATTTATTTAATGAAGCACCTGGTACAACACGGTGTTTCAATAAATAAAATTTTGCTGCTGATGGTTTACATGTATTTTATCTGGAAAACGCATGCGTGGACATCACTGCTCACGTGTGGATTATGACCAGTACTGTACTATACTGTACTATAAAGTATGCCTTAGACAAAGTGCCCAACTATCAGGGCTTGAAATAACCTGTGAATGATAATTTTGGTTACGCATGGGTGTCGTCAGTTGTAAAATATGCGAATGAACTACAGGTTACGACCAAGTAATACAACATAACTTTATTAACCCTTTGAACCCTGGTGGTATCTTCCATGTCAGTTCAAAGACAGCAATTGGAAGAGTCCACATTTATTATTTGAGGGTAGACCAATTAATATTTTCGATGTGCAGCCGTTGGGCTGCACGTTGAAAATAATAATTGGTCTACCCACACATTCACTCAGCAGCCATCCTACTTACAGAAATGATGACGTATCATGCTTCTGGGCCGGAAAATCGGCCACTGGGATTCAAAGGGTTAAATTACTAATCTTGCATGTTTTACCAGAAAGCTTCACAATTATTTGGAATTATCTTGACTCAAAGGTTGAATATTGCATGCATGTGAATAGAATGGCATGCTGTTTCGATTTTAAATAACTTCTTCAAAAAAATGCCAATAACTAACATGCGATCTTGCTTCAGCGAGAGTGAGCATAAGTTGTTGATATATATTTAGGCAGATCCTGTTTAGACACAAATATCATGACTGGTGTACTAAAAACAGAGAAAGTGGAGAAGGGTTGTAACATCCTTTTTCTTTTGGGTTACCAACATGCTATAGAGCATAACATGCCAATGGGTTATGATATAAGTCCTTTATTTTCAGGCTTGATCGATGGGAGAAACATTGTTAACTGACGGAAATCTAAATTTTATAGTAAATTTCCTTTCTTATTATACCTACCACAATTGTTTACTACAGGCTTGCACTACAGTGGAAGTCCCTAACTCGGATAAAATACTCTCTATTTTTGTCTTTCCCAAGCAAGTTGGGAAAGAAAAGTGGTGCAAAAGCACCAATAAAAATAAGCCAAAACTGGGTCGAGTGCAACCGGCGCAGACCCAGTACGGGACGCTCTCTCCCAAGTACAACTCCACGACTTCCGTTGCCAGTGCGCATATACCGTCTCTAAAGACTCATTCTTTTTGAATCCGTAAACGTTAGAGTTATGTGATCAGCGGGGAGGAAAGATTCTTTACCCGTAAAGAAGACGGGAGGGCCTCCATGTAAACAATTGTGGTAGGTATAATAAGAAAGGAAATTTACTATAAAATTTAGATTTCTTATCAACCTACTCACAATTGTTTACTACAGGCTGAATAGACAAAAGGCTGGAGGGAATCGCATAACCAACCCCCACATAACCCTAGTGCACTGGAACCGTGAAGTAGAAGGAAGAGGTCCCGAGGCTTATCAACCATAATGTCGCAATCATTGGTAAAGGACAATGAAAAGAGACATATGAGCCTGTGTGACACACAGACAGAAAAAGGACAGTAACAGCACAAGGCTGAAACTGACCTTCAAGAAGCCTAATGGCTATGGCAGACAACAGCCTGAGCAGAAGAAAGAGGACCCAGGGCAAAAAGGTCCTCCGACTGCTCCTGCAACTGGCGTAAATAAAAGGTGGAGAAAGTAGAAGCATTTCTCCAGTAGGCTGCCTGCATAACATCCGACAACTTGACGGAGTTAGAATAAGCCCAAGAGGTAGACAGTGCCCACACCTCGTGGGCAGAAATACGATTGGTAATACAATCGCCAGCTGCTAAACGACTATAAGCTGTACGAATAGCAAGACAAATCCATCGAGAAATGGATTGAGGAGAGATCTTCTGTCGACCCGGAATGAGAGACAGAAAAAAAACGTTTTCTGCCCTTCCGTATGAAGCGTGTCCGATCAAGATAAATGCGAATAGCACGGACCGGACAGAGCAAAGGGCGAGTACCCTCAACAGAGGGAAGAGCCCTGATACAGATAGGAGGAGGAGTAGTATCTGGTAACTGATTCTTAGCCAAAAAGGAGCAATCAGTGGCAAAAGTAACACTGTTGGGAGAGCTCCTAAAAAAGGCCGGGTCAACCGAGAGGGCGTGAAGCTCACTAACCCGTCTGGCCGAAGCAAATGCCATCTTATATGTGAGAAAATGCATATCCACCTGGGATAAAGGTTCGAACGGCGCCCCCCATCCCCCCAAGCAAAGCAGCACCCACGAAAGATTCCATCGTGGAGTAAGCTGCAAAGTCCGAGGCCTTTTCAAAGAAAAGTGCCGAACAAGCTTGGAGAGGTAAGGATTAGTGCCGATGCGACGCTTCCCCACATAAGAAAAAGTCTCTGAAAGCATAGACCTGTAACCCTTGATGGTAACAGGCTGGAGACCCCGAGAATCAAACAGATATACCAGAAACTCCGCAATCTGTGAAATCGAAGGATTGGCATAATCAACAGAGTGATCAGCACACCATCGACAGAAGACCTTCCATTTAGCTGCATAAGCTAAACCAGTGGAGTGCCTCCTTGAAGAAGAAATGCACTCCACTGCTCGTCTCGAAAAACCTCTACGGAGGAGACAGGACCTGACAAAAGATATGCGTGAAGGCACAATGAAGTCGGGTCGACGTGAAACCTCCTCGGGCAACCTTGACAAAGAAGGTCGCGACGTAGCGGGAGACGTGCCAGAACCGCCGCCATCAGCGAGCGGAGCTGATTGATCCACACCCGCTGAGGTGACAGAGGAGCGATCAGAATGATTCGACAACTGCAGGTTCGAATTTTGGCGAGAACCTGAGGAAGAATCGGAACCGACGGGAAGGCGTAGCCGACTAGACCGTTCCAATCGAGTGACAGAGCGTCCACAGCAAAAGCCAGAGGATCTGGACACGGGGACACGAAAGTGTCCACCTGATGGTTCCAACGAGTCGCAAAGAGGTCGATGTGGGGACGTCCCCAGAGATCGCAAAGCGACTAGAACACTGCCCTGTGAAGCATCCACTCGGTGGAAATAACCCTGCCCTGTCGGGACAGGGAGTCGGCTAGGACGTTCAGACGACCGGCAATGTGACGAACAACCACTCCGGCGTGAACATCCTGAGCGAGCAGTAAAAGATCCCGAGCTAACTCGTACATCGGAAGCGAGTGCGTGCCGCCCTGGTTCCGAATGTAAGCAACCACTGTCGAATTGTAGGATAGTAGAAGGACCTGGCGATTCGACAGGTGAGGGATCCACTGCCTGAAACTCAGAAGAGCAAGAAGCTCCTTCTGGTTGATGTGTAGAGCTGCTTGATCCTGGTCCCACATCCCGTGTAGGGAAAGACCGAGAGGATCCAACGTCGCACCCCATCCGAGATCGCTGGCATCTGCCGTCAGAACGCGATCGGACGTGGGTAAGTCCAGCGGAACACCCTGCGTAATCCACTGAACATCTGTCCAGGGAAGAAGGTGAGGATACAGAGAGTCCGGAAACGGAAGCACCTGATCCAGAGAATCTACATTCGGTCTCCAACGACTGAGCAGAAAGTGTTGGAGAGGTCTGACACGCAGCCGACCTAGAGGAATGAGATCCGTCACCGAACCGCAGAGACCGATCAGCCGGAGAAAACTCCGAGCGGTCGCGGACCTG
This sequence comes from Pictodentalium vernedei, assembly GCA_031216915.1. Lineage (NCBI taxonomy): Eukaryota > Metazoa > Mollusca > Scaphopoda > Dentaliida > Dentaliidae > Pictodentalium > Pictodentalium vernedei. The sequence goes on along the minus strand of CM062297.1, from coordinate 329,644,529 downwards.
GACTGGGACAGAGTCAGAGCAAAAGCTGAGAGAATCACAGCCTTGGCCTGGGGAACAGCCACCAAATTGAATTTGGTTTGGAAAGACATCCCCAGATGACAAAACGACTGAGAAGGGACCAGGTCCGACTTCTCCTCGTTGACTCTGAATCCTAGCGACGTGAGCAAGCTCAACAGAGTGGCGACATCCGATTCCAGTAAGGCAGCATTGGAATGCCTCTGGAGGATATCGTCCAGATATGCCGAAGTAGTCACCCTGGACTGTGTGCGATGGAACGCTATCACATGCAACATCAGTCTGGTGAACGCCCAAGGAGCCAGGTTGAGGCCGAAAGGCATGGCCTTGAACTGGTAAACTCGCCCCAGAAAAGCGAACCTGTGATACTTCCGTGACGCCCGATGCATCGGAACGTGGAAGTAAGCGTCTCGCAGGTCGATGCTGGCTGCGAAATCTCCCTGGTGAATTGATTGGCGGACCGACCTGAAAGTCTCCATGCTGAACTTGGGAGCAATGATAGACTGGTTCAGGATACTCAGATCGATAACCGGTCGGAGTCGGCCGTCCTTCTTCGGCACCAAGAACAGGCAGGAATAGAAACCCACTGACTGAACGTTCTTGACGACCTCGATCGCCCCCTTTGCCAGGAGATTGGCAATCTCCGTGGACAAAAGTTCCCGACGTAAAACGTCTGAAGGAACTGTGGTTGGAAGAGGCACCCTTGACAGAGTGGGGTGCCGTCGGAAGGATATGCGCAGCCCGGACCGAACAACATCTAACACCCATGGATCGGATGTGATGGTGGTCCAATGGTCTGCGAACTCTGCTATCCTTCCTCCAACCTGGGACGAGTCGAGGTGAGGACCTTCATTTCGAGCCCCGACGAGGCCCGCGAGAGGAGAAACCACCTCCTCTGCTAAATGAAGAATCCTGAGACTTCCCTCGATTCTGCCGACCCCTACCTTTACCCCGTGAGTAAGAAGTAGAGGCGGCGGCAGAAGGACCAGCCTTTTGCTTCACAGAGGAAGCAGAAGGGTACTTGTTAGGCTTGTTAGGCTTGGAACGGCCCTTGCCTCCCCAAGAAGGCCGATCAAGCTGACGAAACAGCAGCTGATCTTTGGAATGACGTAGGACATCATCCCGGACCGTCGACACGGAACCATGGAAAAGTTGCGGACCTGCCAAAGAAGCAGATCGAAGAGTAGCACGCTGCTCCTCGGGGAGAGATCATCCTGTGTCCAGCACAGCGTCCCTTCGAACTAATTCCAAATTGGCCGTGTTACAGGCATGCGTGTGAGTAAGGTGCATAAGCACCTTGGACAGCACACGCAAAGGAGCCTGTACCTCGTCAAACTTATCTGGAGGCAGATAAGCAGCCAAAGCTGAGACGACGTGATCTGAGAGAGAAAGCATGCTCTCTAGATAAGCCCAACGTGGACTCCAGAGTCGTCATTGGAATGACGGCAGACTTGGGCTTGGAAAGCCGAGGGAAGTGGAGTCCTGATCCAGAACCTTCAAAGCTTGGCAGACTGACGGATTGGCGGAATCGTAGGAACGATAACGCACAGGAGGCAAAAAGGTGTCAACCCTGGTGAAGAACGAAGTCTTCAAAGCCTTGGAATTCAGCTTGGCATCCAATGCTGAAAAAGCCTCAACCACCTGTACCGACTGGCACGGTCGAAGGCGCCCAGAAGCAGGTTGCTCCATAGGCTGTTGGCGCGCGACCGATGATCGCAGCCAGGCTGACACTGTCGGCTGGTTAGCAGGTTTGAGCTCAGGCAGAAACCCAAACACAAAGTCAAGAGCCGCCCCCAAGTCCGAAGACTGCTGGCCCTCGACCTCAAGCATGTCGGACTCCTCCCCAGAGTCGGAAGACACATAGCCCATCGTGGGCAAACCAGCCGACGCCTCCCATGGTGTCGGGACACCAGAGGAATCGGAAACCGGCCTGTTTCCAATCCCGGGAGGCGGCGCCATAGGAGGCGCCTGGAAACCACCCATAGCCTCGCTGGAATCAACAGGAAGGCTCTTAGAAAGAACCTGAGTGAGTAAGGAGAGGGCCTCCCTAAGCTCACTGCCTGTACCGACCGGTTCGACAGGGGAGCGAACCGGCAAAGTGGCTTCACCTCTGACCCTCTTAACCAGCGAAGGGTCACGATCCTCCAAAACACCCGACGCGGGACGACGGGCGGCAGCCGAAACATCTGAAGGCAGACGTGTATAGGGGTACGATGCACCCCGAGGATCAATATTGCGAGAACTCATGAGAGTCACCGCGGACCTCTGCGGGGCAGAAGGTCCAGGCTGCACAAAAGGCATTGGTCCCCCAAAACTGGTCGTGTGACCAGAGTGAGTAGACGGAAACGCCACGGAGTTCATAGTGTTTCCACTACGAACATCCGAATCCAAAGACACAACTGTGGTGCTCGACGGCGAAGACTTCCGACTTCGCCGAGTTGAAGTCAGGGAAGGCTGAGGCCGATATCCCACGTCTACAGTATCGGACAGTCCTGCAGTCCCCTGCAGCGAAAAGCCGAGGCCGGCTGAAACAGATAACGAAGCAGACGGGCCAGCAGCAGTAGTAGATACGTCGAGAGTCGTTGAGGCTGGTGAAATAGTGGAGAGAGCACACCGGCTCGGCTCCGAAGGAGGAGTCACCACCCTAGTGACAGCCTCAGATGTCGACTGGAGGGGGACCGTAGTCCCGGAACCAGGCATCTCTACACCAGAACACTCAACGGCTCCCGCAGTATCCACCACAGGAAAAGACTGCACATCCCCCACGGAGGAGGAATAACTCTCACCAGACAAAGTCGACTCGGGAGGCCCCGAACGACCACGTTGTCCTTTCCCGCGGGAGCGGGAGGCACGGCCACGAGAACGAACGACACGGTTTACTGACGCCCAGAAGGTGGAAGACCATGTTCCACAGACACCACACGGCCGCTCGGCCGAACACCCATTACAGGAGGAACAAGACGAATGTACATCGTCCACATGCTTTGGCAGCAGACATTGCCCACAGGGAATTGTCCTGGGCATGATAGAGGTGAGAGGAGCAGAGAAGGTGAGATGAGAAAACAGAACACCCCCAAAGAAGAGAGAAAGGTGACAGAAACAAAGACCCCAGAAGGTCGACCGGGAACCACCCAACAGGAAGACTACTCTCAAAAGAAAGAAGAAACACTGCAGGAGTGGTACCCCGCTGACACCTAACTCTAACACAATTAGAAAATTTTGCAAAAAAAAGCATTAACAATAATTGTGAAAAAATCTAAGTCCGAACCGCATGGCACGCGAAATTCGCGCGCGACTCGAGAGAGAGCAAATAAATATACATTATGGACATATAATAGAAAAGAGAATATATAAAACACTGTTCCTGAGAATACAAAGGATACACTGTGGTATAATGAATCAGGAATCATCAAACATCGAGCTGGTGGAACACTGATAAGCGTGCAAAAACATCTCGACACGAAGCGGATTTTAAAAAGAATGAGTCTTTAGAGACGGTATATGCGCACTGGCAACGGAAGTCGTGGAGTTGTACTTGGGAGAGAGCGTCCCGTACTGGGTCTGCGACGGTTGCACTCGACCCAGTTTTGGCTTATTTTTATTGGTGCTTTTGCACCACTTTTCTTTCCCAACTTGCTTGGGAAAGACAAAAATAGAGAGTATTTTATCCGAGTTAGGGACTTCCACTGTAGTGCAAGCCTGTAGTAAACAATTGTGAGTAGGTTGATAAGAAATGTGTTTAAACACAGCATCATTCTTTTGAATAGCTTTTACTGTACAATTTTAGGGGAATTTAAAGGCCTGGGCACTATCAGGTCAAGCAATGTGAGCAAAGAGGACCTGAATCCTGTGAATAGAAGTTTATATGGAACTAGGATTTTTCAGTTATTATCTGTAGTCAGAATCCATTTGTGGGCAGTGATGGTCACAGATGCATTTACCAGGTAATAAAACTCATCACCAAAATTTTAATTAAAGCAGCACTGGATTTTTTATAATTATTCCTATAGTGTTTGGAATCTAATATTACTGCATCTGTGGAAACTGACCAGTCCATGGCGGCTGTGCTGTATCTGTAGGGAAGTGAGATGTTTAGCTACATGTAATGGCCAAAATCTTCTAATTCAATTAGTCAAAAACAGTTTTTTAGAATATAAATCAACCGAAAAAGCATTCAGATCCACTTTAACCCTTCACCTATTGAATTGCCTGCATCCAATGAGGTGTCACATGATATCGTTTTGTTGAATTTTTTTTTAAATTAGAAACATGCATTTTTTTTTAAAATTGGAAACAATGCAATGAAAGTTAAAAAATTTATAGTAATTTATATATTTTTTATACTTACCAATGACCCAGACTTAGCTGGTGCTAATCTCCATAATTCAGGGCCAAACACAAATTTTGCCCCCCCAATCCCCAAAATTTGCATCAGAAACCGAAAAATACATGTCCTATATGGCCCTCCATACATCGTCTCCTCTGCGCATGCGCAGTGTCGAGGAGGTCCCGAAATTGGCGCCAATTATCATTCTTACAACCAGTGCCTGGTAAGCGTTATGTACTCAGCGGGGAGGTATGAGTTCCCAACTCCTGGGAGGGCCATCCCCTTCTGGGTCATTGGTAAGTATAAAAAATATATAAATTACTATAAATTTTTTAACATTTTTATACTGTACCAATGACCCAGACTTAGCTGAATAGTAAATAGGCTGGAGGGCCTAGGACATAAAGGAAAATCCAATAAGCTCAATTATGTATAATAGAATATCCTCTCCAGGAGAAAAGAAGAGATAGGCTTTACATGTATCTTTCCTATTTATAATAAAGAAGAAAGACACAACACCGATCAGTAATTGAGCATAATAATCAATGATCTCTATTAACATCCAGTATAACCCTTTATACTAATATTTTTAAAGGTAAGCCAATAAATAAAGGAAGTCCAGAGAAATGAGACTCTTTATATTCATTAAAAGTGTCCGAGGATTGTATATTAACGCTCGTTTGACACATGACATATACAAATGCTTCACACCGAGCTACACATTAAAAATATTACATGGATGATTAAACATTATCTTTACACTTTAAAACCATCCCGGTACCGACTCAGAATTACTGACTCTGGGGGAGGTGTTCCCTTGCTTTTCACTATAAAGCAGGTGACCTAAGGGAACACCTGCCCCCCCCCCCCCCCCTTCCCCTTGCCCTGGGTCAAATACCCCAGAGCGAAGAGGGCAGCAGGACAGAGTCACTGCCGGAACAGAAAGCCTACATAACTATAGTTGCAACTGTTTAGTGGACGATATTCTGAGCAACTGATAACGGACCTAAACAATGGAGGTCTCCAGAAATGGACTCAATATTTCTGAGATAAAAATTAGTGAATGTGGAAGGTTGAGACCAATATGCAGCCTTCATTAGATCAGTAATAGCAATACAATTAGCATAGGCCCAAGAAGTAGAAAGAGCTCTTACTTCATGGGCTGAGATCTTGAGTGCCGACTGCTGAGAAGAAGATAATTTTTCATAAGCAGTTCGAATAGTTAATTGAATCCATCTAGCAATAGAATGGACCATAATATCCTTTCTATTAGGCATCAAAGACAGAAAGAAACGTTTACGTCCCTTTCTGATAAACTCAGACCTACGTCTGTAAATACGTATTGCTCTAACAGGACACAGTAGAGGCCTACGCCCATCAGATGATGGAAGGGCCTTAATAATAATAGGTTCAGGATACTTATTAGGAGCCTGATTCTTAGCCAAAAATCCAACATTAGTGGTAAAGGTAATAGTATTACCGACACTACGGTAGTGAGAATCCTCCACAGATAGTGCATGAAGCTCACTAACTCTTCTAGCAGAAGAGAAAGCTAAGAGAAAAGCTGTCTTATATGTTAAGAATTTGAAGTCAACTGTGTCAAGAGGCTCAAAAGGCGCTTCTTTTAGCTTAAGAAGAACCCAGGCCAAATTCCACTTCAGAATTAATCTAAGGGTTCTAGGTCTATTTATCGAAAAATTCCTAACTAACTTTGATAAAGAGACATTAGTTCCAATTCTCAAGCTATCATGATGTGCATATGTATCAGATAGCATAGACCTATAACCCTTAATGGTGATAGGCTGCAGATTAATCTCATCAAACAAGTATACTAGAAAGTTTGCTATGTCTGGAATGGAGGGATCATAAATATCTACTGAATGATCCTCACACCACTGACAAAAGACCCTCCACTTAGCAGCATAGTTTAGCGAAGAGGAGGTCCTCCTGCAGTTAGAAATCGCGTCCACTGCTCGTCCTGTAAAATGTTTTCCGTGCAAGAAGGACCGCACAATGGAAATACGTGAAGGTTTAGACCTTGCGGATTGTGATGGAGGATGCGCGATTTCCCTTGCGAAAGAAGATCCTCCCGTGGAGGAAGCTTCCTCGGCATGTCCCACAACAGACACCTGAGTAGATTTATCCACGGTCTCTGTGGAGACAGAGATGCTACCAACAGAATCTTGCATTGCGATTGTTTTATCTTGAGCAATATCTGCTGAATCAACGGCACTGGAGGATACGCATATCCTATCATTCCGTCCCAAGAGATCGAGAGAGCGTCTACTGCAAACGCTCGAGGATCCGGACAAGGTGACACATACGTCTGCAACTGATTGTTGAGATGTGTCGCAAATAAATCTATCATTGGCCGTTCCCATTGGTAGCAAATCTGATTGAATACTTGCTTGTTGAGAGTCCATTCTGACGGCAACAGGCGACCCCTCCGTGAAAGGGAGTCTGCTAAGACGTTCAGACATCCCGAAATATGACGGACGGAGAGAAGAATCTGATGTTCTAGTACAAACAGAAGAATTCTTTCCGTTAGATTGAGCAACGGAATGGAATGAGTGCCGCCTTGGTTCCGAATATACGCAACTACTGTCGTATTGTCGGGCATAATTTGCACATGTGCATTCTGAATCACGTCTATCCAATGACGTAGAGCAAGCCAAATCGACATCATCTCTTTGATGTTGATGTGCTTGCTCAGAAACTGCAGATCCCAAAGACCCTGGCACTTCAAATCCGATGGGCTCAGTGTCGCGCCCCAGCCTGTTTGACTGGCATCCGTCATAATCGTAAAGCTCGGATCTGGCAACTGCAGTGGAACTCCCTGAGTTAACCACTGTATGTCTGCCCAAGTCTGAATCTCTTGTTTCACTTGGCTTGACAAGAGTATGTCCGTTTCGAGCGAATGAATCTTCACTCTCCAATTCTGAGTCAGATAGACCTGGAGAGGACGAGTGCGTAGCCGCCCCATCGGAATGAGATCCGAGGCAGCTCCGCACAGACCTATTAGTCTCATGAATTCCCTCGCTGACACTTTGTCTGAGTGAAGACAATAGCGAGCATAACAACTGACTAATTTCGCTCTGGTTAACGGCAGACGAACGAGATTGTTGTGCGTCTCGAAGCTCATTCCCAGGTGGGTAAATGACTTGGACGGCACCAGATCCGACTTCTCTTCGTTTACTATGAAACCGAGTCGTCGGAGCAATAGAAGCAGATTGTGCATGTCGTTCTGAAGCGTTAACTCGTTGCCGTATCTCTGAAGAATATCGTCCAGGTAAGCCGACGTTACCGCAGACGAATGAGCTCGGAAATGAGTCATTACCGAGTTCATTACTCGAGTGAATGCCCAGGGCGCTAGATTCAGACCAAAGCACATCGCTCGGAACTGATAAACAACACCTAGGACAGCGAAGCAAAGATACTTTCTGAACGCCGGATGTACCATGACGTGAAAGTATGCATCCTTGAGGTCTATGCTCGCAGCATAGTCGTTCACTCGAATGCTCGCTCTGACCGATCGAATGGTCTCCATATAAAACTTTGGAGCCACGATCAGCTTGTTTATCCAGCTTAAGTCGATCACTGGACGGAACGAGCCGACTGGCTTCGGAACCAGAAAAAGATGGCTGTAGAAACCTGGAGATTCCTGGTTTTCTACGACCTCTATCGCGTTCTTCGTTAAAAGAGACTGGACTTCTGATAGAAGTGCCGTTCTTTTCTGACAATTTGACGGAAGCTGAGTCCATCTTGGACTTCGAGTTAACGGAGGCTTGCCTTTGAAGGACAGTTTTAGTCCTTCTGAAATAACCCCTAGAACCCAAGGGTCCTCCGTAATTGATTCCCAATTGCTTGAGAAACTCGACAGTCTTCCGCCCACCGGAACGTGACAGAGGTCTAGACCATCACTTCCTGGATCCGCGAGGCTTGCGGTAGGAGAAACCACGTCCTCCGCGACCCGCACCTCGCCCCGTCGGCCTAGGGGCGTCTGACCGGTTATTTCGGCCAGCATAACGGCCCCTAGTCGAGTCGCTACTCTGCCGGTCTCTAGAGTAAGCCCTAGAGGACACATAGGAACCTCTATAGGAACTTCCCCTGGACGAGCTCGTCCCGGAAGTGCCTGGTGCCTGGCCTACTCTTGTCTGCTGGTTCCGATTTCTTGGAAGCAGACTTAAACAACAGAGAGTCCGAAGCTTTCTTTGTTAATTTATCATATATATCAGAAAGCTTGCCACTGAAGAGAAACTCTCCAGAGACCGGAGCGACTCTAAGAGAGTTTTTCACCTTACTGTCCACGCGTGTGGAAGTAGCCAAGGCCGTGTCACGTCGAGCTAACTCCAGATTTGCCACTGAAAGGGCGGAGTTATAAGTGGAAAACGCTATGGCCCTGGACAGAACTCTTAAAGATGTTTGTACGTCTTGAAATTCAGGTCCTTCAAAGCGTAATGACAATGCTCTAGTAAGGTGATCTGCGTAGGAAAGAGCGTCTAAACTAGCTCTGTTAGACGATATCGTCGTTTCCATCGTAGACGACGGAAGTGACATAGACGACGGCATGGATATATCAAGGTCTTCAGCCTGGTCGTCTAAACGCAGAGGAACTCTCTGGATGCCCTGACCTGCCGTATCAAACTTGTTCCTTTGATTAATAAACGGCAGCTGTAGAGCAGATGCCGGTAGGAAGGCTGACCAGCCCGTCTTGTTGGCAAGCTTATCAATAGCGTCAGTCAATAACTCAAAAATCCGAGAGACATTCCTGGATTGTGATGGAAATTCCGGGACAATGTCCCTAAACCGATTAAAAAACTCTGTGTCCAGTGGCGCTATCACCCTCCTATCCGGCTGCGCAGCATTTTGGTCTGGCGGAACAACTTCTGGAAGATAATACCGGATGAATTCTACGGCTATTTTATGTTGTTCCGAAAGGGAAATATCTAATTCATCAGAATCCCTTTCGCCATCCTGCCGGACCTCATGTAAATCATGTAAATCTCAGTCGTCCGCACCGGATCCAGCGGCGGAACCTACCGATCCAGCATCTTCTGACATTTCATGTTCCGAGAGAGGTTCTGACGGTTGCTGGGATGCTGCAATTAACCTTGCTATCTGTGATAGCACATCCGTTACAGAGGCCTGGGGTGCGGCGGTCTTACTGGATTTAGCCGCCGGAAGCTCCCTGGACATTGCATCCTGCATACATCTTTTATGCGAACGTCTGGATGAAGAAGGCCTCGAATCCCTGGCTACCGGATGGCGTGATCTGATTGCCGAGGAATCCCTGGTCGGCGAAGCTGACTGTAATTCACTGGTCACATAGCCAAGGTGTGGTCGAGTGTGCTGCTGAGAGGATATGGAAGCCTTATAGGTAGCCTCGGCGGACTGCCTATATACCGGAGCATCCCGAGCAGCGGACGTATGCTCCGACTGCGTAACACTACGGACTACAACATCTGGTCCCAGATGCTGTTGTCTGAGAGAGGGACCTCTCTCGCTTGCAGCCCGTGTCGAACTAGACAAGCTAAACACCGGACTGTCAGGCTTCCTCCGATCCATCCTCCTTTCCGTCGTCACTGGGTGTACACGTGGATGTTTTATAGTGCTCGCAACACCCGACTCTCTCTGCTGGACCGCAACGGATGAACCAGAGTGCTGCCCCATTCGGTGAATGGACGCAGCCCCGGTCGAGCTAGCAGACGTCAATCCCTTCGGGTTCCTTTCGGGGAATTGACGAATCTCCATGAGCACTTTTGCCGCTAGCTCTTCACTTGTATGTGACGACGGAGGCACACTTCTGGACGACATCACGGAAACATCACCCTGTTCTTGTTCCTCTGAAAAAGAGAGTGAAACACTAGAGTGACTCTGAGGAGAAAGAACCGGAATGGATCTTTCTCCAGGAACAACATACAGTGACACATGTTTCCAATGTTTTTCATCCCATTTGAAACACACAGAACAAAGATCAGTACGAGTACAGAGAGAACAATTAATACAGAGATCATGAGAATCATAGGAAGACTTCCTCCTATTACAATTTGAACAATAATCATTCATAGTTGAAATGTAAACAATCAAAGTACTCGCACTAATCCTTGAAAATAAAGATACATAATACAACAATCCATTATATTCATTAATAAATAATGATTTGAAAAGAAAAAAAATTTTTTTTTTTTTTTTTAAAAAAAAAAAAATTTTTCAGAAGAGCCCAAGTTCCCAAAGGGAACCCTGAGCCCAATGGATCCCAAAAAAGCCTAAGTGTGGACAAAAATTTAAATTCATTTTGAAAAAATTAATGAGACACTTACGGACAATAATAATGTATCTTACTATGAATAAAAGATGCAGAAGACAAAAAATCACTATCAGCAGGAACTGTTGTCAACCTAAGTAGCGACAACACAAGTTTTTGCATTTTTTCCAGAAAACTAACCAATGTACGTATTTTAGGAAAGCTCTAGCACTGTTAAAACTACAACCAACATTTTTGGGGGGAACTGGAAAAAAGAAAAAAAAAATTCCATGTTTTTGGGTAGGGACGGCAGCTTTTTTTGTCTGTCAAAATCACTAAGTCCACACATGGATGTCATGCAGTTACTCTTTGCTCAAAATTTCATACTATGAGATGTGTCAAGTGTGGTAACAGTTAATATTGCAATATATATTACCTGTATTAGAGAAGTATCTTCAGATCACCTGCCTGATATTCCTTCATCAGCTGGTATGTGTATATAGCGATGTCCCCTGAGTATTTTATATTGTACCATTAATATTTTTATTTTAGTTGGTAATTAGCACTTTTGGACAGTTATGGACTGTTTTGGTCGGTAATCAGTATGACCCCCTTAGCGGGGGAGGAATTCGTCACATACAGGTGAATTGTGCACTTGGTGATACCTTCTTGAAATTTGGCACACTGTTAGTGTAGGCTATGAGGTTCTCAAAAACGATCGGCTACAAGTTGACACCGACCGGTGGCGACCAGTAGCGGCACAATCCAAAATGGCCGCCAGCAGCTGAAGGGAACCTCCTTTTCGACGGTCTACCGACTATACATCCGATTGTAAGGGCGCGAAAGTGAACTCTGATCCACGCACGTGTTGGAAACAGACGTGGGAGATGATGTAGAATAAAACGAGATTCTCTATACGGACGCATCAATTTCTTGGAACTTGAAAAGAGCGTTGTTTCTCCGGGATCAGCGTCATTCAGGCAAACCTGAATGACGCTGATCCCGGAGAAACAACGCTCTTTATGAAGCAGTCTCTTTGCCATACAATCTCTTGTTTGGCGTAATTCCGCAAGCAATTCTGATTTGTCTGTCGAAATTAATTCGAGAACGCGATTGTTCACAAAAATCATTCACAGAATGAGTGAGAATCCTCTTCGTGTACGGACTAGTACTGACTGGGAACGTTGTTGCTTTTGCCAGCAAGACAGTTCCAAGAAATTGATGCGTCCGTATAGAGAATCTCGTTTTCATGACGCCTATAAAGCTATTGAGGAAGACATAACGCGCTTCCTAGATAATGGCGTTGAGCTTCCATATAATTTGACCATTGATTGTTTGATGAGAGAGAGTGATGAGTGTATGTCGATGTCACTGTTGACGAATAAGGCAATATATCATAAGACATGCCGTGACAGTATTCGGACTCACATCGTACAGCGCGTGCTACACAAGCGAGAGCGAAATGAGGCAGTGGCATCCTGCTCCACGCTGAGTCCTAAAAGAACACGGACAAGTTTTGAATCTGGCTGTGACAGGAAACTGCCCCAGTGTGTTTATTGTCACAAACGCGAAGGTGACAGCAGTGAGCCTATTTGCAGATCAATGTCTGATAACAATAAACTCAAAATTATGGCAAAGGAAGCCGAGAACTGGGTTGTTTTTTCTCGGGTCAATGCAGCATTTGATTCCGCTGCTAGTGATCTTTACTATCACAAAACCTGTTATTGTAAGCTTGCCAATGAAGCACGAGCGGCTAAATCTAAAAAGTCGAAGAACGCCGAACATTCCGCGTCAGGCCTGCCCTATGACCCTCTCGTTATGGCAGAGCTCATAACATTTGTTGAACACAACGATTCCGCGATGAAGCTTGTCGATCTCAAGAATCTGTACAGTCGGAGGTTGAAGCAAGTCGGTTCTGATTGGCTTAGTGAAGAAATACATTCCACTCGATTCAAAGAACATTTGTTGCAGAAATTGGGCGATGGCTGGGACGCCTTCACACAGGGTAGAGATGTGTTTATTTCAAGTAGGTTTCGAGTTGGCTCCTTGTTGTCCGAATCTTTAACTCGTATAGTGTCTGAGGAAGAGGCAAAAAAGATAGTTGATGTGGGTCTTCTTCTGCGTAAACACATACTCATATCTCAAGCTCCTTTCACGGGATCATTTTCATCTTATTGCTTGAGCGAGCCTGTACCCAACTCACTCCTGACTCTTCTTAGAGTTCTACTTGAGGGCACATGTAGTATACAGAACTTAGGCGATGATGAGACTGTTAATGCCAAGACTCGAGTGGCTTGTACTATTTCACAGATGTTGATCAGCAATTCAGCGAAACGCTCCGAACATGCACAAAATGTTCACCAGAGACGTGACAGAGAAACTCCAATGCCTCTTTATGTGGGTTTGAAGTTGCATGCCCATGATCGTATGAAAAATCTTATCAGAGATTTTCATCAAATGGGACTCTCTGTCTCTTATGATCGCGTAATGGATGTTCGCAGGAGTTTCGCGAGAGCTGTTTCACTGCGGTTCAAGAACGAAGGTGTTGTAGTCCCAGCTAACTGCAAACGTAATGTTTTCTCGATAGGAACCACTGATAACATTGATGTATCTGGTAGATCTGATATGCATGGTACGTCCATCACACTCATTGGTCAACTGAGCAGGGACAATGTGGGTACTGATCCCCCACCACTGAGTTTAGATGTTCCAGAAGACACACAAATTGAACTCCCAGACGACTATGCATTTGTTCCTTTCGTTGAAGACTTTGGTGGGGACATCAGGCTTGAATCTCCAGATGAATGTAATGTACGGCCCAATGAATATGCAGATTTGAACGTGGGAGAGAATGACTGGTTGTCTCATGTGTCACAGATCAGCAATAAAGGGAAGGTTGATGGCAGCTGGCAGCTTGATGAAGTCCCTGTGACCTTTTCAGGCTTCTTTTCAAAACATGAAGATCAAGACAATGTCAAACCTCGTGCAGTTATTGGGGTATTCCCTGTTTTCAGTGAGCAGAAAGCGGACTCACTCAGTATGCAGAAGCATGCTATGTATGTGGTCAGGGAAGCTACTGCTTTCGTAAACCCCGGCCAGATACCTGTCATTGAAGGTGACTGTCCGTTGTATGCCAGGCAGAAAAAATGTCAATGGCTGTTCCCAGAGGAGATAGGTGAGGATCGAATGGTGTGTATGATTGGATTCCTGCATCTTGAAATGTGCACCCAAGAAGCTGGTGGTAAGCTTATGGGTGGTTCTGGTTGGGAGCGAATGTTTCACCTCGCAAAGATATTCACACCCGGTGTAGCATCATCCCTACTTGGTGGGAAACATGTCAAGAGGACGCGACAGGCATATCTTCTCACTCTAGCTTGGCTTGAGATCCTCAGAAAGAATGCTTATGAGATTTACTGTCAGCAGACTGGGCCCCATGAGTCATTTGAAATGTGGGAACAGAGGATTCTTTCACAATCTCCAACTGCGCGCTATTGGGGTGAAATCGTTCGGAACTTTCTCTTGACAAGCTGTCAATTCGTTCGGAACCAACGAATCGGTAACTGGCCTGGTACACTGTGTTCTATCGATGAGTTGTGCAGTTACTTTTTTGCCCTAGGACATACAAATTATTGTCGGTGGGTCCCCGTATTTCTGAGAGACATGTCTCAGCTACCCAGGCGGCATCCTTCAATCCACAACAAATTCATGGAAGGCCATTTTGTGGTCCAGCGTAGTGAGAGGAAGTTCAGTATGATGGGTTTAGATCAGAGCCAAGAACATAGTATCCAACTACTCAAAGAAGACAGTGGTCCAAAAGGTCTCTATGGCCAGGCTGAAGAGAAAGTCGTTATTGAGCTTTCAAGGTCAGAAGTTCTGCGTGTTATAGATGAGTATGAATATGCAAGTTTCCACACAACATCATCAGATAACACGGAACACCCGGAAAGTTCGGTATCAGAGCAGAAAAAATTTCTGAATCAATTGAAATCTCTCCTCGATCTGGTGAATCAGGGACTCATTATCAACCCTTATGATGAAACTAGTGGTCAGCTGGTGACATTAGATACTGGTGAATATATGGACCCCGAAGTTAGTAAGAGTTTACGGTCATTACCCGAAAGGGGCAAGCATTTATATTCCACTTTCTTGAAGGAAAGGCTTGTGGAATGCACCGTACCCCTGAATGATGTTATTCCCAAGGCAAATATATATACCTTCCTTAACCCACCCCCAGCCAACCTGGACAAAGGCCGAGACAAACTCATGTCAAGTAAAGCAACTGCCGCAATAGTTACCCAGATGTTCGTTTCACTGCAAGCCCGGCCTGATTCAAACATGGATGAGTTTTTCATGCACGAGAATGCACGTGATCCGCCAGCATTATCCGATAGAGGTAAGCTACGGAGTGGGACAAAATCTCAAATTCTCAATTGTTTACCAGCTATTCCTGCACAAGGGAAGAATTCAGCAGCTAGACAAGCTTCAGTTGTCATCTTGGATATGCCTGCTGTAGTCCATGTAATCAAACCACAGAAAGCGGATCTGTTTGGAGAATATGCTCGATTGCAATTATTGCCATACATCGAATCTCTGATTAACACGAACACCACAAGGGTTGATGCGATCTATGACTGTTACCCCGAAGGCAGTTTGAAGAATCAGACGCGAGCAAAACGCCTCGGTGAGACAGCAGTTAGGTTGATACGGGTGTCCGAGAACGTCCCTTTACCTAAAGGGAAGAATTGGCAGGCATTCTTGAAAGTTAGTGAGAATAAAGACGAATTTTTCAAGTTCCTGTCTGCTGAACTGCTGAAATTAACATCAACATCCGAGTACCAGTTGTTAACGACATCAGGAGAATATGTACTATGCAATAAGGATGTTAGCTTATGTGACATATCTCCATCGAACCACGAGGAAGCAGACACGCGCATGATGCTTCATCTCAACCATGCAGTCTCACAAGGTCACAAAATAGCTTTTCTTCGCACGGTTGATTCTGATGTCGTCATTCTGTCTTTGCACCATTTCGCAACATTCCGTGACCTTGGACTCAGTGAGCTGTGGATTGGGTTTGGAATTGGAAAGGCATATAAAGATATGCCAATTCATGAGATAGCTTCACAACTTGGACCTGATTACTGTAAGGCCCTGACTTTCTTCCACGCCTTCACAGGTTGTGATGTAACATCCAGCATGCTCGGCATTGGGAAGAAGACAGGATGGAATGCATGGATGAATTTTCCCGCATCAACTGAAATGATGATAGAATTGACTGAGAATCCGCAAGTCTTTTCAGAGGATTCCCCTCATATGCAGCATATCGAAAAACTCACCATACAGATGTACAGTAACAGTTGTGTCAGTACACGTGTCAATGATGCGAGACGGCATATGTTCACACATGGCCTTAAGTCTATGGAAAACATCCCGCCCACCAAAGCAGCTCTGTATCAACATGTAAAAAGGGTAATTCTTGTGTCATCTTTCATTTGGCATCGTGCTCTGCAGAAACACTTATGTGTGCCAGACCCATCACAGTACGGATGGGAGTGGAATCCACGTCTCAATATTCTGGTCCCATTTTGGACTCACCTAGGAGACGCAAGTGCTGCATGTGCACTGATGCTCCACTGTAGTTGTGCCAAGGCCTGCAAGGGCAATTGCAAATGCTTGAAAGCTGGATTAAGGTGCACACCTTTGTGTAAGTGTGAAGGTGGCTGTTGTAACAATATTGAGTAGTATACTGTCATGTTAGGACCAGTCATCTCCTATTCTGGTATTTTTTTTTCCATTTTCGGCCAGTTAACACATGTCATGTTTCTAGTTGAGTTGATTTTGCTAACAAATGTTCATCCCATGTGGCTTGCTACATTGTCCGGGGTATAGGAATACAGTTTTAGATTTCGGAAAATAGTCTGTTATTTACTGCACAAGACGGTGTTAATTCATGCATAGCATGATACAATATCCCCAACTATTTTGCCTCTGTACAACAGTTGATACCTTCGTTCACCCGTGTGTTCATCTATGGTATCCTTGTCTTTCTCTGGCCATAGGCCACATGTGACTAGTCAGTTCCTACTCCATAGCAAATCAACTTGGAAATCCTTCATCTTGTAGCGCACTCATGTCTCAATGAATCCATACCTGAGTTGATCTAATAAATCTAACGTAAGGTATCAAATTGCCATACCGGATCATATTTCGATAAGTTATTCGCTAAAACATTTCGACCACTCATCGACATCAAAGGTCATGTTTTGGCTCCCAGTGGTGGCTATATCTCTATATCCCTGGTAAAGTAGCATACCATGAGGGATGGGCATTAAGTGTCGGCAACATTAATCCTGACTTGGAACACACCACATCTTAACTGGCCGAAAATGAAGAATACTACTTGTAGTCAAAAAATATTCCTGTACCTCGAATGACTGCAAACATACACTCACCCCTTCTAGTCCCATTTTGCCAATGTTCTATACTGGCAAGATAACATTGTATAATTAACAACGGGAACTAATGCATCCCGAGTTCATTCCAGCACTGCCCTTGCTGGCAGACGTGTCGCTATGGTGTTGAGATTGAACCAGAACTCCTCTAGAAATTTGATAGTTTTATTTTCTTAGAAAATAAATCTATCGAAAATGCCGGAAGTTGAGAATAGACTGTCACTTTAATTGGATTATCAAATGTCCAAGTATCCCCACTGCTGCATACTATCGAGTACCCTTGTTCATGTGTTGACAGGAATCTCTCATACCATGTTCATTTGACCATTGCATTCCCGAGAAACATTCAACACTAATTTATCTACGGACGGACGATCATACTGACAGTCAGACACACAGACGCACACATCGACGGAAATTCTGATCCCATTATCCATTAATCTTCCCCCCAACTTGTTCCAAGGGCTTCACTCCATCATTCACATCAATTACAGCACATGTATGGTGTTAGGTTTGGAGCTTCAGTTGTGCGATCGGCGAAAATAGCTTTTTTTCGATCCGCTTGGCGGCCATTTTGGATTTCGCTGCTAGTGGTGGCTAGAGGATGGTGCCAACTTGTAGCCGATCGATTTTGAAATCTCTGATGCCTACCCTTACATCATGCCAAATTTCAGGAAGGTATCACCAAGTGCACAATTCTAGCGAATTCCTCCCCCGCTACCTTGTATTAGTTTTTTTGTGTGGCGAGTTGATCCATGGCGACTTGGCCCGTGGCGACCTGACCCAGTGGCGAGTTGACCGAGTGACGAGTTGACTCGGTGGCAAGTCAACCCGTTCCCCTTGCAAACATGCATGATTAGTTTTTGTCACAACCTCTACCAGGGGCGTAGCTATGGGCAGACTGGGGACAAGCCCCCAAAAGTTTGTTGCCCCCCCCCCCCCCCCCCCACCAAAAAAAAAAAATGGTTGACGTGAACAATGAGGGAGAATTTTGGCTGATCGGCGTGCCTGTAAATGCTCTCAGGTGCTAACAAAATGCTTGGAAATCGCTCCTAGAGCGCTGAAATATGAATTATTTTCCGGGTGGGGGGGGGGTGCAGACCCCCCTCTACGGGAGGGTACACCCCCTCCCGTACCCAACCCCTCCTCAGGCCTTCAGGAGATGCCTTCGGCATCTCAACCCAGGAATCCCCATGTAAAGCTCATTTCATCCTAGCAGAATGTCTCAAACAACCAGTTGGGCCGTTCCGTCATCTCTGCGTACATCTTAACATAATGCTAAAATAGTATCATTCTTTCTTTCTTTCTTCATATAATTGCTGCCTTCAACAGGTTGATGATTATGCAATGAATTCAGGGGGTTGTGGGATGAATCTCTTCAGCTCCCCTCTAGGCTACCACAGATAGATCTTTAGCATGCACAGGGTGTGTCTCTCCCTGCACAGAGGTCAGCCATTTTACGTCCCCACCGGATAGGACGGTACACTGTGGCAGCATCAACCCCGAAATTGATGCTGACAGAGGGTGTTTGGTCAATACGGAACCTCTCCCCAACCGTGGATTAAATACACGAACATGGATTACACACTTAAATTTGCAGGACTTATCTCCAGGTTGCGCAAATTTTTAACTCTGGTAGGCTTGTGGTAAACTGCTACCTTTCAGCTAGAAATGTGGGGCCGAATCTTCCAGGGCAGCATCGTTTTGGGGCAGATTCTACCTGGGGTCGAATCGCCATGTATCCCACTGTGGCAGGGTAGTTGCTTTTGATGAGCCATAACACCATGAAATTGAAAACCAAAATGGAAATAAATATATTCACCATGCAGGGAATGAAATTATCTATCACATCGCTCGTGTGTTATTGGGAGTTATTGAATATTTGTTGACGTTTTCCATGCACGAAAATAGGCTATGTTTCGTTGATCAATACAAATATAAAAATCACAAACCTTGAAATATGACCCAATAAAAAATAAACAATGATGTTTAAAATATATTGTTAGTTATTTGTTTTCGAGGTATTCATCGTCTAAGTGTTTGCGTAATCACAATGGGAATCGATGGGGTCATTTGTTTATCTCAAAATGGTGGCCCCCATGACGCGATTCCAACAAAAAATTATTCATTTATCGGCGACAGAATATCAACTTATACTCACTTAAATTTGTATTAAGCACTTTCTGTGAGTTTATATACATGTTATTCCTCAAACTTTTGTTTAGGTTTTCCGTACTTTGTTGAATTTTGGTCTATTTTCTGCTCATAAACTTACACGTTTTGCACTATGACAGATATCGTAACCGGAAGTGGCCAACCGTTGTTGTCGCTAACCTAAGTAAAAGTGTCAACAAACCGGAAACATGACTCCAGGCACTGAAACAACATGGCCCGAAATCAGTCACCAATTAAAACACTATCTGATGCAAAACAGAGGCTTCCACAGAAGAAACTGTAGAACATCAGATGGTAGATGCAGACCAAAACGCCTAAACACCCCTAGGGTGAGGACGTAAACATGGGGAAAAAACAGAAATAAATCTGTTACGAAGCCAAAACTCCCAAGAAATTTTAGTAATAAACATTACACAAAATAAAGCCAAAACATGGGAGAATAGCTAGGGGGGAATAAGGAAGGTAGAGAGGAAACACTGATCAAACAATGGTACTTCATAGCAAGAATGACAACATCAGGGCTATGCCTTGAAAAAAGGCAACTAGAAATAATTTCATAAAATAATTTTAAGTTACAGCCCTGAACATTTTCTTGCACTAAATATTTTCCTCTCCTCCTAATGTATCCTCTTTATTTCCACCATTTCACTCATGAATATGTGTCTGGCATCATAAAAACTGAGATTTGAAAGCACAAATAACAGAGAAGTGTGACTGTTTTGAGGGCCAAACTAAGAATGATAATTGGCGCCAATTTCGGGACCTCCTCGACACTGCGCATGCGCAGAGGAGTCGATGTATGGAGGGCCATATAGGACATGTATTTTTCGGTTTCTGATGCAAATTTTGGGGATTGGGGGGGCAAAATTTGTGTTTGGCCCTGAATTATGAAGATTAGCACCAGCTAAGTCTGGGTCATTGGTACAGTATAAAAATATAACAAATGTTTATTTTGTGTGCATTGGGTAAAGGGCTAACATCATGTCTGGGGATAGCATTTAATGTTTTGTGTAATTATTTTATCAACCGTATGTGATGACCCAAGTACCAACTAATACAGGAAACAGACATGTTAAGCTGATGAAAAATAAAATAATGAGAGTTTTCTAGCAAAAATAGTGAGATTTTGATTTTTATATGACTCAAAAACGAAAATCATATATGGACTTTCTGTTAAAATTCCCGATTTTATGGCTCATTTTAACAAAAATTCATCAACAAAATAGGGAGTTACCTTCTAAAATAGTGAGACCCAACATGTCTGGTAAGAAGCTAGTAATGATAAAAGCTATAATCTAGTATGTATGTGGGCACTACTATGCTAAATGGAGAGCACTCTAGAACAAGCAAACTGTAGGGAATTGGCATGATATGCATACAGTATGGCTGCCATGGACAGATCACTCTCCATGGGTAGGCAGTATTTCCAATGCAATAATATTAGATTCCAAACACTAATTATAGAATTAATCATCAAACATAAATTAAAATTTTGCTAATGATGATTTTTATTTTCTGGTAGATGCATGCGTGGACATCACTGCTCATGTGTGGATGATGATCAGTCCATGGTGACTGTACTGTATCCCACACAACATCGCACGATCTACCATTACATACTACATTCTGACATGATGTAGTCATTAAAAATGATGTTGAACACCAATAAATAAACAAATTAACATTCTACTGCATACCCATACTACATGCATATTCCCAATGCCACATACATACGTACATCACTGTACATACCATAGCATATTATAGTATACATGCAATATGTATATCTCAACATGATATACAGTTAAAACTAGAAGTCATGTCACGAACAGTGTGCTTATCTTGGCTTAATTGCACGTAGGAATTGTGCGCAATTGCCATATCGAATGGCATCCAAAGCACGGCAGGTTCTCCTTATAGCAAACACAGGCAATGTTTCTGCCAATGGACCTCCGGGTTACCCTGAGGTCCATTGGCTGAAACATTGCCCGTGCACAGGCCATATGTACAGAATTTGATAGCCTTACTATGGTCATAACGCATAGATTTATGCGCAAATCGACGTGCTATTTGCACGCATTTCATGACAGGACTTCTAGTTTTAACTATACTATTGTCCCTTCACCTAAAATAGTGCCCTTCATAAGTCCTCTTCTTTCGATGTCCCCAATCAAGTACATGTACCTCATCAGATCCAATCTATCTTGTTACACAACAACTTAGCTATCTTGTTGCTACCTTGTTATAGCACCTTAGCAATCTTGTTTTAACAATTTTTGTTAGGGGCCAATACACGTAATTGCCATAAGAACACTACTAGTACTTTCCACGGGTGATCAGTATTTCCACCGACGCAATAATATTAGATTCCAAACACTAATTATACATGGAGGAATAATCATCAAAAATTTAATTAATGAAGCACCAGGTATAACCTGGAACTTCATTAATTTAGTTAATTAAAATTTGGCTGGTGATGATTTTTATCATCACCTGGTAGAAACATGCATGGACATCACTTTCCAGACATAGATCACAACCAGTCCACAGCACCTGTACTGTAGACCTGATTTGTCCACAGACTCTGATAGCTCAAGTCCTGACTGACTACAATTCCAACCACATTATCAAGGCAAGCCTTGGCTCATCCATTGATACAGACAAGTGGTAATGCAGAAGAATGGAGCGACCAGTGTACAAATGGCAGATATAAAATTTATAGTTTTGGCCTTCTGCTGAACACCTGGTCTTACATGTACATTACAATTCCATATCTGTCCAACAAAAGTTGGATGTTGGCCACAAACAAACCCCTCTCCCACAACCACTCTACTTACGACCTTGATGTTTTTTTTGTAAAATGAAAGCTTGGTATGGTGGTACATGTCACCTTGTAATATCATGGTGTGGTGTGTTTCTAGACAGAGGTATAGAAACCAGTGGTGTAACGAATTGCACATTGGTCGTCATTGTGCGATGACATGTTTCCATTCTATGCCACGGTTTCTAGGACAAGCATGATTGTGTGCAAGTCAACATGTTCCACCATCAACAATCTCACATGCCGAATTAACAGTGTATAGATGTGATTATCTGAACAGGGCCAAAGTCAGTGGGGTGCAGGGGGGGGGGGGTGAATCCCCTCCCTGTGACAGGCTCTGTCGAAAATTATAGCCATCAGAAAAAAATTTCTGAATGATAAAACCTAGCCGTACGGATGTCTATTTCTGACAGATTTCCTTGATCGTCCAGCAATATTCTGAATATTGCCAAAAGATCAAGAGAATCTGTCAGAAATTAACATCGGTATGGACATTATATTCCTCTTCTATATAACAGTCCAGTTACTCGCTCATTCTCAGAGGCACAAAAAACACCTTATCTCAACCAAGCCCCATTGGGCTGCTAGAAAAGCCGGATATTATAAGCCAAGATACTCTAGAATCATTACCAGAGGCTTGTTTTTCACATTTTATCAAGGAACTTCCCGAATCCCCCCCCCCCCCCCATAGGAGGGGACTATGCATCGAGTTGGAGGAGTGTATGGGAGGGGGAGCCCCATGAGGGGGCAACTCCATCCCATACTATCCTGCACTTCAGGTATGCCTTCGGCACACAGCTACTGCTTTGTCCCATCCCCCCCCCCCCCCCCCCCCCCTCACTATGTCAGCTGATTTTAACGCTCCTAGCTTCGGGCTTGTATTTGAGTTATTTTTCATTGGTTTGAAAGTCATGTGATTCAAGATTCGTGATTCATTATTCTTTGCTATACTTCTTGAGGTTTGATTGAAACAAAAAACAGATTAACAGGGGCCTGCACTCAATCAACTATAGGCCACTGACAGTTATGTGCAATCATACTGTGCTTTGGTGGGTGTAGTCCAAACATGGACTTAACACTTTACCTGAAAAATCTGTCACTTCTGCCCACGTAATTATCAATTAAAAAAATATCAACAAAACCCTACCTTGTTATTCTCATTGGAACAAGCTTGTTCCAATAAGAGAGGGACATGACAGTACAGTCTCCTTGGGCTGCTCGTAATCCACACATAGGCAGTGATGTTCACGCATATGTTTACCAGACAATAACAGTCATCAGCAAAATTTTAATTAATGAAACACCAGATTTTACCTGGTGCTTCATTAATTAAATTTTTGATGATTATTCCTATTAGTGTTTGGAATCTAATATTGATGTGTCCATGGAATTGCCAGGCCTTTAAATTTTTCCAATCAACAACTAACTTATTGTGCCCAAATAAGATAATTGCACCCAAATTATGCAGTGTTTGAAATTTTTTCCAAAGTTTGGCAGTGTTTCAGTAATATATGGTTTGGCCAGTTTTCCCTGATGCTCGCAATATAGCTTACAGTTAAAACTAGAAGTCCTGTCACGAATTGTGCGCTTACCTAGGCTTAATTGTGCGTTGGAATTGCGCGCAATTGCCATATTGAATGGCATCCAAAGCACGGCATGTTCTCCTGGTCACTCATAGCAAACACATGCAATGTTTCTGCCAATGGACCTCCAGGTTACCCGGAGGTCCATTGGCTGAAACATTGCTTGTGCACAGGCCATATGTACAGAATTTGATAGCTTTACTTGGGCCATAACGCGCACATTAATGCGCATATCAACGTGCTATTTCTGCGCATTTCATGACAGGACTTCTAGTTTTAACTGTAGGGCTTAACTTAGAATCAAACAATGCAACAGAAAAATAATCTTTTTTAAAAAACCCACAGAGGGTGCCATAGAAATTAGAAAAGCAATCAGCATTGACAATATACGACACTGTCACCACTGATTGCTTTTCTGTGGCATATTCCATATGATCAAGCACTTAAAGACTGTATTATATTCATGTTTGTGACATTTCTCAGTAAACGTCATATGCGTATTTACATTCAAACAGACCTTTGGCTTGACACTGGGAAACTAAGAAGCTTTCTCGAGTTAGTCAAGTAAACTTACGTCAGAGGGTGGTAGGAGGAAACCATTGATAATGGAGAAGACCTATAACAAGGGGTTGTCAACTAACATTTTAAGATGGGGGACCTAAAATCTAAAACAGACTACAAGAAGACGAAAATACTGGTGCTTTTTTCTCCAACCATGCAGGACACATCCATATTTGCTGTTGTGCCCAAATTAGACTGATCTAAAGGTCTGAATACTGCCACCCGTGGAATGTGACCAGTTCACAGCGGCCATACTGTGACATAACTTTGTTCAATTTTTTGGAAAAACACTAAACTAATTAATTTTGATAATGTTCCTGTGCTTTGTGTAAATGGTTAAAGGCTGTTATTTATATTTTTGAAAGGCTAATTGAAAATAAAAAATGTAAAAAATCAGTAATGGCCTTTGAGTCCTGGTTTGACAATGGTGGATGCATCTTGCATGGTCAAGATCTTCTACTCTCCAACCAAGTACTGGTAGTTTCCCTCCTTCCGCTATACTTGATTTTTTCAGGAAGGGACTGGAGTTCCTTCTTCTGCTACATTGTACATGTGTGCTCGACCTTTTCTCAAGTTGGGAGTCGAGTTCTTGGGTTTGAAATATCGAAACTTGAAATGGCCATTACGGTGTCAGAGAAGGTAGACTACATCGACAACAACAGCTCAAAATAAATTTTGTGGTTTATACTTAATACCTCATTTCAACTGGTGCCATTCATCTATTCTAATGCATGAAAAACCCCAAGCCAGTTCGATATCGTGTGAATCTGTGCATTTCAGCAATATAATCGATGGCGATACCTTTGGCTTTGGCCCATATAAAAAAAACCTCTGGCCCCCAAATAGTACACAAGGTTTCTAGGGGCAATTGTAGACTTACTTCGGTCTTTTGTGTTAAGATCCGTCAGCAGATTTACTTTTGTTGATATCACTTCAAATATGATTAATTTGAATTGTTTACGTTTCCGCCATGTTGATTGACACACGGGGACAAAGATGACATTTGCTTTGATGAAGATGACAAGCTTTCGATGATGCGATCGATTCTCCTCCTGACTTGGTACATACAGAGAGATGGTTGTCTTTCGATAATATTTTTCTGAGCGTGTGAAAATTTAAACTTGTCAAATTACAGTCAAGGTGAGGAAAGTAATCAACAAACATTCACAGGTAAATAAGTGTCCACCATGACTCTCAGGTCGAAAATGCTCGTGATCATGTGCCATGAACGAGATAGTTGATTGGACATCGACAATCACAAAGACAGGTAAATGGGCGTGGCTTATCGTAGTTACTTTCGTTCTCACGCTGTAAAATTCTTTTATTGAGGATGGCTGTTCATTCGAAAGCAGTGTGTCATGAAAATGGTTTTGTCATTCATGAATGAGGAATTTAACACGTGGGATGGGAGGTTTTCAGAGTCCCAGTATACTTTGGCAGAGGTAATAACTTACAGGAAGACGCACAATATTTATTTTTATTCTAATTATTTATTTAGCTGTTTGTTAACTTTATCCTTTGGAAGCGCTAAAGGGGAGGGGGGGGGGGGGGGTTAGTCCAAACTTGAACTCAATAGCTGCAATATATTTTCTTGGTGTGGTACGTCATACGGACCCAACTAAATCAACAATGGGGCCTATATCACAGCCTTTGGCCTTTCTCAGAGTTCACGGCCTTTCTCAGATGTGTCTAATATTCTGGGCGTGGTTTAACTAGTACTGTTTCTCTTGGTGATTGGTTCCGACTGAAACTCTCGGCGGCGGTTAGAAGCCCAGCTGCCCCATTTTTTCAATATTTACTAATCGGCACCTTTTCTTAATACTGCAACTCTCGTAAGCCTGCTCTATTTGAAAAGCAACGTTATGTCTGACTGTCAATGGAAACTCGTATGCCCAGCTGCTGTAGGCTATTGGTTAACTTGCATTCTCGTTCAGTGTATGTTAACTGGTGGTCTGCGTGGTTTGTAACAGCTTCGCCGGGCAACTGGTCCCCAAGGGGTCCATTCCCACTGGCCTATAATCAGCATTCTCAATTTCTCAGTTTTTTGTTATTCTGAAATAGTCAGCAATACTCAAGAGATTTCAAAAGATACGCCTCGGGCGAAGTGCGGTAGGCCTATATTTATTTATTGGTTTTTAAGGTCACATACTTATGCACAATGGCTAATCGTGACCGTGACAGTTTTACGGGTGGAGGAAGCCGGAGTACCCGGAGAGAACCACAGAGCATCGACGAGCAACTGTCAGCTCCTCAACATTCTAACTCTGTTCAAGCTCCGCTCTTGAAAGTATGGTTACAGCTGTTGAAGACGTGTGCACCATCGACGTGCAGCACGCCTTTGTACACGGCGCCGCCGTGCTCCCATGTAGGCAACCGGGATAAAGTGCCTTGCCCAAGGACACAACGCGGGTCGTCCCGGACGGCAATCAAACTCAGGACCTCTAGGAGAGAAGTCCAACAGTCTACCACTGAACCACCGCGCTCCTAAGCCTATATCTAGTCAATTGGTATGATTCGTATTTGAATAATGACAAAAACTCATGTTACGTCCCAAATTGCAATTATTTATTGCCCTTTTAAATAAGGGAAGATAAAAAGTTAACGATCACAATAGCCTATATCGCTCTCACAAATGACCTGATTTTATTTAAGGATTAGCACGAAGAATTATGAGCACCAGTTAACTGCAATTATGCTATTCAAGTTCGCCCGTTAGGGATTAACTTTTTCCGGACCAGGATACGGATCCGGACTCCAGACTCTTTCACGCTTCCGGATCCGGATCGGAAAATGTCGAAATAGTCTGTAAGAGTAACACGGCCTTTTTATAATCTTTGTGCGTAAAATGTAAAAGAGAACCGTTTTTCATGTCGAAAAACCACCTTTCTTTCCTTAAGCCTGAAGTTATCGTAACCTCATGATTTCGAACCGAAAACATGCAAAAACGGATGTAGGCCCTATGTTTGGGTATTTGTTCGTGTCTGTTCAGTCTCGGAATGTGTGGGTTAAGATGGTGGTATATGACGAAGTGGCAGTTTGTGTGGGCGTGATTGCATGGGTATTTTTAAGAGTGTGTGGTTTTAAAAACTTGACAAGCATCGGCCTGTATGTTCTGCTTCTGCGCTCACTATTACTACTACTCTACTACTACTACTACTACTACTACTAAGTATGTGGGGGGGGGGGGGGGGGGTGGCAGTCCTTTTCCCCCAGAAGTAGGCCCGCACTAACGGAAAAGCCTTTACTTACAGATAACTGTAATTGAGAAACAAAATTTAGTGCACACAATTTCGATAATCGTCAAACATAGTATGTATATATGTAATGTCAATACTATTGAGCGGCACATTACAATTTATGATAGGCCTATGTTGTAAACTCTTAATCCTGACTTATATCCAAGGTAGAGTGCCCTTTTTTATACCGCCGACCCTTTGCACTCGGACGCTTCCGGCGCCTTTTCTTCTTCTGGTCTGCTACTGATTATTCTACGACTGCTGGTGGTATTCGCGAAACACCCATTTCCCCACTGTAATTATTCTGTGATAACAAAGCCATGGTGGTGTTACCGTCTCATGGGACTTGGGTTAACAGCAAGTTGCAGCCCATTAATCCTTTAAGGCACTGCTATGTTATAATAATCCTTACATAATCAAAATATTCAGTTCTTCCCACCTGACAATAACATATGATAGACCAGCCGATTAAAACTACTGTCTGACAGCCACCAACTTAAAGTTCGTCCGCATAAATTGCAAGTTTTCACAACCCCCCAGTCAGAAAACTATCGACATAATTATATGTATTATTAGGTTCTATAACAGTCTGCATGGTGTTATTACCAGAATTGCATGGCACATGGTGACATTCCAATCTGCCAGAGTGATTTAATATTTCTGCTCAGCGATCAGAGTTCTATTTTCATATTAACACTTTAACTCTTCCATATTTACAGTATTTAGGTAATACTTTAATAGTAGTCTTAATCCCTTTAACCTTTTCAACACTGGCGCCATGGAAGGTGCAGTCAATACTGTCAACGGCGAAATGGGCGAAACCATCCTGGTTTGTTGGGAGGTTCAGTAATACTTTAATCCAGCAGTAATACTTTAATCCAACAGCTCTGTTGAACTGTTGGGTTAAATTATTACCGTGCCTCAGATTTTTTGCTCTTTATTTCCTCTGCTCGTCCAGTACCAATTTTTCACGCAAAAATTTATGCACACGGGTCACCGGCTTGAAAGGTTCAAGTTACGTAATATAACAGTAGTCACATAACTTAATTGCAATTAGAAGGTCTGATAAGGCCCCACAAAATAGATCTTCTGTTTCTCAGGCCATTATTTGTAAAATTGCATGCGGCCGGTTTTTTATTTTATTTTTTATTTTTGGAATTATTTCTTTGCCATCGAAAGTTCATGTTCCTGGTTTGTTTATCCTTTTAGGTCCCATAATAAACAGAATAGCATGGGTGGTGGTGTTTTCGTCCCTTGTGAGCAAAAATGATGCTTTGCAATAAGCAATGCAAAGCCTTCTTGCACTCAAAGGACAAATTTATCAATTTTGTTAACTTTGTTAAAATATCAGACATAAACCATTTAATATTTATTTTTTTTAAAGTTTACATTGGTTATGAAAGAGAGCATGCGGAAACAAAAAGGACCATGCGGGAGGGCCTGAGAAACAGATTTTTATTTTTTTAGGCCTAACTGTTCCTAAAATACCTCTTATGAAAGACGAATGCCAGTCACCCACTTCGTGAACGTGTCATTTCGTCACCTGGTCATTTGTGTAACCTAGTCACTTCGTAACCTGGTTCTTTTGTAACCTGGCCATTTCGTAACCTGATCATTTCGTAACTAAATAATAAATAAATATAAGTGTTGTGTTTTAGTTCCTTTTAACATCACTTTCATACTCACAGAATGCCTATTTGGATTTAACCCTTAAAGCCCCAGATTATGTTTTAAGATAAACACTAGCTTATATGCATGTGCAGAGCCCCAGTCGACTTAACCATTTGAACCCGAGAGGTCGTTTTTTCCATTGTAGGATCTGATACAACATGGATTTATAAAGTAGATGGTTCCTCCGTGAATTTGTAAGGAAGACCAAACAATATTCTTACCGTGCGGTCTCAAGTATTCACTGGTGTACATCAAATAACGATTTTGGACTCTTCCAATTGATGGCATTGAACTGTGATGGAAAATATCACCAGGGTTCAAGAGGTTATCAGTGTTTCTAAATCATTGCCACTAATGATGTAAAAACACTACCAAGTTAAATGCAGCCTATCGGTTGAGTTCTCAGGGAAGAATACTCGTTGGAACAACATTTTCAGAGCAATATAAAAGTTGCAGTTTATGGCTGTATGGAGACTAATTAAAAGATTTATGAAGAAACTCAGCTGTATGCAGCTTGAATTGGTGCCTGGCCATACACAAATGCGCACTAAGACCCTCTGTACCGAACGTAGTCAATTACCACGACTTTTGCCGAAGGTTTGCTGGACTTGACATGGAACTTGTTCGTTCATTCCATCCAGCTGGCTCCAACAAGAACTGCGCACGTAGGTCCGAACCAATATCATTTACAGGTGAAGACTTGAATAATTATATAAAAAGCAACAACAAGGTTTCACGTCAACCGATGAAAATGTCCCGGAGGGACTGTGTCCGACCATTCTTTATATACACAATTTCAGTGTAGCTGGAAGGGCACGACATTCGAACATGGAAAGCTAACTTGGTGCAAACGTGCCAAAATAAATAAATACATACCGATTAAATCAAATAATTAACAGAATTGTGAATAGGTTTTATAAGGAGACTAGCGTCAATAGTGTAGATTTAGAGTGTCACATTGCAATTTACGATACGTCGTAAACTCCCGGTCTCAACTTATCCCCGAGTTGTGTACCCTTTTTGATACCACTGCTTAGTTGCCCTCGGATACGGCACCATTGTGGCTAGACAAACACAGTGTTGTGGCTGCGGTTTATATCAAATTAGGTTATCGTAAAATAGATTTTCTGTGCTGAACTGTTGTTAGAATATATCAACACACCTCTACATAGCCGATGGAATCACCAATATTGGTATAGAATCACAAATGTGGGAGATTAACATGGGCACACGCGGTATGCATCGGACATTGCACATCCACACTTCGTATTTTAATAGACACCTTTTAGTACTGTTACCTATACACGTCATTGAACATGCCATTCAACAAAGTGTTTTGTACCGCGGGACACCAAATTTAACATTTTGATTTATTGAGAAAAAACAACTTTTACAAAAAATGTCCTCTGACTCCCCTCTGGTGGTTTTCGAGGTCAATGAAAAGCAACTTTTTCAGTCACCCAAGTTTAAAAAATGATGCGGCGCTGTTCTAAGCACTTACCATCCTTAACTGGTTGAGTACTAGAAGCCACTGTCAGGACTTTCACAACAAGAGGCCCTGAAGAGCCTGGCAGAACAGAAGATGAAAATGTGATTTCCCATAGGATTTCTATGGTAACTATAAGCCGCAATTGTGGCCGTGTTTGCAACCCGATCAACATTAAATGAAGATTGTTTGTAGAGGGTGTCCTAGTCATCAAGCAAGTGAAGTTTAAAAACATTTGGCCGTGTAGTTTCAGAGGAGAAGATTTTTCAAAATCGACAAATCAGAATTAAAGAATGCCTTTGGCAGCCATGTTTTTCATTCAACAGGAACAAAATGAGAAACAGTTATAGAGCACCTCCCATAGACCATTCCTGCCAAGGTTGATTCACATCGGCTTAGTAGTTCCAGAGAAGAAGATGAAAATGTGATTTCCCATAGGGTTTCTATAGTAACTATAAGTCGCAATTGTAATCATGTTTGCAATCCGATCAACATTAAATGAGGAGTTTTGGTAGAGGGTGTCCCAGTCATCAACCATGTGAAGTTTCAAAACATTTGGCCTTGTGGTTTCAGAGGAGAAGATTTTTTCAAAATCTACCAACCAGAAACAAAGAATGACTCTGGCGATCATGTTTTTCATCCGACGGGTACGAAATCAGGATCGTTTGTAGATGCCGTCCCATAAACCATTCCTGCCAAGTTTGGTTTACATCGGCTCAGTGGTTCCAGAGAAGAAGATTAAAATGTGAAAAGTTTACGGACGACGGACGCCAAGTGATAGCAAAAGCTCACATGGCCTTTTAGGCCAGGTGAGCTAAAATGAGGGTACCAGACAAAACCCCAACATTTTCCCTGCTCATGTGTCATATTCAGTTAAACACAAATAATATTTTGCTTTTATAGAACTGTTTTATCACAAATTATTGAAGAGTGCCTATGGGAACTCTTGAGTAACTTGTAATGAAACAAATTTTGATGAACAAATTCAGACCACAAAAAATAATGTAGCCCTTAACCAGTTGAGTGCCAATTCGACGAATCCTGTCACTCGTCTGAAGAAGAGCAACTTAACTGTTCCATTGAAAGTGTATTTTGATTCTGCACTTCTTTTCTATTTCGAAGCGAGATGATCAAGTTCTGAGATTTCTGAACCCATGGTTTAGGGAAAATGAAATGGTTCCGACCGATCCTAAATTCCATGCCCTTTTCATGCGCCCAAGTCGTAAAAGGTGGTACATTGCAGTGGTCAGTTTGCGTTTGTGATACAAGCAGTATTTGCTGTAATCTATCACCTAAAATACACGTTTCTCAGTTCGTTACTCCGAGAACAGGTGCAGCGCATGCGCACTCACACTACGAATCACTCTTACTACCAGGTGGCAACAAAGCAACTCAAACGCTATCTGACGACAGTCCACGTGATAGAATCACACGCCCTATTCTGACTTCTCTCTCGAGGTCCTTCTGATCGTGTTAATGTGATACATACATCATACACTACCCCAATTGGGAATTAATTTCTAAACACAGTCTTGTAATGAATTGAATATTCAAATTTGTAAATTGAAACAAATTAGTGAACTGAATTAATAGCTTATAATCAATTGAATTAACGGTCTTATAATAATTTGAATAAATAGTTTTGTATATAAATGAATGTTCAAATTGGTAAACTGAATAAACAAATGCGTAAACTGAATTAATAGTCTTGTACTAAATTGAATTAACAGTAACAATTTGAATAAACAGTCTTGTAATAAGTTGAATATTCAAATTAGTAAACTGAATAAACAAATAAGTAAACTGAATTAACAGTCTTGTACTAAACTGAATTAACAGTCTTCTAATAATTTGAATAAACAGCCTTGAAATAACCTGAATATTCAAATTAGTAAATTGAATAAACACATTAGTAAATTCAATTAACAGTCTTGTTGTACTGAAATGAATTAACAGTCCTCTAATAATTTGAATAAACAGTCTAATTCAAACAGCTGGTTCAAACAGTGTTTATTTCGGACCATATTAAAGAACAACATTACACAATAACAGGGCAATATACGAACTGAAGTGGATTCAGCAGTAAACTTGGAGCTTATACGAGGCTGTCTCCAAAACAAACTTTAACAAAGCAAATTTA
This sequence comes from Pictodentalium vernedei, assembly GCA_031216915.1. NCBI lineage: Eukaryota > Metazoa > Mollusca > Scaphopoda > Dentaliida > Dentaliidae > Pictodentalium > Pictodentalium vernedei. Next base: position 329,611,818 of record CM062297.1, on the reverse strand, counting down.
CACAGCCGGTAAAGGAGTATTGTTCAGTGTTCTTTACCAGGTTGCACATTTGACATATGTTACATATAATGATATATATAATATATGTAATCTGAGAGTAGTAAAAAAGAAAGATAGCAAGAAAAAGAGCAATAGAGTGAGAAGTAAAGGAGGGATGGCCCAAGGAGAAAATGTGACCAAAAATTAAGTGGCATGCAAAGTGGTAATATTACATTCGTTGATGTTATCACAGATACGCTGTATATAGACTTAGTGGAAACGTTTGCGATGGAGGGTAAAGTGCCGTATGTTTTCAAATATAGACTTGTTGCTTTCCAGATTCTAAAACTCACAGTTATAGAGTGATGTGTCTGTGATAATGGGATGGGGTATGGGACCTAAAGTTTGCAGTCTACTTTGTGCGTATAAAGGGCAATTGAAAAAGAAGTGGACAGCGGCTTCCCACCCACCACAACTGCACAGAGGTGATTCAGAGAGAAATTTGACATACAAGTCATGGTTAAGATTGCTACAATTCAGGCGGAAACGAGAGAGTATTATTTGGGGCAAGGCGCGAGGAACGGTTGTAAAAGAGGAAGGCATTTGTATCTGTTACGGCTTAAGTAAGTCCTGAAGTTTGAGAGTGATGGGTTTTCTCTGACTTGCGAGAGGAAATGCTGTTCCAGTGCCACGTTGTAGACGGAACGTATGAAGTGTGATGAGTATTTATTCTACAGGGTGGGGCATAAGATTGTCATAACGGGCGTCAAAGTTGTGGGTTTCGGAAGTGGAGGGGGAATCAGATTGTACATATAAGAAGGTACCAGACCATGATACATTTTGAAATACTGAATGAGCTTGTGATTTGTCCTTTTTGTTTCTAGGGTTTCCCAGCCAGTTTCGACGTAGAAGCGTTGTTTAGTTGTACTCTTAGTGCCTCTGTCACCAAACGTTCTGCTTCAATCTGTATTTTTCAAGCTCATTTGCTTCGACCGCGGTGCCGTTGTCAGACAGTGTCAGAGTATTTAAGTAATGGGTAAATAAAAGCATCTTAAATTTTCTCGAGGCTTTTTCGGTCGAGTCTGTTTTTGTAGTATCGTAAAATATCCATATGGTTCCAGGCCTTTTTTGTAATTTCAGCAATGTGAGCAGCCCACTTTCCACGGTTGTGAACGTGAGATCAAAATATTTGTGATGAGGAACATCTTTGATCTGAGTATTTAACATCGTTAGAGATGGGTGGTTTGTTTGATGACTTTTGGGTGTTCAAAAGCGTTTCGGTTTTGGATGGATTAAAGTTGACCATCAACTGGTTGGACCATTCCTCTGGTCGTTGCAGATCGGAGGTAATCATTTCAGCTGCTATTTTGGGGTCTTCTACAATTAAGTACAGCGTAGTGTCATCTATAAACAGCTGAATGCTACTGGTACTGTTATCTACAATATCCTTGATATAGATTAGAAAAATCAGGGGTTGGGGTGGTGCAAGAATGGATCCCGGGGGTACTTCAGATAGTACAGGTTTCCAGGATGACGACCGGATTTAGAACAACGCGCTGTTGTCTACAACACAAGTATGATTCAAACCATTTTGACTATTTCAACACTGGCGCCCTGGAAGGTATCGCTTCAGTCAATACTGTCAACTGCGAAATGGGCGAAACCATCCTGGCTTGTTGGGAGATTCGGTAATGATTTAATCCAACCGCACTATCGAGCTGGTGGATTAAATTATTACAAAGCGTCGCTTCATATTTTTTGCTCTTTACATCGTCTGCTCGTCCACAACCCCAATGTTTTCTTCAGACAAAAAATATGCACACCGGGTTGAAAGGGTTAAGAGAAAACCAGTAATTCCAATTTTTTCAAGCTTAGATAGGAGTCTTTTGTTCCAGGCTTTATCAAAAGCTTTGCTTACATCACAAAATACACTCGCATTTCCGTGCCCCCATCAAGCGCTTCTTTGCCCCCATCAAGCGCTGAATTAAAGGCGTTGCAAATGTCGCTTAGCTGTGGAACTGTTGAGTCGGAGGGAAGAAATCCTTACTGGAGATGGGTAAGACCCATGTTGGTTTTCAATAAGTGTAATACCCTTTGGAAGACGCATTTCTCAAACACTTTGCTCAAGCAGCTCAATGAGGGAATTGGACGGTGGTTTTGTATTAACTGGCCCTCACCCTGTCTGTAAACAGGGGTTACATTGCGTCGCTTCCACTCATTGCGAAAGAATAATTCATTCAGCATCGTATCGAAGAGGGTTCTTAGGGGATCGCATAAATTAGGAGAGCACTTTTAAGCAGGTGAGAACTAACGTTGTCCAGACCACAGGCTTTGGACATATTGAGGGATTGTAGAGCTTAATATGTGACCTCCGGTGTAATGGTTAATATTACAGTGTACAGCAGCACGATCTGAATTATTAGATAAATTTGGGAGATTGGAGATTTGGTTACCACCTTATGCAACGCAACAGAAATACTTGTTAAACAATTCCGCTTTTTCGTGATCAGAAACAAAGAATTTTTTATCATCCTCTAGCAGGGGATTGTTTGGTTTTTGGAGGAGATAAGAAGTTTCAGTGTCTTCCTCCATTCACCTGCATGAATGGAGGAAGACATTTAGGTTCCAGGCCTTTTAGGTAGGTGAATTGAGTTTCCTGACTATTTTGGAGAAATAGTTCATTTTAGAGTTATGGATTGTAGAAACTATTAGATTGCGTTTGAGGCGATATTTTTCCAATGAGAGTGGAGTGGTATTTTTTTTTTGTTGTTTTGGCTCTGCAGTAAGGTGATTTCTCTAGCGAATTAGTTTTCTTATATTGTTATGCATCCAAGGTGGTTAGTTGGATCTATAGGCATTTATTGTAATAATAAATGGACTCTTAATAAATTGATATTCAAATTAATAAACTGAATTAACAAATTAGTAATTTTAGTAAACAGTTTACTAATTTGTTTATTCAAATTATTGACTAAACATCGCCTGATGCTTCCACGCCGCCGTACATATCTCTCCTAAATTATTGTCAAGAAGTTAAGAGCTGATAGGGCAAAATGTCCTTATTTTTGTAACTTCCTCAGGTTAAAACTTTATGTGTCTGTATTACGGTAGAAAGTAGCCAATATTGTGAAGTGTATAAACAGAAAGATACGTGCATGCTTAATCGATTATGACAGTAAAGAGAAGAGGCATACCAGCAAAGGTGTACTTGTCATTAGTAATGCCCGATTTTATCTGATAACGAGATAATGTTGTCTCTAAAACCATATGCGTTTTGTAACGATTAGAAAAGAACCGTATTCCAATTGAGAGGGGCATATATTTTCGTCAAGGGAGAAATGCAAGGATCGGCAGGTACGCATAAATGCCACCCGTTATGGTCAAAATGTCTAAGACTGAAAACTTCAAAATAAAATCCAATTTAAAGTATATCAATCTAGCCGAGTATCTCATATTTCAAAGTAGGCAAGTATTACTGGAACTAATTCCTTCCCAAACTGTATATATTTGAGGTATAGTCCCTGGGTTGTCAGTCTCTCAAGCTCCAGGGAATTCATTAGGCCACAGGGGGCCCTGCTGTGAGATTCCGTGAAGGTCCACCAAGCGGAAAGCCATGAACCGCGGAGTGTTCATGAGAGTTAGTTAACCCCCTAAATTGCCAAGAAATGTGAAATGCTGGTTGAGCTCGTGAGATAGAAATTTAGTGCTGGAACCTTTTGGCGAAAGAGAGCTGTTGATAAGATGTTGTGAGAACTGTGTATGAAAATCGTGATATAGGCCTAGTGATTGCTTGAAAGGTGGAGGCCAAGTTAACTCTGCGAGTGCAAGACCAGTGGATGTACAACTGAACTGTGGTCTGTGGCTGCGAAACTAGCAAGTGTGTGAAAACGCCGACGAGGGCGCACCATAAACAGAACTGTAACACTTTGAATCCTAAAGGTCGGTTTTCCACCCAGCAACATTATAAGTCATACTTTCATAAAGTAGGATGTCTCCTAAGTTAAAGTGTTGGGTAGACCAATCAATATTTTCAACGTGCAGCCCGGAGGCTGCATGTTGAACATATTAATTGCTCTACCCCCAAATAATGAACATGGACTCTCCCAATTGCTAACGTTGAACTGACATGGAAGATACCACCAGTGTTCAAAGGGTTAAGCAAAGTGAGTCCTGGTGTGACTGTGGGTTTAATCCTGTGGAAGAAGTAACAGCGAAAACGTGCAAAACACTGTTGTAGTTACTTGGACCAAAACCCCGAGGAGACTGAGACCGGAGTCAAAGATGTATGCTTGACTCGGAGGACGCTGCAAGCTGTGGAGGACAACAAGGACCCTTATTCCTTTACCCAACGTAACGGCCAAAACCGGCCAGCGCTATTCCAAAATATCGCCAATTAATTTTCAAAATATTTTCATTTTTTGTCTCAAAAACATAGGTTATGACCCCTCGTTGGAACGAGCTCTTCGAGCTCGTTCCAACGAGGGGTCATAACCTATGTTTTTGAGACAAAAAATGAAAAAAATTAGTTATTCAAGAATTTTTTTTGCAAGTGTCGTCTGCTTTTCATGTTAGGTAAAGGGTTAAAGTGCGAACTGCAATTGTGTATAAACTTTATATATTTTCGGACTGATGAATTTGCAAGTAGATGTACCATATATTCCTCTATGCATGTGAATAAATTGTCTTTTCGGATCTTTATCGTCGATCACCTTTAAATATTTTAAGCCACTGGCCCCTTCAGAAGCACGAATATTCCCAAACAGATAGGGCGTTGATAATGTGATGAAACATACGTTCGAACTGGGGTCCAGTCTGTGTGTCGACTGTTCCTCTCGCGAAAACGTAGATCCCCCATCTCCCGCCAGGTATATTATTAGAAAAGCTATATTCTGTGACATAAATGTATCACTTCATTTCACGTCGTCATTTGGGCGACATGTGAAGCACGTGAATCAAACATTTTAGATGTTTTTTTGTTGCTTTTTAGTTTTTGTTCAAGTATCAGACGTTTTTCATCCACAATTCATAATCATTAGAGCTGAAATGGTTAACCGATTAATCGATTAACCAATGATCAACGTCTTGATCGATCAAAAAAAAGTAATTGATCGATTAACCGTTGCCTTAAAGTACTGTATTATGTGGGTTAACAAAGGAACAAACTTGCTCTGAAACAGGCAAACATTGTCACACTGAATCACATCAATCATACGAGACAGATTAAAGCTTGCAAGTTATGTGCAGACATACCTGTTCACTTGCATGATCATTGTACTGTATCAGAAGCTGGAAATGGTCATTCTTAACTCTTTACCCGTTGCGGACAGCAGACGATACTTCCAAAATAAATTCTTGAATTACTAAAGAATTTTAATTTTTGTCTCAAAAACTTATGATCCCTCTGTCAAGGTGATAGCTATAAGTTCGATTTCATTGTTTAAGAGTGTATATATTTTCGATAATCTTTCTCACCGGGCTAAATGTAAAGCGTAAAGATAGGTATATGACGGACCCCGAAAACCGATTTGGCATTTAAACAGACCAGCAATAATTCAAGCGCTGCTAAATTGAGCATAAAATTCAATGTCCATTATGGCGCACTTGCTGAACGCCACATGGGCTATCTGATAACTTATTAAAAGGAGTAAGAGAGGCAATATACTCCTGCAGTCATTACCTGTGTAATTATGGCCAATTAATAGGTGGGTATTGTAATAACAGTACATCCCACATGTTCTGGACACATCCCCATATTATGCATCCGGCCTGTCACGAATGTCAGAATATGACAAAATACGAGAATTTTAAAGGAACTTAAAAGTGAATATTAAATTAAGATAGATCTAAGCGGCCAAGATCAAGAGAAGCGATTAAACTGAGAATTAATGTTTTGGCTATGGAAATAAAAATCGGGGGGGGGGGGGGGGTTCTCGAAAAATTAATTCCAGTCTGAAGTTGTGTAAGGCTGTGGGTCGTTGCGAGTAGATGGGGATATCCCATGCTATAGGTTAGAGGAGGTGCTGCATCGGTGCGAAAGTATAGACACGTTGTGATGTAGGGGACTCGCGGGCCAAGTCGGTGGCCATATATGAGAATACGATCAAAAACACGAAGTATGAGCCCAGGGAGCTATTTGCATTTAGGTAAACGGCATTACCTGTTGTATGAGGGAAGCCATACGCAGGCAGAGCAGGCTTGCCTGTATGAACATTATTCTGAGATAAACGCAGGAGAGAGTTTAACCCCATTGGTGGCGACTGCTTGAGTGAAAAGCGTCCAGTAAAGTGACAATAAGCTAGTGGCCACAGTTGTAGAGTGACATTCCGTCATTTATTGGAGGGAATGCGATATAGTGAAGTGACAATACGTTAGTGGCCGTGCGACGGCCGTGACAGGGTGAAGTGAAGAGGCGACCAAGGAACCAACACCAGCAAGAAGAATGAAAAACCAGCGACAGCAGAGGAAGCGGGCCCGCAAGTGACTCAAAAACTGTGTGGATAGGGGGTGATTGACGTTTTGTTTATCATATTCATTGGATTCCATGTAAGTCACAAATTACCATATCTGTTTATAGGTATATGTATTAAAATTGTTGTTTTCAGTGAACCCCTGTTGATTCATGCTTTTTGACGAAAAGTCACAGACCCCTTCAGGATAAGAACCAACCCAACAAAAGTGAAACGGGCGGGTTCGTTACAGCGAGACATTCGTTCACGCACGGATTCAGGCGACACTCCTTAAGCATTGGGTGAATAGCGGCGTGAATCTATTTCCCCCAGCAGCGACAAAGCCCGGTTTCCGACACCCTCATTGGAACGAGCTCAACGAGCTCGTTCCAATGAGGTGTCATAAGGTATGTTTTTTAGACAAAAATTGAAAACATAATAAAATTTGAAGGAGATTTTTATATAGCGCTTAGCGGTTTTGTCCGTTACTTTGGGTAAAGGGTTAATGGTAAAAAACATCAACGATACGGCAATAATTCTGCTACCTACTAAAACAAGTGATTAATCGGTTAACCAAGGTTAATCCACATGATTAATCGACCAAGAAAACCCTTTAACCGTTTCAGCTTTAGTAATCATAGCTTTAAGGAATCTTTTACAAAAAGTGCCAAAAGGCTCTGTTTTTAATAAAATACAACAGTGTTGGGTGTGTTTCTTAACATATGATTGGACGGGACATGCCAATGTGTTTGGTCAAGGAGCAAACGCTGAATATTTGCACCATGCAAGCTCAATAAAGTACTCAACTTGACTCTTTCCAACTGCCAGTCCAGATGAAGTGGATGAATTTCGATTTAAAGAAATCAGCGCCGCGCGAATTCATACCAGCTCTCCAATTCTCTAATTTCCAGAAACACACTGTATTCCTGACACAAATTACAAGGTGCACGCACGTCCGGTTGTTTTGCCATAAATACATTGCCACAAAAAGTTTGTAAATCCTCGCACGAATCATTTGAATGTAGAGAATTTCACAAGAATGTGAAATAGAGATTGCTGCAAATGATTTATATAGAAGGGAGTAGAAAACAATAGTTTGTGAAGATTATATATTTGAACAAACGTCTTACACGCCATTCGTTCAACATCAAGTTTTGCCTTTTAGCTGTTCATTTCATCATCCGATATTTCCTCAGTATGGTGCATACGTTCTTACCGCATCTCGGATACGGACTTGGTCGGGGACCGGAGTGTGCGTGGGAGGGGTGGGGGGGGGGGGGGGGTGGGGGGGGGGGTGAGGCCGCGAATCTCATCTGAAAACCCGCCCGCCCGAAATTTGTCGTCGGGGTAAAAAAAGTGCTTCACATGTAGAAATTCCATGCATTTTATACAGTACCATCTGAGATGATTTTCATCTCATTTTCGTCGGTTAATAATTCCAAGCCTTGACATCATTTCTTGGCCAGCACTCCGAGCTTGCCAAGAATAATATCAAGACTTTGGGATTATCAACGAAGAAGTGAATGAATGAATGAATGATTTATTTATTTGCCATATACAGTACATATACAATAAACAGTGGAAAGAAAATACAGTTACAAAATTTATTTATTTATTTTTTTTTTATACATATAGTTTGTGGTTTATTGTCACCCTATTGTATATGGAATGTATGGCTGGGAAGAGGCATAGCCACAACGGCTGTCTTCCTGCCAATTCCCACATGGGTAAGCAACATGCATCAGTCTGAGAATTGCGACAGTCATCTTTCAAGATGCGTTCTAAAGTACGGAGCCATCTCCGTCGGTATTCAAGAGCCTTATTTTAGAAACGAATACCACAACAGACCCTTCAAGATATAGTTAATTTTGTTGTCTTTCCCATTCCTAGTTTTTCGCAAGTGTTGGGTCTGTATCCCAATAAGTTCTTGGTATAAGCTGGGATACTTAACCTGGTATACGATAACGACAGCTCGTAATGAGCTTGCCGTGGGCTTAGAAGGACACGAGGGAGGGACACGAGTGATGTAAACATCTATGATTAACTTAGATATGTAAATATTAGGTCTCATAGGGGGTCAAGTTGCGGGATATGAGATTCAGTTTGTGAAGACAAAGACTAAGGTAGTCAGTGATTATAAGTACCAAAGTGTGATATAATTTCCTTATCCCATAACCTCGGCCCTATTTTAGCTGTGACTGTATCGAAGATACGAGGAATTTCTGAAGTGCGTTTCAAATCTAACAGACAGATGCCCAGCATAACGTCAGATAACACTATTTATGCCCAGTGTCAACAAAGTATCCTTGGGAGACCCGGGTCCCTACCACACCAACGGGAGAGACACTATCCTATAACCCAGTCTTTTGAACTGCGTGGTGTGCCCATGCTATGTTAGTATGTTAGTGATCAGAAATTCTCACCGCTCCGTCACGTTGTAATGGGCGTCCTCGCTTCGATCCTGTACCTACTACACAAACCATTTTTCGAACAGTTGTAAAGAAGTGCGGTGTCTGTATCTGCATCGTTGTACACGCAAATGTAAATCATTTCAGCGATTAATCTCCTGGGGCAGAATTATAAAAACTCTAACTGGTTGGGTGCTAGAACCCCATATATCGGCGCTCTCGAAATCTACTGATACCACCATAGGAAAGCTTCACATCCATTGGATGTGCTCCATGGGCTATTCATTCAGAAATGAAAGTATTCCGTTTACATAATATTTGTCTTATTACAATGCATTAACATTGTCCAATACATTATAACGAAGGAAATGCATCTGACGAAAGTTACGGCTGTCGAAATGATTCTAGCCCACTATCCATTAAAGAAATTCTTGAATAACTAAACTTTCCATATTGTTTGCCCCACACATATAACTTATGACCCCAACATTGAAACTATCTCGGTGAGCTCGTTCCACTGAGAGGTAAGTTATGATTTGGAGATAAAAAATGAAAAAAAATCTAAAAATTTGATGCGATTTTTATGAATAGGATATGGCCGTTACCGTTACGTTAGGTAAATTGCGGGGAAGGGGACAGCTGCCCCCTTGCACTGAGTCGTGAAGGGGGGGGGGGGGGAGTAGTACATGCCCTTTTTCGCCCAAAGTGCACGAATGGAAAAGGTGTCGCGTTCCAAAAAACTATCAGGTATAATGACGGAGGGTGATCGATAGCCACCAAACAAGTAAGCTGTACAATTGACGGGATGAGTTTTAAAGCCTTACATACCGTGCCGTGATTGCAACAAGGCGCAATCTGCAATGTTTTACCATTGCAGATAGCACCTTGTTGCTCTCAAGTGACGACATACACAATGTCAATAGTGGTGTCACATTACAATTTATGATACGTTGCAAATTCCCGATCTTCGCTCATACCCAGCGTCAAGCGCCCTTTTTGATACCACCCCCCCCCCCCCCACACACACACACACCTGCTCTCGAATGCCTCCGGCGCCCTTGTTAACATAAGTGTTTTATGTTTGTTTTATCTCGCAATGTCTCAATTGAAACACTCTTCAGGAGTCTCAACGTGTAATTACAGTTCTGTGCATGGTGTCACGTTTCTGCGCACCGTATTACAACTACAACTTACTTTACTTATGAAATGTGGATGTCAAAAAGTTTCAGAGAAGATTCCAATTTTCGGAGAAGGCGAGGAATTCCCACTGAAAAGGTTAAAAAAGTTCTTCATCTGTAGGTAAAAATCGAAAACACAATTTTATCCATCCCAAGAGCTTGAATCTTGACTTATTCTTTCTTGGCTATTTTTACACCTTCGGTGTTTTTTTTATCTTGCGAATATTTATTTATTAACCCTTTACCTAACATGAAAAGCAGACGACACTTGCAAAAAAAATTCTTGAATAATTATTTTTTTTCATTTTTTGTCTCAAAAACATAGGTTATGACCCCTCGTTGGAACGAGCTCGACGAGCTCGTTCCAACGAGGGGTCATAACCTATGTTTTTGAGACAAAAAATGAAAATATTTTGAAAATTAATTGGCGATTTCTGAGAATAGCGCTGGCCGGTTTTGGCCGTTACGTTGGGTAAAGGGTTAACGTGTGTGACGAAGGAAAAATGACATCCTCATTCCGCAGTAATACTAATTATCTAAAAGCACACAAAGCATGTATGCTTATTCCAAACACATTAATAATGTATATTGCCAATGTTGCCTCGAGCTTCTGAACAATGGAAAAAAATCGCCTTTAAAATGCAATTATTTCTATTCGTAGTGACGTGAGGATGGGTGGAATTGTCCTACTCTGCTTTCATGTATATGCATCACAGGCGTTGGTTGCCTCTTTTCATTTTATTACACGCCTGTGCTGTGTAATGCCCATCAACAGAAACACTAAACCATGCGGAAAATGAAAATCTGTTCCGCACATATGTGCGGAACGGAAATCGTTGACGGACTATTTTTAAATAGAAGCGAAATTTCACCGGAATTTCCTGCAAATCGTGCACCGCAATTACAATCTGAGTCGCTGGCGATAGCTAAAAATCGTCCTCCGAGTTGCAGTGTGTTCTATGTGCCAGTAGGCACATACAACACATTGGAACTCAGGGGACGAAATAATAACACGGGTTCCCCACGCAAATTTGGTTGGGATAAATGTGTTCTTTTTGTTGATAGTTGTCAAATAAATTGTTGAGTGTCTTTCTAATAACTGTTTTTGTAGACGTGAAGGCGTGTAATAAACACGGAACGACACGCGAGTATGAATGGGTTAATCGATATGGCACCTGTGTCATCGCGGAAGGATAAAACTCTAGGCCTGCGGCCTCTTGTTCTATCCTTCCGCGCTGGCATTCGTGCCATATCGATTAAACCATTCACACACGCGTGTCGTTCTGTGTGTATACCAGTTTGTTTGTTTGTTTATTGGAATTTAACGACACTTCCAATAGCCAGGGTTATGTCGTGTCTGACAGTTTTACGGGCGGGGGAAACAGATGTACACGGAGAGAACCACCAGGCAGCGGGGACCCACTGTCACTCCAACTTGCCAACATAGCACTAGCAGGGTTAGGAGGCAAGTTTGCCATCGACGTGTAGTACGCCTTAGTACACAGCGCGAACGTGCCACCCCCACCCCTCTTTGACTGTCGAGCACCATACCAGTAAAACAGAACTTGCTTACCACAATAATCATGCACTGTTCCACATAAATGTAGAGCAGTGTCTGGTACTGCGGTGAACAGGTTTCCATGGGGAAATATTATTGTATTCAGACAAAAATCTACTCTGTTCAATACCCCAAACTGTTGGAAGGATCTTGAAGAACCCTTCTAACAGTACGCCACATAACAACATCCAACCAGAAAAAAAAGTAAAAGTTCTAAGAACTTATACCCAAACCTAAAATGCTAGCATTGATATTGTTCAACGGAAAGTCTGTTCACGAAGTATTCACCCATGCTACCCAGGAACTTAATCTCGGGCCCAGTAAGAGGAACAGGTCGATGGAAAATGGAAACGCGGAAGGCATAATTCAATCATGATTACCGACACTCCATAAAGCAAATGAACCTCGATACGCTGCGGGGAAAGTAGAATCAGGACACGAAGGTTTGGACATTTTTGTAATTATATCGGGCAACAGCTGCGGCACTACAACCAAAGGTTTACATATGCCAGATCCCCCGTATAAGATTACACCAAGATAGAATTCTATACAAACGACTGTTCCTCATCACCAGACGGAACTCACATCGTGCTTTAACTCTTTGAGGGATTTTTTCGGCCCAGGAATATTCAACGTCATAAACTTAAAAAGTAAAAGTCTGGCCAGATATATATATTTTTTTTGGCGAGGGGGTGGGGGGGGGGGGGTCAATATTTCCAACGTGCAGCCTTAAGGCTGCACTTGAAAATATCAGTTGGCCTGCCTTCAAATAATGAATATGGATTTTTTCTACTGCTGCATTGAACTGGAACGAAAGACACCACCAGGCCTGAAAATGAGCAGTCTGACGTTTGCAGAATGAGGTTCCCAGATGGTGAATTTGATGATGCTATCCCAAACAGTGGGCCAATTTATCCTCTGGGTACCTCTTTCTGTTTAGTTTTGAGACCCTGATTCAGATTGAGGTTCACAGAGGGTAAATTTAGTGATGTTACCCTGCTATGCAGGGTAGCATCACTAAATTCACCCTCTGGGGACCTCATTTTGCAGATGACAGTCTACTTATTTTCTGTCTTGGACACCACCAAAGTGAAAACGTTTACTCATCCTGGTGTTCCAGAATGATGTGTTTAATATGATATTCAACAAACGTTAAAAACCCACCCAAATGAAATGATACTGCAATGAAAAGTACACTAAATATAACGCACTATGTTAATAATACATACTTTCGTACTTTCACTTTTTCTTGTCAGGCGAGAAGTCTCAACTTTTTTCACTAAAAGTGCATTGAAGACAACTGATTGCGCACTGTGAGTTGAAATTTGTACTCTCCCGATTTTTTTAGTTGGATTTCGCTCTTTAATTAACATTCCGCCTGGCCAGTCGGAACCAAACTTGGCGAGTGGGCCGGGCATAATGGGAGGAACGACACTATTTATTTTGGTATCATAGTGCCAAAGGTCAAGATCACGGCGATTTGAACTTAATTTTTTCGGAGTTGGTTTCTGTTCTCCAATCAAATTTCAGCTTGGTCGGTAGAAACCAAATCTGAATTGTGGGTTGGGCATGGTTACTGGAAAAAAACATGTTTATTTGGGGTGTCGTTGTGCCTATTATCAAGGTCAAAGTGTTCTTAACTTGAAATTGATTTCTGTTCATAACTCTAGATATCTTTCGACCATATGAAACACACATGATAGGTACGTTGGATGTTATTGAGGGAAGAACCTTCTGCGCCAAAACTCAGTCGAGGAAGTTCACAGTGACCCTCAAACTGGAACTGGTTCCCATTTCAAAAAAGGTTGATACAAGTGTTTTAATATGATTTGGGTTGGACACAATGAGAGGCAGAACCCTAATTTTATTTATTTATTTTTCTTTTTTTTTTGGGGGGGGGGGGGGGAGGGTTGGTGCGGTGGTGTCTGTACCACGAACACTGGCTGTGTTAATGTATTGTAATTTTCTGTATCAGTTGGTTTATTCCGGAGGATTAACAGCCCCTAGCGACCATCTCTGCTTAATGTTGGACATTGGAGCATTAAGCTGAGAAGCGCCCGTCTGTTCCACCCATCTCCATGGGTACGGTACAGTTACCTGTTCATGTGGCAGGCGGTCCCTGTCACCAGCGGGCAGTTCAGTTAACAGGGTGAAATATGGCTGCATGCATAGCTTACTGTAAAAAAATTATAAATGTATTATTGTCTAAATTCCGACCTGCAATTCGGGGGGAGGAGGGGTGGGGGGATGACCTACAACATATTCGCAGTTGTAAGGGATGACACTAAGGGGAACTGATTTAACACGGAAAACTCCCATAGGGTTTTGAATTTTTAAAACATTTATGTCGATGATACTTATAGAGAACTGATTCAACACAGAAAATTCCCACAGATATTTTTTACGCCGGAGTGTATCGGCACAAATTAACCATAGACATTTTTACGCCATCGCCATCGGCAAAATTCCCATAGACATTTTTACGCCAGAGTAGCATCGGCACTCTGGCGTAAAATGTCTATGGGAATTTTCAGTGTTAAATCAGTTCCCTATCAGTACCATTGACATAAATTTAAAAAAATTCAAAACCCTCTGGGAGTTTTCAGTGTTAAATCAGTTCCCCACAGTGTGATCCCTTACTAGTATTCACGCTACTGCAGCCAACTCCAGATGTGGTAAAAAGCATGCCGATGAACTCTTTAACCCTTTACATTACGTAACAGCTATAACGGTAGGCGACATTCACTTCAAGTTTTATTTATTCTATTTTTGCCTCATAACATAGCTTTTATTATCTCTCATTGGACCGAGCTTAAAAGAGCTCGTTCTAGTGAGGGGATCATAAGCTATGTTTTGAGTGGGAGAAATTAAAATGTTTAGTTGTTCAAGATTGTTTTTGAAGGTGTCGTCTTTTATTTGTGTTAGGTCAAGGGTTATGTTATTATTCAAAAAAATAAAAAGATGCTCCACAAAGTGGTTGAGTATACTTGGAAATTCTTTTGAGAATGACGTTTATCATCAAGGTCATCATCAGCCTTGAAGATATAGCATCAAAAGCACGCCGGAATGATACTTGTGGGTTGTTTCATTTGATTCTCTTGGGCAGGGACGCAACCAGGATTTTCAGTCTACTGGACACGTCCCACTGTGGGGGGGGGGGGGGGGTACCTAAGGTATGGCAGGTATGACACATACTATGGGCGCCACTTGAAGGGAGGGCGGGGGGGGGGGGGGCACAGGGCAATTTCTATTATTCAAAGTCAGACAAGCCATTGTCGAATAGTGAAAAGAGAGTTTTCTTCAGATATATGATCTGTCTTTAATTATCATGGGTGAGAAGCACTAGGGTGACCGGATTGTTAAACCACCTATATAACTTATTACGTGAATAAGTTTTTACTTATGTTTTTACTACGCCAGTCATGCTTTTACGTCTCAACGGAATTTCCGCCCATATAAATATCAACAACTAACGCGCGATCTCGCTTCGGCGAGATCACACGTTAGTTTTACTTATTTATTTTGGAGGGAATTCTTTTAAGATGGAAACAGAATGCTGTTCTATTCATATGTGTATGCCATATGCGCTATTTTCTGTAGATACGCCGCTGCTAGAGGGGTGGAGTGGGGGGGGGGGGGGGCTAGAATGACATGCCTTAGGCCATAGGCCCGAGAAGGATGGCATTTGAGAGGGGGTGCTCCCTCAATTTCAATGATTAACCCCCTATAGGTTCATTCTGATGCATTTTGCGAACTCTAATTGAGGCAATTTATCATGAAGGAAACACAATTTTTTTAATGACACACTACGAGTTTTTCCTGAGTATCTCACCTCACCAAGGAGGAGAGTACCGCGGATACGCGACAAAATTTCTAGAGGGCCTGAATATTTTGAAGGTCCTATGTTTATGAGATCGAAAAAGACAGAAATCTACTGTTTTGGTCAGCTTTGGGTGAAAATCTTTTCAAAGAAAATTTAGTTTTTTTTTTACTCGTGCCAAAATTGACACGAGAAATTCCGTGTTGAATAGGGCTCTCAGCTAGATCCTGATTACAAAATGTATTGGGGGGGGGGGGGCTAAAGTTGGGGATCCAGGCCCCCCTCCCCTCCCTGTAGCTATGTCACTGATCTTGGGAACCAGTGGGTTAACATTGGGCTACGCCACTGATCTTGGTTAACATTAGGTTAACCCTTTACCCAACGTAACGGCCAAAACCGGCCTGAGCTATTCTTAAAAATCGCCAATTAATTTTCATTATTTTTTAATTTTTTGTCTCAAAAACATAGGTTATGACCCCTTGCTCCAATAAGGGGTCATAACCTATGTTTTTGAGACAAAAATAAAAAAAACCTAGTTCTTCAAGATTTTTTGTTTTTGCAGGCGTCGTCTGCGTTTCATGTTAGGTAAAGGGTAATGTAATGCTTGAGAGAAAGCCACATTGGAATATACTTGCGCATGTAAGCCTATCCAAGTTTCATTGCGTGCTGAAAATTTTCTTATTGGACATTGGAGCATTCATCAGAAAAGCGGCCTTCAGCGCCGTGTCTCTCTGGAATTACTGATTGGAACCTGCCAAAGCGACAGAATGTTCTTGCAACGTCAGACAAGTGATTAATGGGATATGTAACATGGTTGCTTGCTTGGCTTGCTGTGAAAATCTCTTTCAAAAAGTTATAAATGTACTGTTGACATGTCTTTATTAGCAATCAATATGAGTAACTGATAGCATTTTGTTCTTCGTTTTTGATCGATTGTAGTCTACCAGTATAATTCAAGATCAACACACATTCGCTCAAAATCGATAAGGTCAACAATCGCCCAAGAACAACAAGAGGGATCAAGGAATTCTCAGATTTGTATTCATATTAGACCTATTATCGTCTCTGATCCGAAATTTGAAACAGGAACGTATCTGCGCCTTGAAGTCCCACAATGCACCTACAAACGCGTGCAGCAGATAATTCCATAGTTACTAACAGTAATGTAATCATAAAATCCGACAGAGAATTTCGACCGGGACGAGATCTGGTCGAAATTCTCTGCTCGCTTTCATCTCCCAATCACTTTGGAACCTCACCAGTTGCAAAGGATATTTGAGTCTCAAATGCAAGTTTGTTTGTTCTTCTCGATTTGGTCTTGGTTTCGTAGTATTTGTTATGAAATCTCGACCCACAAGTATACATACGTCTGTCGGGATCAAATCGAGATCCGATCGAGAAAGGCACGGCTTTTGCGAGTACAGTACAGCAGTACCACAATACTCTCTCTTCCATGCAAAGGGAGTCATTTTGGTAATGTTGAAGCTGCCACCAATCTTTGCCGTTTTGATTAATAACTGCAGGATGTACACCCTCCTTGTGTAATTGGGAAGAGTTCGGACGGGACCCCGGTAGTGATGCTGTATCGCGTTGCTTGATGGTTGTCCCATGTACCGTCGAAGGGGCACCGGGGAATGGTGTGGTGGGAGGGGGAGCAGGTGGTCTGGAAACAAATTAGATGCAGGGTCGAGAAGAGTTTTCCCGAGACACCCCCCCCCCCCCCCTTTCGCCATTCAATTATTCAAAAAAAATCTCAGCTTTTCCGGACCTCCACTTGACGACGGAAACACTCTCACCCTAACAACACGTGCTGAGACCACGTATCACTATGGTAATGGCGTCACAACATGGCCGCGGGCTACCATGGCAACCAACATGGCGCCTCTGGGTGACATGGCATGACGTCACTTTCGAGGTCCCCTACCGAATTCTCCCTAATCTTGCTCTAAAACCACATTACATACTACTTGCGTGAATGGCCATTTTGTGAAGATGTTAACCCTTTACCCAACGCACAAGATATCAAAATTTGCTATTTTAATCATTGTCAGGGACTCCTGAGGCCCCGTAAGGCCTGGGCTGACGTGGGGTTATTTAGTCCCGCTGATGAAGTTGCGGGAAAATTAGACCAACGTGGAGGGTCGGAATCCAAGTGTCGCGAACTCGGCGCAGACAGCTGAGTTAGACCGACGCCGTGATTCCTTCTCTGCCAAATTGTCCTGAAATAGGTTCGATTTCCGTTAGGTGTGATTCCTAATCACTTCAGGCTGTATAATGGAAAGAATGATTTAAAGTAACAACGATTCTTTTATTTACACATAAAAATAAATCCGTTTCAATATTTCAACAATCAACAATTCAATTCTTTTCACAGAAAATGGGTCACTACGGTTAAATAATTCTAAACAATCATATAGTCATTCTATAGCCCTGTACTGGCACTATAGTCTACACACTGGAAATGTTACTACCGTGAGCTCGCCATAAGAGCTTCACAAATCTGAAATGTTATTACTGTGAGCTCCCCATAAGAGCTTCACCCGCTTAGGCTCAAATGTCAACGTCTGCGCGTAACTGTACCTCTGGCTGTCGGAGGGTTCCGACCAGCAATGTTCGTCATCTATAAACCACCGTACTTCTGATTTGGGTCAGATATTGTCTACTCATACCTTATGTGCCTTTTGAAAGTCCTCCGTGAAAGTCCTATTGAAATATCCACCGTTCCTGGTTGAATTCACGATTCACAGATGCCCCTTTTTTGTGCTAGGGCGAAATTGTCACTCACACCGATCTCCAGTCGGTATTACGATGTTCCGACAGCAAAATAAACTACTCAGAACGCAATCAGTCTGACGCTTCAAAGGGTTAATACGCACAATACAATTAACCTACACTTCTGACTATTGCAGGACGATACCTGCTACTCGACAATCTAAACTTTAACGTTCCACCTGGGGTGTTCCTTCTCACGAATTCGGCCCCGTAGCCGCCTATCAACTTTAAGCTAAATCAATCATGGAATGCCCTCTCTGGCGATTCCAGCCGTTTCAGGGTCCTGTGATCGAAGGTACCCTTATGCCAGGAAACAGAGTCCGCCTGTCCTGGACTTCACCAACGCGTGTGTGACCCCAAGTGTGTGTCTAATGCTCTGCTCTTCCAGGTATATATATACTTTTTACCCTAAACTGTCAGGTGGACCGACGCTCATCTGTCCACCTGTCAAAACGGTGGGAGATGACGTGTATCGAGGCAGAATCAATACAAGTTATCTCACGCGTGACTTAACGGATTCGTTCTTGACACGCATTACTATAACTAATGATGACACAACACTTCTGTCTTTTAGAATCTCGTTTCTCAATTGGCCGTGACGAAAACCGATTACGTCTCGTATAACTTGCGACTACTGTATGAGTTAAATGAGATTAAACCTTATCTAACATACCGTTTCTCCCCTGGGTCCCTGCGCTAAAGCTGGATATACACCACGTGTGTTTTTTTCCAGCTTTACAGAGAAGTGAAATTCATGTAGGTTTTTCGCCTTGATGCGGAATATATTTTGAACTTACAATATCTTTAAATATGAGGCCCCTTGCCCCTATATTTAGGCTGGCTTTGCCCTGACAACTCCCTTCCCGAGAGAAACACCCTGTGTATCTCTCAAAACACGAGGGGCAAAGCCACGCACGTTCGCCTCTCACACCTTTTTACAATCTACCCATCATGTTCAAGACTACAAAACCGTGCCCTAGTGGTCGTGGGGTTCATGACCGGGCTCATGCGTCGGCCATACCGATTCCCACGACACACACGCTACCACATGCTCCCGTCTTGCGGGTTTACATATGGAGAGTAGCCTTATTCTTAGATTTGCAGCACTCTCTCTCTCTGTAATACTATATATTTACACCCAAACATACACATTTTTATACACGTTCGCCCATTTTGCAAACAGTTCACTTGGCACTCACTCCGACGAGTAACACCGTCCGCGCCTTTGCGTCAGATGGGTTAATTCCAACGGAGTGTAACTTCGCCTCCCGTTCCCCTATGTCTTGTGAAGGGGCAAACGACCCCTGCATTATGTTGAGCCTCACCCTCGCAAAGCTCGACCAGGGGATTAAAATTGTGACGCACACACTCACACATTCAACACACAGATTTCCCGACCGCGCCTTTGCGACAGACGGGGTTAGTGTATCCCACACTTACAAAAACTCGACACACAGGCTCCCCGTCCACGCACACGCGACAGACGAGGCAGTGTATCTCACATTCGCACTCACAAACAACTCTAGTCAGCAGTCAGAGCAATAATAATACTAAAATAGGAAAATTCCTCCGGGCCTTAACACCGAGTTTACGAAACCCATCACCTCACCCACAAACATATTTGCGACTGGAGCCCCCGTCCCAGACACCAGGCCCACAGCCACCCAACTATTGCTTCTTTATAACCACCGACCATTGGTAGGGGCCCGGTTCCCAGTATCCCCTTGGGTAACCCTTGACACACCCCTACTTCTCGCCCCGCCATTTCTACGGGTATTCCACCAGGGTCCCCATACCCTGTCGTTGTCGCATTCCCAAGAGCTTCCCTTGGCGCTATATCCCCCAGGCTCTCTCGTCCCGGCGATTACCGTCGTTCGAACGACACTGGCCGTCCTTGGCCCTTGTGCCGTCGACCCCCCGGTCCATTGCGACGACTTCTTGCGCACATTGGGCGCTGTGCGCCCCCGGCACTCTCTACGTGGTCTCCGCCACCTAGGATGCTTCTCCTTTGATTTGTGGACCCTTTTCTCGGTCCCCTGGGCGCCCACCTTAGCGGTCCCATCCACTTTAACATACTCAACTTGTGTTGACCCGTGCCCTCTCAATTCTGGGGAAGTTTGCCCAGCCATTTGCGTGGGTCTGGCCTCCCCTCTCCACACGGGTGACACCGACTTCTTGGGGCGCTCAACTCCCCCACATAAATTTGCTTGAGGGTCTTTCTCCAATGATCCCATTGGGTTCCCTCGCTGTTTGGCGTTTCGCCTGGACCGCCTGCGGTCCCTTCTCCCTAATAGGCCAGGAGTCGTCCCTCCTGAAACTTCCCGACATTTCGTCGTGTAGGGGCCATCCCCTGGACCATCGGATTGGTTCCCCCTGGGAACCTTCCCTTCATTACTCGTTGGGCCTTCACTTGGCCCCCTATCCCTGGACCATAACTCATCAGGGCTTGCCCTCACCCCTGGGATATTACCTATGACCAGGTCATACACAGGTGATTCAATGCACATGGCTTCCACTTCGCCACAATAAAATGGGGTATCCACCGTTATCCTCGCGATGGGGAACCTTCTAACGGTCCCATCTATCAAAATACACAAATGGTCACGACCCAACAATTGCTTGTCGTCAACCAGTTGCCTTCTAACCGCTGCAGAGGAGCACCCAGAATCCCGGAGCAGACGGATCTCCCTTTGTCCCACATACCCTGGGTACACTGGCATATCAACCTTCTCCTGCGAAGTTGTGAGCCTCTCACACATGCCACTTATTATCGGGACAACCTTCCCGCCTTCCAGCCTTAATTCTCCCTCTTGTATACATTCCCGGAGGGGACTGTGTTCTGGACCGATAGTTTGACAGAACGCTGCCGTCTGTCTACTGGGCCCTGGATCTACGCGGTCACCTTGCTTCCAACCCCTTGGTGCTGCGTTCCCGACCCCCTGCTGAGGTGGTCTAATGTTCCCAGTGGTCCTTACCTGCTTCTGCCAGCAGTCCCTGGCAATATGACCCCGCTTGTTGCAGATAAAGCAAGTGGTGTCCTTGGGAGCGCTCCCCTTCCGGCTGGTCTGCGACGCAGGAGGGTCGGGGTGGTGTTGCCTGACGGGTGCCATTGCCAACCCGTTTGCCCCACCCCTAGCCAATTTGGGTGCGTTTACACTCCCACCGTGGGCCTCGATGTAGCGTTCTGCCACAGTTGCCATCTCATCATAGGTGGGCGGACCCCTTTCCTTGATGAACAGGCCCAACTCCTTGGAGCATGTAGTTAAAAACTGCTCCCGGAGAAATAGATCTCGCAGGGCTCCATACGACTCATTCACTTCTGCGAGATCAGTCCAGCGGTCAAAGTACCGCCTAGCTCGGGCAAAATACTGAGGCACTGTTTCTCCCTTCTCCTGCTTAATCTCTCGGAACTTGGTCCGGAATCCTTCTTCAGTGAGCTGGTATCTCCGAAGGATGGCATTCTTCAGCTCACTGTAGTCGTTAAGGAGTGCAGGAGGCATACTGGTATAAGCCTCGAGGGCTTTACCTGACAACAAAGGGCTCAAGCACATAGCCCATGTGTCTTCTGGCCACATTTGACTGGAGGCAAAACGCTCGAACCTCTCCAAGTACGAGTCCAAGTCATCTGTGTTTTCATTGAAATGAGCGAGATGGGGGCGTGGGGCATGAATTGCTACCCCTGCACTCCCATCCCCTGAGCGCCGACTTCCATTCTCCACATCGGCCCTTGCTCTGAGGAGCTCTAGTTCTCTCTCGTGCCTCTGTTGTTCGAGCTCCCGTTCTGCCTCCCTTGCCTCCCTTGCTAATTGGGCTTCCCTCTCTCTCGCCTCATTTGCTAATTGAATCTCTCTCTCTTTCGCCTCTCTTGCGTCTTTCTCACGCTCTCGTTCTAATTGGGCTTCTCTCTCCCTCGCCTCATTGCGTAAGGCAATCTCCTTGGCCTCACGTTTCTGCTCATCTTTAACGAACTTCTGAAGTTCAGCTCCCTCAAGGCCCATTTCCTTGCCTAATGATACCAGTTGGGCGAGGGGTGTAACAACATCCATTTTGATTTTTTCTTTCTATCTTCAACACTCGTCAGAAAGAATGAAGAAGGAAAAGAAAGAAAGAAAAAAAAAATATGGCAATTGATCCTAATTTACCTCTGTAATTTAACGTAATTAAACGCACCAAATATTCTGAAACCTACCGCAGTTATAGTGGCTATTAAGTATCCTTTTGGGGACTACTGTATTGCGATATTAAACCCTTGAACGGCATCAACTGACCGAACGCGTCAAAACCTAAACAGAACCGCCGTTAAAATAAAACAAAATTTCCATATAGCCACTTTTTACCTTTTAGAAATATCCTGGTAGCCTCGCCAATCAATGTCAGGGACTCCTGAGGCCCCGTAAGGCCTGGGCTGACGTGGGGTTATTTAGTCCCGCTGATGAAGTTGCGGGAAAATTAGACCAACGTGGAGGGTCGGAATCCAAGTGTCGCGAACTCGGCGCAGACAGCTGAGTTAGACCGACGCCGTGATTCCTTCTCTGCCAAATTGTCCTGAAATAGGTTCGATTTCCGTTAGGTGTGATTCCTAATCACTTCAGGCTGTATAATGGAAAGAATGATTTAAAGTAACAACGATTCTTTTATTTACACATAAAAATAAATCCGTTTCAATATTTCAACAATCAACAATTCAATTCTTTTCACAGAAAATGGGTCACTACGGTTAAATAATTCTAAACAATCATATAGTCATTATATAGCCCTGTACTGGCACTATAGTCTACACACTGGAAATGTTACTACCGTGAGCTCGCCATAAGAGCTTCACAAATCTGAAATGTTATTACTGTGAGCTCCCCATAAGAGCTTCACCCGCTTAGGCTCAAATGTCAACGTCTGCGCGTAACTGTACCTCTGGCTGTCGGAGGGTTCCGACCAGCAATGTTCGTCATCTATAAACCACCGTACTTCTGATTTGGGTCAGATATTGTCTACTCATACCTTATGTGCCTTTTGAAAGTCCTCCGTGAAAGTCCTATTGAAATATCCACCGTTCCTGGTTGAATTCACGATTCACAGATGCCCCTTTTTTGTGCTAGGGCGAAATTGTCACTCACACCGATCTCCAGTCGGTATTACGATGTTCCGACAGCAAAATAAACTACTCAGAACGCAATCAGTCTGACGCTTCAAAGGGTTAATACGCACAATACAATTAACCTACACTTCTGACTATTGCAGGACGATACCTGCTACTCGACAATCTAAACTTTAACGTTCCACCTGGGGTGTTCCTTCTCACGAATTCGGCCCCGTAGCCGCCTATCAACTTTAAGCTAAATCAATCATGGAATGCCCTCTCTGGCGATTCCAGCCGTTTCAGGGTCCTGTGATCGAAGGTACCCTTATGCCAGGAAACAGAGTCCGCCTGTCCTGGACTTCACCAACGCGTGTGTGACCCCAAGTGTGTGTCTAATGCTCTGCTCTTCCAGGTATATATATACTTTTTACCCTAAACTGTCAGGTGGACCGACGCTCATCTGTCCACCTGTCAAAACGGTGGGAGATGACGTATATCGAGGCAGAATCAATACAAGTTATCTCACGCGTGACTTAACGGATTCGTTCTTGACACGCATTACTATAACTAATGATGACACAACACTTCTGTCTTTTAGAATCTCGTTTCTCAATTGGCCGTGACGAAAACCGATTACGTCTCGTATAACTTGCGACTACTGTATGAGTTAAATGAGATTAAACCTTATCTAACATACCGTTTCTCCCCTGGGTCCCTGCGCTAAAGCTGGATATACACCACGTGTGTTTTTTTCCAGCTTTACAGAGAAGTGAAATTCATGTAGGTTTTTCGCCTTGATGCGGAATATATTTTGAACTTACAATATCTTTAAATATGAGGCCCCTTGCCCCTATATTTAGGCTGGCTTTGCCCTGACAATCATTTACTTTTCATTTTTTTTTAAGATTTAAAAATAAAACCCATACGAGTTCGTTCCAATTAGGGGTCACATGACATGGTTTTGTTGAAATTTTTTGAAAAGTAATATTCTTTCAACTGCTGGATTTGTAACTTATGTGGGCGGATGCGGCCGATTGCTTCGATAAAGGGTTTAGGCTATACCCAAATAACACAACTGCTGAAAAGCAACCTTAAAGTTGAATGATATTGAAACAACAATCAAAGCATCTAGAGTACTAATATTCCGGCTCGAAGCCAGACTCTCCCCGACGACAGATTATAGGGCGGCGAACTTTTGAAAATTTCCGACAGAATTCCTAAAGAAAATGGGAAAATGCCCTAAATTGACCAAATAAGCTCCATTTTGTATGCAAAATACATCGAAATTCTAGTAAATGTGGGGCCAAGTTTTCCGAAAGAGGTGGCCATAGGGAGACAGTTCGCCCCCGGCCTCCTTAATAGCTTCGGGCCTGCTGATATTGTAACTAAATTAAGATAATGTCCAAGGTACAAAAGTGAGAATCCAAAATGATTTTCAACTTTATTTTAGTATCCTTTTATGAATATGAGAGAACAGTATTTCTATTTCGTTGTCACCTATTTTCGAACGTAAAGGAGATTGAGACACTGGAATAACAACTATACTATTAAAAAAAGTAGGGGATATCCAAACTGATGTTGATATTTTCGGAAAATGGTGTTGGATACGCGTGATTGGACACATCAGTTTGTTATCAAGTTGAGTGTGGATCATGAATGTCACCGGCCCACGAAAACGTCGTGCAGGTTTTTCGCACGAGCGCCGCGTTAATGTCTGTGGGGTACGTTTTGAAATTTTCATTTGTACTGGATAGGCTTTTTCGGAGGGCTCATCGTTCTTTTCTTGGTATAAACTCAATCATCAATAGTTTCTGGTCGTAACGTAACTTTTGGGGTATGCGAAGACTGGCACGTGACGAATGTTTGTAAACGTGCCGCTGGCATGTTGGAAGCTGGCAACATACAGACTGCAATGGCTCAAATTCTCAACATTACTCAGTCGGTGATTAGCAGGTTCTGGTCACTCTACCGACAGACAGGCAATGTTGATGACAGACGTCGGTCAGATCGTCCAAGGGTGACAACTGCTAACCAGAATCGTTTCATCCGAACCACAGCTTTAAGTAACCACCATCAAAGTGCCTCTGAAATTGGACAGCGGCTGCACCGAGCGACAGACAGATGTGCGAGTCAGTGGTCAGACTATCGGAAATCGCCTACACAGCTGGAATTTGTACGCTCGACGACCTCGAATAATTCCACGTTTGACTGGATGTCACATCGCAGCAAGGCGAAATTAGTGTGGAGCACGACAGCGCTGGGACAATCATCGGTGGAGCAACGTCATATTTTCCGATGAATCTAGGTTCACTATCGACTTCCACGACAGGCGAAACAGAGTGTGATGGCGGCGGAACGAACGATACCTTGACGTAACCGTTAGACAGCCCGATCGTTTTGGTGGTGGATCGGTTATGGTGTGGGGAGGCATAACCATGACAAGCAGAACATCATTACAGGTCATCCAAGGGGGTGTCACGGGGCAATACTACCGTGATAACATGTTAGCAGCTCACGTGGTGCCATTTGCGCGACGTCACAGCTGTGGATTCATTTTCCAAGATGACAACGCAAGAGCACACAGAGCTCGTGTCGCTACAGAGTTCCTCCAGGAGCAGAACATCACTACACTGCCTTGGCCAGCACTAAATCCAGACCTGAGACCTTTCACCAATCGAGCACGTCTGGGATATGCCTGGCAGGCACCTACGACAACGCCAACACCCCCTACCAATGTCCAGGAATTAGCCGCTGCACTACAGAAAGAATGGAATAACATTAGACTAGCAGATATTGGACGTTTGGTGAGGAGTTTGCCACGTCGGATCCGCGCTTGTCTCGCGAACCGATGAGGATTTACAAGGTATTGAGGTCTTGGAGTGAATGTGGTAAATTCTCTGACTGACCGTCCATGTCTTCTACAGCTCAGTGCGTGGAATGTGTGCTTGTCAGACACCCAACTATATAGATGAAATCATTCACCAAATGTCACAGTGCAATGCCTCAATTGTCTTTTTGATGAAAATATAAATATATTTCTTCATATATCTCACTTTTATCAAATATCCCCTACTTTTTTTGAATAGTCTATTACTTGCGTAGTGGGCTACACGTCTTGCTGCGTTACAGATCGACAAACATCTAAACTCAGATGCTTTTTACACTTCAGAAATGGCTGCGAAAACCATTTTCCACGTGTTTTTGTACATAAACGCTAATTCAACTTGTCTGATGTCATAGCCTTATTATTGGATATTCAAGGCAACTTTTGCCACAGACAGCTTTATATTATTACAATATGTCTCAACAAAATGCGGAAGCAGACTTTCGGGAATCACTGGAACCTACTTCTGTAGGTTTTGTTGTAGATGTGCAATCGTTCGGGTTCGGGTTCTATGCAACACAGCATTCGGTTTCATGTACAAAATGCCTTGATGTTATTCAGAGTTTAAGAATCCAGAGATTTTGCCTAAAATTTGTTGGAGTTAACCCTTTACCCAACGTAACGGCCAAAACCGGCCAGCGCTATTCACAAAAATCGCCAATTAATTTTCATTATTTTTTCATTTTTTGTCTCAGAAACATAGGTTATGACCCCTCTTTGGAACGAGCTCGACGAGCTCGTTCCAATGAGGGGTCATAACCTATGTTTTTGAGACAAAAAATGAAAAAAATTATTTATTCAAGAATTTTGTTTGCAAGTATCGTCTGCTTTTCATTCTAGGTAAAGGGTTAACTGGAGATGGTTTTCGCGTGCCACAAAGAGATTATGTTATCAGATGTCTTGATGTGATAATCTTTTTCCAGGCTTTTTCCAGGCTGCATTTCATGTGTTCGGGAAAAGATTTCGCCATCTCGTGTCTATAGTTTTTTTTTTTAAGATCACTAAAGCATCCCACCCACCCACCACACCTCTTTGACGACTATTACTTGAGAGGCGCCATCATTAATGTCCAATGCCACACGTGGTATCTACAGCTGAGCATTCGTCCCTGAAACGTGTGGGGGGGGGGGGGGGGGGGGGGGGGTAGGGATGGGGTTGGGAGGTCATGCAAATGTTTTCCATACACAGAGACGGGATGAGAGAGGGTCACCACTTGAAAAAAATGTGTTTTAATCCAGGTGCTGTACAGTTTCAACTCACATCATTTTTCTGTTATATTGTTGTTTCACGCGAGCAGGAACATTATTAAGGTGTTTTTACAATAAGTTAGAATAGTTAGTATGGGTATGAGGATATAATATTCCCCTCAGTAGCTCTCAGAAGAATAGATTGGGTTGACACACAATGTGAAATTCATCCATCGACATAATCCATGGTACCACTGCCTTACTCGATGGATAAAGATGAGCAGTTATACTATATTTGTATATTTATTTATTTATTGGGGTTTAACGACATTTTCGCCAGCCAAGGTCACCTCGTGCCGAAAGTTTTACGGGAGGAAGAAGCTGGGGTATGCCCCCACGTTGGCAATGATAAAGTGCCTTGCCCAAGGACACAACGCAGTTACCCCTGGATTGGATCGAACCATGGACCTTTCGGTTTGAAGTCCAATACCGTAACCACTGAGCCATTGCGTTCCCGAACAGTTACACTGCCAAGAAATAACTAGAACTGGATAAATAAAAGACACCATTTATATCATTCATACAAATGTTTAAAAAGACAGATAAAATAAACAGTCCCTTGACTGCAACATGGTGCCATCTGCAATGCTATAGCGTTGCAGATGACACCTTGTTGTACTCAAGGGTCGACATGAATGGTACATTATAGAATATACTCTTCATTCGTTGTTGTGTCGTGTACGATTTTGGCGTGGAGCCATCAGGTGGATGATCTTGGATCGAACATCTTTATTTTTGCACTGGATTGCAACAACAGGCTGTTTCAGGTTAAGACATTCTTGAAGGGCCCACATGTTACCACGATTCAGTACTGTTTAACTGGGTCCTCTAAAGGACTTTCCGTTCCAGTTCCAGTATATGAACTGTTATCACTGCATCAAGTGTTTTTTTCTGCGATGCATCACTTACTAGTGTTGCACTTACACGGAAATAACGTGAAAGAACCAGGAACGGCGGAAACTCGATAAAATGGGAGGTTCACAAATTCTCAAGGCAAACATGGTTCGTTTAGATGAGCTTGCCGCGGCTTGGTCCCTGTCCTGTTCATGTCTTCTCCTTCTCCTAGCCTTCGGGTTCAAAGATAGCTGAAGTAGAAGAAATAGACCGAAGGTGAGATTGTTTGGCCAAATGTGGTTTGGATTTGCAAATAAAATAATACAGGAATGACTGTATATTGACACGTTTGCATTTTAACTCATTGTGTAACCGCGCAACATGTCTGTGGAAAAAGTCGAGGGTATGTGCCCCCCCCCCCCCCCCCTGCCTCCGCCGTCTCTGGAAAAAAACTAGTGAAAATTTACTGAAAATGATTCATCATCCAAAAGAAACATCCCCTAGAACGACACTGAAAACAGTAGTCATTGAAAACTAGCTCCTTTTAACAAAGAGGAAAAAATTCAAAAACTTTACATAACGTCACCAAAACGATTTTTCTTTTAATAAAAATTATTGTCTGCTGTTTACAGAAGCGCATTAGTGCCAAACTTGAGAAATTTTTGCACAGTTATCTCTTAAATCAAGATTTATGTATCTCCGAATTAAGACTTATTATTTCCGAATTAAGACTTACGCATCTTTAACTTAAGACTTATCATCTCTGAACTAAGACTTATGTATATCTCTGACTTAAGACTTACAGTATTTCCTTAAGACACACGTATCTCTGAAGTAAGACTTGTTATCTCTGAATTTAGACTTATATGTATCACTAAATTCAGACTTATTATCTCTGAATTAAGACAGGCGTATCTCTGAATTAAGACTGACAAATCTCTTAAATTAAGACTTGCGTTTCTCTGAATTTAGACTTATTATCTCGGAATTAAGACTTACGCATCTTTAAATTAAGACTTATCATCTCTGAACTAAAACTTATGTTTTGCTCTTACTTAAGACTTACAGTATTTCTTAAAGACACACGTCGTCCTCTGAGTTCCAATGTGTTCTATGTGACACCATGCACATAGGACACATTGGAACTCGGGGACGACTTATCTCTGAATTAAGACTTATTATCTCTGAATTTAGACTTATACTTATCACTAAATTCAGACTTATTATCTCTGAATTAAGACAGGCGTATCTCGGAATTAAGACTCACAAATCCCTTAAAATTAAGACTAACGTATCTCTGAATTTACTTTGGAGTTAATATCTCGGAATTAAGACTTACGCGTCGCGGAATTGAGACTTGCAGTAGCTCTCAAATTAAGACTTACGTATCTCGGACTGAAGATTTATTATCTCTGATAAAAAAAAACTTGCGTATCTCTGAATTAAGACTTGTTATTTCCTGCATCATGACTTATGTATCTCTGAATTAAGACTTATTATCTCTTACATGAAGACTTACGTATCTCTGAATTAAGACTTATTATCTCTTACATTAAGACTTACGTATCTCTCTGAATTAAGACTTATTATCTCTTACATTAAGACTTACGTATCTCTGAATTAAGACTTATTATCTCGTACATTAAGACTTACGTATCTCTGAATTAAGACGTTTTAAATGTCTTCAATTAAGACTTACGTAGCTCTGATTTAAGACTTATTTCTCTCTTGAATTAAGACTTACACATCTCTGAATTAAGACTTGATTCTCTCTTAAATTAAGATTTACATATCTCTGAATTAAGTCTTAATTCTCTCTTGAATTAAGACTTACATATCTCTGAATTAAGTCTTAATTCCCTCTTGAATTAAGACTTACATATCTCTGAATTAAGACTTGATTCTCTCTTAAACTGAAGCTTACATATCTCTGAATTAAGACTTAATTCTCTCTTAAATTAAGACTTAGGTACCTCTGAATAAAGACTTTCGCCATGTATACCATATGGTCTAGTGCTGTAGTATAATATGGACAGCATGTACTCCTGTCAGTCTCTCTTCACCTCTCTCGAACCACTGGTATGCCAGATGCTCAATGCTATTGCAATTTGTTGTCTAAGGTCAAGAAGGTAATGCTATTCCATGTGGTGTTATTGAGTATAATTGCATGGCCGTCGCTACCTGGGGTGTGGGGGATGCGACACCCCATCCTCCAGCTAGGTTCGTGGGGAAAAACCAGGTAAAATTATTTCAGCATGAAAAAAAAAAATCAAATGTCAAAATATCGTAAAACATTTGCAGTAATACTTCTTCATCCGTTCTATAATTACCGTGATTCGCTTAGCCGGAGGAGCTGTGCTCGAAACTTCTATAAAGCATCATGGATATCACCTTAATTGGTAAAGTGCCAAATTATTTTTAGATGTCAAAATTTGTTCACAGGTCTTTGTCTTGTTATAATTTATGGGAGAGTGCCTTTAGGCACTCCCCATAAATTGTAAATATAAAGTAACTTGACAATCCAAGCAATATTTTTCAAGTTATCGAATGCCAAAGGGATTGGAGGAATTTTCAATTTGAAGGATAAAGGGTTAATATCTCAGGATCAAATTATCAGATTTACACCAAAAACTATACAGCTCGGCACATCAGTAACCTGAACACAAATATAAGTAACTTGACAATCCAAGCAATATTTTTCAAGTTATCGAATGCCAAAGGGATTGGAGGAATTTTCAATTTGAAGGATAAAGGGTTAATATCTCAGGATCAAATTATCAGATATACACCAAAAACTATACAGCTCGGCACATCAGTAACCTGAACACAAATATAAAGTAACTTGACAATCCAAGCAATATTTTTCAAGTTATCGAATGCCAAAGGGATTGGAGGAATTTTCAATTTGAAGGATAAAGGGTTAATATCTTAGGATAAAATTATCAGATGTACACCAAAAACTATACAACTCGGCACATCAGTAACCTGAACACAAATATAAAGTAACTTGACAATCCAAGCAATATTTTTCAACTTATCGAATGCCAAAGGGATTGTAGGAATTTTCAATTTGAAGGATAAAGGGTTAATATCTCAGGATCAAATTATCAGATTTACACCAAAAACTATACAGCTCGGCACACCAGTAACCTGAACACAAATATTAATTAACTTGACAATCCAAGCAATATTTTTAAAGTTATCGAATGCCAAAGGGATTGGAGGAATTTTCAATTTGAAGGATTAAGGGTTAATATCTCAGGATCAAAACAACAGATTTACACCAAAAACTATACAGCTCGGAACATCAGTAACCTGAAGATATATATAAAGTAACATGACAATTGGAGTGATATGTTTTGAGTTATCTCATGCCAAAGGGATTGGAAGAATTCTCAATTTGAAGGATAAAAAGTTAATATCTCAGGATTAAATTATCAGATTTACACCAAAAACTATACAGCTCGGCACATCAGTAACCTGAATACAAATATAAAGTAAGTTGACAATCCAAGCAATATTTTTCAAGTTATCGAATGCCAAAGAAATGGATACGGACGCCGGATGGACAGACGGGCGGACGAACGACGGATGGCCACCGTGGATGCCGGCATTATGTGTACCATACATAGTATGGGTACACATAAAAAGCCAAATTTATACAGACTAAATAATTTCACTTCAAAGATAATATGAAGCACATCCTAATAATATGAAGCTTTTACGTTGTGATACTAGAATAAAGCCCAAATATGGGCTTCCTGCATTCTACCAGTTAAACTACCTGCCTTCTCTCCTACTACAGAATTCAGAACAACCCTAAATTTTAATCGGACTGTCCGGACACTTCAGTGCGGATATAAGATACAAGTGGTGCGTCGATGCATGTTTTAGATGTGAGGATTTTTTCGTCTTTTCGGCCCCGAAAATCTCTTTTTCTACGTGGCCAAACCATGTTCAGCCTCGTGGGTTTAGCACCATTGAAATTCTCTTGTTATTACACACAACTAGGGTCATCAATAAAAGTCTCAGATGAAAGGATTTGGGTGTTTGTTCGGCCCAAAAAATAACACACTCCTCGGGGTGTCGACAAATACCTCAGTGCAATTCTTTCGTTATTACGCACTACCAGAGCGCCGACAAATGCCTCAGATGCGAGGATTTTGCGTCTTTTCCGTCCGGAAAATCAGTAATTATCACATGCGATTCAACCATGGTTGGCTTCACGGATTCGATACCATTGAAATAATCTAGTTGTAACACACCACTGGGGTATCGACAAATATTTGATCATTTTTTGATGCAAGAATTGGGCGTCTGTTCGATCCTGAAAATTACACACAACTCGGGGTGTCGATAAATACCCCAAATGCGAGAACTTTGCCTCTTTCAGACCCGAAACTCAGGATTTCCTCCAACAGGGTCGAATTATAGTCGGCTCAGTGGGTAATGCAAGAGGTGAAATTCTTTCGTTATTAGGCACTATCCAGGGGTGGACCCCCCCCCCCCCCCACCACCAATAAACAATGCTTCGCGATGGCCCTGTATACTTGGTTGTCTTCTATGATAGTATACGATGGGCTGTTGCCTCTCATCTCGAGACTGTTCCCCATCATCGCAAGACTACCAGAACGTACCAATATGCACCTATGTAACGAAAACACATCACAACGTGGCACATTGCATGTGCTAGATGTGCCGATATTTGCTTGTGTACGGTATTCAATACAACTGATATTGATAGGAGTTAGTTACAATAGCGGTTGAACTCATTGGTAGTGATGGCCCTCATCAGTCGTCTTCGAATACAGTGATAATACAGGGCAAAAGTTATTGATAATACCGCGATAGTAGTGGTGCTGTCTGGCAGCAATACTAATGGATATAGTAGAAGATAGAAACCAATAGTTTAGTCATGAGATAAATCGCTGCAGTGATAACCTGTAGCAGAGGTCATAGCCTAGAAGCAGAAGCTTTAGGGGCCAGTCCCCAGCAGTCCACACGGGCAAAGAGATCCACATAGATCCACATTAGTCACAAACCACACATTTCTAAAAGTTTACAACTTTTTTCCCAAATGAGACAAAGCTATATGTCCCACAAGCGACGTATTTTCATTGCATGGGTGCATTTCGGTACGTTTAAACAGCCTTGCGAAAAAAGCCTCGAGATGTTGTTGGAAATTTTCAATTACTCTGATGT
Source organism: Pictodentalium vernedei (assembly GCA_031216915.1). NCBI lineage: Eukaryota > Metazoa > Mollusca > Scaphopoda > Dentaliida > Dentaliidae > Pictodentalium > Pictodentalium vernedei. The sequence continues at coordinate 329,578,416 of CM062297.1, read as the reverse complement.
CGGATTCTTTCAGATACACAAAGGTTAAGTAACGCTTTTATCGCTAATGGTATCTTATAAACTAATCCAATGAAAAATAGCCCATCTAAGGAATTCATATTTAATTTTTAGATTTGATTTTTTGATTAAAAAATATATTTAGCACGCATCTATAAGCATGTAGATTGTATACGTGGCGAGGTACAAAAGGACGTCACGAAATGGGGTACAGATCCTCCCACACCCCTCCCCTCGTGGTAGAGTTTCCGCCCTTGCATCAGAACTATAACGGAATACAATTTTTTAGCCGGTCTTTATTAATGAAGTCGCGCTAATTTCAAATCGTTAAGGTGTTCTGCACACTTGCAAAACAGGTTATAAAGAAAAGTCAATAACTTCACACTTGCCATTTGTTGTGAATAAAGCTCAATTGATTGATAAGGAACTTCTTAATCTCAAGGACACTTCCGTATTGATTTATAATGTTTATTGTTCTGGCAAAATCAGTCGACAGAAGTCTGTTCCCGTGCACGTGAGATATAAAATACAACCTGAACAAATCGCATTCTCAACAAGGGAATATGAGGTCAACTAGATAACTGGCGAGACAACCGTTTCTTATTCTATTATCGAATAAGAAATTGGCAAAAAGTAACGGTTGTCACGTCTCTAACTGGCGACGGCAACCCATTTGTTTCAAGTCGCTCGATAGGCCCAAATTTGATTGAGAGTCTAAAATGTTTATTCTCCTACTAATAAAATATCGTTCACATCAGAATTTCATGTTTAGACGTATATTGTAATTTATGTTTTTGTTACTGCTGTTCAATGTCACTTTTCAGAATCTTTGCAGGACCGAAGCTAGTATCTCAAAAGTTGCTGGGTAAGAGTTAAAATTTACCGACAGTGTTACGGGTCGGTACCCGCTGGTGCAAACTTGAAACCTAACTCAATATACTTCTGTATCTGTAGTTGTTTCAGCGCAGGGTCCTTCCGGACATAAAGTGCGCTGGTAGAAAGTGCTCATGTAGATGTTGTTTCCTGGATGGATGGGCTATCCATGTTTTCCGAGCCGAGTTTACTGATGTCTTCTTCCAGAATGTTCCAGTCCCGGATGGTCCTCAGGAAAAAGGAATTTTCAAATTCTGGGGTATCGGCTTTTATCAGTTCGTAGGGTTTGGAATTGTTACACTGATTCGTATCCGTCGTATTGTCGAGCCCTGACTTTTCTTCCTAACTTTCTTTTAGCCTGAACAAACTCGCGTGCATTTATTGCTGGCACCCTCCCCTCCACTATTTTGCGAAACTGTTCTAATCTCTGCTGTTGTCTTCTTGTCTGTAGTGGGAATAATTTGGTTTTTTAACATCTTTGCAATGGAACCCTCCTCTGTAGATCTGTAATCACATGAGGTGAATCGGGCTTCTCTTTCTTGTACCTTTTCAATGGTGTTTATGTCATTTTGTAGGTATGGGTCCCAGACGACAGAAGCATAATCTAATTTCGATTTGACCAGCGTTTCGTAGGCTATCTGTTTGCTCTTCAATAGTGCCCGTTTTAATGCTCGGCGCATAAAGCCTAGGGTATTGTTTGCCTGATTAATCATGTTGTTGATGTGCGATGACCATCTGAGATCGTTTGATAGTGTGACGCCAAGGTAAGGACTGTCGGAAACTGCTTGGAGTACATGGCTGTCTAGTTGGTATAAGTAGATAGTCTTTGGTTTAAATGACGTTATATAGCATTTCTTGGTTTTGAATCGCATCCCAGAGTTAACTGACCAAATCTCCAGGTTTGTGAGGTCATCTTGTAATTTGCTATGGTCTTTGAAGGATCTGATGTTTCGGTAGAGGAGGCAGTCATCGGCAAAAAGTCGGACCTGTGATTTGACGCTTCGATGAAGGCTTTTGATATGGCATTGGTAAAGAATGAGTCCCAGAATTGTGCATTGTGGAACTCCTGAGTCGACAGGTACATCACTGGACGACGAGCCTTCTGCAACTACTCTCACTTTTCTGTTTGTTAGTTAGGCTTTTAGTTTAGAGAGAAGTATTGAGTGAGGGACAGTGTCGAAAGCCTTCGAGAAGTCTAGAATTACACTTTCAGTCTGCAGCGAAGGATTTGAAGAAGTCGTGTGTGGTGGTGAGCAGTTGTGTGACACATGGATGACCGCTGGGAGAACCGTGGTTTAAACTGGTAAATATTTTCTTGTCTTCCATATGGTTTAGGAGATGTGGACAGATGATGTGTTCTAGTAATTTACATGAGACTGAGGTGAGAGAGGAAGGACGGTAATTTTCAGCAAGGTGGACATCCCCTTGCTTGTAGATTGGTGCGATATTGGCATTTAACCAATCGAATGGTAAGTCTCCTGTTTCGATGGATTTATTGAAGATATACTCGAGGCCAGTTGATATTGCATGTGCGCATGTCTTCAGGACAATGTTTAGTATTCCATCTGGTCCAGGGACCTTATTGGCTTTTACGTTTTTCAGCAGGTTGGTAACTCCATCTTCATATATGTCTAAGGCTTCGATGTCTTTGTGTGGTTTCACTCCTGGTGATGGCTGATTTGTGCTGTCCTTTGTGAACACTGATCGAAATTGTTCCACAAGCATTTGTGCTTTATCCATGTTGTTGTCGTGTAGCTTCCCCTCCTTCTTCAATGGTGGCATACCGGTGTTTGACTGTTTCTTGCTTTTCATGTATGACCAGAAGGGTTTCGTGCTCTTTTTGACATTCCATCGATCATGATCTTTTTTAGAGGTTCCCACTCCGCTTGTTTGATGGTCCTTTTGCATAGTTTTTATACTGTTTATAATTGTTCAGCCCTTTTTTCTTTGATGTTCTTGCTTTTCTATAAATTCTTTTCTTTTTTCTCATAGCTCTGATCTTCCTGTTTTCCCACGGAGCATGCTTTTCTTGCCTTTTATTTTTTTCGATAGTCTCTTTGATGCCATTTTTTAGCATTTCCCATAAACTGTTGATGTCAACACTGTCTGGCTGGGTCTTGATATCCTCACTTAATTTAGTGATGGCTGAGGCTATTTCATTCCATTTGGCTCTCCGGAACACATATGTTTTCCTTTGGGTTAGTTTTTGTCGGTATGGCTTGGTGGTACAGTCAGTGATCAGGATGTCGTGGTCTGAGATGCCAGGAATATTCGTTGTACTCTTGATGAGTGAGCTGTTGTTTGTTAGGACTAAGTCCAGTTTGTTTTCTCTCGTAGGTATACGTTGAAGTTCAAGCTGAATTTCACGCACACATCTGAGAGGGCTTGCTGGATTTCATGGTCGCAGGCGCCTTTGTTCACAGTCATGTTTTCTCAGTTGATATCGGGACAATTGGAATCCCCTCCTATGATCACATCGTTGTTTCGTCTCATGAAAAATTTGGGGTTGGATTTCTTTAGCTCTTGGATGTCTTCTAGCGATCTGTTGGGCATGTAGAACACAGCAAGGTGAGGTGATTTCTTCTGTGGCGTATGCATTTTTATCCATTCGATTTCACAGTTCGTCTCTTCTATTGATGGTATCTCCTGGTGTGTAGGCACGGATAGCCAACCACCAACGGCGCTCCGGTCATTTCTGGAGGCATTTAGGTGTGATGGGAAGACTTCTGATGTTTTTATCACCTTCTCAGTGTCCGGTTTTCCAGGTCTCTTCCCTCTTAGCCAGGATTCTGTGCCAGTACTATGTCTGGTTTTGTGTACTCTACAACGGCGGCAAATTCTGTTCGGTTGCTTGCGATGCTTTGGCAGTTCACGGTCATAATTCTCAGGTTGTTTTTTGTCCGAGTGCCATACTTATATTGTTTGATGTCGACTGTATCCTGAGCTCGTTCGTTCTAGTGTGATCACATCGAAACTGTTGGTTGTGAGGAATTTTCGGGCTGCTTGTCTGTAGAGTGTTGACGGCTGGAGAGTCTAGGCTGAGAACCGTGGAATTAGCGAAGCTGAGAGGACAACAGCCGTTTGAGCAATATAGTTCAAAGCTTTTGAAGGTGAAACTATCAACGTTTATACGGTCACATTTGCATCTGATCCAAGTGATGTTGTTCTTTTCTAGGTACTTGAGGTACGCTGAGCACATTGAGATGCAGGTTATATGATGCCATACCACACAGGCTATTCCTCTTTAACTCCAGGTCACTGGATCTTGGCTAAGTGCTCAAGGGTATATTGTTATGTTGTGTCTCGGTCGTGGATTTAAAATCCACATCACCAGATAGGATGATGAGTGCCACTAAACCGAGGATGATTCGGTGTGTTGTTTGTTTTCTGAGGTTTAATTTCAGGTTTAGCCTCCTGGAACAGTCGGCTTGTAGTTCAAGCCGTTTTCCAGTACTTCTTTGATAGCGATACGACGTAGGGCTTAAATGATCAGTCTGTGTGAAGAGTTTTCTTCCGTTCCATCTGTGTACAGCATATTGGTGTAGGAATACTAGCAATATCAGGCCGAATTTGATGCCTGTTCTTTCATCACGATATTTCATCTTCAATGTTGAATTGTTGAAATTAAACTGTCACTACATTGTCAAAAAAAAAACAGTGATCAAATTGTAATGCATTTTTTCGAGAATTCGTGCAAATGGCGGCTTCCATCTGGCTTGAAGTTAGAAATTGATTGTTTTTCCTTTATCGCCGGGAAATTGCAGGAATAACTTGTTTCACAATTCCTGTTCAAACAAGAACACGAACAGTTTCTTCAATGATTTTCAAATCGTTATTTTGTGGCTCATTTCGATGAGTTAAAAAACATTTTTTCTTCTCCGAATTTAAAACACGTCCACTCGGTTCGGACATGCGCACTTCCATTCTTTAACTGGTGGAGTGCTAACTTTTTTTGGTTGCCAAAATTTGTTCAGATGTCTTTGCCTTTATAATTTTTGAGAAAGTGCCTGTATAAGCATTCTCCCATAAATTGTAACAAGGCAAATCCATAGAGATGAAACAAATTCACTTCACATGTAATGTGAATCACATCCACAAAAATATGAAACCTTTCAGTTATTGTACATGAACTTAAGAATGGAGCCCAAATACGGGCTTCCAGCACTCAACAGATCGGAAACGTTCGTTTTGTATTGTTATTTTAAAGAATTACTTTCGTTCAACATAGGTAATTCTTTAAAATAATAATAATATACTCGCCCAAAAAAGAAAGTGTGCATTGCAGAAATTGATCAAACTCCAAAAAAAAATAATTTCGTAGGTGTAAAGAGTGTTAACCTGTTCATGAATAAGTTATATTGAACACAAAAACAGCTTTCTCCGTGAAAATTGCATTAACGTTAAATGAAGTGCTGCACGTTTGTGAAAAGCCATGTTTTGCACGTGGAGAGAATGAAAATTCATGCAGCAGTGTGAATCCTTGGGTATTTAAACACTAAAGTAAGGCCTTCCTATCGTTCACATTCAAACTTGCGCTGCTGTTAAAACGACTCCACATCAGCATGCCAAGATTGACAATGAATCAACGTCTCCTTGCCCTGGGTATGATTAAAGCTGGCAGAACACACAGAGAGGTTGCCCAGCATTTGAACTGCCACCGTAACACTGTAGACAGGCTGTATAACATGATGACGTTCGAGACCGACCCCGCTCCGGGAGACCCCGAGTTACCACCCCTGCACAAGATCGGTATATCCGTGTCGTCCATCTCCGGAACCGGCAACAAACGGCAACGACGACAGCCAGGAACATCCCTAACCTGAGACGGATACATCCTCAAACAGTAATCAACCGGCTGAGAGAATACGGCTTACGTCATCGAAGACCTGCAATTCGTCCGATTTTGACGTTACGTCATCGTCGTGCTCGACTGCAGTGGTGTAGACAACATCTCAGGCATCCCTTACACTGGTGGCGACGTGTTTTATTCACAGATGAATGTCGTTTCCATCTTTCATCATCAGATGGCCGCCAGAGAGTGTACAGACGTCGAAACGAACGCTACGCAGATCCATGTGTCGTGGAGCGAAACCGTTGCGGGGGAGGGTCTCTCATGGTGTGGGGTGGTATCACTGCCCGTAACAGAACTGAGCTGGTCATTATTGATGGCAATCTCAATGCAGCCAGATATCGTGATGAAGTGCTTACGCCTGTTGTTGTCCCATTTCTGCAACGTCACGGCCCCGGCGTCATTCTACAGCAGGACAACGCCCGACCCCACGCAGCTCGTGTTGTTCAACAGTATCTGCAGCAGCAACAAGTGGTTTTTCTTCCCTGGCCCGCAAATTCGCCCGATATCTCACCCATTGAGCACGTATGGGACGAAATGAAACGTCAGCTACGCCGGCTTCCCCATGCACCGTCAACGCTTGTGGAACTCCAAAGACAGCTTATCAGAATATGGAACAACATCCCACAACACTTCCATGCTAACTTGTTCGCTTCCATGAAGCGTAGATGCACAGCAGTAGTCGATGCAGACGCAGGTCATACCAGATATTGAGTGTGTGACTTTTGTGTTTGACCCTTAGTGTCTTTGACTCTCCATGGCACCCAGAGTATTCGTCGTAGCGTAATGAAATTTCTCGTGTTGATCGCACATTGATTCATCTGTGATTGAATAAAATTTCCATGAATGAAAATGATATATATCTTTTTTAGTGTTATTTTTTAGCATGCACACTTTCTTTTTTGGGAGAGTATACATGAAACTCCGACACTGGGTGACCCGGGCTGTCGAAAGTGTCGTTAAACCCCAATAAAGAAATAAAGAAATAAAAACACGAAATTATTTCGTGTTCAGGGTCTCTTCGATTGTCATATACTTATAACGGATGCTTTCATACAAAGTGCATTTGAAGCAGAAGGATAATTTTGCACAATGAAAATTGTCGTTTCTCAATTTGCTTTACTTTTTTCAAATTAGCTACTTTCAGGGAATGTTGGAGTTCGAGCTTCCAACATGTTGTTTTTCCGAAGGACAACAAAAGTTGCCAGCAGACAGCGTCACCAGGGCCGAGAAGAGGGTAGTAACCCCGATGCCCGGAACGTTGGGGGCCCGGGCTTGGTCCAGAATTCTAGGGCCAGGCCTCCCCCAAAGTTCTAACTCCTCTGTCACGCCTAAGCCCCCCCCCCCCCCCCCCCCCCCCCCCCGAGCGAGAACCAGCAAGATATAAGGTTACGTCGTATTTGAATACTAGTTGCCACTCATGTAAAGAAGGAATGGGAGTGCCCCTGGAGACGTTCAATCTGTTAATAGACTTATCTATATACATATGCACTAGACTCGATGTTACGGGGGTTTCCTAAACATTCGTACTATAGCAGTCCAGCAAAAGCTATAACTCCAGGTCACTAGATACTCACTGATGTACTTGCAAATTTGAAACATGCTGCTAAAAACTTCATTTTGACGGCCAAAATATAACGCGATTTTTCACCTCAAAAGCCACCCAAAGTCTCACATTTAGTAACTGATTTCAATATTTTCTTGTGTGTGTGTGAGACCCCCCCCCCCCCCCCCCCCCCTCCTCCCTTACCATCGCTCGTGCCTTCGGCGCTCGCGGCAGATACCTCCCGCATCTGCATCAGTATCCAGACACTTTCGAAAGGGGGCCCTCACAAAATTACCCCTTGGGCCCGAACTTTCGGTCCCCGGCCCTGGGTTAGAATAGCTTTAAAAAAAAAATAAGACAAATTTGCCCTAATAGCTCTATTTTGGAGTTTTGAAATAACGTCACGGTGGTATATCATCTGAAATTTCATTAGCTGACGACCATGCCGTCTAGACTGTAGAGGTAATAATTTTTAAGGGGCGGCAAGGACTTGGGGGTGGCAAGCCTACCCAGCCACCACTCCATGGCTACGCCACTAAGTGATAGCATTTAATTCCATCCATGTTCTAATTTCCTTATCGATCGATCGTTAGTCAAAACGGATGACAAACGAAGATAATACAAATACGTTTTAGACTTCTCATTCTCTTCACTTTTTTCAAAAATATTTATCTAAGGTGTGACTTACCGTAAATATATGGTCCATCGGGAAATTTCCCGGTAGGCCCCCTATTGAGTGGCCCTTGGGGCTCCAAAATTGATGCAGCCCAACAGAGGCAATGGCAGTCCACAGAGAACATTTCGATATAAGAGCAGTCTCTGCCACAGATGGCTCAGATACAAGGAAACAGCGTTCTTTTACTTTGAAAAATCAAAATTTTCTCCCATTAGGCCGAACAATAGTCGGCCCTGTGGGCCCGCGGAACCCCCCCCCCCCTCCCCCGTTGATGCCATTCTTGTCGAATGAGCGATGAAGATGATACAAAAATGCAGTCGAAATGTCCTCTGTGTGAACTTCCATTGATCACTCAAATGCAAGGAAGCAGCGTTCATTCAGTTCGAAAAATCAAGATTTTCTGCGGGACCGGGGTCCGCCTTGGTTCATTCCCCGGTAACTTTTCTTGGCCTAGTTCCTCCCTAATATTAAAACCGGTATCGGCGCGTTAGTTCATTTTTTTGCATCATTCAACATGAGGAGCCATTTCCACTATGTTACTCTGGCCTTTAAATTCTCCCCAACTAACGACGGCAAACGCTGTGCCCAAATAAGATAATTGCGCCCAAATTATGTAGAGTTTGAAACTTTTTCCAAAGTTTTGCAGTGTTTCGGCAATATTTAGTTTGGTCAGGTTTCTCTGATTCGTGCAGTATGGCTTAGAGCTTACCTTCGAATCGAACAATGCAACAGATAAATATTTTTTTAAAACTAAAAACCCACAGAGTTCGCCACAGAAAGGCAATCGGCATCGACAGTGTCGTATACGACACTGTCGACGGCGATTGCTTTTCTGTGGCGAAATCCCTATGATGCACTTAAAGCTTAAGATCTATTATATTCATGTTTGTGGCATTTCTCAGTAAACGCCATGCGTAATTTACATTCAGATAGACCTTTGGCTCAACACTGGGAAACTAAGAAAGCTTCTCGAATTAGTCGAGTAAACTTACGCCAAAGGGTGGTGGGGGAAACCCGTGATAATGGTGAAGACCTATAACAGGGGGTTGTAAACTAGCATTGTAAGACGGGGGAAGTGGGGGGGGGGGGGGGGGGGGGGGGGGCTAAAACCTAAAACAGATGCCAAGAAGAAAATACCGGTGCTTTTTCTCCAACCATGCAGGTCACACCCATACTTGCCGTTGTGCCCAAATTAGACTGATCTAAAGGTCTGATGTTACTTGGATATAGCCTTAATTATGCAGCACATTAAATCATTACACTGGTTGTCGAATAAAAGATCCTTACAAGTATTACAGACTTACTACACAGCCGGCAGGCGTCTTTATAGGAAAAATCGATTTGTTAATGAACTATTAACAGGTTAATGACTATTTCAAACGCAGTCTGTATTCAAAGTAATTACAGGCTTGGACAATTCTAACCTTTGTGGAACCCCACCAGCGGCCACACTGGATTCCTTGTTTGCATACAGTCAAAGTGAGAACAAATCCAGAGACGCTGGGCGATTTTATTATATTGAAGTGGGAGAGGACGGTTTTCGAATTCGGAGATATCATATAGAAACTAATGACGCAACGCCTATAAACTCCGAATGCTTGAAGGGAATTTGAGATGGGCACATCAAGCCCCCGCCTTTGTAGCTTTTGAAAGATGGATGTCTTAAATGCATAGTCTTCGTTACTCTAAGGGGCTTCAAACTGTAGGATTAACTAGATGTAGCCTGTCATAACTTGGGACCGCGACACACTCCCTGGTAGTTGGCATCAATAATACCAAGTATCACTTATATCTTTTAAGTCTATAAATAGTTCTGAGGCAGACACAACTTTGTGTATTTGGATATGGGTATGGGAAGTTAAAATAAATTTGTGACCTTGATCTTGGAGACATACATTCCAACTTTGTTTGCGACACACTCTCTGATAGTGGGTAACAGTAATACCATACCAAGTATCATTAATATCCTTGGGAGGATTCAAAAGTTCTGAGCCAGACACGACACATATTTTGATGTGGGGTATGTAAAGTTGAACTAAGTCTGTGACCTTGACCTTACAGATATTCCAACCTTATTTGCAACAATAATACCAAGTGTAATTTATATCCTTCTAGGATATCCAAAGTTCCGAGCTAAACATGGCAGTGTATTTATGGATATGGGTAAGTGAAGTTTAACCAAGTTGTGACCTAAACCTTGAGGACAGACATTCCATCTTTATTCGCGACACACTCTCTGAAAGTGGGCAACATTAATACCAAGAGTAGGCGTAAGTGGGGGCTCCCAACTAACTTTTTTCTTGTACATGTACACGTACACGTACATGTACCCATAGAGTTCAGTGTTAAAATGTACAAGAAATATACAAAAACACGTTTTGTACATCTGAGTTGGAATCTGCACTAATTGGCCATCGTGAGTTGGATGTTTCAATCAACCGTTGGCGAACGAGTGCGGATTCCAACTCAGTCCACGTGGGAGACATCGACTCTAAAATTGTCCCAACGTTCGCCATCTTGAGTTAGACGTTTCAATCAGTCGTTGGCAAATGCGGTGCAGTTTTCAACTCAGCATTAAAATGTCAGAAAAAATTAGAATCAACGAAATTTTTCCCAACGTTCATCGTCGCGTTCTAGAGCATGGTGGGTGCGATCCAGTCGCTGACGGACGATTGCGGATTCCAACTCAGAAGAAATCGGAGTTTGGAAATCCTCGATCGTTCGCCGTCGTGAGTTAGACGGTTCGATCGATCGTTGGCGAACGCAGCGGTTTTTCCAGGATAGAAATGCGAAATATTAAGAAAAACAAAATAGAATCAACGAAAATTTTCTCTGTACGTTTGTCATTGTGGTCTAGATGGCGCGATCGATCGTGGACGAAAACGGCGAAGATTTCTAGTGGAGGGAACAGATGAAAAATAAATCGTTAGGAGTTTTGAGATAAACTGTAACAAATCAGTTTTGTCGAGTTTCTTTCATTTCCACTTAGTCGTTTAAAGATGCGGATGTAAAATGAACGGTTTTTCATTCAATAAGTCAATGGTGAAAATAGTGAGGAGTTTAAGATAATTGTAAACAAATCAGTTTTGTCAAGTTTCTTTCATTTCCACTTAAATCGTTTAACGATGCAGGTGTAAAATGAGTTTCATTCAATAGGTGAAAATGGGCGAAATGTGTGTGAATTAATTATGATAAATGGAATGTTTTCAAAAACGTTTTGTCAGTGTTTCTCGAAGCGAAGCAAGAGAAACATTTTTTTTTTTTTTGCGAAAGTATGCTCTTTGTGTAAAATCTATCTGTTTTCTCTTTGTAAGTGTTATTTTTTCTTTGAATAAACTATTTACTATTAAAGGTTGAAAATACGTTTAATCAAAAAACTGTGTGTCAATAACTCAAACACGATTCTGTTTTTGACGATATTAAGTTTGTTTAACTGAAAAACTGTTCTAAGGATGAAAAGCCGAACAGTTCAAAGATTAACTCCAAGTTGTTCTCACCATGGAGAAAATAACCGCTGATGTGATTTAACACGTTTGAAGTGATGCATTATCGATGTTTTTATTTTGAGATTTACTCCAAGTTGTTCTCACCGTGGAGAAAATAACCACCAATGTGATTTAACGCGTTTGAAGCGCTGCATTATTGATGTTTATTTGAGATTAACTTTTGAGTTTCTCATTGTGGGAAAATAACCGCTGATGTGATCTAACACGTTTGAAGCGATGCATTATCGATGTTTTTTATTTTGAGATTAACTCCAAGTTGTTCTCAGTGTGGGGAAAATAACTGCCGATGTGATTTAACGCATTTTGAAGCGATGCATTATCGACGTTTCATTTGTAATGTTTTTCTTTTCTTTCCAACTGGTTTTAGTTACATATATTAAAGACATAAAATTTTATTTATTTAAAAACATAAAAATAATCACATTAATTTTGAGAATAATAAATAATCGACGTTACCACACTCTAAAAAGAAATATTAATAATCGAGAGAAAAAATGTTTTTACACATCAAAGATTCCAACCGAAGGGACAAACTCCTCAACGAATATGAACAAGTCAAGAAAAGCATTCGATCCGCCGACAGAAGCAGACAATTGGGAGAGATGGAATTAAGACGAGAGACCACCAAACTATTCAAACCCGTGACGGAGGTTCAGGAACGAAGCAAGAAGGAGATCGTTGAGGAACTGAAACCCATAAAAGAGAGTTCTTTGAGAACGGTTCGTTGCCTGGTAGTTTTACAACACAGTTTTCCGTTCAAAGATCTCCGTCGGATTACGTTCCCATGAGAATCAAAACCGATGTGAGCGAGAGCGATGATACAGCTTCAACTATTACCACTAGTAGTGTCGCGTCGTCTGACGATGGTGGTAAGAGAGATCTGTTGTATGGACTTTACAGGGATTCGAGCGGTAGGACTTTCGTGGGCGACACTGAAGTGCGAGAGGATGATGAGGATTTAATCGTCGGTTCAAATAGGTATGAATTAACTCCTGGACTGCGCAAATTACTCCTTTTCGACAAACATGGGATTACATGGATCAGGATTTCGACAATTACGGTGACATTCTGGTTCATACCCACGCCATGAAGAGGAATAATGACGCCAGAGAGACGAGACCCAAGGCTAACAGAGGTTACAAGTGGACGAAGGTGGTGAAACCCATATGGGATATGAATAAGAAATTCATCGAATCGGTGATGGGAAAGGGAGTGACAACCACTTTTCTTCCGTGCAATTCTGATGCTCTGTTCGAGAGATTGAAATTGTTGATGGCTAGTCGGCGCGCTGGTAATACTGGGGTGGATAATCAGATAGTGAGTATATGCGACGAATTGTTGAGGCAGAAGGTCTTGGATAGACAAGATTATAAAAGGTTGATGAACGAATTGAAGGATTGATATATAGTAAGTAGAGAGAAAAAACAAAATAGATAAAAGTAAATCTACACTAAAAAAAAAAAACGATTTACGGGCGAAAAAACAAAATATATATAAAATAAAATATGTTGGTGATAAAGAACAGGGGATATGTTAAAACTTACGTCCAAGGCGGTTCTGGTATCATTGATTCTATAATGCGAGTGTTCATGAGTGATGCAGGTAGAAAACTCGCATCGACCGCGCTTGAGGTCGGTAAGAAGATGGATGCTGGTAAGAAAGCCATTTCCGAAGCTAGTGGTAGGATCACTTCGGTGGCTGGCAAGGGGTGGCAGACGCGTTGATCGATAAATTGATCAGTCCACTGGCAAAGCGAGCTACGTTAGTGCGAATGCCAAAAAGTTGGAAAGATTTTAAGGATGGTGTGGTACCCATACAAGATCTAGCCAAAATGACGAGTGGATCTGGATTGAAGAGAACCCGCAACAGTGTAATATAAATAAATAATAATAAATATTTATAAACCGAGTTTGAAAAACATAAAAAAAAATTGAATTTGAAAATCTAAAAAAAAAAGAAAAAAAAAAAATGAACATCAAAGATATGTCTTGGAACGACGCCGTGACCAAGAGGTCGAATAACGAGTTCTTTCCCAAGAGCATAAGGAGCTTGATAGTGGGAAAATCGAATTGTGGAAAGACCAATCTGTTGATGAATCTGTTGTCACAACCCGGCTGGTTGGATTATGACAGATTATTCGTGTTCGGCAAGAGCCTGTTTCAACCCGAATACAGATTGCTTCGAGAGTGCATGGATCGTAGATTGCCCAAGGACGTCATAGCCAGAATCTTCGACAGTAGGGAGGAATTCGACAAAAGCGGAGCTTCTCTTTCAACCATTTTGGACGGTGGAATTGATGAAGAGAAATGCGTCTTCGAACATCGAGTGTCGATTTTACGAGAATGCGAGCGACATTCCGGATCCTAGGGAATTGAAATCGGAAAATAAGAATCTCATGATTTTCGACGATCTGCTTTTGGAGAGACAGAACCAATGTGAATCGTATTACATTAGGGGTCGTCACAGCAATGTGGACTGTTTCTACCTGTCTCCGAATTATTTTCGACTGCCCAGACAGACGATAAGGGAGAACGCTAATTTCCTGTGTCTCTTTCGTCAGGATCTCAAGAATCTCAATCATATCTATAGAGATCATGTCGCAAACGACATGAGCAGAGAAGAATTCAGGAGATTATGCAAGAGGTTTTGGGATGGAGGACTTCACGATTTTGTTGTGATCGATTTGACTAGTGAATTTAATCGTGGAAAATATCGGAGCGGATTTGACACGTTTTATGTTTCTGATGATAATAAAATAGAGAGCGAAAACAAAAATTAAAAATAATAATAAATCATCAATAATTTAGTTTTAAAAAATAATAAAAAATAAAAAAAATAATGTTCGAACAAGGAGAATTGTTAGAACGTATAGTCGAGAATACGGCTCCAAAACAGTCCATTCAAATCATGGTGAGTGGTGATTCGACTCGATTCACAATGAAATTCGAACCTTCCATCGAATTGAATAGAGAGAAAAGATACGTGATGGCGTTGGTGAATCTGGAGACTTGTTATTCCTTTCCCAACGTCACCGAAAAGAATAACTCGTTCAAGTATTCCGAATGGAGTGGATTGGTTGGAGATTCGAATTCCCAAAGGAAGTTACGACATAGACGATTTGAACAATTACATTCAGACGCGAATGAAGATGGATGGAAAGGGAAGCAACAACATCAGACTCGCTCCCAACCCTAATACCCTACAGACGATGTTGGATTTGGAAGATAATTTTCGAGTGGATTTCAACATGGACGATTCGATCGACAAAATGTTGGGATTCGATTAAAAGATGTATCGAGGCCACGCGGCATCCGAAAATACGGTCGACATTCTCGCCGTCAATAGTATTCTGGTGAAGGTGGACGTGATTGCTGGAAGCTACGTGAATGGTAGCACACAACTGATGATCTATTCCTTCTTTCCAAATGTGTCATTGGGTTATAAGATCATGGAACGACCTCGAAATTTAGTTTATCTACCCGTGATTTTAGACACGTTGTACAGTCTCAAAACTATGTTGACGGATCAAAATGGTGAGCTGTTAGATCTTCGTGGAGAGAGGGTGATGATAAGATTTCACATAAGAGAAATATAAAGCAAAAAAAAATAAAAAATAAAAAAAATATTGTGTATATATATATAAATAAGAAAATAAAAGAAATGCAATATTAATTTACAAAAATTATTCAATATATAATTATCATTAAAAAAAAAACCAATTGAACAAAATATATTTAAAAAAAAAAGAAAAAGAAATATGACTCTATACGTGGTTAGAAACGTGAACATATCCAAAGGACAGAGGGACAAATTTTGGAGAGCGTTAACTCAAGGCGAGACGGTGAGATTCAAATTCACTCACGAAGATCTGGCGAGTGGCGGTCGCAATCCGATCGCCTGGACCAGAACTCAAATCAAAAGGATGGAGAAAGCGATTCGTGATGGAAGAGGGTTGACAGTGAGATTGAGTCCCGCTCAATTGAGATACAATATGAGAATGAAAGGCGGTTTCCTACCGCTATTGGCAGGACTCGCTGGAAAAGCATTCCCCTTTCTTGCGAACACCATGTTTCCGGGAGTTCTCTCGGGAATCGCGAGTTTGGGAGCTCAGAAATTAATGGGTGGCGGACTGTTTTTGAAGAAGGGAGGAGTCGTGTGTAGCATCGACACAGACGGTGGTAAAGGATTGTATCTAAAACCCATGAGAGGTGGCAACTTTTTCAGTGGAAACGGTCTCTATCTGAAGAGAGGACAGAAAGTGGAGCGACTTGGTAAGGGTTTGCTGTTTGGTCCGAATTTGCCGTTTAGGAATATACCACTTTTGAGTATGTTATTATAAAGTAAAAAAAAATTATATAATCATATAAAGTATAAAATATAAATTATAGAAAGTATAAAAAAAAATAATATAAAAAAATGGATAAAAAGGATTACAAGGCTTTTTTGAATGATAATGATGGATATTTCAGGAAAGAACTGGAAAAAGAAGTGGAAAAAAAATAGGGGAAGAAGAGTGAGTTGTTTTCCACCACCACCACCATCACCTTTTGAAGAGAATAATGATGTGAGTGTTGCCAAGAGATGCACCACATTAGTTCATAAATATGATAAAGGGAATGAAATGTGTTATTATAAAAAACGTAATATATCAAAAAAAAGAAAAGAAGAATCAATAATGAAAGTGAGAAAAAGGGAAATATATATGAGCGATAGTGAAGAAGAAGGAAACAAAAAAAATAATAAAAAGTAATGAGATCTAGAGAGATTGAACATGTTTCTAAATCACATTACTTTTTATTTTTTTTTCACTAATCGCTCTCTCTATTGTCTTTTTATATTTCCAAGTCCATTATTAGCATGTTAATGGTCGTGTCTTCTCCTTTTTCGCATATGTGTTGAATGTTTATCTTTACTTTTGCGAGTTTTTTTACTTCGGTCAACGCGCTCTCACCACCCGATTTGTCTACGAGTTCGAGAGAGATTTTTGGATATATGTAACTTCCATAGGGTAACGACAAATCGCTCTTATCGAATTCTTTGTCTTCGGCGTCGACGATATTCTGTAGATCGCTTTCGTACTTGTAAAACAAATCGAGCGTGGCTTCGTCCAATTTCAAAGGCATGCTATATTTGTCGTATTTGTGCTGTAAGCTCTTCATCTCGACCCCATTCAATTCGATAGCATCGTGTTGTTGTAATCTATAAATTTTACAAACATTTCGACTCGTTTCAATTTCAATTCGCATCTTTTAGGTGTTGTACTCATGGTTGATTTTTTTTTTGTTTTATGAATTATTGCAAATAATGATATATTTTGAATTTTGTGTTCTTTTTGTTAAATAATAATTTTTGTAAAAAGTTTTTCTCTCTATATATATATACAGAAAGTATTTTAAATTTAATTTTTCTTTAATGTGAAATTTTTTTTTTTGAAAAAGTTTTTCTCGCTATATATATATATATATATACAAAAGTTTAAATTTTTAATTTCCTTTATTTTTGTCATATTAATTCAATTTTTTCCACGTTAAGGAAATAAAAATCAATCAATCTCCAAAATTTTTTTTTTTTTGAGGGGAATTAAAAACAAATATATAAGAGACTATTTTAATAAATTTTTACAAAAAATATTATTTAACAAAAAAAAAATTCAAAATATATATAAACAAATAAAAAAAAAAAATGGAAAATTTAGATAGTATACCGTACCCCGGTTAAACAAGATTTGTAAAGAATTAAAAATTCCGAATTTCAGAAATCATAGAACCAAATCAAAAAAAAATAAAGCTATACAGGAGTATCATTCGCGAGGCGATGGAAAGGAAATCGAAAGATTGAAAGTGAACAAACTTAAACAAACTCAAATTGCAAAAAATAAGCAGATGGCAGTAACACCTGACGATAGAAAACGAAATGCGGTAGCAGTGGAGAATGATTTAAAACTTAGAGAGATCATACGCGAGGAGTTACATAGTTTGTTCAATGAAAAGGGAAATGTTCCGGTTGCGAAAAATGAGAAGAAAAAGGTGGCAAAGGGAAGTGAAATGCTGACGTCAAAAAAAAAATGTTCCGGTTTAAAAAAATAAGAAGACGACCAAACGAGAAGCCATCGAAGAACTGCAAGTTAAAAAAAAAAAAAAAAATAAAAAAAACGAAAATGAGTGATGCGGTTCAGAATCGAAACGAATGACATATATTGAACGAAATTCAACGAGCAATCAACGAAGGGAAAGGACAAGAATATGTAGGATGAATTGTCACGAAAGCATTCCAATCGAATCCCATAGAATGTGAGAGTGCGATCAAAGGCGTTTTTAAAACTTTTGATGTGGTTCCCCCGTTCAAGAAAATCCGTCCGAAATTGTTCATGGAACGGGTGAAGAAAAAAGTATTGGATTTGTTTCACGAACACATGGATGTGGAACTAAAAATAGTGATGATACTCCATTGTGTGATAAATAAAATTGACATGAACTCCGGCAAAAGCATCGTGAGAGATGCATATTTCAGATCATCATCCAGCCCGTATTTCGAACTTCCGATTTATTGGACGTTTTCAAAACAATGAAAGACAAGATGTTGATGTCTCTCGCGAATTATCAACATAGAGGTAGTAATTGGACGTTCAAAGTGGTGTTGAATCTCGAAATTCACGTGACCAAAAACGATCACAATACATAGCGGATTAACTTCCGGACAAATACCAAGAGGCTTCAGGTCAAATATATCAATACCGAAGCAAATACAAATTTTAATGTACCATACTAAAATGAGCTCTTATCTCGAGCTCGAAGCTCCCAAAGCTCATAAAGTACAAAATGTATAGCCCAGTGCCTTTCAGTTCGGGGATAATATCCCCTTGATTGGTGACAGTTACTTACCTAGATATGGGCCTCATGAGAATGTGCATACCTCCAACAATGCAGCGAGCACATATTGATAAGCCCTTTAGAACGGTCACATTTCATGCTTAAACTGATACGATTCTATATGAACATTGTACCGATAATAGGGCAGCATCAATTTATTGAAAACAATAATAGCCCTGGCATCATGTTATTCTCTAAACAATCAGTAAAGCGATGCATTCGCCGATTTGGCATGCGTGCATAGATGGGCCTTAGAGCGAGTGCTAGGGGTGGATGGAGGAAACGGGTAGCTAAGCCATTCACCCTTGGTTTTCCACCAGTGCCATCGACTATTATGTATGCCTGATATGATGCGATGTCGGAAACAATATGTTACACGCTGTTATTATATGGGCTGAGTTCACATAGCATGCGCCCATGCAGTGGTTACTCGAAATTCACAAACCACACATTGTATCAGTCGCATATGATGGGCATACATAGCGGATTAACTTCCGGGCCATTTCCTATAGGCTTCAGGTCAAACACATTCAATACCGAAGCAAATACAACTTTTAATGTACCACACTAAAATGAGCTCTTATCTCGAGCTCGAACCTCCAAAAGCTCATAAAGTACAAAATATATAGCTCATTGACTTTCAGTTCGGGGATAATAACCCCTTGATTAGTGATGGTTACTTACCGGGACAATAATATGGGCCTCATAATTAGAATGTGCATATCTCCAACAATGCAGTGAGCACATACTGATAGGCCTTTTCGAACGGTCACATTTCATGATGTAAACCTATACGACTTTACTTGCAAAACATTGTACCGACCTAATAATAGGGCAGCATCCCCTTATTGAAAGCAATAATAGCCCTGGCGTCATGTTATTCACAACAATCAGTAAAGTACATGCATTCAACAATTTATTACGCATGCCTGATATGATGTGATGTCGCAAACAAAACATGTTACATGCCATTATTATATGGGCGGAGTTCACATAGTGAAGTATCGTTGTCTGGAATGAGTACGAGAACTGGTCCTTTGCAAAAAACACACTCAACGGTCACAGAATAACTTGTACGTAATGCAAAGACTCCACGGTTGCTTCCGGCAGCTCTTTGATGCCTGCCCTCCCCCCACTTCACAGCGTCTTCCTACATGGAATTACCGTATATCGTAGCTAAAAAATCAACGTGAGAAATAAAGATGATCTGTGTTTTAAATGGGCAGTCACCTCCGCTTTATGCCCCGTCAAAATGAACTCTGAGAGAGTTTCTCGTTATGAGGAGACTTGTAAAAATATCGATTGGACCGTAGTGACTTTTCCAACGCCGTTAAAAGACATTGGACGTTTCGAAGCCCAAAATCCCACTGTAGCGGTGAACGTCTTGGGATACGACAAAGAAAAACGAATGATCTGTCCTCTCAGACAGACTTCGTATCTCGGAAGAGAAAAGATGATTATTTTGTTATTAATTTCGAATGGTGACAATCGTCATTATTGTTGGGTTAAAAATCCGAGCCGATTACTGACGAGACAAAATAATAAACATAAAGAAAAGATATGTTTATGTTGTAACTGCATGAACACATTTCACAGCGAAAAATCGTTAGCGAAACATCAGGAATATTGCAACGAAAATCAAGGCGTCGCCATCGAAATGCCCAAACCCAACACCATCGTGAACTTTCGCAATCACAATAGAAGGTTAAAAGTGCCATTTGTCGAGTACGCCAATTTTGAATGCTTCACCGTGAAAATGCCAACCTGATGCTCTTCGAAGTTACGCTGAAAGATATCAAAAACACTTGCCATCGGGCTGTAGCATTTACGTGAAATGCGCTTTTGACTCGCAACACAACATTGTTCCCTTCACCTACACAAAACGGTGTGAAGACGATGACGTGGCTCAAAGATTCGTGGAAGAGTTAGAATCGAAAATTCAAATTTTATACGACAAATTCAAAACTCCGGCGAAAATGATCATCACATGAGAGCAACAGGACAAAAATAACAGAGCCATCGAATGTCACATATGCAGACAATCGTTCGACGAGAATTCGCAGGAAAATAAGAAGGTCAGAGACCACGATCATTGCACAGGTCTGTATCGTGGTCTGGCCCACAGCAAGTGTAATTTAAGGTATCGAGACGCCACTTTCTATCTGGTGATATTTCACAATCTCTCGGGTTACGACAGTCATCTGTTCATGAAAAATCTCGTCACCTCCCACGAAGAATTAAACTGCATCGTGAACAGCGAAGAAAGATACATTTCCTTCACAAAATGGAAGTTCGCGGAGAAGAAGAAAAGAGTAATCGACGAAGAGACTTCGGAAGAAGAAACGAAATCCATTCGTAGAGGCATACGTTTCATTGACAGTTTTAAATTCATGTCGACCTGTCTGGAAAAATTAGTCGATAACATGAGCAAGGATAAATTTAAAATCACGAGCAAACACTTCGGAGAACGAGTAGACGTCATGTTGAGGAAAGGAGTCTATCCTTACGATTATATGAACGATCTAAAGAGATTCGATGACACCGTGCTACCTTCGAAAGAAGATTTTTATTCAAAATTATACGAATCCAACATTTTCGTCAAGCATTACGAACACGCCAAAAACGTGTGGAAATCGTTCGATATGAAAACCATGAGAGATTATCACAATCTCTATCTGAAGAACGACGTTCTACTCCTGGCAGATGTGTTCAAAAGGTTTTGAGACGTCTGTCATCGAAATTACGATATGGATCTGGCTTGGTATTTCACCGCACCCGGCCTGGCGTGGGACACTCTGTTGAAGACCACTGAAGTCCAATTGGAATTATTATCCGACGTGGACATCTTGCTCATGTTCGAAAAGGCCAGGAGAGGTGGCGTCTCGATGATCTCCCACAGGTATTCTGAAAGCCAACGATCCCTACATGAAAGAAGGTTTCGATTTGGAACGATCGAATAAATACATACAGTATTGGGGCGCTAATAATTGGTACGGTTGGGCCATGAGTCAACCTTTACCAATTGGAAATTTGAAATGGGTGACGGAACCGGAAGACATGCAAAAATGGAAAGATTATCCTTGCATTTCAGAAGTCGATTTGAACTATCCGGAAGAGTTACACGACCTGCACAACGATTATCTGCTGGCTCCCGAACGAATGGAACCGGTCGAAGGAGACAATGAAAAACTCATTCCCAATTTATTTAACAAATGTAAGTATGTCGTCTACAGCAAGAATTTGAAACAATACGTCAATCACGGGATGAAATTACTTGACATACATCATGTCATTCGATTCGACGAAGAGCCTTGGATGAAAAAATACATCAATCTCAACACGAATCTCAGAATTCGAGCCGAGAACAATTTTGAAAAAGATTTCTTCAAACTCATGAACAACTGCGTGTATGGTAAATCGATGGAAAACATCAGGAAGAGAACCGACATTCGACTCGTCACGTCCGAGAAAAGAGCTAAAAAATTAGTGGCGAAACAGAATTACAAACACCAAACCATATTCGACGAAAATCTAGTGGCGTTCGCAATGCGGAATTTTAAATCTGAACGATTTATCGGGCGAAGGCACTCACTGGCTGGCGTGGTTCAAGAATGGGAAGAAGAATTATTATTTCGACAGCTACGGAATCTCGCCGCTGAAAGAAATAAAGAACTATTTCGACGAATCGGTGGTTCGTTACAATACGGAACGAGTGCAATCGCCGGATCAAGTGTTTTGTGGTCACCTGTGTCTCTACATTCTCAAGAGACGGTCGGAAGGAGATCGGTTTCAAGACATTCTCAACGATTTACATTAGAGAGAGATTTTTTTTTTGTAGTATATATATAAAGGTAAAAAATTGTTTTAAAAAAACTTAATCGAATAGAATAAAAAATAAAATAAGTGAAAAATAATTCAATTTTAATAAAACTGCGTTGAAATATGTTTTTAAAACAAAAAACAAAAAAAACATGCGAGTTGATAAATTTGGTAGGAGTGACGAAAGTCGACCTAAAAAGAAGAGGTAGACGCTTGAAGTTGGCGATGGTTATGACGCCGTCAACTTGGATGAATGTTACGTTCAGAGATATGAACCTCGAGAGGAACCTTTGAACATGAATGATAACAAGCTCTACAATCTTCCCAAGCTGGTAGATCTCGCAGATGCAATGTCTAAAAAATACGTCGACAGGGGGAATGCGAATTTCAAATGAATCATGAGATAATTACATGGATAAAGCCATGACTGACAATCTCGATCTGAAATCCAAACGTTTGGTGAACGTCGCGAATCCCATAGATTCCACCGATGCTGTGACTAAGAAATACACGGATGACTCTCAGGCGCGATTTAGCGAACACCTGAGAGGTAGATACGTTCAGAAAATGATACAATCGGAATTGAATGCCAATTCTAACAAGATAACGAACGTGGCCACTCCCACGAATCCCAAGGATGCGGCGACCAAACACTATGTAGACCTGGAACAGAGAAAGTCTGCCAGATGAGAAATGAAATCAGATCTGAATGCGGGTTTCAACAAAATATTGAATCTGTCGAAGATCGACGATGCGGACAAGGACTCCACCATGGTCAAAAAGAGCTACGTGGATTCCGCTGTGGCACGATCTCAAGAATACATAGAATCACAAGTGGATGATCTCTACCTGAGCAAACAATCCGGCGGAACCATGAAGGGCGGCATCAACATGAACGGTCAGAATTTTTTCGGTCTTGATCACGATCCCGAATTCGATTCCAGCGTGGTCAGCAGGCAGTACGTGGACAACAACTCAGTCTGGTGAAAGGACGACATCATGGAAAGTAAACTAGACATGGGCGGAAAGTGCTCACAAATCTGCCAGATCCCGTGCACATGTCGGATGCCTGCACCCTGATTTCGGTGATGGAGAAAGTCAAATACGCTAGGCAATTGATCACCGTGTGGGCTGAGGAGAGCGGTGTGTTAAACAATGGAAAAGTCGAGAAGGTCTTTCGGAAACGAGGTAGCAGATCGCAATACGGTGAAGTGGGATATCCCATGCCGTTGGGAGGCAAAATCATTCGAATGTCTCTGCCCTCCACGGATTTGAATAACAGAGCGGTCGTCAATCTCATGGTGAACGGAATAGAGAGCGATAGGAGATACAGCATCGAATAGGCCGAGAATCAACACTCGAATGTCAGCACATTGGGCACGCCTCTCAAAGTGAATACCAGAGACAGGATTAATTTCATTACGAAAACCAATAATCCTGAAGCTGCGACTTACGTGGTGAGTCTACTGATCGAAAATCTAGATGGTGAGAATGATCTGTATCGTTGACACTTAACAGTACATCACGTAATTTTAGGGTGGCCTTTTTTTGCAAGTCTTCCAACGGTTCCTACTATTCTTTCTTTCAAATCTCTATCTCTCACGATTATGAGAAGTCTATTTCCTTCAGTGTAAAACACTCTGAATCTATCTTCACTCGATATCTTCTCGACTTCTTTCACCTTTTTAAAAATTTTCTGACACATCTCTAGGAACGACTCATTTTTCTCGTCACGTCTTTCCAAATAAACGGTTAAATAAATATCGTCAATACTGACGACAATAATCATTCCTAAATTTATGAGATCTTCAAATCCCAACTCCACATCTGTAAATATTTGCGATTTTCTTTCTTCGATTATATCTGACTTTTCTTCTTTCATAATCATTGTATTAAAATGTTTTTTCTTATTTTTTTTTTTTAATTTTCATTTATATATTTTTTTTTTGTTTTTAATACGTTATTTCTTGTAATGTTTCATCTCGTGAAATTGGATCGCCTATCTTGAAACAGCGTTGACATCTATTTTGGCATTTCAGAGAGCTTTTATAAATTCTCGAAAAGCAGTTGGTCCTCTATACGTCAACGTGTCTAAAAGTTTTCTAGTCTTATCTTCTATCAAGATTTTACTTTCGATTTTGCATCTCATATAATCGGACAATATCAAAGGTGCTGTTCCGACTAAAGTGTCTAGAATTATTGCTAGCAAATCTTGTGAAATATTTTTAATCAAACCACGTCTGTTTCTTCTCAAGTATTTTCTTTCTTTATCATTCAAAAAAATTATTATTTTTTTTTAATTTTTATTTATATATTTTTTTTTTCTTTATTTGTTTTATTTCTTCTCACTCGTCTCTCAGCGAATGATCAACATCTTATTTCCATCCGATTCGAATTGTAATTCTCTATCCGACAGGACTAGGGCAAAAGCCTCTGTTTTTCTCGGCACGTTCTTGTCGAACTGCATCTTGATCTGAATGTCTAAGATGCTACTCTTGAGTCGTTCACTCCGTTTACTGACGTCGAATACGAACATAGGATACATCGACTTGTATTCGGCGGGAGATATATTAGGGTTGCTCATCAATTTGTCCAGACCGTGATACTTCTTCCTAAAATCTGCAGTATCGCCGTACAGTCTGCAGAAATTGTTCTTCTCGAACGACGTGTTGTAATTGATTGTGGGATATCTCGTGGTGTTCAGAAACACTTGCATGTTTCTCAAATGGCAGTGATCGAACTGTGACGAATTCTTTTCTTGAGACCCATCCTTGTCAGTCTGAAACGCGACCACGATGAAACGCAGTCTCTTGGAAGCGGATTTCACGGTCAATCTCCAAGGGATTCATGGAGGGCAGAATGCTAGCCGTGTCACACTGTCTCATTTCAAACCCCACAGGTAATTTACTCTTTGATTCTATGATCTTGTGGAGACACATTTTTTCCACGGTCGAAGGCTGCCCGTGCAGAACGAACCACGATATCTTGTGTAGAGTTAACAGCGGTTGCAGAGAGTCTCACTATTGCATCATCATCTCACTTTCAAATCAATGTCAGATTGTGTTTGAATCCGTATATGATCTTTTAATCATCTGCGAATCCGAAGATGTGTTTCAAAGGTATCCTGAACGAAAAGGTTCCTTTGGGTTTGGATATCTTGACACCGTAGTCGAATATCATGGCAGCGCCGACGTTGGTGGGGGCCGATACCCGCGGCAGTGTCATTCACCCACAACTGATTAAGTCCCTTGGATTTCGAAAAATCATCCGGATATGTCAAGAGTCTGAACATCGTGATGGCCTGACCAGGATGAAACACGGATTCTATCTCTTGTCCAGATAGCAAGTATTTTATATTACTGAATAGATGCATGATGCCATTATTGGCTAGAGTGACCGTGTCGTCGGCGGCGTATTCGCTCCCATCTTCCTTGGTGAGACGTCCCTGCACCACTATGTAACTCTCACTAGGATGAACGAATAGATCTTGGGTTTCGACGTTGATTCTTATCTCTCCCGCATTGTTCAAACTCGTTCCGGTTATCGGTTCATATTCATGAACCTCGTATTCCTCAATACTTTCGTCTTTCGGTATGCCTTGTGCGATATCTAGTGTATTTACCATTTTTGAAGGTTTTGTTTTGTTTTTTAATTCGTTTGCTTTTTTTGAAAAATAGTTTTTAATTATTTTTATTATTATTATTTTTTTTTCCTTTATATATACGTGTGTAAACAAGAAAATGTTAAAGAGAGTAAATATATATATTTTTTTTTTATTAAAACTTCGACTTCTGCAATTGTTGTTCATAAAACTTTCCGATGATCTCTTCACCATCCAAAGCTTCGATTTCGTAAGTCACCGGATCGGTGTGAAATATTCTGATTATCACAAAGATTTTTGTGGTCCATCGAGGAGTGTAACCCTTTTTGAAGTGCTTCTTATAAGCGTAGATTCTCACTTGATCGCCGACTGCATATTTCGGTGGTCTAGACTCCTTCCTGATCTCAGATCTCTCGGGATATAGATTCACGTGGACCCATTTTTCATTTCCAGGATCGATAGCTTCCACGCGGGTCATCTTGATCGATCAGTGTCGCGTGTTGTTGTAATCTTCGACCAGACCGTTCAGAGCGCGTATTATTTCTTGGTCAAATTCACCATTAATTACCTGTGCATCTTTTCCTTCATCGTTCGATTCCAACGTTCCACGATGCTGGCTTTCTCTTTGTTTTCGATCGAATAGAGGTCGACCAACTGACGAACGTCCTTGTTGTAGAATTCCTTCCCCTTGTCCACCCACAATTTATTCAGTTTTCGAGAAGACGAGTCGAACATGCTTCAGCGCCTCGGCGACGCAAGGTCCCGATTTATTCTTCAAGGCTCTGATCCAACCATATTTGGAAAACATGTCGATGACCGTCAATAGATATTTGATGCCCTCGTTCCACCTCGAAAACGATCTCATGTCGACCAAGTTGGCGGGCCAAATGTCGTCCAGACCCTTCACGAACACCCTTCTCTTTCGAAATTTACGCACGATGGGCTTGTGTAACTCCTCGGCCAATTCGCTCGTCAATAATCGCTTCTTCTTTTCCGAGACGCTTTTTTTTTTTGAACGCCCCATCCAAATCAACGTTTTGCACCGATCACTTTGCCAACCAGTGAACGTTCAAACTTCTCTCTCCTGGTTGGATTCGATATGTCTCTCAATTTTGCCAACATGTTTTTATCGCAGACATCGTTGTGAGTCTTGGTGTCGGGATGTCTAGTGCAGCACAGATCATGATCGTATGCAGCCGCGTCCACTCTATTCACGGGTTTGCTCCAAGATTTAGGAGTCAGATCGGTGTTGAGTCTCTTGTTCAATTTCGTTCAGGGTCCAGTGAAACTGTGATCCAGGCAGATGCATTTCGAAAGGTAGATTATTGATCATTTTATTCGCGATGCATTCGCCTCTCGTCTTTTTTTTTTTTTGATGAATTGAGTCTTGATCGAACCACACACCTTGCAAATTCCGCGAAGCATCTGTCTGTCATTTTTAGTTCGTACTTCTCGAGAATCTCAGTAACTCTCTTACACTTTACGCAATACATTTTTTATTTTGAGGGTTATTTAAATAATTTCGTATTTATTTTTTTTCTTAATTTTGTATATAAATTTAATATTTTTTTTTTCTTTAAAAAATTCTATTCTTATTATATATATTATTTCAATCATTGCTCTTGAGTTCTATCAACTTACCGAATTCCTCCCTGGCCTCTTTCCTCCCCCTTTCCATGAGAGAATCCTTCATATCTTCCTTGATGATCTGACGAGTCTTGATTCTCATGGCTTCTTTCATGGCGTCGTATTTTGTTTTTTCGCCCAATATCGTGAAGTATTCTCCGTCCGATATCCTACCATCTTTCAATGTCATCGAGATCATTTCAGATATCGCGTCGATCTTGGAGTCGGCCAAGACGTGAATCTTTTCGTGTTTTCTAGCCTTCAGATATAATTTCCTACTCAAAAAGTTACCGACCGTGCTAAACAATCTGGCGGCAAGAGCCACTCTTTCTATGGTCAACACGATCGGAAGGCCGGCCACGGTCGACAACAATCCAATGCAGGCCACGTGTAAACCCATGGAAATCGTGATGAGTGTCGTGTCGACCGCGTTGATGAATTTCATGTGGCACAAATACTTCTTCTTGAGAGAACGACGAGAGTCTCTCTCTCTCGAGTCAGATACAATTGGATTCTAGTGATTTGATCGATGCTATAGCTCTCTCCTCTGTTTCTTCTGGCGACGGCGCCGTTCAGCTTCTCATTCTCGTCGTCATCTAACGACGGACACAATTTATTTCTGGTTTTCATTTTTTTGTGTGTTTTTTTCTTTCTAATTTTTATCTATATTATTTACGCATGTATTTATTTTTATTTCTTTTTTATTCTCCCCCTTATTTATATCAACAAGAAAACTTAGTCGTGTCGTATGCTCACTTTAGCAATAATTTCAAGACGCATCCCTCGTCTTCTAAAGTCAAACTTCTACACGCCAATTTCATTTCTTCCGAACTGGTGGGCTCGTCTTGCCCGCTATAGAAGACTAATCTCCTCCAAAACTTGATCACGTCATCGATTCAAACATATTCGAATGCCGTTTCGAAATACTTGACGACCATATCTTCCCTTTCCATCGTCAGACACGAATGATCCTCGTGATCGAAGTCTAGATGATCCCGACACCCGACGCATCGTTCTAACAAGACGCAAGATAGTTGTTCGTTCAAGCAGAATGCATAGGCTCTCATGAGCGCCTTTATAAGAAACGATGCTCTCATAATCTGAGAATCGTTCATGATTAACGTATATTTTATTATCTATTCGATTCGATATTTTATATATTTTTTAAATAACTATTATTTATATATATATTTTTTTCTCCTATATTATATCAATCACTTTTTTATTTCCTCTCGTAGATCTCGTGATTCTGTTACAATTTATCTCAAAACTCCTAATGATTTATTTTTCATCTGGTCCCTCCACTAGAAATCTTCACCGTTTTCGTCCACGATCGATCGCGCCGTGTAGACCACGATGACAAACGTAGAGAGAAAATTTTCGTCGATTCTAATTTTTTTTCCCTTAATCTTTCGCATTTCTATCCTAGAAAAACTGCTGCATTCGCCAACGATCGATCAAACCGTCTAACTCACGACGGCGAACGATCGAGGATTTCCAAACTTCGATTTCTTCTGAGTTGGAATCCGCAACCGTCCGTCAGCGACTGGATCGCACCCACCACGCTCTAGAACGCGACAATGAACGTTGGGAAAAATTTCGTCGATTCTAATTTTTTCTGACATTTTAATGCTGAGTTGGAAACCGCACCGCGCTGCACCACGTTCGCCAACGACTGACTGAAATGTCTAACTGACGATGGCGAACGTTGGGACAATTTTAGAGTTGATTTCTCCTGCGTGGTCTGAGTTGGAATCGGTTGATTGAAACGTCCAACTCACGATGGCCAACTAGTGTGGATTCCAACTCAGATGTACAAAACGTGTTTTTGTACACTTCTTGTACATTTTAACACTGAACTCTATAGGTACATGTACGTGTACATGTTCATGTGCATGTACAAGAAAAAAGTGAGTTGGGAGCCCCCACTTACACCTACTGCCAAGTATCCTTCTTCAAGGCTATCAAAAGTTCTGAGCAAGACACGTCTTGTTATAGTTGGATTTTGATGTGGGGGTATGTGAATTTGAACTAAGTCTGTGACCATGACCTTGTAGACAGGCATTCCAACCTTATTCGAGACACACGCTTGGTGGTGGGCAACATTAATACCAAGTATCAGTAATATCCTTCAAGGTCACCAAAAGTGCCGAGCGGGACATGACTTCTTATAGTTGAATTTGGGTGTGAGGGTATGTAAACTTGAACGAAGTCTGTCACTTTGACCTTGTAAACAGGCATTCCAACCTTATTCGCGATACACCCTCTGGTGGTGGAATGCATTAATACCAAGTATCATTAATATCCTTCAAATGCTATCAAAGGTTCTGAGCCGGACACGACTTTCACAGACGGACGGACGGACGGACGGACGGACGGACGGACAGGCAAAATGATTCCTATAATCCCCCCGGAACGTCATTAGCGGGGGGGGGGGGGGGGGGGGGGGAGCGTATAAAAAACTACATATAAGCTTCCCAAATATGCACAATATTGCGATGGACGATTCCATTATTTCGAGAAGGTTAACTGGTTCAGTGGTAGAATTTCTGTTAAAATGTGCTGGAAACCCAATTTTAACCCTACGGCCACGAATAGTACCATCTTACACAGCACCGTCGGCAATGAAGTGGGCGAGTTCATTCCGCATGTATGGTGAGGAACTGCAATAAATCATGATTACCTCCAAAAAGGGCTGTAGAAATGTATTGTTACTGTTCCTTCTTACCAATCAACGGCGGATCCAGGATTCTAGGTTTGGCGACGCCACATTTCAATCACGGGTCATGATGTTAAGCACCGTGTAAGTTCGGGATGTGCACGAGAGGGGGTATTCCAATCTCCAGTCAACGGGATGAGGGGGCCTCTCCGAAGAAATGTTTTGGAAAAGAGTAGATCAGTGTGGCCCCCCGATGACTTCTTTGCAGGCGTCTACAATGTTTTCCAGCAAAAGATTCCTGCAATTTTGTACAGACTCATTGAAATTTTAAAAAATAGGCCGATGAAATCGTCAGATGTGTACCCATGTGCACAACTAGTAGAAAGCTGTATGACGGAGGGCCACCCCGGATGCCGACATTATGTACACCATACATGGCATGGGTACAAAATAGGAATGGATTAGAGGAGTGTCTAATTTGATGGATAAAGGGTTAATATCTCCGGATCAAATTATTAGATTTACATAAAAAAACTATACAGCACAGCACATCAGTAACCTGAATACATATATAAAGTAACCTGATAATCGGATTAATATTTTTTGCCTTATCGCATGCCAAAGAAATGGATTGGAGAAGTTCTCAATTTGAAGAATAAAGGGTTAATATCACAGGATCAAATTATCAGATTTACACCAAAAACTATACAGCTCGGCACATCAGTAACCTGAACCCATATATGAAGAAACATGACAATCGGGTTGATATTTGTGGAGTTATCTCATGCCAAAGGGATTGGAAGAATTTTCAATTTGAAGGATAAAGGGTTAATATCTCAGGATCAAATTATCAGATTTACACCAAAAACTATACAGCTCGGCACATCAGTAACCTGAACACAAATATAAAGTAACTTGACAATCCAAGCAATATTTTTCAAGTTATCGAATGCCAAAGAGATTGGAGGAATTTTCAATTTGAAGGATAAAGGGTTAATATCTCAGGATCAAAATAACAGATTTACACCAAAAACTATACAGCTCGGCACATCAGTAACCTGAACACAAATGTAAAGTAACTTGACAATCCAAGCAATATTTTTCAAGTTATCAAATGCCAAAGGAATTGGATGAATTTTCAATTTGAAGGATAAAGGGTTAATATCTCAGGATCAAAACAACAGATTTACACCAAAAACTATACAGCTCGGAACATCAGTAACCTGAAGATATATATGAAACATGACAATTGGATTGATATTTTTGAGTTATCTCATGCAGGGATTGGAAGAATTCTCAATTTGAAGGATAAAGAGTTATTATTTATTTATTTATTGGTGTTTAAGGTCACATACTTATGCACAATGGCTAATCGTGACCGTGACAGTTTTACGGGTGGAGGAAGCCGGAGTACCCGGAGAGAACCACCGAGCAACGACGAGCAGCTGTCAGCTCTCCAACATCGTAACTCTGAACTCTGCACCGCAGCACAGGCAGGGTTAGATTGATTGAAGACATGCGCACCATCGACGTGCAGTACGCCTCAGTACACAGCGTCATCGTGCCCCCATGTAGGCAATCGGGATGAAGTGTCTTGCCCAAGGACACAACGCGGTTGCCGCAGGTGGGATTCGAACCGAGGACCTCTCGGCCTGCAGCCTGCACCTCTACCAACTGAGCCACCGCGCCCCCTAAAGAGTTAATATCTCAAGATCAAATTATCAGATTTACACCAAAAACTATACAGCTCGGCACATCAGTAACCTGAACACAAATATAAAGTAACTTGACAATCCAAGCAATATTTTTCAAGTTATCGAATGCCAAAGAGATTGGAGGAATTTTCAATTTGAAGGATAAAGGGTTAATATCTCAGGATCAAAATAACAGATTTACACCAAAAACTATACAGCTCGGCACATCAGTAACCTGAACACAAATGTAAAGTAACTTGACAATCCAAGCAATATTTTTCAAGTTATCAAATGCCAAAGGAATTGGATGAATTTTCAATTTGAAGGATAAAGGGTTAATATCTCAGGATCAAAACAACAGATTTACACCAAAAACTATACAGCTCGGAACATCAGTAACCTGAAGATATATATGAAACATGACAATTGGATTGATATTTTTGAGTTATCTCATGCAGGGATTGGAAGAATTCTCAATTTGAAGGATGAAGAGTTATTATTTATTTATTTATTGGTGTTTAAGGTCACATACTTATGCACAATGGCTAATCGTGACCGTGACAGTTTTACGGGTGGAGGAAGCCGGAGTACCCGGAGAGAACCACCGAGCAACGACGAGCAGCTGTCAGCTCTCCAACATCGTAACTCTGAACTCTGCACCGCAGCACAGGCAGGGTTAGATTGGTTGAAGACATGCGCACCATCGACGTGCAGTACGCCTCAGTACACAGCGTCATCGTGCCCCCATGTAGGCAATCGGGGTGAAGTGTCTTGCCCAAGGACACAACGCGGTTGCCGCAGGTGGGATTCGAACCGAGGACCTCTCGGCCTGCAGCCTGCACCTCTACCAACTGAGCCACCGCGCCCCCTAAAGAGTTACTATCTCAAGATCAAATTATCAGATTTACACCAAAAACTATACAGCTCGGCACATCAGTAACCTGAACACAAATATAAAGTAACTTGACAATCCAAGCAATATTTTTCAAGTTATCGAATGCCAAAGAAATGGATACGGACGGACGGGCGGACAGACAAACAGACAAAGGATGGACGAACGACGGATGGCCACCCCGGCATTATGTGTACCATACATAGTATGGGTACACATGAAGAGGAAAGTCAATTTATAATGGCTCACTGAAGACTTGCACCAGAGCTAGAGAGTACGGTAATGACAAAACATCAGGAGAAATGTACAGGGGGCATCTCAAATCGGATGTGCGAGCTTCCAAATAAACGTTTGCAACAAAAGGACTCTCAGACGCCGTTTGCCGCATCGTTGCTTTTCTTCCACTTCAACCTTTTGCAAATCTGAAGGCTAGTCTTTTTTGAAAATGGTTGAAGTAAAAGAAATAGACTGAACCATGATCCGACCGTGGCATCAGTGGTGGCGCGGTCGTAGAGGGATGTGTGGAGGGGCATTTGACCCTTTCACCCGATGAAGTATCTGTCACGCACTTGTCAACATAAACAAAAATCTGGTGCCGCCAATGCATGACATGCACAGAGAGAGAGAGAGAGAGAGAGCAAGAAAGAGAGAGAGAGAGAGAGAGAGAGAGAGAGAGAGATGCTGGCATACGATCATACACGGTGCGACATGCAAGACCGTCGACAGCCTCAGAGGTATCGTATTTATTAGTCGAGTTGTGACGAAGTCAAACTCGACTTATAGTTTGGTGAATGGCGGGCGGGCGTCCGGGCGGGCGTAAACAATTGGTTTCCGGATGATAAGTTGATAGTGGTTCAACTCACATTCATTAAACTTCATACGTAGGTTGGTCTTGGTGGGAGGAAGAACCCTGTTGATTTTGGACATGCTACGTCGAAGGTCGAGGTCACAGT
This sequence comes from Pictodentalium vernedei, assembly GCA_031216915.1. Taxonomy (NCBI): domain Eukaryota; kingdom Metazoa; phylum Mollusca; class Scaphopoda; order Dentaliida; family Dentaliidae; genus Pictodentalium; species Pictodentalium vernedei. The sequence continues at coordinate 329,544,856 of CM062297.1, read as the reverse complement.
GACCTTGAACGTAGTAAATCTTAAACAATTGGTTTCCGGATGATAACTTGATAATGGTTCAACTCACATTCATGAAACTTCATAGGTAGATTGGCCTTGGTGAGGGGAAGAACCCTATTGATTTTGGACTCGCTACGTCAAAGGTCAAGGTCAACGTGACCTTGAACATAGTAAATCGCAACAATTCCTTTCCGGATGATAACTTGATAGTAGTTCAACCTACATTCATGAAACTTCATAGGTGGGTTGGCCTTGGTGTGAGGAAGAACTCTATTGATCTTGGACGCACCGGATCAAAGGTCAAGGTCACAGTGACCTTTAACATAGTATATCGCAACAATTGGTTTCCGGATGATAACTTGATAGTGGTTCAACCAAGAGTCATGAAACTTCATAGGTGTGTTGGCCTTGGTGCGAGGAAGAACCCTATTGATCTTGGACTCACCAGGTCAAAGGTCAAGGTCACAGTGACCTTGAACATAGTATATCGCAACAATTGGTTTCCGGATGATAACTTGATAGTGGTTCAACCTAGAGTCATGAAACTTTACAGGCGTGTTGGCCTTGGTGCGAGGAAGAACCCTATTGATGTTGGACTCACCAGGTCAAAGGTCAAGGTCACAGTGACCTTGAACATAGTATATCGCAACAATTGGTTCCCGGATGAGAACTTGATAGTGGTTCAACCTAGAGTCATGAAACTTCATAGGTGTGTTGGCCTTGGTGCGAGGAAGAACCCTATTGACCTTGGACTCGCCAGGTCAAAGGTCAAGGTCACAGTGACCAAATTGCAACAATTGGTTTCCAGACAATAACTTGACAGTGGTTCAGCCTATAGTCATGAAACTTAATAGCTGCATTGGCCTTGCTGTGAGGAAGAACCCTACTGATCTTGAGCTCGCCAGGTCAAAGGTCAAGGTCACAGTGACCTTGAACATAGTAAATCGCAACAATTGGTTTGTCGATGATAAATTCATAGTGTCTTAACCTACATTCATGAAGCTCCATAGGTGGGTTGACTTCTTGCAAGGAAAAACCCTATTGATATTGGACTCGCCAGTTCAAAGGTCAAGGTCACAGTGACCTTGAACATAGTAAATCACAACAATTGGTTTCCTGATGATAACTTGATAGTGGTTCAGCTTACATTCAATAAACTTCATAGGTAAGTTGACCTGGGTGCGACGAAGAACCCTATTGATTTTGATTTCTTCACTACACAAGGGGACATAATTAGGATTGAGGTGTGCATACTTTTGACATCTTACTGCAGCAAGTTAACAGAACAAATGATATTTCCATGTCGAATAATATTGTTAACTATTAACCCTTCTTCACGGCAAGCTTATAGTCCCTTGCATAGTCATCAATTCTACAATTGTTATCTTCTTTCAGACAGAGGGTTCTTTCACTTTTGTCAAGCAAGATATAAATTGTTGAACGCTGCACTCCATTGGTTTCTACACAATAACATGAAAATCGTTCAACCCTCGTCTGTCATTCTTCATAGGAACTCAATTTATTTGGAATTCAGTACGTCAAATGTAAAGGTCACAGACCCAGCACACACTCAATAATTCATTTGCAGACAATAACTTCATAATGATCAAACCCACCTTTTCTGTTGTCACAACTCGACATTGGATCGGTGATCCTGAGCGGCATTTTTTATTTATTAGTTTAAGGTCACATATTTTTGCACAATGGCTAATCATGACCACAACATGAGTATCAACTTGTCAGGGACACCTAAGGCCCCGTAAGGCCTGGGCTGACGTGGGGTTATTTAGTCCCGCTGATGAAGTTGCGGGAAAATTAGACCAACGTGGAGGGTCGGAATCCAAGTGTCGCGAACTCGGCGCAGAGAGCTGAGTTAGACCGACGCCGTGATTCCTTCTCTGCCAAATTGTCCTGAAATAGGTTCGATTTCCGTTAGGTGTGATTCCTAATCACTTCAGGCTGTATAATGGAAAGAATGATTTAAAGTAACAACGATTCTTTTATTTACACATAAAAATAAATCCGTTTCAATAGTTCAACAATCAACAATTCAATTCTTTTCACAGAAAATGGGTCACTACGGTTAAATAATTCTAAACAATCATATAGTCATTCTATAGCCCTGTACTGGCACTATAGTCTACACACTGGAAATGTTACTACCGTGAGCTCGCCATAAGAGCTTCACAAATCTGAAATGTTATTACTGTGAGCTCGCCATAAGAGCTTCACCCGCTTAGGCTCAAATGTCAACGTCTGCGCGTAACTGTTCCTCTGGCTGTCGGAGGGTTCCGACCAGCAATGTTCGTCATCTATAAACCACCGTACTTCTGATTTGGGTCAGATATTGTCTGCTCATACCTTATGTGCCTTTTGAAAGTCCTCCGTGAAAGTCCTATTGAAATATCCACCGTTCCTGGTTGAATTCACGATTCACAAATGCCCTTTTTTGTGCTAGGGCGAAATTGTCACTCACACCGATCTCCAGTCGGTATTACGTTGTTCCGACAGCAAAATAAACTACTCAGAACGCAATCAGGCTGACGCTTCAAAGGGTTAATACGCACAATACAATTAACCTACACTTCTGACTATTGCAGGACGATACCTGCTACTCGACAATCTAAACTTTAACGTTCCACCTGGGGTGTTCCTTCTCACGAATTCGGCCCCGTAGCCGCCTATCAACTTTAAGCTAAATCAATCATGGAATGCCCTCTCTGGCGATTCCAGCCGTTTCAAGGTCCTGTGATCGAAGGTACCCTTATGCCAGGAAACAGAGTCCGCCTGTCCTGGACTTCACCATCGTGTGTGTGACCCCAAGTGTGTCTAATGCTCTGCCCTTCCAGGTATATATATACTTTTTACCCTAATCTGTCAGGTGGACCGACGCTCATCTGTCCACCTGTCAAAACGGTGGGAGATGACGTATATCGAGGCAGAATCAATACAAGTTATCTCACGCGTGACTTAACGCTGACTTCACTTGTCGAGAAAACCGATTCGTTCTTGCCATGATTGTTAGGTGACGATACGATAGACATTTCTATCGTTTTAGAATCTCGTTTCTTAACTGACCGTGACGATATCTTGACACCAACCGATTACGTCTCGTAAGACTCCGACTACTGTAGAAACTAAACGAGATTAGACCTTATCTAACATACCGTTTCTCCCCTGGGTCCCTGCGCTAAAGCTGGATATACACCACGTGTGTTTTTTCTATGTCCAGCTTTACAGAGAAGTGAAATTCACGTGGGTTTTTCGCCTTGATGCGGAATATATTTTGCACTTACAATATCTTTACATATGAGGCCCCTTGCCCCTATATTTAGGCTGGCTTTGCCCTGACAACTCCCTTCCCGAGAGAAACACCCTGTGTATCTCTTAAAACACAAGGGGCAAAGCCACGCACGTTCGCCTCTCATACCTTTTTACAATCTACCCATCATGTTCAAGACTACAAAACTGTGCCCTAGTGGTCGTGGGGTTCATGACCGGGCTCATGCGTCGGCCATACCGATTCCCACGACACACACGCTACCACATGCTCCCGTCTTGCGGGTTTACATGTGGAGAGTAGCCTTATTCTTAGATTTGCAGCACTCTCTCTCTCTCTGTAATACTATATATTTACACCTAAACATACACATTTTTATACACGTTCGCCCATTTTGCAAACAGTTCACTTGGCACTCACTCCGACGAGTAACACCGTCCGCGCCTTTGCGTCAGATGGGTTAATTCCAACGGAGTGTAACTTCGCCTCCCGTTCCCCTATGTCTTGTGAAGGGGCAAACGACCCCTGCATTATGTTGAGCCTCACCCTCGCAAAGCTCAACCAGGGGGTTAAAATTGTGCCTCACACACTCACACATTCAACACACAGATTTTCCGACCGCGCCTTTGCGACAGACTGGGTTAGTGTGCCTCACACTCACAACAAACTCTCGTCAATAAAAACAAGCGCCGCGGTTTCCCCGGGCCTTAACACCGGGTTTGTGCATCCCATACTTACAAAACTCGACACACAGGCTCCCCGTCCACGCACACGCGACAGACAGGGCAGTGTATCTCACATTCGCACTCACAACCAACTCTAGTCAGCAGTTAGAGCAATAATAATACTAAAATAAGAAAATTCCTTCCGGGCCTTAACACCGGGTTTACGAAACTCATCACCTCATCCACAAAAAATATTTGCGACTGGAGCCCCCGTCCCAGACACCAGGCCCACAGCCACCCAACTATTGCTTCTTTATAACCACCGACCATTGGTAGGGGCCCGGTTCCCAGTATCCCCTTGGGTAACCCTTGACACACCCCTACTTCTCGCCCCACCATTTCTACGGGTATTCCACCAGGGTCCCCATACCCTGTCGTTGTCGCATTCCCAAGAGCTTCCCTTGGCGCTATATTCCCCAGGCTCACTCGTCCCGGCGATTACCGTCGTTCGAACGACACTGGCCGTCCTTGGCCCTTGTGCCGTCGACCCCCCGGTCCATTGCGACGACTTCTTACGCACATTGGGCGCTGCGCGCTCCCGGCACTCTCTACGTGGTCTCCGCCACCTAGGATGCTTCTCCTTTGATTTGTGGACCCTTTCCTCGGCCCCCTGGGCGCCCATCTTAGCGGTCCCATCCACTTTAACAAACTCAACTTGTGTTGACCCGTGCCCTCTCAATTCTGGGGAAGTTTGCCCAGCCATTTGCGTGGGTCTGGTCTCCCCTCTCCACCCGGGTGACACCGACTTCTTGGGGCGCTCAACTCCCCCACATAAATTTGCTTGAGGGTCTTTCCCCAATGATCCCATTGGGTTCCCTCGCTGTTTGGCGTTTCGCCTGGACCGCCTGCGGCCCCTTCTCCCTAATTGGACAGGAGTCGTCCCTCCTGAAACTTCCCGACATTTCGTCGTGTAGGGGCCATCCCCTGGACCATCGGATTGGTTCCCCCTGGGAACCTTCCCTTCATTACTCGTTGGGCCCTCACTTGGCCCCCTATCCCTGGACCATAACTCATCAGGGCTTGCCCTCACTCCTGGGATATTACCTATGACCAGGTCATACACAGGTGATTCAATGCACATGGCTTCCACTTCGCCACAATAAAATGGGGTATCCACCGTTATCCTCGCGATGGGGAACCTTCTAACGGTCCCATCTATCAAAATACACAAATGGTCGCGCCCCAACAATTGCTTGTCGTCAACCAGTTGCTTTCTAACCGCTGCAGAGGAGCACCCAGAATCCCGGAGCAGACGGATCTCCCTTTGTCCCACATACCCTGGGTACACTGGCATATCAACCTTCTCCTGCGAAGTTGTGAGCCTCTCACACATGCCACTTATTATCGGGACAACCTTCCCGCCTTCCAGCCTTAATGCTCCCTCTTGTATACATTCCCGGAGGGGACTGTGTTCTGGACCGATAGTTTGACAGAACGCTGCCGTCTGCCTACTGGGCCCTGGATCTACGCGGTCACCTTGCTTCCAACCCCTTGGCGCTGCGTTCCCGGCCCCCTGCTGAGGTGGTCTAATGTTCCCAGTGGTCCTTACCTGCTTCTGCCAGCAGTCCCTGGCAATATGACCCCGCTTGTTGCAGATGAAACAAGTTGTGTCTTTGGGGGCGTTCCCATTCCGGCTGGCCTGCGCTGCAGGCGGGTTGGGGTGGTGTTGCCTTACGGGTGCCATTGCCAACCCGTTCGCCCCACCCCTAGCCGATTTGGGTGCGTTCACACTCCCACCGTGGGCCTCCATGTAGCGTTCTGCCACAGTTGCCATCTCATCATAGGTGGGCGGACCCCTTTCCTTGATGAACAGGCCCAACTCCTTGGAGCATGTAGTTAAAAACTGCTCCCGGAGAAATAGATCTCGCAGGGCTCCATACGACTCATTCACTTCTGCGAGATCAGTCCAGCGGTCAAAGTACCGCCTAGCCCGGGCAAAATACTGAGGCACTGTTTCTCCCTTCTCCTGCTTAATCTCTCGGAACTTGGTCCGGAATCCTTCTTCGGTGAGCTGGTATCTCCGAAGGATGGCATTCTTCAGCTCACTGTAGTCGTTAAGAAGTGCAGGAGGCATACTGGTATAAGCCTCGAGGGCTTTACCTGACAACAGAGGGCTCAAGCACATAGCCCATGTGTCTTCTGGCCACATTTGACTGGAGGCAAAACGCTCGAACCTCTCCAAGTACGAGTCCAAGTCATCTGTGTTTTCATTGAAATGAGCGAGATGGGGGCGTGGGGCATGAATTGCTACCCCTGCACTCCCATCCCCTGAGCGCCGACTTTCATTCTCCACATCGGCCCTTGCTCTGAGGAGCTCTAATTCTCTCTCGTGCCTCTGTTGTTCGAGCTCCCGTTCTGCCTCCCTTGCCTCCCTTGCTAATTGGGCTTCCCTCTCTCTCGCCTCATTTGCTAATTGAATCTCTCTCTCTTTCGCCTCTCTTGCGTCTTTCTCACGCTCTCGTTCTAATTGGGCTTCTCTCTCCCTCGCCTCGTTTGTTAATTGAATCTCTCTCTCTTTCGCCTCTCTTGCGTCTTTCTCACGCTCTCGTTCTAATTGGGCTTCTCTCTCCCTCGCCTCGTTTGTTAATTGAATCTCTCTCTCTTTCGCCTCTCTTGCTGCTTGGGCCTCTCTCTCCCTTGCGTCATTGCGTAAGGCAATCTCCTTGGCCTCACGTTTCTGCTCATCTTTAACGAACTTCTGAAGTTCAGCTCCCTCAAGGCCCATTTCCTTGCCTAATGATACCAGTTGGGCGAGGGGTGTAACAACATCCATTTTGATTTTTTCTTTCTATCTTCAACACTCGTCAGAAAGAATGAAGAAGGAAAAGAAAGAAAGAAAAAAATAATATGGCAATTGATCCTAATTTACCTCTGTAATTTAACGTAATTAAACGCACCAAATATTCTGAAACCTACCGCAGTTATAGTGGCTATTAAGTATCCTTTTGGGGACTACTGTATTGCGATATTAAACCCTTGAACGGCATCAACTGACCGAACGCGTCAAAACCTAAACAGAACCGCCGTTAAAATAAAACAAAATTTCCATATAGCCATTTTTTACCTTTTAGAAATATCCTGGTAGCGCTCGCCAATCAATGTCAGGGACACCTAAGGCCCCGTAAGGCCTGGGCTGACGTGGGGTTATTTAGTCCCGCTGATGAAGTTGCGGGAAAATTAGACCAACGTGGAGGGTCGGAATCCAAGTGTCGCGAACTCGGCGCAGAGAGCTGAGTTAGACCGACGCCGTGATTCCTTCTCTGCCAAATTGTCCTGAAATAGGTTCGATTTCCGTTAGGTGTGATTCCTAATCACTTCAGACTGTATAATGGAAAGAATGATTTAAAGTAACAACGATTCTTTTATTTACACATAAAAATAAATCCGTTTCAATATTTCAACAATCAACAATTCAATTCTTTTCACAGAAAATGGGTCACTACGGTTAAATAATTCTAAACAATCATATAGTCATTCTATAGCCCTGTACTGGCACTATAGTCTACACACTGGAAATGTTACTACCGTGAGCTCGCCATAAGAGCTTCACAAATCTGAAATGTTATTACTGTGAGCTCGCCATAAGAGCTTCACCCGCTTAGGCTCAAATGTCAACGTCTGCGCGTAACTGTTCCTCTGGCTGTCGGAGGGTTCCGACCAGCAATGTTCGTCATCTATAAACCACCGTACTTCTGATTTGGGTCAGATATTGTCTACTCATACCTTATGTGCCTTTTGAAAGTCCTCCGTGAAAGTCCTATTGAAATATCCACCGTTCCTGGTTGAATTCACGATTCACAAATGCCCTTTTTTGTGCTAGGGCGAAATTGTCACTCACACCGATCTCCAGTCGGTATTACGATGTTCCGACAGCAAAATAAACTACTCAGAACGCAATCAGGCTGACGCTTCAAAGGGTTAATACGCACAATACAATTAACCTACACTTCTGACTATTGCAGGACGATCCCTGCTACTCGACAATCTAAACTTTAACGTTCCACCTGGGGTGTTCCTTCTCACGAATTCGGCCCCGTAGCCGCCTATCAACGTTAAGTTAAATCAATCATGGAATGCCCTCTCTGGCGATTCCAGCCGTTTCAGGGTCCTGTGATCGAAGGTACCCTTATGCCAGGAAACAGAGTCCACCTGTCCTGGACTTCACCATCGTGTGTGTGACCTCAAGTGTGTCTAATGCTCTGCCCTTCCAGGTATATATATACTTTTTACCCTAACCTGTCAGGTGGACCGACGCTCATCTGTCCACCTGTCAAAACGGTGGGAGATGACGTATATCGAGGCAGAATCAATACAAGTTATCTCACGCGTGACTTAACGCTGACTTCACTTGTGGAGAAAACCAATTCGTTCTTGCCATGATTGTTAGGTGACGATACGATAGACATTTCTATCGTTTTAGAATCTCGTTTCTTAATTGACCGTGACGATATCTTGACACCAACCGATTACGTCTCGTAAGACTCCGACTACTGTAGAAACTAAACGAGATTAGACCTTATCTAACATACCGTTTCTCCCCTGGGTCCCTGCGCTAAAGCTGGATATACACCACGTGTGTTTTTTCTATGTCCAGCTTTACAGAGAAGTGAAATTCACGTGGGTTTTTCGCCTTGATGCGGAATATATTTTGCACTTACAATATCTTTACATATGAGGCCCCTTGCCCCTATATTTAGGCTGGCTTTGCCCTGACACAACTCAAGATAAGCCATGTTGCCGATTTTAGGATTTGAACCTCTCAAGCATTGGAGACTGGGTCCTATTTTACAAGTAAAATATCGCCTGTACACTGCAGTGAGCAGGCACTGCTTCACTTCTCGGGGTTCCAGCGGGGAGAGGTATCGTATATTATCGGTGGCCACCAAACTTCTCATTAACATACCCACACACGCTTTTTGCTGCACTCAGCAAGATCTGAGTATCAAAGAAATGGCATTTCTGTGGATCCATTTTTCAAATTTTGTGCCGCGAGGCTTAACTATGGATAGTCCAGTATGTCTCGGAAATCTGTGCCCCCCCCTCCCCACCACACACACACATGCCCCCTACCACACACACACACGCTCATTTCCACCAAACCTTCGCTCCCTCTGCCGAAACTTCTTGAGACACAAATAAAGGTTATTACACACTTGGAGTGATACAATAAGGTAATAACCATTTTTATTGTAAATTTGAAACCTCAACAGAGTGTAATGTTCCAAATTTGAGCCTTGATGGCAAATTTATTTATTTACTGGGTTTTAACGGCGCCTTCAACAGTCAAGGTTATTTATTTATTGATGTTAAGGTCATATACTTCTGCACAATGGCTATTCATCACCACATGGATATTAAGTCAAGTGCAGCCAATTGTTTATATCGGTGTTGTCCATTTCAGAGGACTTCTACTCCAGGCATTGGTGACGGGCCCTATTTTAACTGTAAAACAGAGCTTGTTTACAACAGTAAATAAGCACTGCTTCACTTCCCAGAGTTCTCAAAGGAAACCGCCAGGGTAATAAAGGATGTTGGGCAGCCTTACGGTGGAAAAAGATAGAATACCCAGATAACCACCAGGTTGCGGCGAGTAACTCTTGGACATTCCAAGGAATGAATGAATAAACCAAATCACACAGATTGACAGACATGTGGACAAAGGATTAATTGCAAGTCGCTTACATCACAGTACATGGATCATAATTCAATACGTGTCTTTGTGCTCTATGTATCCCGATACGATGTCAATAATGTATGGCAAAACAACTTGTTGGATTTTTAAAGTTCGTCCAGTAAAAACCTGATATTTGTATTCCAACTTTGACTAATAAATGTGATTAAAATGATTATTCAGTTAACCAAAACGTTGTACAATAACTCCTTAATATTTATTTGATTAATCATTCCTATTTTGTTTGACAGAGCTCTACGAGCTCTGTCAAACAAGATATACGGGATTAAATGGTTGGAACATATTATCTGAGAAATAAAAGCACAGGGAAATGGTTCATAATATGAAATCAATTAAATTACTGAATGCCATTGTTTTTTATTGGGGTTCAGTGACACTTTCAACAGCCAGGTTCTCTTGTCGGACAGTTGTACAGGTGGAGGAAGCCAGAGAACCCTGAGAGAAGCAACGAGTGGTGGCGAGCAACAGTGTCAATGGTTATCACATTGAGAAGTTACATATTGTTTAAAGTGTGCATTCAAAATCTTGTATCAATGGAAGCTACTGAAAATGAATACATGTAATCAAAGTATTTGATTGTTGTAGTTGCAGGCCATAAGAAATAAAGTATATATCAACATACGTATCATATTGTAGAGATTGAATTGTGATACATATCATATCATATCATGAGGGAAGCATATCATTGCAGCCTTACTATATACTCTTTTTGGGGGCACAGTGTTCACTTGAAGATTTCAATGTAAATTTTTTAATCCACTTCAATCCTCTGACACCAAGCATGTACTGTTGGCAGTTTCCTTCATTCTCAGTGGCAGTCTCTCAATTTATTTTAGAGCTTTCCAAGAAATGATGCAAGAAACTAGCATTAACAGTGAAGGAAAATGATCAACATCACAAATATTTTCCTGCAAATAATCCTCAATAACAAAATTTGAGTAGTCTTGAAGTACAATTTGAAAAAAGAGGGTTTTTTTTAACGATTTTAACCATTTACCCAACGTAAGGGCCCAAACCATCAGTCAATTTTCATTATTTTTTCAATTTTTGTCTTAAAAAATATAGTTTATGACCCCTCATTGGAACAAGCTTGTTTCCATGAGGGGTCATAAGCATGTTTTTGACAAAAAAAATCTGAAAAAAGAAATATTCAACAATTTTGTTTGTGTCATCTGTCTTATTTATCAGGTAAACGGTTAACAACTGGACTGCTGTAACGTCCACAAAAATGCTGCAATTCTGCCTCTCCAAAATCGTATGAAGTTGATCTGTGCATGTAACTCCTCCCATGGGTGAGGCTTGATGATATGGTGTAACCGCAGTTAGAGCATAACAACTTTCATATCATCATAAGTCAGGGAGCGCGGTGGCTTAGTAGGTAGAGGTGCAGGCTGCAAGCCAAGAGGTCCTCGGTTCGAATCCCACCTGCGGCAACCGCGTTGTGTCCATGGGCAAGACACTTCACCCCCATTGCCCACATGGGGGCACGGTGGCGTTGTGTACCGAGGCATACTGCACGTTGATGGTGCACCTGTCTTCAACCAATGCTAACCCTGCTTGTGTGGAGTTGGTATGTTGAGGAGCTGACAGTTGCTCGCCGTTGCTCGGTGGTTCTCTCCGGGTACTGTGGCTTCCTCCATCCGTAAAACTGTCATGGTCATGATTAGGCATTGTGCAGAAATATGTGACCTTAAACACCAATAAATAAATAAATGAATAAATAAATAAATAAATAATACAGGAAGCGCGGTGGCTCAGTAGATAGAGGTGCAGGCTGCAAGCCGAGAGGTCCTCGGTTCGAATCCCACCTGCGGCAACTGCGTTGTGTCCTTGGGCAAGACACTTCATCTCCATTGCCCGCGTGGGGACACGATGGCATTGTGTACTAAGGCGGGCTGCACGTCGATAGTGCACTTGCCTTCAACCAATGCTAACCCTGCTTGTGTGGAGTCAGTATGCTGGGGAGCTGACAGTTGCTCGGTGGTTCTCTCCGGGTACTCCGGCTTCCTCCACCCATAAAACTGTCATGGTCATAATTAGCCATTGTGCATAAATATGAGACTTTAAACACCAATAAATAAATAAATAAATAAATAAATAAATAAATAAATAAATCATCAAAAGTCATGATGTTGACGGTTAAGGGGTTTTCTTGATCGATTAATCATGTGGATTAACCTCGGTAAATCGAATTACTTGTCCAAATAGATATCTGAATAAGTGCCATACCGTTGATGATTTGCAGCATGAACCCTTTACCCAACGTAACAAATAAAACCGACAAGGACTACTGGTATATATAAAAATCTCCATTCAAATTTATTATGTTTTCAATTTTTGTCTCAAAAACATAGCTTATGACCCCTCATTGGAATGAACTTGTTGAGCTCGCTCCAATGAGGGGTCATAAGCTATGCTTTTGAGAGAAAAATTGAATATTTTTAGTAATTCATGAATTTATTTTGCAAGTATCGTCTGCTACCCGCAATAGGTAAGGGGTTAAGAATGACCATTTCCAGCTACTGATACAGTATGATGATCAAGCAAGTAAACAAGTATGTCAGCAAGTAAGTTGCATGCTTTATTCTGTCTCATATAATTGATGTGAGTCAGTGTGACAATGTTTGCCTGCTTCGAGCGAGTTTGTTCCATTGTTACCTATACAACACAGTAGTCCAAAAGTGACGGTCAATCGATCAATTATTTTTTGGATCGACCAAGATGTTGATTAATCGGTTAACCGTTTCAGCTATAAAATTTTCATTATTTTGCATTGACATGAAAAAGTATACATCACAAATATATTCGTTATTCTGCCAACAGCAAATTATATTTTTTAAAAACACTCAGCGAATCATTGGAAAATAGAACACCATTCAGTACTACAGAGGAAAATGTTTTTTGATTAGCATTGTCTATTGCCCATTCATCAAGATGATGAAGGCTGAGACACTGCCTTGTGTGACCAATGAATGTTTTAGCAATCCACTTGTATAAAGATCAGTGGTAACGGTATTGGACTTTAAACCGAAAGCGCCACGGTTCGATCCCTACCAGGGGTAACTGCGTTGTGTTCTTGAGCAAGGCACGTAAAACCGACTGCCCATATGGGGGTTACAGTGGCGCTGTGTACAAAGGCATACTGCACGTCGATGGTGCAGTTGTCTTCAACCAATGCTAACCCTGCATGTGTGGAGTTAGTACGTTGGGGAGTTTGACAGGTGGTCGCTGCTGCTAGGCAGTTTTCTCCGGGGACTGTGGCTTCCTCCACCGTAAATTTGTTTGACACGAGGTGACCCTGGCTGTCAAATGTGACAAACCCCAATAAATAATAAAAATGCTGATAGGGTCACCGATCCAATGTTGAGATGTGACACCACAAAAGAGGGTTTAGTCATTATCAACTTATCGTCGGGAAACCAATTGTTTAAGATTTACTATGTGAAGGGTCAGTGACCTTCACCTTTGACCTACTGATTCCAAAATAAATTGGGTTCATCCTCTCATCAAGGCCAACCTACCTATGAAGATTCGTGAAAATGTGTTGAACCATTGTCAAATTATCAACCGGAAACCAATTGTTTACGATTTACTGTGCAATGTCACTGTGACCTTGACCTTTAACCTAGCAAGTCCAAAATAAATAGGTTCTTCCTCTCACCAAGGCCAACCTTCAGATGAAGGTTCATGAATATGGGTTGAACAGTTATCAAGTCATCACCAAGTAACCGTTTATGATTTAATATGTTCAAGGTCAGTGTGACCTTGACCTTTCGAGTCCAAAATAAATAGGGGTCTTCTACTCACCTAGGCCAACCTACCTATTAAGTATCATGAATGTGGGTCGACCCATTATCAAGTTATCTTCCAGAAACCAATTGTTTATGATTTACTATGTTCAGGGTCAATGTGACCTTGACCGTTCATCTCGTGGATCCAAAATCACTGTGACCTGGACCTTTCGAGTACAAAATAAATAGGGGTCTTCCGCTCACCTAGGACAATCTACCTATGAAGTTTCATGAATTTGGGTCGAACCATTATCAAGTTATCATCCCGAAACCAATTGTTTACAATTTACTATGTTCAGGGTAGCTGTGACCTTGACCGTTCATCTTGCGGGGTCCAAAATAAATAGGATTCTTCCTCTCACCAAGGCCAACCTATATATGAAGTTTCACTTATGTGGGTTGAACCATTGTCAAGTTATCGGCAGGAAACCAGTTGTTTACAATTTAGTATGTTCATGGTCACTGTGACCTTGACCTCTAACCTAGCAAGTCCAATGTATATAGGGTTCATCCCCTCGCCGAGGCCAACCTACCTATGAAGATACAGGATTGTGGGTTAAACCATTGTCTAGTTATCGTGCAGAAACAAATTGTCTACGATTTACTATGTTCAGGGTCACTGTGACCTTGACCTAGCATATCCAATATAGAGGGTTCTTCATCTCACCGAGACCAACCTACCTATGTAGTTTCATGAATGTGGGTCAAATCATTATCAAGTTATTGTCTGGAAACCAATTGTTTTGATTACTATGTTCAGGGTCACTGTGACCTTGACCTTTCACCTAGCAAGTCCAAAATAGGTTTCTTCCTCTCACCAAGGCCAACCTACATATGAAGTTTCAGGAATGTGGATTCGACCATAGTCAAGTTATCATCAGGAAACCAGGTGTTTACGATTTAGTATGTTCAAGGTCACTGTGACCTTGGTCATTGACCTAGCGAGTCCAAGGTAAATAGGCTTCCTCCTCTCACCGAGGCCAACTTACCTATGAAGTGTCATGATCGTGGGTCAAACCATTATCAAGTTATCGTCCGGAAACCAATTGTTTACGCCAGCCAGCCATTCATCAAACTATAAGTCGAGTTTGACTTCGTCACAACTCGACTAATAAATAACTTTTAACCTAGGGTCTACAGTGGCTCACTGGTAAGGGCATTGGACTTGGGATTATAAGGTCAACGATTCCATCCTGACCTGCGACGCTCTGTACAAAGGCATAGAGCATGACCACTATACACTTGACTTCAACCAATGCTAACCCTAATTTTGCTGGGTTTGGAGTTGGAGAGTCTGACAGTTAGCCTTCTTGATGTCACTACTAAGGTAGGGCCCTGCAAACCACATGTTTTCGATTCGAAGCAAATCTCGAATTGAATCATGTCTATTATTCGAAATTGAATCGAACGTTGAATCAAATCAGTGGCATCTTGAAGATGACCGATGAGGGTTGGGGTGCGATAAACCTGTTTGTTCCGACTGTGATGGCACTAGTCCTGAGTGATAAAATAATCCAACTACATCATCAAGGCATGCCTTCATCGAAGGCATGCCTTGATGATGTGGTTGGAATATTATCCAGTAGGGATTCCAGTTCATCGCCAGCATTGATTGGAAACATTAACTTGACATTTAACAGTGGTAGAAAACAGTGATATTGGAATTAGCATGGCTGGTACCATAAGTACAGATGCTATTTATGTTAATATAGCGGAAGTAACATTGAGTCTTTTTTTTCAACATTATTTATTTACGATTTCTATCTGAACGATACGGTTTTTGAGACGATGAAGAGGACTGATACCAAGCTATATTCCTATTTATTTTATTTATTTATTTATTGGGGTTTAAGGTCACATACTTATGCACAATGGCTAATCGTGACCGTGACAGTTTTACGGGTGGAGGAAGCCGGAGTACTCGGAGAGAACCACCGAGCAACGACGAGCAGCTGTCAGCTCTCCAACATCGTAACTCTGAACTCTGCACCGCAGCACAGGCAGGGTTAGATTGGTTGAAGACATGCGCACCAGCGACGTGCAGTACGCCACAGTACACAGCGTCATCGTGCCCCCATGTAGGCAATCGGGGTGAAGTGTCTTGCCCAAGGACACAACGCGGTTGCCGCAGGTGGGATTCGAACCGAGGACCAGCTATATTCCTAAGAAAAAGATTCAAGAGGAAACGAATCAGGCAGAAAATTTCAAACCGAATATCTACACTTACAGGCCTTTAGATTACCTCAAACTCACTCCATTTACAGGTGTGCCCAAATTAGAGCAGGTGTGAAGACATCAAGGAAAATATATAAATTCTCTGTGCATCTTCTACATTTGAGAATAACGTCCAACATAAATGGGCCATAGAAACACAAAGAAAGGCATGGCAATAAAACATAACAGGATAAGACTGTTATTTATTTATTTATTGGTGTTTAAGGTCACATACTTATGCACAGTGGCTAATCATGACCGTGACAGTTTTATGGGTGGAGGAGGCCGGAGTACCCACAGAGAACCGTCGAGCAGCTGCCAGCTCCCCCAACATCGTAACTCTGCACTGCAATATAGGCAGGGTTAGAATGGTTGAAGACATGCGCACCATCGACGGGCAGTACGCCTTAGTACACGGCGTCATCGTGCCCCCATGGGGACATTCGGGGTTAAGTGCCTTTGCCCAAGGACACAACGTGGGAGTCCGAATCGATCGCTCAGAGGGTCACCCATCCAAGGACTAACCAGGCTCGATATTGCTCAACTTCGGTGATCTGACGAGAACCGGTTACCGCAATGCCACCGCGCCCCTAATAAAACTGTTATTTCTGGTTTTAATGTGCCCAAATTAGGGCAAAACGGAGTGACCAAAATACAGGAATTTAAAGGCCTGACGTAAGATTAGAAATCCAATCGGATCTCAAAGCTTCACAGGGCCCTATACTCCAGCCATTTCAACCTGTGAAACGGTCTGACACGGTATGAGTCTGGCTATGAAAAGTGTTGTTAAATCCCAATAAACAAACAAATACCTATTACCTGCTCGGCATTTTCTTGAATTTCTAATAACAAAAAAATCAATTCATGACTGAAGAGCTGCCATAACTCAGATTGGATGATAAATTCAATAATCTGAAATCAATAAATCATTTATAAGAGGACAACACCAATATACTGAAGTGTATTTTATTAAAAGGAGTCAATAACAAACATCTACTTGATAAGAAAGTATTTTGTTATCGGCAGGAAAATCCAACAGTACAGTTAAACCTCTGCACTCTGATGTCAAAGTACCAAATTTTCAAACAGCAAATATCTCCCATAATGCAACTACAATTTTAACCAATTCAATCTTATTTGACAGAGCTCACAGAGCTCTGTCAAAAAATACTGAATCGGTTAAATTCAGATTTGCGTTATGCTGAGATTCAAGTTACATATCAGTAAAAAGCCTGAAAAGCTGGAAAAACGATCTGCATTGAATAAGTAATGAAGATTTTAAGCCAATTATAATAGTATGCAATTAGCTAAGTACCTCAAAAATAGAAAATAGCATATATATGAACAAAATACTCAAGATAGTTAGCCATTTCGAAAAAAAAACCTTAGGCCTAAAAAAGGTAAAAATCTGTTTCTCAGGGTCTCTCACATGGTCCATATGGCTGGTGCATGCTCTCTTTTTATAGCCAACGCAAGATTAAAAACATAAAATTAAATGGTTTATGTCTAATATTTTACCCAAGTTAATAAAATTTATAAATTTGCCCCTGGAGTGCAACAAGGCATTGCAATGCTTTCTTGCTCTCTAGGGACAAAATACACCACCACCAATGCTATTCTGTTGATTATGAGACTTAAAACATAAAAGAAACCAAGAACATGAACTTCTGATGTCAAAGAAATAATTAAAAAAATAAAAAAAATAAAATAAAACAAGAGGGCCTGAGAGCGTACACCTGACACTGACAACTTTCAACCGAGGGTCCTGATTTGAACAAACTTGCATCTGCCCCATTAAAAAAAAACATATACCAAATAGCAAAACATTCGGACAGGTGGATCTGAAATTAAAAAAAAAAAAATTCCTCATATTGAACTAAGTTATAATTCTGGAACCCACAGGGAGCCCAAATATGAACCCAGGGGCTTGGCTTTAACAAATTTGAATCTCACCTCCCTGACAATCCAGTGTACCAATTATCAAAAGAATCTTTCTGGTGGATGTGAAGAAGAAGATTTTAAAGAATGTTCCTCATATTGAACTAACTAACAATTTGGTCTCCCACTGGGAGCCCAAATATGGACTCAGAGACTTGGCTTGAACAAACCTCACTAAGGATGCTGTATACCAAATAACAAACATTCCAACTCCTGGATCTGAACAAGAAGATTTTTAAAGAAAATTCCTCATATTGAACTAAGTTATAATTCGGGCTTCCACAGGGAGCCAAAATATGAAGCCAGAGACTTGGCTTGACCAAACTTGAATCTCAACCCCTAAGGATGCTGCATACCAAATATCAAAAGATTCTGATTGGTGAACTGAAGAAGATTTTTAAAGAATATTCCTCATACTGCACGAATTTAAAACTTTGGGCTTCCATAGAGAGCCCAAATATGGACCCAGGGATTTCATTTCAACAAACTTGCGAAACAATCTTCCGAAGATGTTATATGTGAAATTTGAAAGCTTTTGGAGCAGTGGTTTGGGAGAAGAAGAGTCTCAGCATTTTTTTAAAGTCCCGAAAAAGTACCCTTTTATAAAACTGTTAGCAATTTTTTTGGACCATTCCATTCTGTTGGTCCTTAGGAAGCCTCTCACCAAATAAGAATTTTCAGTGCCATGTAGTTTTGGAGATATGGGCATTTAAAATTTTTCTATTTTTAGCTCCTGTGGTTCCCACGGGGCACTTTGAAAAAAAGATTTGGGCATAAATCAAGTACTTATGACCCATTAATACTTCATATCCAGTTTGGTTCAAATTGGCCTCTTGGTTTGGAAAATAGAAATTTTGGGCGGGGCAAAAATTCTTGCCCCTCCTGTAACGACGACAAATATTGCCCCTCGAACTTCTCTTGAACAAACTTGAGTCTATACCTCAAAAGGAAGCTGTATACCAAATATCAAGTCTCTGTGACAGCTGGTTCATGATAAGTTTCTAAAAAAAATTGGGGCATTTCGGCCCCACCCCTTCTCAATAAGAGCGGAAACCCAATTTGAAGAAAAAACCAAATGCCCCTATATAACCACAACCCATGTGAAATTTCACTAAAATGTGGCCAGTGGCTTGGGAGAAAAAGATCCCAAACACCACCTTCATGACAGACGACTGACGAAAAGTGATCAGAACAGCTCACCCTGACTTTCAGTCAGGTTAGCTAAAAAAAACACCCACCTGCATGCAATTTACCAAAAAAAAAAAAAAAAAAAGGCCAGAGAAACAGAAGATCTACTTTGAGGGGGCTTATACTAATATTTTTTTGAAGATGGTGATACTAAAAAGCTTAAAATCAGAAAAAACCCTGAAAACGGACGCCTGATTATAGAAAAAATATGTAGGCTGAAATTTGATATTTCGACATTGGTGTGCAAAAGGTTGAAATTAAGGCCTTGGAAAAATCAGGTGCAAAATGCAAGTACTTTGAAAACAAACAAGCAACAGCATCAACTGTGCTAATTATGTGCACAAATTTGAGAGGAGGGGAGAAAATAAAAAAAAACAATCTGCTTGATTATATACATTTCTCTTTATTGTCCATTCAACGAATGTATTGCTGTAGACCTTTCATGCTATGTACAGTGGAAAAAAACAACACCATCAGCATCTCAAATGTGATGGTAATTAGCACTAAGATACAAGTCTTCAATGTTTTGGCCTGTCAGATAAAATATGTAGTTACCAGACTGTTTTGTTAAGACATACCAGAAATGGGGTACCCAGGGTTGCATAGCACCACCATTTTTAATTTACTGGGGGCTCAGGGTCACTTCCAACATCTATGATCACATCATAAGTGTAAATACAAGCTGAGATAATGCACAGCCTGTTCGTATTAGAACTTATTTATATATTGTGTTTAAGGGCACATATTTCTGTACAATAGCTAATCATGACCGCAACATGGAGATGAAGTCAAGTTTAGTCAATCATTTTTATCCATTTGCCCATTTTGGAGGACTTCCACCCCAAGCATTGGTGAGTGGGTCTTATTTTACAAGGAAACCAGAGCTTGTAGACCACAGTAAACAAGCACTGCTTTACTTCTTAGGGTTCCCACAGGGAAACTAGAAATTAAGGCAACCAGAAGAAGTGCTACCATAACTTTTCAGTAGGTAAACTTTTCATCAAATCATCATTTTTCTGATTTTTCATACTTGTGAAAGGCAAAATAATACTGGTAATTGTTTATTGTTTACTCTTGTCATAGTAAAGCTAGAGTGCTCCAGACTAGCTTACCACAACCTGTGTTTCGATCATTAAGACTGTGGAATGCGGTGATACAATACACAATGGGGAAGGGCTCACAGAGCCCTTCCAACAGTGTTACATCACATTATTACACCAGTCACCTCAATATGTGTGCAAACTATATTTGAATACTTTTGTGTTCAAGTGCAGCTTCAAAAGTATCCTTTCCTTAGATTACATGTGCATAGTGTTGTTACACTCAATTTTGATTTGTGTATTTAGTCTTGATGTTTTTACTTGTATTGTTTGTTTTAAGGTATAAATGATTCCTAGAATGATTATTTCCTCGAATTTGTGTCACTGGATATTTACAACGTTATAAGTTATTGTGATGAATTGACAGTAACATGGTCTGAGGTTTGCGGCTCGGGGCTTATGTTCAAACAAGACGAAGCGTCGAGGTTGAACATATGCACCGAGCTGCAAACCTCAGACCATGTTACCATCAATTTATCACAATAACATATATGTTCCAATACAACCCTACCCACAGCCCAAAAACTACATCGTGAAACACGAGAGGCTTATTTACTGAACTTGTGATCGTTAAAAGTTGCCTAGTTCAAGGCAACTTTTAACGATCACAAGTTTAGTAAATAAACCTCTCGTGTACCCCGTAACAGCAGTGAATAAATAACCAATAAATCAGATAAACTCATTCCATCTTAGTTCAAATCGTAAATTTGTTTGTAATTTAAACAACACTTCATTTGGAACACTGTCTGCCACACGTGTGAAGAATCAAAAAAAATGAAGCGGCTTGCTAGTCACTCCTTTCATGAAACAATTATGAAGCAGGCGATGGCATTTCAAATTTTTCACGTTGCGACGTCAGATGGTAACATTTGCTACTTGAGCTATAAACATAAAAGAAACTAAGCCAGCTCTCATCCAATCAGAGGGCGAGGATTTTACTCTTATTGGAACATATATTGCTGTTGGGAATGACATGTACTGCATTCCTTTCTCATTTTCAAATAACTGCATGTCACCAAGATTTCTTTATTCTTGAAATTATTGAAAGCTGGATGCTTTTTGGTTGTCAGAATTAGTTCAATGAAAATTGTTTTGTTTCGTTTCGAATTATTGTATGGATAGTGTCTCAAAGCAATCTGTGAAAATCACATCAAAACAAAACCATATTACATGGCAGACTGTCAAATCAGATTCCCTGATGGGTCAGTGATCAAATCCAGAAAAAAATTTCTTTAAATAGCCTTGAAGCTGATGCTTCATTTGTAAATGTGATCAGTTTGGTGCTAGGAACAACTTCATGGGGATATTTGCCACTGCTGTGTCATACAGGAAAGCGTGCAACCCAGTTATTTGGTTGACAGGAACTCCAGTTCCATTTTTGAGGCAGTGAACCATGGAATGAGGCCACTTGCAACCCCAAATTGGGCATGTTGCATTTTGAAATTGGGCGGACTGGCCCAGTGTGAGGGTGGGCTGGTCTTCCAATGTTGAGGGTGGGCCAAACCAAAGACTCAAGTGGAGGATGGGCTGTCAGTTGAAAGTGGGTCAGTCGGTCAGTCAAAATTTTCCAGGGGTGGTCAGAGCAGTTTGCCCCTGAACAACGTACTTATCGGGTGAGATTTGTACATCTGACTCTGGGTAACTTGTCATTTATTAGATCATTTTTGAGACTTCATTAAAATCTCTACATGTGCACCCATCCTGGCTAGAAAAATTTCCAGGGGTGGTCAGAGAGCAGTTTGCCCCTGAACAATGTATTTATCAGGTGAGATTTGTACACCTGACTCTGGGTAACTTGTCATTTATTAGACCATTTTTGAGAGTTCATTAAAATCTCTTTGTGCACCCATCCTGGCCAAAAAATTCTTTTTTTTTCTTTCTCCCTAACTAACGTCTCTATTCTACCATTTTTATTATTATCAAATATGAATTTAAAGATGCACACCATGTTAGTAATAAAGAGGTATACAGTGCAGCTCACTTAACTGGAGATTTCTTAACTGAATAACCCTGTTAACTGAATATAATTTCTCAAAACAAAACCATTTGCCATACCTCCAAAACAAATTTAACCTGTTAACTGAATACAGGTTAAAAAGTTAACTCCTGTTAATTGAATAAGAAATCTTGTATCCTGTCAAGAAATTTCCTTGACTCACCCCAGTTTTCCTTTGTTTATAGATTTATTTGGCCCCAGTATATCCAACACAGGCATTTAATCTATTATATCTTGTTTGACAGAGCTCATGGAGCTCTGTCAAACAAGATATTATAGAATAGATGCTAAGTTTATCTCTAGAATACAGGAAAGTGACACAATCCCTGTTAATTGAATACTCTTCTTAACTGAATAATTTTCATTGGCAAAGTGGCTATTCCATTAATATGGTTCCACCATACTAAACAAATAGGTGGATCAATATTGTACTACATACTGACTTACAGTGCTTAAATTATTTGTTGTAGCATTAACAGAGAAATTAAAATTCTTATTATCAGGCACGACAAATAAACGCAAAATCTGGAGTTTGATTGTAGCAGAGAAAAAATTGGAAACAATTGCCATAAGCTGGTACAGATGACAATATTGAGCAGCCTATTATTTTAATATACCTTTTTAACCCTTTACCTAATGAATCAGTGTTATTTGTCTCCATAATTTAGAAATGGAGCAGTTGAAAACAAGAGCACTGCCTTGTGTTGTATAATATGCCCAGTAGGATTTTTGAATTTTACATAACTACTGTACTGATCCATGGACCAACCAATAACATAGGACAGAACCCCAATTCGAACTGAACTTGTATTTTAGTATGACAGAGACACAAACCAAGTTTGGTGCTTATCTACAAATCCAAACTCAAGTTATCATCCAAAAACCGGAATGTTGACAAAAATGTGGAATTTCTAAAATATAGAAGGGTCATAACTTTGGAAGGAATAGTCCAACAAAAATTATAATCAAATGTGCATAGATCCCTATGGTGGTAAACATGCATACAAAGTTTTGAAAGAATCTGTCCAAAAACCTCTGAGAAACCCTCTGGACAAAATTCAGACTTATGTGGCACATCATTCCAAGTCGAAACGGAGCATAACTCTCTCGAAAAAAATAGTCTAACCAGAACTATAATCACAGGAGCAAGGGTTCCCATAGGGGTGATCATACATACTAAGTTTCGAAAGAATTAGTCTATAGACCTCTCAGGAAATCTCTGGACAAAATTCGATCAATGTGGTAAATTATTCTACTCTAAGCCAAAAAGGGGCATAATATTGGCAAAACTAGTCCAACTGGAACTATAATCAAAGGTGCACAGGTTCACATACATACAAAGTTATGAAAGAATTGGTCCATAAACATCAAAGAAAATCTCCAGACAAAATTCCGACTGATAAGGCAAATTATTCCAAGGCGTAAAAGGGCATAACTCTAGCAGAAATAGTCCAACCAGAACTATAATTGCACATGCACAGGTTCCCATGGAGGTGAACATACATACCAAGTTTCGAAGGGGACAGCCTCAAACAGCCAAGAAAATCTCCGGACAAAGAAATGGAACGGATGACGGACGGACAACCCATTTACATAATACAACCATTTTTAAACAGGTGTATAAAAAGAATTATTTTTTAAAAAGTCACCAAAATCATATAATTTGACCCCCTTATTGGAACAAGCTCCTTAAGCTTGTTTCAATGAGGAGGCACATGATAAGATGTCATTAAAATTTTGAAGAAAAAAAAATTTCATATGAGCATTGAACGGTTAATATAACCAACGATATATTCACTATATCTGTGAGACAGCAGTTGATTGAATGACCAACTTGATTGTCAAAATCTTTCAATTTATTTAAAGATTTTGCTGCTAAGGCCACTTTAAAGGACATGATTAGAAATTAGCTGAGTACACTTTTTAGTGACTGTCCCATTTTAAAAATATTTTATGCCTAAAAAACTTCTCATGCCAAACATTTATAGTTTCTGGGAACATCTGACAACTCATCTGAATCCCCATGCCCTCATAATTGAACTCTTAACGAAACTCGAAATTGCAGACGGCACTTACAAAAAAGAATTCTTGAATAACTAAATAAAATATTTTCATTGTTTGCCTGAGAAGCATAGCTTTTTGACCTCTCTTTGAATGAGAATGTTGAGCTCATGCCAATGAGGGGTCCAGGCATTTAGATTACACCAATTTCACACCTTTTACAGGTGTGCCCAAATTAGAGAAGGTGAAGGTGTGAAGACATCAAGAAAAATATATAAATTCTCTGTGCCTCGACATTTAAGAATAATTTCCATCATAATATGACTATAGAAACACGAAGAAAGGCATGCAATAAAACATAAGAGGATAAGACTGTTAGTTCTGGTTTTAGTGTGCCCAAATTATGGCAAAATGATGTGCCCAAAATAAATGAATTTAAAGGTCTGGGGTCATAAGATATGTGTTTAGGGCAAAAAAGGAAATAATGATTAGATATGAATGCCAAATTTTGTGAACAGCATTGGCTTGCTCGTCGTTGCTCGGTGGTTCTCTCCAGGTACTACGGCTTCCTCCAACCGTAAAACTGTCACGGTCATGATTAGCCATAGTGCATAAGTATGTGACCTTAAAAACACCAATAAATGAATAGCATTGGCTTGCTTTGGATGTTACATTAGGTAATAAGTTCAGTAAATGCCTCAACCATTGTTTGAAATTCCCTCAAACATATAATGGGTCAAACATTTCCATTTAACAATTCATCAACATTGTTTGGTCTTTCTCTTGCAAAGAATGGAAATGCTTAGGATTCATGCATGAAAAAGTTTGAAATCCCTTCCATAACACTTTCAAAAGAAAAGGGCACATATATATGCATATAACAATATTATAAATAAAATATTTAGTTTAGACCTATAAAAAAAAATTCTTGTTTCTCAGCAATTTTTCTGAAATTTTATGATTAGGGTGGGAGGGTGGGGGCTTTTTTCCATTTTTTATAGGACACAAAACAGTCCTGAAAATAGGAATTAGAAATTTAAATCTCATGTGGAAAAAAACCATGTTTTCGGCAATGAAAATTTCCTATACTGCCATTGCAAATTGAAACAAATATATCTTGTTTGATAGAGCTCTATGAGTTCTTTCAAACAAGGTATAGTTGGTTCAATTTTCAGTCTTACGAGTGCAAAATATATCACAGAAGAGATTTCCACATCGAGAAGAACTGATGAGGCAGACTTTGAATGATGAAGGAGGCGCCTGAGAAACAGGAAGGTTTTTTTTATAGCCTTAAGTCATCAAAAATGTTGACAAATATATGTAACATGATGGTAAAACATTTAGTTCAAAAAGTGGAAGAATATATGGAACAGGACAATAAATAAAACACTATACTCCCCAAGACAGTGTACATGTGGAGGGGGGAGGGGGAGGAATGGGAAGGCATTTACTTATTTATGTAAATCTGTATATAGTTGTGCCAATAAATACCAAATGTTAAAAGGACATTGATAATGAATTTTATTATATGCTACCCTGTGAATTATCGCATATTACCTAAAAGATATTTCTCAATATCCATCGACTCGATGAATATCGAAAAATATCCCTCAGTAGCTTCCAAAATTGACGTCATGCTTCGTCACATAACGTTGTTCTGAAGGTACACTCAGCCGATCTTTGTTATTGTCTTCAAACTGTTTGCAGTCGAAGTGGGCTGAATATTCTGCAATAAAATGTCACGTAGCATATAATAAAAAGAAAATCTATGCTATTTTTGTGAATATTAGGGCTCATGAAAAATAAAACTTTCAGACCCACACTCAGGAGATAATTCCTGATATTCACTAAAGCAGTGTAGATATCCTCTATATAATATTATAGCCACAGGATGCTGGCCTGGAAATAAAGGGCTCACATTATAACTCCTCTAGAAGTTTTCGCTATATAACATGGGGGTAACCTATAGGAAGAAAGTGTTTTGATTCTTCTCAACCTTCTCTGTTTTTACTATGACAGCCATGCTGTTTACACATCATAACAGAATTTCCCCTAAAACAAATAAATAGAGAGTAATCACTTGACTGGACTGGTTATGTGAAATAATTCATGAGAGGTGAGTGACGTTGTACAAACACGAGTGCGCGAATATGCACGAGTGTGTTACAATATAGTCTCGTGCCTGAAATGAATTATTTCATGTAACCAGTCCAGTCAAGCGATTACTCTGTTTATTACTTTTCATTATTAACGATAATTATATTATTTAACCCTTTACCTAACGTAATGGTCCAAACTGGCCAGCCCTATTCTAAACTAGAGTGATGTCACGCATGCAACCCGACTGTCCCAGGAATGGCAATGCTTAGATGCAAAATAGTCGGAGCCATTTTTTGTTAACAGTTTTACTGTTTACCTAACGAATCTGCCATATCTGCACTCGTGATATACAAAATTTGCTATTCAAATTTTATTTTTTCATTTCTCTACTTCAAAACATACCTCATGACCTATTCATGGAACAAACTTGATGAGCTTGTTCCAATAAGGAGTAATAAGCCATGGTTAGAAGTAAATAAAAAATGAAAAAAATCTGAGGTTTCAGAAAAATAATGTGTACTGTTGGCTTCAACTTGTGTAAGGTAAAGGATTAAAGATGCAGTACATAAAGCAATGTTGGGCTATATGAGTCAATTTTCTTTTTTGCATGTAATAACTCCCACTCCTTCAAAATGCATTTTGGGAATAATTGCCTAAGTGACAATTTTGTGTGTGTGTGTGTGTGTGTGTGGGGGGGGGGGGGGGGGGGGGGGGGGGCAGGTTGTGGAACCTATATTAAAACTTGGCCTGTATTACTAGCTGGTAAATACACATATCAACTTTGGTTGAAATCAAATAATCCAAACTGGAGTTATCAGTCGGAAACCAATTGTTTGCAGACAGATGGCTGGACCGACAGAGGGACAGACGAAAGTCATGACTATAGCCCTGACTATAAACAGACAGGCTAAAAATGCATTTTGTACCAAAGAAAATATATTGCATGAATGGCCCTGGGTGAGGAGGAGGTGGGGTTTGGGAGAGTGGTGGTGTGTTAGAGGAGTCCACTTTTTTTTCCACATGTGGTCAGTCTAAATCCTTCAGAATGCATTTTGAGCAGAGAAAAAAAAAAAAAAAACCTAACTGGCACCATGGGGGTGGGTGGTGGTGTTTGTCTGGGTTTTTAACCACAAACATTAACGAAAACTGTAAAAAAGCATTTTTGACGAAATAAAAAAAAAGTGCCTAATTGCCCCCCCCCCCCCCCCCTCAGGGGTGTGGGGGGGGGGGGGGGGTTACATGAGTTTAACAAAAAGGTTCTGCATGTAGTGACTGTAAATAGTTCAAAATGCATATTCGAGGAAAGAAAAAAAAATGCCTAATTGGGGGGGGGGGGGGGGGGGGGGGGGGGATAGTGATAATTTCTGTCTGGATTTTTAACCACAAACTTTAACCAAAACTGTAAAAAAGTATTTTTGACAAAAGGGTTCTGCATGTAGTAACTGTAAATAGTTCAAAATGCATATTGCAGGAAATAAAAAACAAAATGCCTAATTGGGGGAGGGGGGGAGGGAGTGGTGTTTGGGTTTTTAACCAAAACTGTAAACAAGCATTTTTGACAAAAGAATTAAAAAATGCCTAATTGGCCCCTGGCGTAAGTTTAAAAAAAGGTTCCGCATGTAGTGATTGTAAATAGTTCAAAATGCATATTGGAGAAAAGAAGAAAAAAAAAAGCCTAATGGGGGGGGGGGGGGGGGGGTTGGTTGGGGTGGTGGTGTTTGTCTGGGTTTTTAACCACAAACTTGGAGTCATCCTACCAAGCTACAATGAAATCCCTTCATAATTATGGCCTGTGGAATATTCCAAAGGTTTTCGGGCTTCGGGCCTCTGTTGCCATCACAGTTGCCCAAAAGGGGACGTTCTCATCTAGACATTATATGAAGTCAACCTATCAAGTTACAATGGAATCCCTCCAAAAATATGACCTGTACAGTGTGCTAAAGGTTTTGGGGCTTCGGGCCCCTGTTGCCGTCACAGCTGCCCAAAAGGGGACGTTCTCATCTAGACATTATATGAAGTCAACCTATTAAATTACAATGAAATTCCTCCATAAATATGATGTGTAGACTGTGCTAGAGGTTTTCGGGCTTTGGGCTCGGGCAGCCATCATGCTTGAATGATCGCAACCAAAAGGGGACATTCTCATCTGGGCATCATGTGGACTGATCCTACGAAGTTACAAAGAAATCCATTCATAAATATGACCTGTAGACTGTGCTGAAGGTTTTCGGGCTTCGGGCACCTGTAGCCGTGACAGTTGCCCATTCACGTCCAAAAGGGGACTTTTTCATGTGTAGAAATTATATGAAGTCAACCTATGAAGTTACAATGAAATCCCTCCATAAATATCACCTGTAGACTGTGCTAAAGGTTTTCGGGTTTTGGCTTGGGCAGTCGTGACGGTTGATATATCACGCCTAAATGGGGAAATTCTCATGTAGACATCATACGGAGTCATCGTATCAAGTTACAATGAAATCCGCCCATATTAAACATGACCTGCAGACTGTGCTAAAAGTTTTTGGGTTTCGGGCTTGGGCAGCCATCACGGTTGACAGATCATGCTCAAACGGGGACGTTCTCATCTAGGCATTACACAGAGGCATTCTATGAAGTTGCAATGAAATCCCTTCATAAATACGATCTGTAGACTGTGCTAATGGTTTTCGGGTTTTGGGCTCGGGCAGCCATATCGGTTGACCGATCACGACCAAAAGGGGACATTCTCATGTAGACATGACCTAAAACCTGCATATGAAATTTTGTGACGATCAGACAAGAAATACCGGGTATAGTCTGTACTTGAAGGTTGAATAAAAAACTTGAACCACAAACTTTAACCAAAACTCCAGATGTCAACTAAACAGGAATAAGAAGAAAAAAAAACAAAAACAAAAAACACTTGAACCTTCAGTAAAAAACTTTAACCACAAACTTTAACCAAAACTCTAATTGTTAACAGAAAAAGACAGATGGACAGACGGATGGACAAAAGTCATTACTATAGCCCTCACTGTAAACAGTCGGGCTAATAAACAGTCGGGCTAAAAATCGCCAATTAATTTTCATTATTTTTTCATTTTTTGTCTCTAAACCATAGGTTATAACCCCTCATTGGAATGAGCTCATCGAGCTCATTCCAATGAGGGGTCATAACCTGTTTTTGAGACAAAAAATGAAAATAATAGTTATTCAAGAATTTCTTTTTGCAAGTGCCATCTGCTTTTCAAGTTAGGTAAAGGCTTAAAAAAAAACCCCCCAAAACAATGAAGTCCCCATTACACCTACGGCAAAGCGTCTTCATTTGCACGCATGGATACATGACACAATTGTTGATTGCATAATTCACTTGTGAAGTTATCATTTATCATAAAAGCCGGAAATCCCAGTAAATCACACTTTGGAAAGTAATAAATAACAATTAATGCACAATCTCGCTTCAGAAACAACACAAGTTAGTTAATGTTGTTTGTTCTGGCAGAAATTTTATTAAGATGTAAAAAGCATTCAACTCGATTCATATGTAGATGCAACAAGAGGGGGTGTCCATCAACATTAGCTAACCAACGCATGGCATGCAATAAACATAGGCTTAATACAAATCTGCAAAAAATGTCCGGTCAGGGGATACTGTTGACTTATATTCATGCATTTAACACATATATGAAATATAAAAGCCACAGCATACTGGTGGTAGACTGCACTCATGTACATGTAAAGCAGAACTGGTCAGAATTTTTCTAAGTCCACACATACAGAAAAATCAAACATTGCATTAAAAAAGTCCAAAATCTCTGAAAAATGTAAAGCCAAGAATTAATATCATCTTATCAAGGGTCTCATGCAGAAAGGGGCTATATATTCATAATAATTAAGAATATATTGCCCCTTTCTGCATGAGACCCTCGTTATATTGATGCATTTATATGAAATACAAGAGGCCCCAGAGGGCCTGAGGGCGCTCACCTGACATGGTAGCCTAAATATCAACCCAGAGAATTGATTTCCACAAGTTGCATCTGCTCCTCCTAAGAAAAGCTGAAACGAAATATCCAAATATTCTGACCAGTGGATCTAAAAAAGGATTTTTAAAGAATATTCCTCATATTGAACTAAGTCATAATTCGGGCTCCCACAGGGAGCCCATATATGAACCCAGGGACTTGGTTTTAACAAACCTGAATCTCACACCCCTAAGGATTCTGCACACCAAATATCAAAACATTCCGACTGCTGGATCTGAAGAAGAAGATTTTTAAAGAAAATTCCTCATTTTGAACCAAGTTACAATTCGAGCTCCCATAATCAGCCCAAATATGGACCTAGGGACATGGCTTGAACAAACTTGAATCTTACCTCCCTAAGGATGCTGCATAAAAAATATCAAAAGCATTCATCTGCTGGATCTGAAGATTTTTAAAGAAAATTCCTCATTTTGAACTAAGTTGTCATTCAGGCTCCCATAGTGAGCCCAAATATGAACCAAGGGACTTGGCTTGAACAATCTTCAATCTCAGCCCCCTAAGGTTGCTCCATGCCAAATATCAAAACATTCCAACTGCTGAATTGCCTACAGTGTTAAAAAGTGCTGACTCATCACTTTTTCAAAGTCCCGAAACTGTACCCTATGATAAAATCGATGGCAATTTTTTTTTACCAATTCTTTCTGTTGGTCCTAAGGAAGCTTCACGCCAAATAAAAATTCTCGGTGCCGTGCAGTTTTGGAGATATGGACGTTTTAATTTTTTTCTATTTTTAGCTCCTGCAGTTTCCATGGGGCTACGGGAAAAAAAAAATCAGCATAAATTAGGTACTTATGACCCAATAAGCCCTCACATAAAATTTGGTTCAAATCAGACTCTCGGTTTGGAAAGTTAAAAAATTTATAGTAATTTATATATTTTTTATACTTACCAATGACCCAGACATAGCTGGTGCTAACTCTTAAAATATAGGGCCAAACACAAATTTTGCCCCCCAATCCCCAAAATTTGCATCTAAAACTAAAGAAAACATGTCCTGAAAGGCCCTCCACACTTCGCCCCTACTGCGCATGCGCAGTGTCAAGGACGTTCCGAAATTGGCGCCATTTATCATTCTAATAACCAGTGCCTGGTAAGCGCTATGTACTCAGCGGGGAGGCAAGAGTTCCCAACTCCTGGGAGGGCCATCCCCGTCTGGGTCATTGGTAAGTATAAAAAATATATAAATTACTATAAATTTTTTAACATTTTTATACTGTACCAATGACCCAGACATAGCTGAATAGTAAAAAGGCTGGAGGGCCAAGGACATAGAGCAAAATGGAATACGCTCAATAAAATAAAATAGAGTCATCCCCTGTAGGGAAAAGAAGTAATAGGCCTTACATGTATCTTTCTTATTTATGATAAATTAGAAAGATACAACACCTTCCAAAATTGAGCTTCATACATCCATGTACTCTATTAATATCCAATATAATCCTTATACTAATAATTTTTAAAGTAAGCCAATAATAAAGTAAGTCTAGAGAAAAGAGACTCTTATACTCCTAAAAGTGTCTGAGAATTGCATAATCATGTCCGTTGACATATGCAATATTCAAAAGCTATACTTTAAAAACTAAGACTTGAATGAATTTTATAAACTTAAACTTCTCACTAAACAACCATCCCAATAACAGCTCAGAATTACTAACTCCGGAGGAGGTATCCCCTTGTTTTCATAGTAAAACAGGTGACCCAAGGGAACACCCTCGCCCCCCCCCCTTTTTCTTGCCCTGGGTCAAATAGCCCAGAGCGAAGAGGGCAGCCGAATGGAGACACTGCCGAAACAGACAGCCTACCTAGCTATAGTAGCAACTGTTAAGAGAATGACATTCTGAGCAGTAGATAATAGACCTAACAAAAGAGGCCTCAAGAAATTGACTCGATATTTCTAAGATAAAATTCATGAATGTGGATGGCTGAGCGCAATGAGCGGCCTTCAAAAATCTATAATAGCGACACTATTAATGTAAGCCCAAGAAGTAGAAGAACTCTTACTTCATGAGCCGAAATCTTAAGCACAACTGCTAAGTCAATGATATACCATAAGCAGTACAATAAAATGGAGCGTAACGTCCTTCTACTAGACATCAAAGACAGAAGAAGCTTACGCCCTTGTAATAAACAGATATCTGTTTATAAATACATAAACTGTACCCGGAAAGAGTAAAGGCCTATGCCCATACGAAGACGGAAGGACCTTAAAATAATAGGTTCCGGATAATAGGAGCCTAACTCTTATGCAACAATCCAACCTAAATAGTAACGGAAGTATTGATTCCGAAACTATGAAAGTGAAAATCATCCATCGATAGTGCATGAAACTCACTGACTCTACAGTAAAAGAGAAACCAACAGAATTACTGTCTAAAAGGTCAGAATTTGAAAACTACTGTTTCCAGAGGCTCAAATGATTACTTAGCTAAATAAGAACCGAAGTTAAAATCCGTATAGGAATTTAATCTAAAGATTCTAAGTCTATTTATCAAAAAGTTACTAACTGACTTAGATAAAGAGACAAAAGACTCAATTGTAAACTATCGTAGAGTGCATAGGTATGAGGTACATAAACCTATAACCTAAATAATAACAGGCTGCAGTAGATCTTGTGAAACAAGTATACTAAAAAATAGCAATGAGTAGTATGGAGGGATCAACAATATGAACATAATGATCCCTACACCACGACGGAAGAGCCTCCACTTTAGTCGCATAGAATAGCGAAGAAGAGGATCTCCTATAGTAAGAAATCGCGTCCAAAGCTCGTCCAGTACAGTGCTTACAATGCAATACGGACCACACAACGGAATACATGAAGGTTGCGACCTTGCTGGTTGTGATAAAGATGACACGATTTTCCCAGTGAAAAAAGATCCTCACATAGAGGAAGATTTCACGTTAAGACCCACAGTAGACAAGAGAGTAAATTACTCATGATCTCTGTGAAGATAGAGATGCTATCAACAGAAATGTATTGTGGTTGTTTATCTTAGCAATACCTGCTAAAACAACAGCGCCGGAGGATACGCGTATCCTATCATTCCGTCCTATAGATCAATAGAGCGTTAACACTATTAGCTCAGAGATCTGGACAAGCCAACACATAATTCTGCAATTGATTAGCAAGCTGTGTCATAAATAAATCATCATTGGGCGCTCCCATAGATAGCAAATCTGATTGAATACTTGTTTGTTGAGAGTCCATTCTGACAGCAACAAGCGACCCGTAAGAGAACGGGAGTCCGATAAAACAATCAGACGACCCGGAATATGACGGACCAAAACTGAACTTGGTGTACTATAACCAACAGACGGATTCTTTCCATTAAATTGAATAACGGAAACGAAAGAGTGCCTCCCTGGTTCCGGAGATACGCCACTACTGTCGAATTAAAGGACAGGAATTTGGGCATGCGTTTCTGAATAATGTTCATGCAATGACATAAAGCAAGCCTAAAAAACATTATTCCGCGGAAGTTAAACTGATAGCTAAAAGACTGCGGAACCCAAAGACCCTGGCACTTCGAATCCGTAAGGATCAGTATATATCCCAATCTGTTTGACTGGCAACCGTCATAACAGCGACACTCGGGTCCGGCAACTGCGGCGGCACTCTCTGAGTCAACCACCGAATGTTTGCCCCAGTCTGAATCTCTTGTGACACTAGATAGACAAGAGAATGTATAAAACGAGCAATTCATGAATTGCCGGAAAGTTGCCGTCGAAGAGAAGCTCCTCCGAGAACGAAGCGACTCTGAGAGAGTTCTTAACCTTACTATCCACGCGTGTGGATGTAGCTAGGGCTGCGTCACGTCTAACCAACTCCAATCAGCCACTGAAGGGCGGAGTTATACGTGAACAAACTACTGCCCTCAAAAGAAATTACATTGAGAATAATATCCCGTAAATCTTTTCTTGAAGACGTAATGATAACGCCTCAGTAAGGCGGATTACGTATAATAAAGCGTCTAAGTTAAGTCTACTATACATAATGTCGTTTCCAACATTGAAATTGGAAAAGACATAAACGGCGAAAAAGAATATATGCAGTCTTTAATCACACCGTCTAGACGCATATGAACTCTCGGTATGCCCTGCTCTGCCAAAGTAAACTATTTGTAAAAATGATAAAATGGCAGAAATGAGCAACGCGGACAAGAAACTAAACTATCATGCTTAGTAGCAGGCTTGTATATATATATATATATATAGCGTCGAAAAATAAAACACATGTTGTAATGACAATATTGGACTGCGTCGGTAAGTCAGGGACAATGTCCCTGTACCGATCGAAAAATCCGAGTCCAATGACGCTATAAGTCTCTTATCCAAGATCGCAGCAATGAAGTCCGAAAAATAATCACTGGAAGAAATGCCAGAAGATATGAAAGGCATCTTCCGATACTACTAAAGGGAAAACTCGAAATCTTTCGAATCCCTTTCGCCATCCTGTCGGACCCTATAAAGCGTTCGGTCGTCCGTAGCTGATGCAACCGCGGACCGCACCGACCCAGCGCCGTCGGATAATTCCTGATTCGACCGAGAAACTGTCAATTGCTGGGATGCTGCGAAACAACTGTGCTAACTCGGATAGCACGTCCGTCACTGAGGCCTGAGGAGAAGCGGTCTTACGATGCAATGCCGCTGGAAGCTCCGTGATCGTTACCCCGTGCATACTTCCAATATGCGAGCGAACGGAGTGTATAGGCCTCGTGTCCCTTGGCTACCGGATGGCGCGACCTATTCGCCCTGGAATCACTGAATGCCGAAACAGATCGGATACTCGAGGTCACGTAGCCAATGTGCGGTCGTGTGCCCTGCTGTGAGGATGAGGAAGCATTAAAGACAGTCTCTCGGACTGTCAATATAACGGAGCGTCCCGAGCAACGGACATATGCTCCGAATGTAAAATATCTGAACCACAACATGCGGTCCCCTATGTTGTTGGGCGAGAGAGGAACCTCTCTCGCTCACAGCCCGGACGGACCTGGACAAGCCAGGAACCGGACTAACAGGCTTCCTCCGATCTGTCCTCAATCTGCCGTCACTGGGTGAGTACTAAAGTAATTAAAGTGCTCGCATCACCCAAATCTCCTTCCTAGACCGCAACGGACGAACCCGGCAGTCGAACCATTCAATGAATGTACGCTACACCGGGTGAGCTAGCGAATGTCACTCCGTAAGCGATAGACATATTCCATGAGCACTTATTGCCGCTAACTCTTCATTAACTATGACGACAGAGGCACACTTTGAAAGACATCTCCATAACTCTTCGAACAAGAAACCAGAAATGCTTGGATAGCAAGCATAAAATAATAATATATATAGCGTCGTTCAATAATTCGAAAGTTTGTGTGACATTATTGGACTATGTCGGAACTGAGGGACGATGTCCCTGAACCGAATCAAAAATTTCTAAGTCCACCGACGCTATCAGTTTCTTATCCGGCATCGCAGCATATGTTGTTCCGAAAGGGAAAGCTTGAAATCCTCCGAATCCCTTTCGGTATCCCGTCGGACCGGATGAAACGTCCCAACCCAGCATCGTCGGATAAAATATATGCGACAGATTCAGTTGATGCTGGGATGCTGCGATAAACTGTGCTATTAAGGAAAGCACGTCCGTTCCCGAGGCCTGTGCAGTAGCGGACTTACGATGCATTGCCGCCGGAAGCTCCGTGTACATTGACTCCGGCACACTTCCTATGCGTACGTCCGGAGTCTGCAGGCCTCGAGTCCCCGGCTACCGACCCAGCGCTGTCGGATAATTCTCGATCCGACACCGTTTCTGTCGGCTGCTGGGATGCTGCGATAAGCTGTGCTATGTGCACAAGAATGTCCGGCGTCGAGACCTGCGGAGGCGCAGTCTATCGCTGCTTCGCCGAGGGCAGCTCCGCATCAGATGGCTCCCGCATACTTTTCCTATGCGAACGTCCGGAGTCCATCGGTCTCGAATCCCTGGCTGCCGGATGGTGTGACCTGGTCGCCGAAGAATCCTTGATCGGCGAAGCTGGTAATATATCGGCGGTCACGCAGCCAAGGTGCGGTCGTGTGCGCTGACGAGAAGAGGAAGCCTTAGCAGTCTCAGCGGACTGCCTATACAACGGAGCGTCCCGAGCGACGGACGTATGCTCCGCTAGCGACACATTTTGTACCACAACATCTGGGGCCAGATGTTGTTGAACGAGAGAGGGGCCTCTCTCGCTTGCCGTCCGGATGGACCGGAACGAGCTATGAACCAGACTAAAAGGCTTCCTCCGTTCTCCCTCCGATCCGCCGTCACTGGGTGTGCATTAAGTTAATTTTATAGTGCTCGCATCACCCCAAAATTCCTTCTAGACCGCAACGGACGAACCCGGCTGCCGAACCATTCGGTGAATGGACGCTACACCGGGCGAGCTAGCGGACGTCAAAGGCCGTCGAACCTACTAGGGTCCTCTTAGGCAATTGGCGTATTACATGAGCACTTTTCCGCTAGCCCTTCATTAATTGTGACGACGGAGGCACACTGTTGGAAGACATCACAGATACATCACCCTAATCTTGATCGTCTGAAATAGAAATTGATAAAGTAGAGTGACCCTGCGGGGAAAGGACCGGAGTGTCCAAATCCCCAACAACATACCGTGACATATGCTTCCCATATTGTCATCGAAATCATACGATACAGAACAGGAGTTAATGTGAGTACACTGACCACATATAGAATGATAATAAAGTCAGAGGAAGACTTCCTCTAAAAACAATTGATCAATATCCTTTCAATGTGAAAAGAAAACAAGTCCTGGTACTCGCACTAACCCCTGGCAATCAAAATACATAATAATAATATGATCCATTAATATAGAAAAAATAATTGAAATCAAAATATTTTGAAAAAATATTTTTTCAGAACAGCCCAAGTTTCTGAAAAGTAACGTTGAGCCCCAATGGATCCCAAGCCTAAGTGTGGACAAAAATTTTAAAAATATTTTAAACAATTTATTCAACACTTACGAACAATAATAATGTATCTAGTTATGATTAAAATAACATAAAGATATTATTTTTTAGAAATCCCCCCCTCACACAGAGGGCTGTTGTAAATGTAAACAATGAGTGTAAAAACACTAAAATAAGACTCCAGGCACCCAGGCCCGAAATCAGTTACCAAAAATACACTATCTGATGCAAAACAGAGACTTCCAGGGAAGAAACTGCAGAACATCAGATGGTAGATGCAGAACACAACGCCTAACCACCCGTAGGTGAAGACGTAAACATGGGGAAAGAACAGAATTCATTCTGTTATTCAGCTAAAACTCCCAAGAAATTTTAGTAATAATAATTACAGAAACTATGCCAAAAGCATGGGAGAATAGCAAGGGGGAACTTAAAGGACAGGGAGAGAGGAAAACACTTGTAAAAACAGTGTAACTAAACAATCAGAATGACAACAAAATGGCTGCTGCCTTGAAAATAGGTAACTTAACATAATTTCATTAAAAAATTTTAAGTTACAGCCCTGATAATATTCTGTCACACATTCTTTTCCTCTCCTCCTTCTCTATCCTCCTTAGAATCACCATTTCACTAATATTTATGTGTCTGGCATCATTTAAACTGAGATTTAAAAGCACAAAGATCAGTCAGATGTTAACTGATGAAGGGCCAAACTTAGAATGATAAATGGCGCCAATTTCGGAACGTCCTTGACACTGCGCATGCGCAGTAGGGGCGAAGTGTGGAGGGCCTTTCAGGACATGTTTTCTTTAGTTTTAGATGCAAATTTTGGGGATTGGGGGGCAAAATTTGTGTTTGGCCCTATATTTTAAGAGTTAGCACCAGCTGTGTCTGGGTCATTGGTACAGTATAAAAATATAGAAATTTTGGGCGGGGCCAAAAATGTTGCCCCTCCCATAACGACGCCAAGTATAGCCCCACAAACTTCTCTTGAACAAATCTGAGTCTACACCTCAAAAGGAAGCTGCACACCAAATATCAAGTCTCTGCTACTGCTGGTTCAAGAGAAGAAGATTTTTGAAGATTTCAGCACACTTTTTGGGTGTGGACCTACCCACGGGCGAGGCAACTTGATTTGAACAAAATCAAATTGCGATGTTATAACAAACTATTATCTCAAATATCAATTAAATTGGTTCAGCGGTTTGGGAGGAGAAGATGCAAACACCATGTTCACGGACGACGACGGACGGTGAGTGATCACTATAGCTCTCCTGACTGAAAGTCAGGTGAGCTAATAAAAGCCATAGCATACCGGTGGAAGCCTCCACTCATATACATGAACAGCAAAACAGGTCAGAAATTTCTAAGTACACACTTACAAAAATGTCAAACATTGCATTAAAAAAGTCCAAAATCTCAGAAAAATGTCTGGTCAAGGGTTAATGTCATCTTATATTGATGCCTTTAACACATATATGAAATATAAAAGCTACGGCATACCAGTGGTACCCTCCATTCATGTAAAGCAAAACAGAAATTTTTTGAGTCCAAACTTACAAATAAAGTCAAACATTGCATTAAAAAAGTCCAAAATCTCAGAAAAATGCCCGGTCAAGGGTTAATGTCATCTTATATTGATGCATTTAATATATATATGCAATATAAAAGCCACAGCATACCGGTGGTAGCCTCCGCTCATGTATAGCAAAACAGGTCAGTAATTTTCCAAGTTCACACTGACAAAAAAGTCTAACACTGCAAAAACACTCTAAAAATCGACAAAATATCACTGGGTAAGGGTCTGTGGGTAATTGTAAGCCATAGAAACAGTATGAGGTGCATAGTAACAAGGCAGAAAGTCAAAGTGGACTCTTAGAATAACTTTAACACTTTAACACAAGTGTTGACGCCGACGCACCTCGGGTCATGACATAAGCTCACACAACTTCGTTGGTGAGCTAATAAATAACCTTTGAGTCAAGTTAGCCCCAGAAAATTGTGAGGTTCAACTGCCAAAATTTGCGAGATTAGGAATTTTATTTATGTTGTATTATTTTGTGATAACCTGAAGTTTGTTTGCATATTTTACATCTTAAGTTACACCAGCATAACCTAGCCGCTCATTTGCAGGTTATTTCCAGGCCTGTTGATACACATGGCAGGGGGGGGGGGAGGGATGGGGTAAACTCCACAATACTACTGCGTACGACACATTTATATCAAACAGAATCAAGGAATTTCAGTTTCAAAATTTAAGCTTTTTGATGCACTTTCTAGGATGTCAAAATTTATTTGCAAAGGTGAATGCATCTACTATCTGTAGAGCTGTGTTTTTGAAAATTCAGGTCAGTTTCGGTTCGTTTTTTTTTCATTGCACAAACATAATGCATACACTGCTTATTGGAAGATTATTTTGTAGTATATGTATTTGCATCAAATAAAAACTTTAAATCAACCCATTTATAAAATAAAAC
Source organism: Pictodentalium vernedei (assembly GCA_031216915.1). Lineage (NCBI taxonomy): Eukaryota > Metazoa > Mollusca > Scaphopoda > Dentaliida > Dentaliidae > Pictodentalium > Pictodentalium vernedei. The sequence goes on along the minus strand of CM062297.1, from coordinate 329,505,381 downwards.
AATATGACACTTTGTCAAGATATCCAAGTCAAATTCAATCTTTGATAGTAGCAGGGCCAGGGAGAGGGTGGAAAGCTGGGGTAGTATAACTGGGGCCCAGAACTTGAGAGGGGTGTCCCAGGAGTCCTGAATTATTGGGTTAGGCCAGCCCCCACCCCCTCCTTTGAAAGGATGTACCAAACAACCAAAAATAAATGCAGGCTTTCAGGCCATGTTGGGACGAGGCCCCCCCATGGTTCTGACTATGTCAACAGTTAGGGGGGGGGGGGGGGGTATCGTGAATGGAGCTCTGTACTTGACCAACGGTTATGTAATTTTGGACTGCAAGATTTGAGAAGTACTAACCTTATTAAATCAACGTGACATAATAAAGTCATCACTTCAAGAATTGTGCAGTCAAACGCAATAACTCTTGGTCACTGGATACTCACTGATGAACTTATTATTGTTAAATTGCATCTGGAAACATTAATTTAATTCCAAAGAGTCTCACATATATCAATTCAATAAACTGAAGACAACCCAACAGGTGTTAATTTTTGTACCCGTCATTGTCGGTAGGGACTCCATTTCCATGGCCATGTACATGTGTAATATACTCTGATTTCCTGAGTGCATTTATCTCAAGAGTTTCAAGCTTAAGAAAATGATTTCTTGCCTTGAGTCTATGTGTGTCGAAGTAAAACATTCCAGTTTGAATTGTCTCAAACACTGTTAATGACTTTATTCAACTCAAGTAAAAACCCGATGCATGAGAAGTAAATTCTGTCACCTATTTTTGCAGTATTCAGGTGAATGCAATGCTCAAACACGATACCGATTACTGTAGCTGTTCTAAAAAAAAGAGGTATCACGACTGTGAAGTTTCAAAATAAGGTAACTTTATGTTGTTTCTCTCATTTTTCTGAGAAGTGAAGACCTGATTGGAGATTTTCAACATTGAATTTGAAAACCGGGACAACAGGTTTTCTATAATTGTTTCAGCTTCGGTTTTGCTAACAAAGCCGAAACCGAACCAAATTATTGGTTAACCACACAGCTCTAACTATCTGATTAAGTGCTAGAACAGGTTTGCTGCTGGCAAGGTCTGATAAAATTCAAGATTATTCAATGCCGTTTCTAAATATATTTCTGCATTTTTCAATGCCCTACAAAAGCCAAATTCAAGTATTTTCAAGACCCTATCTTCACTAGTAATAACTGGGACCTCCGGTCATTAACCCATCCTCTCACTTCCCTACAAGGGAAGTGGGAGGTGGGGGTAATGACTGGAGGGTCCTAGTTAGGACTATGCCTTCACAAAATCTGGCATATAAAACTATATAGTTATGATTACGTACTTCAGCATTTCTATTTTGTTACTATTCAAGGCTTTTCCCTATATCTGTGAGACAGCATTTGATTGAGTGACCAACTTGATTGTCAAAATCACCATTTTCCAAGATTTCAAGACCGTCAATGCTCCTCAGTCAAATTCAAGGCTGTTCCTTGAATCCAATGCCCCATGGAAACCCAGAAGCCATTACCGTGGTTTGATTGAAAAGTGCTGAAAGCCACTTTAATACTTCACACTGTGTGCATTACTTTGTTGTTTGGTAAGGAACAGAGAAAAAAATCTGAAATAAAATTTTTCTGTTATATAGACACTCTTCAATAACTTGCAACAAACCAATTATTTCTGATCTAAATCTTGCTAAACTGAAGCGCCCTTTGCTGGAGGCATGGTATCTTTAAACGATACCCATGATACAAATCGCCTTTGAAAAATAATTAAGAAATCTACCAGATAATTTAGTTTTGACTATGGCAAGCATCTTCTGTAGCAATTTTATTCAGTTACATCATTTGCAGTGGCATAGATAGCTCTTCGTGGTAGTGGGATAAGACCAAGAAGTTTACAACAGAAATTAGCAGTAGACAGCACAAGTGTGGCATGCAGCATTGCATGAATCACTAATTTACACCTGAAATTTTGTTGCCTTAACCTCCTATTAACCTTTACCCACTGAATCGGCGGCATCTGTCTGCGTAATTTATAAACTGAATAGTTGCAAAAAAAAACAAAAAACAAAAAACACATTTTAACCCTTTACCCAACGTAACGGCCAAAACCGGCCAGCGCTATTCTTAAAAATCGCAAATGAATTTTCATTATTTTTTCATTTTTTGTCTCAAAAACATAGGTTATGACCCCTCATTGGAACGAGCTCGTCGAGCTCGTTCCAATGAGGGGTCATAACCTATGTTTTTGAGACAAAAAATGAAAAAAATTAGTTATTCAAGAATTTTTTTGCAAGTGTCGTCTGCTTTTCATGTTAGGTAAAGGGTTAAATAAACATCAACAAAACATATCATGTGATCCCTCATTGGAATGAGCTTGTTGAGCTCATTCCAATCAGTGGTTACATAATATGGCAACAAATTTTGATATTGTGCATGTTGGGTAAAGGGTTATGCGATGTGTATCATCAACCAACAGAAAAATTCTTTAACTAGTAAAGTGCTGATTTTTTTCTGACAACAAATCAAAGCTCATCATATACTGCTCTATTACATTTAATTGGATAGTGCCTTATAGGCACTATCCAATTAAATGTCAGAGAGCAAGGTATTGTATAAAAAATCTTATTCATATCAGGGACAATAAAGGCTTCCTCAGGCAGAATGTAGCTACAGACAGTTATTGCCTGTCACTTTTAGTAAAGCCCAAAATAGGGCTTCCAGCACTCTACCAGTTAAGAATGGATGTCTAAAGAGAAACAATCTTCTTGTTTCCATCTGGCACAATGATAGATACAATCTCCTTGTTTCCATCTGGCATGATGATAGATACAATCTCCTTGTTTCCATCTGGCACGATGATAGATACAATCTCCTTGTTTCCATCTGGCACGATGATAGACACAATCTCCTTGTTTCCATCTGGCACGATGATAGATACAATCTCCTTGTTTCCATCTGGCACGATGATAGATACAATCTCCTTGTTTCCATCTGGCATGATGATAGATACAATCTCCTTGTTTCCATCTGGCACGATGATAGATACAATCTCCTTGTTTCCATCTGGCATGATGATAGATACAATCTCCTTGTTTCCATCTGGCACGATGATAGATACAGTCTTCTGGTTTCCATCTGGCATGATGATAGATAGAGTCTTCTTGTTTCCATCTGGCACGATGATAGACACAATCTTCTTGTTTCCATCTGGCACGATGATAGATACAATCTCCTTGTTTTCATCCAACGATAGTCTTTGCCGATTTGAACTTTAAGTATACCTATAAAGGCTACAAAAAATGCTTATTTACTGACAAACTTTTGGAGTGTGTTTGTGTGGGGGAGGGGGGGGGGTGGTGGTGTGTCACAACCTCTGGCACCCCTGTATCTGCTGGCCTGTCACTTACAACAGCACTGTTTATTAATATGGCTAATTTTGAGAGTTACTTGCCATAAACTGTTCTTTAAAGCACAGATGGAACTGTGGGAAATCAAAGAATTATCTTTGGTGCAAACATTTCCATAACTGAGCACTATTTTTTATATGCTACCATAGTGTCAACTTTATGAATTGTTGTTGTGAATGATCTCAGCCGGACTTCCTCTGAATTTGCTATAAATTGTGGTCCTGATTCACCCCAATCATCTGGAACTTCTAAATCCTTATCTGTATAAACTAATAAATCAAATACACCTGTGAAATATAGAAAGGATAGAGATGAAGCAACATAAACAACACATAGTAAGTTATTGTGATGAATTGATGGTAACATGGTCTGAGGTTTGTGCAAGCCAGAAAATAAGCAGACTGTCATTTGCAAAATGAGGTCCTCAGAGGGTGAATTTAGTGATGCTACCCTGCATAGCAGGGTAGCATCACTAAATTTACCCTCTGTGAACCTCAATCAGGGTCTCAAAACTAAACAGAAAGAGGTACCAGAGGATAAATTGGCCCACTGTATAGGATAGCATATTCAAATTCACCCTCTGGGGACTTCATTCTGCAAATGTCAGACTGTTTATTTTCAGGCCTGGGTTTGCAGCTTGGGGCTTATGTTGAACCGAGATGCAAGGCATCGGCGTTGGACATAAGCTCCGAGTCGCAAACCTCAGACCATGTAACCATCAATGCATCACAATAACGTACATGTTCCAATAAGACCCTACCCACAGCCAGGCATGTCGTCCGGTACCTGTACCAGTACTGCTGGTTCCCTCATGCTCCAACTGGTACCGGTACTGAAGCTTTTGTCCCGCCAGTACCAGGACAAAATTATTTTATGAGGAAATTTCTAATTGAACAAGGGTAAACACGCTGATAATCATGCATGGCACACTTGCATGGCATACTTTTAACTTTTTTGTGAATGAACATATCAAAACACTCTACAGGTGCATGTTCTGTCTTCACCACGACTCGATAAGGCTGACCATTTTGACTTTTCATACATCAAAGACACTGAAAGTGCCGTCATCGGCTACTTCAAAGAAATTATTCTTTGGTGACATCAAAGTAATCATAAAGCACAGTCTTTGTGCTTTATGTTTACTTTGATGTCACCACAGAATAATTGGATGATGCCATGTTTGTCTTGCAATCTTGGGGACTGGCGTGGTTTAAATGCGAGTTTCTGCCATCTGATTGTGATATGTCATCCAATTGTTGATTTGTCCTGGTACCGGTTTCGACAGGACAGGCTCTGTCCCATCCCATTACCAGTTATGTTGGTACCGACGGTACTTTGACATGCCTGCCCACAGCCCAAAACCCACATCATGAAATGAACAAGGCACCTGAATGTGCAAGGCAACTTTAACAATAACAAGTTTAGTAAATAAACCTCTTGTGGACCCACAACGCTACTGGACAACAAAAAACCAATAACTTAGATAAAAGTCGAGATTACTCCATCTCAGTTCAGTTCAAATCATGAACAAGTTCATGATTTGAACTGAGATGGAGTAACCTCAACTTTTTTTAGAAGTGGATGTTGAGTATACATTCATAGAATGATCACTGACCTCCCAAAATATGATTTTTATAGGTAGTATGCACTTTGAATCTCCTCCCATTGTAATCATCTTTTCCAATATTTCACGTGGTGACATCAGGCTATAATAAAGGCCACTTGAGCAGTAATCATAGAAAAAACTAAGTGAGCTCTTGTCCAACAAGAGGGTGAGGATTTTAACCTTATTGGAACATAATCAGTCATTAGTTGACTTCAAATCTGCTAGTCATCACCCAGTACAATCAGAATAAAATGCCTGAATCCCTCCTGGAATGAGATCACTTTCATCTAAAAATCTCAGAAAATGCAACAATTTTATTTTTTGGTGGTATTGTGACTAAAATTTTAGTATCAATTTACGCAGGGCTTACATGTATATTTCGACCATAATCCGTGAATTGATTCATGCAAAGATTCGTGCAACAAAAACAGTGAGAATCCATCTAGATTCTCGCTGCATCTCTGCTAGGATTCATATTAAAATAATGGAGTCAATTTAACCTTGTACCTGATGTAGTGGCAGCAAATTAACCAATGCAAGGCTAACATGACCTGAAATATCCTGACACTTTGTCAATAAAACTGCACAAATTTTATGTGGCAGTCATTGGAACCAGCTCAATGCGCCAGGTCCAATGACATCCATATTTGTAAGGTTTTATTGTTTTGTTTTTTTAAATTATCTCATACAGTTTAGGTTTTAACAAGAGCACCGCCTAGTGGGACATTATACGCCTGTTTTGTATTTTTGAAGGGTTGGGGTAAGGATGGGGGTGAGGGTGAAAATTGTTCGGACCAACCCCATATTCGAACTTGACCTGTATTTTGTTGTGATTAAACAACATACCAAGTTTGGAACCAATCGGAAAACAAATATTAAAAGTTATCATCCGGAAACCAAATATTTGATGCATTCTATGTCCAACAAGGGCCATAATTCAGGGGAACTTCGAAGTTCGAACTGACCCCATATTCGAACTTGACCTGTCTTTTGTTTTGATTAAACCACATACCAAGTTTAGGAGTCAGTCCAAAAAAAAATACTAAAGTTATCATCTGGAAACCGAATGTTGACGAACGGACAGACCGATGGATGGACAAATGGATGGACAAATGGACAGACAGACTGATTCCATAATTCAACGGTTTTTCAACAGGCATATAAAAAATCAGTCAGGCCATACTAAAGTTATAATCCGAAAAACACAAAATGCACAAATTCAAGAGGAATAACTCTGGAAAGGTACATGCGATTTTGGCCGAAAGTGAATTTGAGCTGTGCTTTGTGGTCATAAACAAAATCTGAGAATTTGAAACAAACTAGTCAAGGCAAACTAAGGTTATCATCCCGAAACCACATAATTCACAAATTTGCAGTCATTCAAGGGGAATAACTATGGAACGGTACATGCGATTATGGCGAAAGGTGAACTTGAGCTGTGCTTTGTGGTCAAAAACAAAATCTGTTAATTTGAAAAAAATCGGTCAAGCCAAACTAAAGTTATCATCTGGAAACCACAAAATTCACAAATTTGCAATCATTTGAGGGAATAACTCTGGAAAGGTATATGGGATTGTGGTCAAAAGTGAACTTGAGCTGTATTTTGTGGTCAAAAACAAAAAACTGAAAATTTGAAATAAATCCGTCAAGGCAAACTAAAGTTATCGTCCGGAAACGAGAAGTTGGGCTAAATTCCCATAAAGGGCCATAACTCTACTACAAAGGGGTCTCTAGAAACGGAAATCGAACCAATCCTGTATTTTGTCATACTAAATCCACATGCCAAATTTAACTCATCTCAAACCATTACAACTAAAGTTATCGTCCGAAAACGAAATGTGTCCATGCATGGACAGAGAGACGGGTGGAGAGACCATTCACATAATATGTCCCGTTTTTCAAACGGGCGTATAAAAACAACATCTGAAAAATTTGGTGTCAATCCATCAAGGTTTTCAGCTTTAAATGAACGGAAACCAATTTTCTTTTCAAAGGGCCATAACTCTGCAGTGGATGTACTGAGAAACACCAATATCGAACTTGACCTGTATTTTATTGCTACAAACAACATCTGAAAGTTTGATGTCGATCCGTCAAGGCGTTCGACTTTAAATGAAAGGAAACCAATTTTTTTCGAAAGATTGTGTTTTCAAAGGGCCATAACTCTGCAGCGGATGGACTGAGAAACACCAATATCGAACTTGACCTGTATTTCATTGCTAAAAAATCTGAAAATTTGGTGTCAAGGCATTCAGCTTTAAATGAACGGAAACCAATTTTTTTAGAAAAATTGTGTTTTCAAAGGGCCATAACTCTGCAGCGGATGGACTGAGAAACACCAATATTGAACTTGACCTGTATTTTATTGCTAAAAACAACTTCTGAAAGTTTGATGTCGATCCGTCAAGGTGTTTGACTTCAAATGAACGGAAACCAAATTGTTTAGGGACAGACGGATGGACAGACAGACTGATAACATAATACATCCCGTTTTTATAAATGGGCATATAAAAATAAGAAAGCTGTGTTGGGTAAAGGGTTAACATGTGTTATCAGTATACAACGGGGGTTCAACCATGGTGGCCTCAAGGGATCATGCGACACTCATAGCAGGTATGGATTCTCGCAACCATTTTCGTGAGAATCCAAATGGATTCTCCCACATTTAGATGAAATATAAGCCCTGTTTACAGACACAGGAGCGAAAGTGGACAAATTATGCTCATATATTTTAATTTCCATCTCCATTTAAGCGAAGTTTCCTGTTGAATAAAACTGAAAGGGCAATTAAATAAAATATATTTATGTACTTGAGCTAATTATTGACTCGTGTTGTTTTTTATACCCCCCCCCCCCCCCCCCCCCCGCAAACAAAGTTTGGGGGGGGGGGGGTATATAGGAATCACCCTGTCCGTCCGTCCATCTGTCCATCCTTATAAGTGCAACTCCTCCAAAACCGTTTGAAGAATTTTCATGAAACTTTACACAATGGAAGAACTCCATATGAAAATGTGCATGAAGCAATATAATTCCGTGAGGCGCCGGGGGTATCACTTTGCGAGCTTGCTCACAGTACCTCTAGTTTGATTCTTAAATTGATTTGTAACCAACTGAGACAATGCAATGATTGTTGGTCTGATTTCCACAGACCTGCATATGACCATCCAATCCAAGATACTATTTTCAGCATTTCATTTTTGAAATGTGCTATTACACTCACAAACTTACACTGCATCTTATTTCTAATTGAGATACACTTTTTTCACACATCTTAAATTTCAGAACGATTAGACATGGGCATTTTTTTGTTTTCCAGTTCAGTTCTGGTGTACCATGATATCTTCCCCCCTGGACGGGTGGGGGGGGGGGGAGGGACTTCCTAGGACATCTTCCCCCATGGTGAGGAGTTATCCTAGGATATCTTCCCCCCACCCACACACACACACACCAAAAAATAAAAATAAAATAAAACTACTTAAAATAACATAGCATTTCTTTAGTGAATTTTCATCATATTAACATTGAAAAAGTTGACAGTTGTTCAAACTCTTGAATACATACATTTATACATTTCCTTTTAAGTTCATGTCAAAATATGGTTATCTTACCCTTCACCCATTCTCATGGCAACCATTTAAAAAAGAAAGAAAGAAGGTTTTATTTACACACTCAACCACAACAAAGTCGCAACAATGGTTGTGAAGGTCGTATAAATATCTATAGGATTTTGACAAGATGGGGGGGAGGGAGGGGGGGGGGGGGGAGGGAGGAGATAACCTGAGTAATTTTATACAAGGATTTAGCTGCTTAATATCAAATGTAATTAAATGTTGTGAAATAATAGTAAAAGAAACAAAATTAGATGAATACATTTAAAAATTTAGGTGTGTGGGGGATTAGCAGAATGGGGGAAAGATATCCTAGGATATCTTACCCCATGGTGGAGATGTCCGGGGGGTGAGATATCCTGCTACACCGGTTTTTGTGGTAAACCAGAAAACTCAACCAGAAGGCCCAGCAAAAAACACCCCCAGCAGTTTTACTGTGTTTGTTCATAAACTGATCAAACTTTATTACTGGGAGGGAACTGGACTAGTGGCCCTTATGAAGTCTTGTCACTTAGTCTATCTGGCAAAGGGGTGAATGCACCATCAGGCTTGTCAGTTTGAAAATTGCAGGAGGGTGATCATTTATAGTTTGCGGGGGCCATTTTGTTTCAGCCTGCTGGGTAGACAACTAATATCATTTTACAGTACATGGTTTGTGTAATTATGATGTACGTCATCACGTAATGTATAGATGCAGGCTTGAATATTTGGATGCAAGATACCAGGTTACCCATGACACTCACTAACAGTGAGTGTTATAGTTATCTTCCATCCAAATAACCAAGCTAGTATCTATAAATTACATGATCACTGTACAGGCCAGTGCACTGTGTTCACCGCCAGATGCCGATATTAATTATAGACTGTATAAATACGGAAAACATATATTCTGCAGCATAACATACCATATGATTGACATCTTACTGCCTTTGACCTACCTGGGCTGCATGCGAGCCAGAGAACGAATCGTTCACACCTACTATTCCGACCATCGAAAGGGCAGTTCTGAGAAACAAGGAATTGATGTTGGGGCGAATCAATCAGATTTGGGGGACGAATCATCCCGGCTTTGATTTTGGGACGAAACATCCCAGGTGAATCGTACAGGGTTGAACTGGCTTGGGGATGATACGTGCCGTATTTGCACACGACACGAGAGCTGTCACAGTCTGATGTACAATGTAATAACTAATTACAACTTTGGAACTGGCAGACCACTCACTCGTATTTGGAAAGTTATTTACTGTCTCTGGGTGACTGCGTCGATGACACACTACAAACTTCGCAAATTGCGCTTTGTTACCTCCTTCAATCCACGAAAATTGACGTTGGAGACAGCCGATTTTGAGGTGCCTTCGACTGAATTAATGGGCCGCAGAAATCGGGGTTAGGCAGACGTTTACTGGCCGCAGATTTTTGAACTCAGACGGGCAACTGTGGGCCAGGGTGATCACCCACCTCAAAATGACAAGCCTGCATCATATTCTCATTGTCACACGATGGACGAGTCAATAAGGGAGAAAATGTGGAAATGAGAACACAACACAGATTAGATGATCTTTACTCATTTGTTACACAAATTTATGTTTTTCTCTGACTCAACTGGCTTAGCAACTGATACCCTAGAGCCTCTAAAAAAAGATCAAAGGGAAGTTAGGCTGAACCCAATGGAGATACTCAGACAGGGCTTTTTGTGGTGACTGAAAAAAAATGGATGGACAAATGAACGAATGAACCGATTCCAGTAAACCCTGCCACAACTTTGTTGAATGGGTATAATAATCTAGAGATTGTGTTGCTTGCCTTCAGCATTTTGTTTTTGATTAATCACATGGGATATAAATTACATGGAACTTATGTGACATTTGCAAACTGTAAGTGTTGTGGTGGGCGGAATTTCCAAGTAATACATATTCATCTTAGGAATTTCCCAACAACGATACAACATTGAAATAAAGGTAGTGTGCAACATGATCTTCAAATACACAAGTGTTTAAAGTACTGTTGAAGCGACTTGTCTACTAGTCATTGTCGATGCTGAGATAGCCCAATGTCGACTCTGGATTTCAGCACCGACTAGTTGGAACATATAATATTTCCTATAAAAACATTACAACATAACAAAATTCCGATGCAAAGTCTACTGAGAAAGAGGGGGAGCGCGGTGGCTAAGTGGTAGACTGTTGGACTTCTATGCTGGAGGTCCCGAGTTCGATCCCGTCCGGGACGACCCACGTTGTGTCCTTGGGCAAGGCACTTTATCCCGGTTGCCTACATGTGGCACGATGACTTTGTATACTAAGGCGTACTGCACGTCGATGGCGCACATGTCTTCAACTGCTGTAACCCTGCTTGAGCGGAGCTTGAACAGAGTTAGAATGTTGAGGAGCTGACAGTTGCTCGTCGATGCTCGGTGGTTCTCTCCGGGTACTCCGGCTTCCTCCACCCATAAAACTGCCACGGTCAGGATTAGCCATTGTGCATAAGAATGTGACCTTAAACACCAATAAATAAATAAATATTATATAAATGAACTGAGAAAGAGTTATAACAATTGTCAGTTGATCTGTTCAGAGAGTGAAAACAACAACACTAAAAATGAGATAACTGAGACCGACTTTGAAATCAAAGTAGACGTGAAAGTTAACTGTGTTGCATCAGCTCCTTTGAACTCACAGACAGTGGTTGCACTGCACATGCCTTAATACTGTTAACAGCATAGTTATTTGAACTTTGTCTCCATTCAATAAAAGTTCTGTTATAGAGAGATTCCCATGCCATTTAATTTATTACATACACTGTTAGGGCTTCATGGTATTTCGATATTTCACAGAAACTCGGTATTTTTTTCAATATCGATACCGTACCGAGCCAATTTCAACTCACTCGATATACCGACCTTCATGATATTGTCGATTAGCAATGTCGATATTCTCAAACTAATGATAAACTTAACCTTCTGGACTTGAACCTCATCTAAATTCATCACACGCACACTATAAACTACCACACTTTTATTTAATTTAGATATAGTTCCAAGCCAGAAAATAAGCAGACTGTCATTGCAAAATGAGGTCCCCCAGAGGTGAATTTAGTGATGCACAGCAGGGTAGCATCACTAAATTTACCCTCTGTGAACCTCAATCTGAATCAGGGTCTCAAAACTAAAAAGAGAGAGAGGATAAATTGGCCCTCTGTATGGGATAGCATCATCAAATTCACCCTCTGGGAACCTTGTTCTGCAAATGTCAGACTGCTTATTTTCAGGCCTGTATGGCTCCTTTGCAAAATCAAATACACGTGATTCTATTCATTCCAAGCAAGAACTATCGCAAAGTACGAGCAGTATTGCATGCATTTGCAATTTTGCATGGTCATATCAAACAAGGATAGTCAGTTCTCAAAAACTCAATATTTACTCATATCGCGTTATTTAAAAAAATACCGTACTCGGTATTACAAATTGGAATACCGTGAAGCCCTATACACTGTATGTGATCGACACAACACTATGTGTTGGGCAAGCAACTATCCATAATCAGAATATAAAAAGCATGTGGTTAAACGATCATCAGGATTGCTCTTCACATCTGCAGTCCATTGTACATTGAACTGAATCAGTAAACTTATACGCTAATGTATACTGAAATGGATGTTTCTCTGACAACTTACAACCAAAATATAATCCAAATATAGCCCATGCATCATGACTATGTCAGGGATGTACAGTTAAAACTAGAAGTCCTGTCACGAACTGTGCTCTTATCTAGGCTTAATTGCATGTAGGAATTGTGCACAATTGCCATATCGAATGGCATCCAAAGCGTGGCAGGCTCTCCTGGTTACTCATAGCAATTACAGGCAATGTTTCTGCCAATGGACCTCTGGGTTACCCGGATGTCCATTGGCTGGAACATTGCTTGTGCACAGACCATATGTACAGAATCTGATAGCCTTACTATGGTCATAACGCATAGATTAACATGCAATTTGTGCGCATTTCATAACAGGACTTCTAGTTTTAACTGTAAGTGACTGCTCAAAGTTGAAGTTTTTAATCACATCATTTCTGGCCAAGGATCTAGGGCAGACAGGGGATTTTTCATGAAAGCTACAGTTTTCTTGAAGGTAACAGGCTGGCACTGAGCCAGTTCCCAGCCTCTAGCATACAAGATTGCTCTTCCATAAGGATGCACATCCCATTTGGTCCAACTCGGTAAAAATCCTGAATTCAGGAAAAATCCTGAAAACTTACATCCCTGCTATGTACATGTATGTCACCTATGAACCAGCATCAGTAAAGTGCACATGTGGAGAAAAATATTCAACTGCATAGGTATTGCTACATAAATCTTGTCAGGAGAAAGTGGGATACTGACTAGTCGACTTCGACTCAACTTTTGGGTGTCGACTCATTGACTACAAAATACTAGTTGTTTCAACACTAGTTTAAAGTCAACAACAATATAGAAAACTGTTTTCATTTTTTCAGAGAGCATTTAAAAATAGAATTAGGGAAGCATACTAAATTATAAGATTACCTATTTGGAGTATAAATTGCTTTAGGCTTAAAGATTCTGAGCATTTGTGATTGTAGACAGAACAAATAGGTAGAAGAAGTGACAGTCAGAGTTCATGGTGCTGTCAGTGATTTGCACGTTGCAGACACTATCACACTGATTGCAGGTCAAAATATGTGGGTGCTACAGGCTTTGAGGCTGTGGCCAAACAGGTTAGTGAAACAGTATCCTCTGACGACGATTCTGACGTTCAGGCTATGAAGCGTCTGATATTGTATGTGGAGGACCAATCTTCAAGTGGAGCTTGGTTGATTTGTTTAAATTATTTATTAGTTTTGGGGGTCAACTCGTCCCACTAAAATTTCATATCTGAACTTTCAAACAGGTATAGAAGCAATCTCTTGACATTATCATCACCCACACTAACTACACTCTTGGCAGATAGAAGCAGAGCAAGTAAAGTTCTATATCTTGTCAACTCCGAAGTGTTTGATATTCCAAATGCAGTCAAAGTTATTATTCGAAAGAGCATCTGCCAAGAGATCAATGATATTGAGCTTTACAGAAAAAGTTGTGACATTGACATCACTCAGGAAAAAGTACCAGAATCTGTGAGTGACACTCTTATTGAACTGCTAACCAAAACCTGACCACACACTACCTTCTCTTTGGATCAGCAACATTGTAACATCTGCCGTGCACGCTATCCCCACCCAGCTACATGTTGGACTTGTTACCACATTGAGAGACATAAAAGATGTACTGAAAAGAATGCACAATTTTGGGATGACTTGTTCATATGATGCTCTTAAGACGAAAAAAATCTGTACCATGCATGGCATCAAAGTGTGCCAAAAAATAACCCAATTTCCAACTCAGCCGATGGGCTGATACAAGTCATTGTTAACAATTTTGATGCAGACATCTCTCAGAATGCGAAGGTTAGTACTCATTCCCTGGAAGTCATAATTGCAGAACCTAACACCAAACTGATTCAGAGCCTCAAGCCATTCCAAGAGTATCCAAAGCTAAGGTGGATAAACCATTTCAATATGATTCATCTGTGGTATGTTATAATGTCCCAAAGAAATGCCTGCTGCACACGCCTCAAGGCAGATACCATATCTTTTTGTATACTCTGTTTCACTGAATTGCAAAGTGTAGAGCAACCAAATCTTTTTGTTTCTGAAAAATATTTTGAAGTCAGAGAAGTGTGCTGCATTCAATGGTTACAAAACTCATTTGACCCACGCGTCAGGACAGTCGTCCCAACCCAGAATGAAATCGGTCTATCTTCCCCTGACTGACATGATGCCGTCTGATCCCAAAACCAGCATTACAGCTATGTGTAAAGCACAAGAGGTAAGTTAGCAATCTGGTCAAGAATACACTGTCTTCATGGTTGACCAGCAGTTATATATGGTCACGGTCCAAGTCTTGTGGGCATTTTCCAATAAGTTTCAGTCCTTCTACCCCAGGCTGAGAGGGATGCATCTACTCATGAGTTTTGTTGGGGCTGTTGGGACACTGATGGTCAATTCTGGCTTGGCCGGAATCCTGGAGTCTGTTCAGAGGCATCGGTAAAATGCTTTTTGGTAAAAATGAAAGCCTGAGCCAGGCGATTATTAGGAGAGAACTGTTATTGAAACCTCTTTTTGAGCATGAAAATAGTCAGTGTCCTGAAGATCACTCATCACTGCCAGATGATAGAGCAAAGCAAAGTAAGCCTGTATTCATCTTGATGTGATATGTTTGTGCAGAGAGGAAAGGTGACTGGCCTTTGCATTTGGTAGTGATAAGTATGTTACCCTTTTTTTTTTTTTGCATCTGGCCGCATCAATTATGCTACGTACGGTTTGTATTATCTCTGTCAGATTGAGAAACTCCCTTCAAACATTCTGTCCCATTTCATGAAAGGAGAACATGTGATATATCCTGTGGCTGGTCTATGGAATGGTATTTGGAGTGAAACCACTTTCATGAGATAGGGGCATGGGAAGTCAGGCATAATTGGAATAATCCTGAAGCGATTATTAGGAGAGAACTGTTATTGAAACCTCTTTTTGAGCATGAAAATAGTCAGTGTCCTGAAGATCACTCATCACTGCCAGATGATAGAGCAAAGCAAAGTAAGCCTGTATTCATCTTGATGTGATATGTTTGTGCAGAGAGGAAAGGTGACTGGCCTTTGCATTTGGTAGTGATAAGTATGTTACCCTTTTTTGCATCTGGCCGCATCAATTATGCTATGTACGGTTTGTATTATCTCTGTCAGATTGAGAAACTCCCTTCAAACATTCTGTCCCATTTCATAAAAGGAGAACATGTGATATATCCTGTGGCTGGTCTATGGAATGTTATTTGGAGTGAAACCACTTTCATGAGATAGGGGCATGGGAAGTCAGGCATAATTGGAATAATCCTGAAGCGATTATTATGAGAGAACTGTTATTGAAACCTCTTTTTGAGCATGAAAATAGTCAGTGTCCTGAAGATCACTCATCACTGCCAGATGATAGAGCAAAGCAAAGTAAGCCTGTATTCATCTTGATGTGATATGTTTGTGCAGAGAGGACAGGTGACTGGCCTTTGCATTTGGTAGTGATAAGTATGTTACCCTTTTTTTTTTTGCATCTGGCCGCATCAATTATGCTACGTACGGTTTGTATTATCTCTGTCAGATTGAGAAACTCCCTTCAAACATTCTGTCCCATTTCATGAAAGGAGAACATGTGATATATCCTGTGGCTGGTCTATGAAATGGTATTTGGAGTGAAACCACTTTCATGAGATAGGGGCATGGGAAGTCAGGCATAATTGGAATAATCCTGAAGCTAGAGATACTTAAAACATAGGCTCTCTGTCTCTGATTGTAGCTAAGTTATGAGAAGACCAAGAGGCAAATAGGATACAAGACGTCCATAAGGAAGAGGGCAAAAGGATTATGCTGATGCAGTTGATAGAGATGAGGTTTGCAAACAAAGATAGGTAGATCCCATGGATCACAACACCCAGACACAATCATCAATGTTGCAAATGGTCATATTGGTCCATCATCAGTGAATGTTGATGAGGGAGTCAATATGGGCACCAAACAACTGGAGTTCTAGCGAGGCCTATCGGCAGGGTTCTATAACTACACTTCTAAGCAAACTGCAAACGATGGCTGTATTTAAAAAGTCAATAAGAGTGGGGGTTATCAAGGTTTACAACACAAATCTGATCTCTTCAGGGGTCATAGGTCTCATGTCTATTTTGCGTGAACTGAACATATCCCTGATTCTTTCTCATGAGCTCTCCCCTGTTCCAACTAATT
This sequence comes from Pictodentalium vernedei, assembly GCA_031216915.1. Classification (NCBI taxonomy): domain Eukaryota; kingdom Metazoa; phylum Mollusca; class Scaphopoda; order Dentaliida; family Dentaliidae; genus Pictodentalium; species Pictodentalium vernedei. The sequence goes on along the minus strand of CM062297.1, from coordinate 329,488,921 downwards.
TGTTTGATGATTCTGGCGACATGTTTTCATTTTGAAAAACAGCACCATGGCTGAAGCCTCAACCAGAGATTGTACCAGAGGTAACAGAGTTATGGTCATTGGCAGATTCACCTTATTGTGGATACCTTATTGGCAGGTATCTGGCTTGACTACGAAACGCGTTGTTAGAAAAAGTTTATCAAGCACATACAGCAAAGATTGATTGATGGTAATGTTTATCTAGTGTTCAAGAAATACACTGATTACAGTACAAAATGTGTCACATGAGCAAACAGAAGCCATGAGAGTTCTCAGGCTTTGTCCATGACTACTTACCACCCCACAAACAAGTTTTCTCTGAAGGTGAGAACAAGAAGCAATTAATTGCGATCATTAAGGAACAATTCACATTCGACAAGGCCTTCGCCAAACAGTACACAAGACACAAACTTGCCATTACAGGACAGGGTGAAACTGCGGTTCAGATCAGCGGTGGTGTGGTCAGACACTGGGGAGACATGGCAACAATGCATGGGGAAACAGACAATATCGTCTCAGGCTATTTGACTTGCTTCTTGGGAGAATACAGACATCTACATTTTACTGTTGCATCATAAATTTGCTAAGAAATTACGAATTCCCTGTACATGGCAGAATGGCTGTTGATATCATCACAACCCCTGAAAAGTACAAGGATATTATTCTACATGCATGCTCTCTTGGGCTGCGAGACTGTACCCCGGTGCTTTTACATCGTTAAAGCAAGAGAGCTCAAAGTCACTAAAGTGGGAGCGAGCTTGACTTCACTTTGCAAGGTGGATGCTTTTTGGCCAGACATCTTTGTTGAAGCTACAAAGTTTGTCACTTTGTTTTACAGCTCCCTTATTACCTCTTCAATGTCTGATGTCGAGATCGATGTTTGGATCTCTAAAACTCAAAATCCAAACGCAGTTAGTGCTTGCTCCCAAACTTTGCTCTTTGCATCCAACCACAGCAGCTTTTTCCAAAAATATAAAAAGAGCTGGCACCTTTAAGCATGTGTCCGAATGCCCTAAAGGATGGACCTCCAAACATGGAGCCTACTGATTTTGGATCTAGGAAAGAAAATGAAACAAAATGATTGCTTCCAGTTGCTGTGCCTCCAAGTGTACATCTCGCACCCGATGATATACTATTTCTTATACAATGTTCATGCTCCAGCTGTGCACCATGTAAAACTTCACGATGCAAATGCAACCTTGTGAAGATGCCATATGCAAGGAATCAGAAGAGTGTTACAATGAACAGACAAGGATAGTAGACATGTCTGGAATGGTTGTTGACATGGACACAGGACAGTGATGATTAAGCGTACCAGAATGAATTTCAGAAAGAGAACCATTTTATGGCTGAAATTGGACAATTTTTCCACATTTCTCTTCATTTCTGCCACATTTTTGCCCCAAATTTCCAGAAAGGTTCGGACAGAGCACTAAAGATGTGACTAAAGGAATAATATTTTTCGTTTACCTCACTCATTTCATAGTTCTAGGAATTTTCCTTGGAAAAGTCCTATTTTTGGTGGCCATATTGTATTTTGCCAAAAATCTCAAAATGCTCAACCCAGTCACCTGTCCAGTAAATAAATCCCTTGCTGGGCCATGCTAATTTGTAGAAAACCACTGAGAAAAAAAAATTTATATGCCAAAACATGGTTCGGTGCCCTGGCAGCAGGACTACTGGCCCAGACTGAATAAATAAAGGAAGAAGGGACCATACAGGATTAAAGGTAGTGGATAAGGCAGTCTTTATAATTAATTTTAGAATCTTAAATCTCTAAAGAGAATGGATAACGCAATAGTCTACACCTGGCAATACTAACAAACTAGCTATCAACGGCTGAAAACTAAGAATGGATAACAGAGTCCTATTCTGGAATTACCTTGATTTCCTTTTATATAAAACACCTAACAGTTTCTAAATGAATTTTCAGAATGTCTGTCCTTCTATGCCCTGTCTGGATGTGATATAGCTATTGCTGGCGATTTTAATATCCATGTTGACAATTTAAATGACACTTTTGCCAAGCAATTGGTAAATTTGTTTGAAACATTTGGCTATTCACAACTGGTCTCAAAACCTACCCACAGAGAGGACACACACACCTTGGATCTAATTCTTGTTCCTCAAAGTAACTGCACATCAGTACAAAATGTCCATGTCACAGATCCAGCATTGACTGATCACCATGCAGTTTGGGCTGAATTGACACTAGCAATTTCAAAAATTCCTCCCAAGAAAATTACTTAACGAAAATATAAATCCATAAATATTGATGCCTTGAAAATGGATATCAGTTCATCAATTCTGTGTTCGAATTATTTTTGTAGTAGTCAAGAATCATCTGAGCAATTGCTATCTTTATTTGAAGAAACTCTAAAGGGCATCATGGCTAAACATGAACCACCCAAGTCAAAAATTATAACTCATAAGGAAAAAGTGGAGTGGTTTACAGAAGATGTTAGAGCTGCTAAACAACAGCATTGCAGACTTGGGCGTCTTTACAATAAAACGAAGCTTGAGGTTCACCGGCAGATGTTCTGCCACCTAAGAAATACAACTAATAAGATCGTCAAAAAGGTGAAGAGGGAGTACTACAATTCCATGATAGAGGGGGTCATCTAATACAAGGGTGCTGTTCTCTGTAACAATAGTCTCCTTGGTAAAGAACAAAAAGTCATTCTCCCAGATCGACTATATACTGAAGAAATTCCGGAAAAATTCAGTGATTATTTCATAACTAAAATTCAAGTAATCCTGGATAGCTTACCATCATGTGAAACAACAGAGTTTGATCATCTTGACATAAAGAGATTTTGCCAATTTTCACTCTGTCTCAGAAGATATTCGAAAAATGATTTTATCATCATCCAATAAATCCAATGATCTAGATCAAATTGTTACATTCCTTTTGAAAGAGACAATTGATTATCTTCTGTCAGCCATAACATCTATTATATTTGCATCCCTACATGAGGGGATTGTTCCAAACCCATTGAAACAAGAAAATTTAGTGAATTCATGTCTCCCGCTGGGCAGCAGTTTCAAGGGGAATTAATGCATCCAGTGGAATATAGTTGAGTTGCAAGTGGAAGTGGAAGTTATTTAGAAGAGACAGAACAGACAGTGCTTCAGACAGTGGTTATCAGATTTATTTTCACGGAGGTCACTGTCAAAGCAAGTAAAGTGATGTGGAGTATAACTGTGAGAATCACTAAAAATTCAGACTGTATAAGACATATTACATTAAACTGATGTAAAAAGTAATCCATATATGAAATTTCATTGAAATCAGTTGACTCTAAGGAAAGTTAGAGTCTGGAAACTATCAGCCAATCAAATTTAAGCAACCTAATTAAATATGCGTGGAAAATGCCCATGTTCGAAGCTTGGGCCCACAATTGATGAAAGTGATCTACTACCCAAATTTCATCGTAATCGACTGACTGTGAGAAAAGTTAGAGTCTGGAAACAAAAAACACGGAAGGTGTGCACTTACTGTGGATTAGTAGTAGCACTGAATAAATCAAAGTTTCCCAAAATTGCATAATTTTTGCACGAGAACAAAACTTGTATTATATGTGATGTATTGCATGTTACTAAACATTCATACAAAAATTTATTCGAATCCGAACTTTCATATAGAAGTTCTGTACAAAAAACTGATTACACCCAATTTCGGAACAAAATGGCCGCTGGCGGCCATCTGGAATTTTGGACCAAACCCCAAAACACATATTCTGGTCTCACAATGATAACAAAGATACCCAAGAAGTTTTGTGAAGATCGGTTCATAAATACGGCTTTTAGTCCGAGGTGCGTTGACGCACGGGGCAGATGGGGCAGATTTTCGGTACAAAATTTCCCACATTCGAACTTGACCTAGGTATTGATAAAAGTTATCCATATATGAAATTTCATCGAAATCAGTTGATTTTAAGGAAAGTTAGAGTCTGGAAACCGTCAGCCAAACAAATTTCAGCAACCTAATTAAATATGCACGGAAAGTTAAAAAATTTATAGTAATTTATATATTTTTTATACTTACCAATGACCCAGACATAGCTGGTGCTAACTCTTAAAATATAGGGCCAAACACAAATTTTGCCCCCCAATCCCCAAAATTTGCATCTAAAACTAAAGAAAACATGTCCTGAAAGGCCCTCCACACTTCGCCCCTACTGCGCATGCGCAGTGTCAAGGACGTTCCGAAATTGGCGCCATTAATCATTCTAATAACCAGTGCCTGGTAAGCGCTATGTACTCAGCGGGGAGGCAAGAGTTCCCAACTCCTGGGAGGGCCATCCCCGTCTGGGTCATTGGTAAGTATAAAAAATATATAAATTACTATAAATTTTTTAACATTTTTATACTGTACCAATGACCCAGACATAGCTGAATAGTAAAAAGGCTGGAGGGCCAAGGACATAGAGCAAAATGGAATACGCTCAATAAAATAAAATAGAGTCATCCCCTGTAGGGAAAAAGAAGTAATAGGCCTTACATGTATCTTTCTTATTTATGATAAATTAGAAAGATACAACACCTTCCAAAATTGAGCTTCATACATCCATGTACTCTATTAATATCCAATATAATCCTTATACTAATAATTTTTAAAGTAAGCCAATAAATAAAGTAAGTCTAGAGAATAGAGACTCTTATACTCCTAAAAGTGTCTGAGGATTGCATAATCATGTCCGTTGACATATGCAATATTCAAAAGCTATACTTTAAAAACTAAGACTTGAATGAATTTTAAAAACCTAAACTTCTCACTAAACAACCATCCCAATAACAGCTCAGAATTACTAACTCCGGAGGAGGTATCCCCTTGTTTTCATAGTAAAACAGGTGACCCAAGGGAACACCCTCCCCCCCCCCCCCCTTTTTCTTGCCCTGGGTCAAATAGCCCAGAGCGAAGAGGGCAGCAGAACGGAGACACTGCCGAAACAGACAGCCTACCTAGCTATAGTAGCAACTGTTAAGTGAATGACATTCTGAGCAGTAGATAATAGACCTAACAATAGAGGCCTCCAGAAATGGACTCGATATTTCTAAGATAAAATTCATGAATGTGGATGGCTGAGCGCAATGAGCGGCCTTCAAAAATCTATAATAGCGACACTATTAATGTAAGCCCAAGAAGTAGAAGAACTCTTACTTCATGAGCCGAAATCTTAAGCACAACTGCTAAGTCAATGATATACCATAAGCAGTACCGATAGTTAATAGAATCCATTAACAATAAAATGGAGCGTAACGTCCTTCTACTAGACATCAAAGACAGAAGAAGCTTACGCCCTTTGTAATAAACAGATATCTGTTTATAAATACATAAACTGTACCCGGAAAGAGTAAAGGCCTATGCCCATACGAAGACGGAAGGACCTTAAAATAATAGGTTCCGGATAATAGGAGCCTAACTCTTATGCAACAATCCAACCTAAATAGTAACGGAAGTATTGATTCCGAAACTATGAAAGTGAAAATCATCCATCGATAGTGCATGAAACTCACTGACTCTACAGTAAAAGAGAAACCAACAGAATTACTGTCTAAAAGGTCAGAATTTGAAAACTACTGTTTCCAGAGGCTCAAATGATTACTTAGCTAAATAAGAACCGAAGTTAAAATCCGTATAGGAATTTAATCTAAAGATTCTAAGGCTATTTATCAAAAAGTTACTAACTGACTTAGATAAAGAGACAAAAGACTCAATTGTAAACTATCGTAGAGTGCATAGGTATGAGGTAACATAAACCTATAACCTAAATAATAACAGGCTGCAGTAGATCTTGTGAAACAAGTATACTAAAGAATAGCAATGAGTAGTATGGAGGGATCAACAATATGAACATAATGATCCCTACACCACGACGGAAGAGCCTCCACTTTAGCCGCATAGAATAGCGAAGAAGAGGATCTCCTATAGTAAGAAATCGCGTCCAAAGCTCGTCCAGTACAGTGCTTACAATGCAATACGGACCACACAACGGAATACATGAAGGTTGCGACCTTGCTGGTTGTGATAAAGATGACACGATTTACCCAGTGAAAAAGATCCTCACATAGAGGAAGATTTCACGTTAAGACCCACAGTAGACAAGAGAGTAAATTACTCATGATCTCTGTGAAGATAGAGATGCTATCAACAGAAATGTATTGTGGTTGTTTATCTTAGCAATACCTGCTAAAACAACAGCGCCGGAGGATACGCGTATCCTATCATTCCGTCCTATAGATCAATAGAGCGTTAACAATATTAGCTCAGAGATCTGGACAAGCCAACACATACGTCTGCAATTGATTAGCAAGCTGTGTCATAAATAAATCATCATTGGGCGCTCCCATAGATAGCAAATCTGATTGAATACTTGTTTGTTGAGAGTCCATTCTGACAGCAACAAGCGACCCGTAAGAGAACGGGAGTCCGATAAAACAATCAGACGACCCGGAATATGACGGACCAAAACTGAACTTGGTGTACTATAACCAACAGACGGATTCTTTCCATTAAATTGAATAACGGAAACGAAAGAGTGCCTCCCTGGTTCCGGAGATACGCCACTACTGTCGAATTAAAGGACAGGAATTTGGGCATGCGTTTCTGAATAATGTTCATGCAATGACATAAAGCAAGCCTAAAAAACATTATTCCGCGGAAGTTAAACTGATTGCTAAAAGACTGCGGAACCCAAAGACCCTGGCACTTCGAATCCGTAGGGATCAGTATTATATCCCAATCTGTTTGACTGGCAACCGTCATAACAGCCACACTCGGGTCCGGCAACTGCGGCGGCACTCTCTGAGTCAACCACCGAATGTTTGCCCCAGTCTGAATCTCTTGTAACACTAGATAGACAAGAGAACGTATAAATCGAGCAATTCATGGATTGCCGAAAAGTTGCCGTCGAAGAGAAGCTCCTCCGAGAACGAAGCGACTCTGAGAGAGTTCTTAACCTTACTATCCACGCGTGTGGATGTAGCTAGGGCTGCATCACGTCTAACTAACTCCAATCAGCCACTGAAGGGCGGAGTTATACGTGAACAAACTACTGCCCTCAAAAGAAATTACATTGAGAATAATATCCCGTAAATCTTTTCTTGAAGACGTAATGATAACGCCTCAGTAAGGTGGATTACGTATAATAAAGCGTCTAAGTTAAGTCTACTATACATAATGTCGTTCCCAACATTGAAGTTGGAAAAGACATAAACGGCGAAAAAGAATATATGCAGTCTTTAATCACACCGTCTAGACGCATATGAACTCTCGGTATGCCCTGCTCTGCCAAAGTAAACTATTTGTATAAATGATAAAATGGCAGAAATGAGCAACGCGGACAAGAAACTAAACTATCATGCTTAGTAGCAGGCTTGTATATATATATATATATATATAGCGTCGAAAAATAAAACACATGTTGTAATGACAATATTGGACTGCGTCGGTAAGTCAGGGACAATGTCCCTGAACCGATCGAAAAATCCGAGTCCAATGATGCTATAAGTCTCTTATCCAAGATCGCAGCAATGAAGTCCGAAATAATAATCACTGGAAGATAATGCCAGAAGATATGAAGGGCATCTTCCGATACTACTAAAGGGAAAACTCGAAATCTTTCGAATCCCTTTCGCCATCCTGTCGGACCCTATAAAGCATTCGGTCGTCCGTAGCTGATGCAACCGCGGACCGCACCGACCCAGCGCCGTCGGATAATTCCTGATTCGACCGAGAAACTGTCAATTGCTGGGATGCTGCGAAACAACTGTGCTAACTCGGATAGCACGTCCGTCACTGAGGCCTGAGGAGAAGCGGTCTTACGATGCATTGCCGCTGGAAGCTCCGTGATCGTTACCCCGTGCATACTACCAATATGCGAGCGAACGGAGTGTATAGGCCTCGTGTCCCTTGGCTACCGGATGGCGCGACCTATTCGCCGTGGAATCACTGAATGCCGAAACTGATCGGATACTCGAGGTCACGTAGCCAATGTGCGGTCGTGTGCCCTGCTGTGAGGATGAAGAAGCATTAAAGACAGTCTCTCGGACTGTCAATATAACGGAGCGTCCCGACCAATGGACATATGCTCCGAATGTAAAATATCTGAACCACAACATGCGGTCCCCTATGTTGTTGGGCGAGAGAGGGACCTCTCTCGCTCACAGCCCGGACGGACCTGGACAAGCCAGGAACCGGACTAACAGGCTTCCTCCGATCTGTCCTCAATCTGCCGTCACTGGGTGAGTACTAAAGTAATTAAAGTGCTCGCATCACCCAAATCTCCTTCCTAGACCGCAACGGACGAACCCGGCAGCCGAACCATTCGATGAATGTACGCTACACCGGGTGAGCTAGCGAATGTCACTCCGTAGGCGATAGACATATTCCATGAGCACTTATTGCCGCTAACTCTTCATTAACTATGACGACAGAGGCACACTTTTGAAAGACATCTCCATAACTCTTCGAACAAGAAACCAGGAATGCTTGGATAGCAAGCATAAAATAATAATATATATAGAGTCGTTCAATAATTCGAAAGTTTGTGTGACATTATTGGACTATGTCGGAACTGAGGGACGATGTCCCTGAACCGAACCAAAAATTTCTAAGTCCACCGACGCTATCAGTTTCTTATCCGGCATCGCAGCATTCTGGTCCGACGAAAGAAGCTGTAGAAGACCAAGTCAGATGACATACACAACAGCATATGTTGTTCCGAAAGGGAAAGCTCGAAATCCTCCGAATCCCTTTCGGTATCCCGTCGGACCGGATGAAAATTTCGGACGTCCGTACCCGCTTCCGCGGAGCGTCCCGACCCAGCATCGTCGGATAAAATATATGCGACAGATTCAGTTGATGCTGGGATGCTGCGATAAACTGTGCTATTAAGGAAAGCACATCTGTTCCCGAGGCCTGTGCAGTAGCGGTCTTACGATGCATTGCCGCCGGAAGCTCCGTGTACGTTGACTCCCGCACACTTCCTATGCGAACGTCCGGAGTCTGCAGGCCTCGTGTCCCTGGCTACCGGATGGTGTGACCTGGTCGCCGAAGAATCCTTGATTGGCGAAGCTGGTAATATATCGGCGGTCACGCAGACAAGGTGCGGTCGTGTGCGCTGACGAGAAGAGGAAGCCTTAGCAGTCTCAGCGGACTGCCTATACAACGGAGCGTCCCGAGCGACGGACGTATGCTCCGCTTGCGACACATTTTGTACCACAACATCTGGGGCCAGATGTTGTTGAACGAGAGAGGGGCCTCTCTCGCTTGCCGTCCGGATGGACCGGAACGAGCTATGAACCGGACTAAAAGGCTTCCTGCGTTCTCCCTCTGATCCGCCGTCACTGGGTGTGCATTAAGTTAATTTATAGTGCTCGCATCACCCCAAAATTCCTTCTAGACCGCAACGGACGAACCCGGCTGCCGAACCATTCGGTGAATGGACGCTACACCGGGCGAGCTAGCGGACGTCAAAGGCCGTCGAACCTACTAGGGTCCTCTTAGGCAATTGGCGTATTTACATGAGCACTTTTCCGCTAGCCCTTCATTAATTGTGACGACGGAGGCACACTGTTGGAAGACATCACAGATAAATCACCATAATCTTGATCGTCTGAAATAGAAATTGATAAAGTAGAGTGACCCTGCGGGGAAAGGACCGGAGTGTCCAAATCCCCAACAACATACCGTGACATACGCTTCCCATATTGTCATCGAAATCATACGATACAGAACAGGAGTTAATGCGAGTACACTGACCACATATAGAATGATAATAAAGTCAGAGGAAGACTTCCTCTTAAAACAATTGATCAATATCCTTTCAATGTGAAAAGAAAACAAGTCCTGGTACTCGCACTAACCCCTGGCAATCAAAATACTTAATAATAATATGATCCATTAATATAGAAAAAATAATTGAAATCAAAATATTTTGAAAAAATATTTTTTCAGAACAGCCCAAGTTTCTGAAAAGTAACGTTGAGCCCTAATGGATCCCAAGCCTAAGTGTGGACAAAAATTTTAAAAATATTTTAAACAATTTATTCAACACTTACGAACAATAATAATGTATCTAGTTATGATTAAAATAACATAAAGATATTATTCTTAGAAATCCCCCCCTCACACAGAGGGCTGTTGTAAATGTAAACAATGAGTGTAAAAACACTAAAATAAGACTCCAGGCACCCAGGCCCGAAATCAGTTACCAAAAATACACTATCTGATGCAAAACAGAGACTTCCAGGGAAGAAACTGCAGAACATCAGATGGTAGATGCAGAACACAACGCCTAACCACCCGTAGGTGAAGACGTAAACATGGGGAAAGAACAGAATTCATTCTGTTATTCAGCTAAAACTCCCAAGAAATTTTAGTAATAATAATTACAGAAACTATGCCAAAAGCATGGGAGAATAGCAAGGGGGAACTTAAAGGACAGGGAGAGAGGAAAACACTTAAAAAACAGTGTAACTAAATAATCAGAATGACAACAAAATGGCTGCTGCCTTGAAAATAGGTAACTTAACATAATTTCATTAAAAAATTTTAAGTTACAGCCCTGATAATATTCTGTCACACATTCTTTTCCTCTCCTCCTTCTCTATCCTCCTTAGAATCACCATTTCACTAATATTTATGTGTCTGGCATCATTTAAACTGAGATTTATAAGCACAAAGATCAGTCAGATGTTAACTGATGAAGGGCCAAACTTAGAATGATTAATGGCGCCAATTTCGGAACGTCCTTGACACTGCACATGCGCAGTAGGGGCGAAGTGTGGAGGGCCTTTCAGGACATGTTTTCTTTAGTTTTAGATGCAAATTTTGGGGATTGGGGGGCAAAATTTGTGTTTGGCCCTATATTTTAAGAGTTAGCACCAGCTATGTCTGGGTCATTGGTACAGTATAAAAATATGCCCATATTCCAACTTGGACCCACAATTGATGAAAGTGATCTACTACCCAAATTTCATCAAAATTCGGTCACTGTAAGGAAAGTTAGAGTCTGGAAATGAAAAACACGGAAGGACACCCCGAATTTAATATCTCCTGTTTTTTTCAAAAAGCGGAAGACAAAAAGCACTTGTTACTCCACTCATCAAGAAATCATCTCTTGATCTTGACAACCTGAAGAATTATCAACCAGTATCAAATCTCTCTTTCCTGTCTAAATTGTTGGAAAGGGTTGTTGCTTTACAACTCAAAAATCATCTGCATGAAAATGATCTTTTAGAGCCTTTCCAGTCTACATACAAAGACAACCACAGTACAGAGAAAGCCTTACTGCGAGTCAACAATGACATTGTTAAATCAATGTCTGAGGGTAAGGCTGTACTGCTTGTTCTCTTGGATTTGACAGCAGCATTTGCCACAGTCGACCATGGTATTCTCATGCAGACATTGACACAGAATGGCATATGTTGAACTGTCTTATCGTGGTTTGCATCATATCTAGAAGGTCGCAGTCAACAAATATATATATCAATAAGATCGGTTCAGAAAGCAGGATGCTAAAGTGTGGTGTTCCTCAGGGCTCAGTTCTTGGGCCACTTATTTACTCTGTACACTTCTTCTCTGGGTCGCCTTCTTAAAAAGCATGGCATATCATATCATCTGCATGCAGATGACACCCAACTGTACGTCACATTCAGCCCATCTGTTCCAAGTGACTCACTCACCGCAGTCAATAACATGGAAACTTGCATAAATCCCATGCGGGAATGGATGATAGACTTTAAACTGAAAATGAATAACTCTAAAACTGTCCAGTCTACATACAAAGACAACCACAGTACAGAGACAGCCTTACTGTGAGTCAACAATGACATTGTTAAATCAATGTCTGAGGGTAAGGCTGTACTGCTTGTTCTCTTGGATTTGACAGCAGCATTCGACACAGTCCACCATGGTATTCTCATGCAGACATTGACACAGCATGGCATATGTGGAACTGTCTTATTGTGGTTTGCATCATATCTAGAAGGTCGCAGTCAACAAATATATATATCAATAAGATCAGTTCAGAAAGCAGGATGCTAAAGTGTGGTGTTCCTCAGGGCTCAGTTCTTGGACCACTCTTGGTTACTCTGTACACTTCTTCTCTTCTCTTAAAAAGCATGGCATATCATATCATCTGTACGCAGATGACACCCAACTGTACATCACATTCAGCCCATCTGTTCCAAGTGACTCACTCACCGCAGTCAATAACATGGAAACTTGCATAAATCCCATGCGGGAATGGATGATAGACTTTAAACTGAAAATGAAATACTCTAAAACTGAATTCTTAGTGATATCTGGGATTCGCATGCTACACCCTCTGTTACATCAATTCTGGTTGGAAACAAAATCACTATGAAAAGTGAATTGGCCAGGAATATTGGACTGATTATGGACTCAAATTTAAAACTACACATCCATCTGAATAAAATGTCAAAAATGCTACTGGCAGCTTCGTATGTTGGAAGACTGAGACCTTATCTTAACCAGTCAGCACTTGAAAAACTTGTGCACTCCTTCATCACCTCACAACTAGACTATTGTAATTCAGTGTTAGTGGGGCTGTCCCAGTACCTGATTCAGAAGTTTCAAAAACTTCAGAATACTGCTGCTAGGGTAATTACTGGTACCAAACGTTCTGAACACATAACACCTGTTTTAAGACAACTACATTGGCTTCCAGTTAAACAGAGAATTGATTTCAAAATATTGATCTTAGTATTCAAATGTATTAAAAAACTGGCTCCAGTTTACCTGCAAGAGCTCATCACTGCATATACACCATCACACAGTCTCAGATCTAAAAACCAAATTCAACTAGTTGCACCTTTTAGCAGATCTAATCTGGCTAATGATCGTGTGTTCTCAATCGTGGGTCCCCGATTGTGGAATTCCCTGCCAATTAGTGTCAGAATTTCAGAAACTCTCAATGTCTTCAAAAGAAATCTTTCCTATTTACTGAAGCATTCTCCTGAATCTCTCTAAGAGGCAACCGAAACAGATGTGACTCTTTATTTCAGAAAATTTATTTCTGTCAAGCATTTTAGAGCACTATTTGTGGTTTTACGCTCTAGAAAATCAATTATTATTAACCTAAAAGACTACACTTAGATTAGGGATATCACGTATGAATTCATCCATATACTAATCATAAGCAGATTCTATTAATAAATTATTAGTGAGAGAATTATTCCAATACCAAGCCTTGGCATTGATTGTGGTGCAGCAATAATGCCAGAGAGAGGCTCATAACACTTTCTAATCTAGAGAAAGTAAGATGTAAAATCGATACCCGAGCACACCCTTCCCCTCCCCACCCATTTTGTGATTAGATATCTGAAACACCAAAAAAGAGAAGGAGTAGACATAATAACCTAGACATGTACAGTAAGATTAGTTGTACAGTAGTCATTGTGGAATGGTCGTAATCCACACATGGGTAGAGATACCCACGCATGCGTTCACCACGTAATAAAAACCATCATCTGCAAAATTTTAATTAACACCGGGTTCTACCCGGTACTTCATCAATTAAATTTTTGATGATTATTCCTACAATTTGTGTTTGAAATCTAATATTATAGCATCTGTGAGAATATTGCCCACCCGTGAAAAGTGACCAATCCACGGCAGTCATACTATAGAACATACATATACCACTGCAGATAACCTTATAGATTTAGATTACCTACCCAAGATATTCAGCAAAAAAAAAAAATTTTTTTTTTTTCCGGTTACCCAACCAACCCTAATTTTGCACCCCGACCCTAACGATTTTTTGGAATGAAATTGAAAAAGAAACAGAAAAAAACATACTAAAAGTGACATGAGGTGACCCAGGCTGTCGAAAGTTTCATTAAACCCCAATAAATACTTAAATTTTGAAAAAAGTTGAAGCATAAGTTTGCACCAATAATTATTAAAACTATTAGAATAAGCATGTTTGGGGGATTAGTTATGTGACAATAACCTTCACAAACATCGCATGATTTATTCAATGTTGCAAGGTCATTATGCGTGTCAATCACAGAACACAAACGAATCCTTGCTCAAACTCCTCCCAACTGACAACTTCTGTGATGAAGTACATGTCAATCACACCTTCCATCCATCTAAGAAACTGTAGTTTCAAACTGTAGTTTGCATCAAACAATAGTGTTTTCTTGGCAGATTGACTTTCAGTAATTGGCATTATCAGCGCTTGTAATTGTTATCAGAATAATAAACACCCAGATAGCTATTACAATAACTTTGAATCTATTTGATCTCATTGATCTTGCTCCGATAAACAAGAGGCTTGAATCGCAAGTGCTGCTAATCATACCCCCTCCCCACCGCAACCCCTATTCGGGAGGCGTCAGGGCTATAAGAGTCAAATTTGTTTCTGCATGTAGTCACTCTAAATCCTTCAAAATGCATTTTGGAGCAAAGAAAAAAGAAAGTGTCAATGACACTGTAGCTCAACTTGTCAAGACAAAGACATGTACATGTATAGTATGTGACACAGCAATGACAAACATCTAAGTAATGATCTGATAACAAAGGTACATATAAAGTATCGTAATGGTCTGTACATAAACACTGACCGTTGCCTGTAACAAATGTATAGGTAAAGTATAGTAAAGGTGGGTGACAGTCAGATGCTAAACTAGAAAAAAATCTTTGAGTCCCAGAGTGGGTCTGACTGAACCCCAAAATATTTGCTCTCATAGCACAGTGATAACAAAGGCACCCCAAAACACACTTGTTCCTGCCCCAAGGTGAAAACAAAGGTACCCAAGAAGTTTTGTGAAGATCAGTTCATAAATACGAGCTGTATAGAACTTGTGACAAAAAACTGATTGGACCTAATTTTGGTACAAAATGGCCACTGGCAGCCATCTTGAATTTTGGACCGTACCCAGAAACACTCATTCTCGTCCAAAAGGTGATAACAAAGGTACATAAGAAGTTTTGTGAAGATCGGTTCATAAATACAGCCTCTACCCTGAGCCATATTGACATGTGTGCTTACATTGGGTAAGTAGCACTGAATAAATCAAAGTTCATCTAATTTGCATAATTTCTGCATGAAAAAAAACCCCTCACAATATGTGATGCATTCCATGTTACTAAACATTCATACAAAAATTTATTCAAATCAGAACTTTCATACAGAAGTTCTGTTCAAAAGACTGATTGCACTAATTTTGGTACAAAATGGCTGCTGGTGGCCATCTTGAATTTTGGACCACACCCAAAAACACTCGCTCTCATCCAACGGTGATAACAAAGGTATCCAAGAAATTTCGTAAAGATTGGTTCATAAATATGGCCTCTAGTCTGAGCCATATAGAAGTTGTGTACAAAAAACTGACTAGACCTAATTTCGGTACAAAATGGCCACTGGCAGCCATCCTGAATTTTAGACCGCACCCAGAAACACTCGTTCTCGTCCCAAGGTGATAACAAAGGTACCCAAGACATTTCGTGAAGATCAGTTCATAAATACAGACTCTAGTCTGAGCCGTATTGACATGTGTACTTACGGTGTGTAAGTCGCACTGAAAAAATCAAAGTTCATCTAATTTGCATAATTTCTGCCCAAGAAAAAAACCTGTATTATATGTGATGTATCCCGTGGTACTAAACATTCACACAAAAAATTATTCAAATCAGCGCTTTCATATGGAAGTTCTGTGCAAAAATCTGATTGCACCTAATTTTGTACAAAATGGCTGCCATCGGCCATCTTGAATTTCGGACCGGACCCCAAAACACTCGTTCTCGTCCCACGATGATACCAAAGGTACCCAAGAAGTTTCGTAAAGATCGGTTCATAAATGCGGCCTCTAGCCCGAGCCGTATTGGCATTTGCACTTACAGTGCTGAAAGTAACACCAAAAAACATCAAAATTAGTCTAATTTGCACAATTTACGCACGAGAAAAAAACACGTATTATATGTGATGTATCCCATGGTACTAAACATTCATACAAAAAATAATTTGGCTTCCCTAAGTTGAGCTAAAAATTATAATTATAACTTCGACAATTTTCATTGGATAATGGTGGTCATCGAACTTGAGGAAGACATTGTTCACAAAGAGTTATATAGCAAAAAAATTAATATTTGGTTACAAATGTTTAAGTTAATCCATAAACAAGCATTACACAATATTTTTTAACAAAGGGCAATAACTCTCATAATTTTCATCAAATATCGCTGGTCATCGAACTTGATGTAGACATTGTTGCTACAGAGACAAAAAGAAATTAAATCCATTTTTTGTTGTTAAAAGTTATGCCATAAACAAGCATTACACTATATTTTGGATTAAACAAAGGGCAATAACTCCAATAATTTTCATCGGATATCGCTGGTCATCGAACTAGATGTAGACATTTTCCCCAAAAAGTTAAAAAATTTATAGTAATTTATATATTTTTTATACTTATCAATGACCCAGACTTAGCTGGTGCTAACTCTAACAAAACCAGGGCCAAACACAAATTTTGCCCCCCAATCCCCAAAATTTGCATCCAAAACAAAAAGAAATCATGTCCTAAAGGACCTCCATACTACGCCTCTACTGCGCATGCGCAGTGACGCAGACGTCCCGAAACTGGCGCCAATTACCATTCTTACTGGCAGTGCCTGGTCAGCGCTATGTACTCAGCGGGGAGGCAAGAGTTCCCAACTCCAGGGAGGGCCATCCCCGTCTGGGTCATTGGTAAGTATAAAAAATATATAAATTACTATAAATTTTTTAACATTTTTATACTGTACCAATGACCCAGACTTAGCTGAATAGTAAACAGGCTGGAGGGCCTAGGACATAGAGGAAAATCCAATAAGCTCAACTATATAGTAAAGAGGTAACCCCTTAAGGAGAAAAGGAGTATTAGGCTTTACATGTATCTTTCTTATTTAATATTAAATTAGAAAGATACACTACCCTTAATAATTGAGCACAATAACATTCATGTTCTCTATTAACATCCAGTATATCCCTTATACTAATTATTTTTACAGCAAGCCAATAAATAAAGTAGTCCAGAGAATTGAGACTCTTTATAGTCATTTAAAAGTGTCCGAGTATTGTATATTAAAGCCCGTTACACTTGACATATACAAATGCTTCACACCGAGCTACACTTTAAAAATAAGACATGAATGAATTTTAACATTAATATTACACTTTAAAACCATCCCGGAAGCGACTCAGAAATACTGACTTGGAGGAGGCATTCCCTTGCTTTTCACTATAAAGCAGGTGACCTAAGGAAACACCTGCCCCCCCCCCCCCCCCCCTTCCCCTTGCCCTGGGTCAAATAGCCCAGAGCGAAGAGGGCAGCCGGACGGAGTCACTGCCGGAACAGAAAGCCTGCATAACTATAGTTGCAACTGTTTAGTGGACGACATTCTGAGCAACAGATAACGGACCTAAACAATGCAGGTCTCCAGAAATGGACTCAATATTTCTGAGATAAAAATTCGTAAATGTGGATGGCTGAGACCAATAAGCAGCCTTCATTAAATCTGTAATAGCAACACTATTAGCATAAGCCCAGGAAGTAGAAAGAGCTCTTACTTCATGAGCAGAAATCTTAAGCACAGACTGCTGAGAAGAAGATAAATCTTCATAAGCAGTATGGATAGTTAATTGAATCCATCTAGCAATAGAATGGACCGAAATGTCCTTTCTATTAGGCATCAAAGACAGAAAGAAACGTTTCCGTCCCTTTCTGATAAACTGAGATCTCTGTTTATAGATAGGTAACGCTCTAACAGGACAGAGTAAAGGCCTACGCCCGTCTGAAGACGGAAGAGCCTTAATAACAATAGGTTCCGGATATTTATTAGGAGCCTGATTCTTAGCTAAAAAACCCACATTAGTAGTGAAGGTGATAGTGTTCCCAACACTACGATAGTGAGAATCATCCACCGACAGTGCATGAAGCTCACTGACTCTTCTAGCAGAAGAGAAAGCTAAGAGAAAAGCTGTCTTATAAGATAAGAATTTGAAATCTACTGTCCCAAGAGGTTCAAATGGCTTTTCCTTCAATTTAAGAAGAACCCAAGCTAAATTCCACTTAGGAATTAATCTAAGAGTTCTGGGTCTATTTATCGAAGAGTTTCTAACCAACTTAGATAAAGAGACATTAGATCCAATTTGTAAACTATCATGATGTGCATAGGTATCAGATAACATAGATCTATAACCCTTTATAGTAACAGGCTGCAGTTTGATTTCGTCAAACAAGTATACTAGAAAGTTTGCAATGTCTGGTATAGAGGGATCGAATATATCTACAGAATGATCCCTACACCAACGACGAAAAACCTTCCACTTAGCCACATAGTTTAGCGAAGAGGAGGTCCTCCTACAGTTAGAAATCGCGTCCACTGCTCGTACTGTAAAGTGTTTGCCATGCAAGAAGGACCGCACTACGGAAAAACGTGAAGGTTGAGACCTTGCGGGTTGTGATGGAGTTGGCGTGATTTCCCCTGCGAAAGAAGATCCTCCCGTGGAGGAAGCTTTCGCGGTAGGTCCCACAACAGACACCTGAGTAGATTTATCCACGGTCTCTGTGGCGACAGAGATGCTACCAACAGAATCTTGCATTGAGATTGTTTTATCTTCAGCAATACTTGTTGAATTAACGGCGCTGGAGGATACGCATATCCTATCATTCCGTCCCAAGGGATCGACAGAGCGTCTACTGCAAATGCTCTTGGATCCGGACACGGAGACACATACGTCTGCAACTGATTGTTGAGATGTGTCGCAAATAAGTCTATCATTGGCCGTTCCCATTGGTAGCAAATCTGATTGAATACTTGTTTGTTGAGAGTCCACTCCGATGGCAACAAGCGACCCTTTTGTGAAAGGGAGTCTGCTAGCACATTCAGACGACCCGTTATGTGACGGACCGAAAGAAGAACGTGATGTTCTAGCACAAACAGAAGGATTCTTTCCGTTAGAATGAACAACGGAACTGAATGAGTGCCTCCCTGATTCCGTATATACGCCACTACTGTCATATTGTCGGATAGGATTTGGACATGAGCATTGTGAATAATGTCCATCCAGTGACGTAACGCAAGCCAAATTGACATCATTTCCTTGATGTTTATGTGCTTGCACAGGAATTGCGGATCCCAAAGACCCTGGCATCTCGAATCCGTTGGGATTAATGATGCACCCCAACCTGTTTGACTGGCATCCGTCATAATGGTAAAACTCGGATCCGGCAACTGCAGCGGAACTCCCTGAGTTAACCACTGAATGTTTGCCCAAGTCTGAATCTCTTGTTTCACTTGATCTGACAAGAGAATGTCTACATCGAGCGAATGAATTTTCACACTCCAATTCTGAGTCAAGAAAATTTGAAGAGGACGTGTGCGTAACCGCCCCATCGGAATGAGATCCGCGGCGGCTCCGCACAGACCTATCAGTCTCATAAATTCTCTCGCCGTGACTTTGTCTGCGTGCAGACAATAGCGAGCGTAACAACTGACTAATTTCGCTCTGGTTAACGGCAGACGAACAAGATTGTTGTGCGTCTCGAAGCTCATTCCCAGATGAGTGAATGACTTGGACGGCACCAGATCCGACTTCTCCTCGTTTACTATAAAACCGAGACGTCGGAGCAATAGAAGAAGATTCTGAACATCGTTCTGAAGCGTTAACTTGTTGCCGTACCTCTGAAGAATGTCGTCCAGGTAGGCCGACGTTACCGCAGACGAATGAGCTCGGAAATAGATCATTACCGAGTTCATTACCCGAGTGAAAGCCCAGGGTGGTAGATTCAATCCGAAGCACATCGCCCGGAATTGATACACCACTCCTAGGACTGCGAAGCGTAGGTACTTTCGGAATGTCGGATGTACCATGATGTGAAAGTACGCATCTTTGAGATCTATGCTCGTTGCATAATCGTTCACCCGAATACTCGCTCTGACCGATCGAATCGTCTCCATATAAAACTTCGGAGCGACGATCAGCTTGTTTATCCAGCTCAAATCTATGACTGGACGGAACGAGCCGTCTGGTTTCGGAACCAGAAACAGATGGCTGTAGAATCCCGGAGATTCCTGGTTTTCTACGACCTCTACCGCGTTCATTAAAAGAGACTGCACCTCTGATACCAGAGCGTCTCTTTTCTGCGGATTTGACGGAAGATGAGTCCACTTTGGACTTCGAGTTAATGGAGGCTTTCGTTTGAAGGATATCTTTAGACCTTCCGAAGTCACTCCTCTCACCCAAGGGTCGTCCGTAATCGACGCCCATTCTTGTGAAAAGCTCGACAACCTTCCGCCAACCGGTACGCGATAGAGGTTTAAGCCATCACCTCCTGGACCTGCAAGGCCTGCGGTAGGAGAAACCACGTCCTCCACGGCCCGCACCTCGCCCCGTCGACCTCGGGGCGTCCGACCGATTGTCCCGGCCTGAAGGACGTCCCGAACGAGAGTCGCTACCCTGACGGTCTCTCGAATAAGACCAAGAGGACGCACCAGAACCTCTATAGGAACCTCTCTTGGGCGCATTAGACCCAGAAGTGCCTGTCTTATTCGTGTCTGCTGTATCCGACTTCTTAGGAGCAGATTTGAACAACAGAGAATCCTTAGCTTTCTTTGTAATTTTATCATAAATAGCCGAAAGCTTGCCGTCAAAGAGAAATTCTCCTGAGACCGAAGCAACTCTAAGAGAGTTCTTCACCTTAGTATCCACTAGTGTGGATGTAGCTAGGGCTGCGTCACGTCTAACCAACTCCAGATTTGCCACTGAAAGGGCGGAGTTACAAATGGAATAAGCTACTGCCCTTGAAAGAAGTCTTAAAGAGGATTGTATATCCTGAAACTCTTTCCCTTGAAGACGCAGTAATAACGCCTTAGTAAGGTGATCTGCGTAAGATAAGGCATCTAAATTGGCTCTGTTAGACGCAATAGTTGTTTCCAACACCGCGGTTGGAATAGAAGCCGACGACGGTAATGATAGCTCTAAGTCTTCCGCCTCGTCGTCCATACGCAGAGGAACTCTCGGTATACCCTGTCCTGCCGTATCGAATTTATTCCTTGCATTAATGAAAGGCAGATTGAGAGTATTAGCGGACAAGAAACCTGCTTTCCCCATCTTGGAAGCAAGTTTAAATATAGCGTCGTTCAATAATTCAAATGTTCTTGCAACATTATTGGACTGCGACGGAAACTCGGGAGCGATGTCCCTGAACCGCTCAAAAAATTCAGAGTCCAATGACGCTATAATCCTCTTGTCCGGAACCGCAGCAGTCTGGCCCGACGGAACAACTTGAGGGAGAAAGTGCCGGATGAAGTCCATGGCAGCTTTATGTTGTTCCGAAAGGGATAGCTCCAAGTCATCCGTATCCCTTTCACCATCCGGTCGGACCTCATGATGTTCCCGGTCGTCCGCCCCCGATGCTTCGGCGGAGCGTACCGGCCCAGCGCCGTCGGATAATTCTCGATCCGACACCGTTTCTGTCAGCTGCTGGGATGCTGCGATAAGCTGTGCTATCTGCACAAGAATGTCCGGCGTCGAGACCTGCGGAGGCGCAGTCTTTCGCTGCTTCGCCGAGGGCAGCTCCGCATCAGATGGCTCCCGCATACTTTTCCTATGCGAACGTCCGGAGTCCATAGGTCTCGAATCCCTGGCTGCCGGATGGTGTGACCTGGTCGCCGAAGAATCCTTGATCGGCGAAGCTGGCAACATATCGGCGGTCACGCAGCCAAGGTGCGGTCGTGTGCGCTGACGAGAAGAGGAAGCCTTAACAGTCTCCGCGGACTGCTTATACAACGGAGCGTCCTGAGCGACGGACGTATGCTCCGCTAAAGACACATTCTGTACCACAACATCTGGTCCCAGATGTTGTTGTACGAGAGAGGGACCTCTCTCGCTCGCGGCCCGGCTGGACCTGGACGAGCTAGGAACCGGACTCAAAGGCTTCCTCCATTCTCGCTTACTATCCGCCGTCACTGGGTGTGCATCTATTATGTTTATAGTGCTCGCATCACCCAAAATTTCCTCCTGGACCGCATCGGACGAACCCGGCTGCCGAACCATTCGGTGAATGGACACTACACCGGGCGAGCTAGCGGACGACATTTGTCTAATCTCCATGAGCACTTTTGCCGCTAGCTCTGAATTCATTTGTGACGACGGACGCACACTTGTAGAAGATAACATGGAAACATCACCCTGTTCTTGTTCCTCTGAAATAGAAACTGAGAGAGTAGAGTGACCTTGCGGAGAAAGAGCCGGCATAGCCCTTTCTCCAGAAACAACATATCGTGACACACGTTTCCAATGTTTCTCGTCCCAATATTCACATATAGGACAGGGATTAATGCGAGAACACTGACTACAATTAATACAATGATCATGAAAGTCAGAGGAAGATTTCTTCCTATTACAATTTGAACAAAGTCCCTTCATTGTGAAAGAACAACAACAAGTCCTAGTTACTCGCAAAAACCCCTGACACAAAGATACATAATAACATGATCCATTAATAAATGAAAAAACAATTACATATCAAAATAATTTTGAAAAAATATTTTTTCAGCAAAGCCCAAGTTGCTGAAAAGTAACGTTGAGCCCCGATGGATCCGATGGCAAAGTGTGGTCAAAAATTTTAAATTTATATTAAATAATTAATGAGACACTTACGGATAATATAAATGTATCTTATAATGATATAAACTACAGCAAAGGCAAACAGCCCCCCTCAAAAAAGGCTGTTGACAATGAAAACAAACAGTGTAAAACACCAGAAAACATGACTCCAGGCACTGAAAAAACTGGCCCGGAATCAGTCATCAAATTACACTCTATCTGATGCAAAACAGAGACTCCCAGGGGAGAATCTGCAGAACATCAGATGGAAGATGCAGAACACAAACGTTATACACCCATGGGTGAAAACGTAACTATGGGGAAAACAACAGAAAGCATTCTGTAACCAAGCAACTCTCCCAGGAAATTTTAGAAATGAACTTTCTCAAAAATATGCCATAAGCATGGGAGAATTGCAAGGGGGGACTTTAGAAGGCTAGGGGAGAGGAAACACTGAATAAGCAGTGCAACATTTAGCAAGAATGACAACAAGAGGCCCATGCCTCGAAAATAGGCAACTTAACATAATTTCATCCAAAAAATTTAAGTACAGCCCTGATTATTTTTTGTCACTTCTTTTTCCTCTCCTCCTTCTATCCTCCTTAGAATCACATTTTCTCCAAAAATTACGTGTCTGGCATCCTTTAAACTGAGATTTACAAGCACAAAGATCAGTGAGATGTTGACTGATGAAGGGCCAAACAGAGAATGATAATTGGCGCCAATTTCGGGACGTCTGCGTCACTGCGCATGCGCAGTAGAGGCGTAGTATGGAGGTCCTTTAGGACATGATTTCTTTTTGTTTTGGATGCAAATTTTGGGGATTGGGGGGCAAAATTTGTGTTTGGCCCTGGTTTTGTTAGAGTTAGCACCAGCTAAGTCTGGGTCATTGGTACAGTATAAAAATATTGAAATTTGTCAACTATTGTTCAAGTTATACAATAAACAAGCATTACAATATTTTTTTATTTTTTCATCGGATCTCGCTGATCTATTGTTCAAGTTATGCCGTAAACAAGATTTACAAAATATTTTGATAACAAAGGGCAATAACTCCCATAATTTTCAAGAGATATCGGTGGTCATCGAACTTGACATAGATATTGTTGCTATAGAGACATATAACCAAAAAAAATTGAAATCTGTTAACTATTGTTCAAGTTATGCCATAAACACAGTTTGGACGTGTGGACAGATGGACGGATGGACAGATGGATGGGGCTCTATGCTAGAGCCCTCACATGCAAGGATGTTTGTCGGGAAAAATTGGTAAGATCCTAGCTATTTTACCCGCAATGTTTTTCTAAAGTAGAGATTTACCAAACCCAAGTCTACTTTAGTATTCGTTTTCGCAGTGGCTGCAAACGTCAAAATTTGAACCATGCACGTGCAATGAGATTTTTGCGCAGTGCTTGTGTCTGCTAAAATATCTCACAAGCGTCGTTTCGCCCCTAATTTAAAATTGAATTTTTAAATTATGGGCGAATCTTCCCTTTCAACTCACACTTTCTATTTGCCCGGGACGTTTTGTCCCAATGAAAATGCCAAGGCTGGACAGTTTTATTGGGACAAAATACTCTGGGCGAATAGAAAGTCATGTATACTACGAATTATTTTTCAGTTCAGCAACCATTTTCTCTTATTTACGTCTTATTCATCGGAAATTACTGGCTGTCAATGTGTAAAATTGGACAGATATATCTCTGTGAAAAGACACAAAATATCCTCTCAGATGCAAGGAAATGGGGGTTTTGGGATTCCGGAATTCAAAATTTTCCTTCCACGGGCCGAACCATGGTCTGCTCGTGGTACTGACAATCATCGTCGCCACACAAACGGCCTCATTCCCTTTCCCCTAGCGGAAACCCTGTATAAACGCAGCTTTGTGAAATTTCCAAGTTCAAGGGCAATCACCTTTCAATAAGCAAAAGGATTGGAATGAAATTAAAACTTGGTGTGGAGGAACCCATCAGGTAGCTACATATAAAAAACAAGGAAGAGGGAGAGAGGTTTCCATCCCCATCAGCTCACCAACAGTTCGGGTTCACCCAAACCAAAACTTTGTTAACCAGTGGTTGCATGCATTCATGTATAGCAAAACAGGTCAGAATTTTTCTTAAGACTAAACTAAGAACAAGAGGCCCCAAGGGGCCTTAATCGCTCACCGGGCAAAGTGATTCAAACAAAGTGGTTCAAAGAAGTATTTGGGGTCACATTCAGTTAGACATGGTTCATCAACACTACAAAGGAATGAAGTCATGAGAGACAAATTTTATGGAACTAGGGACATGGCTTGAACAAACTTGAATCTTACCCCCCTAAGGATGCTGCATACCAAATATCAAAAGCATTCATCTGCTGGATCTGAAGAAAAAGATTTTTAAAGAAAATTCCTCATTTTGAACTGAGTTATTATTCGGGCTCCCACAGTGAGCCCAAATATGAACCCAGGGACTTGGCTTGAACAAACTTGAATCTCACCCCCTAAGGATGCTGCATGCCAAATATCAAAACATTCTGACTGCTGAATCTGAAGAAGACTTTTAAAGAAAAATTCCTCATATTGACTAAGTTATAATTCGGGCTCCCACAGGGAGCCCAAATATGGACCCAGGGACTTGGCTTTAACAAACTTGAATCTCACCCCCCTAAGGATGCTACACATCACATATCAAACATTCTGACTGCTGTATCTGAAGAAGAAGATTTTTAAAGGAAATTCCTCATTTCGAACTAAGTTACAATTCAAGCTCCCACAGTGAGCCCAAATATGGACCTAGGGATATGGCTTGAAAAACTTGAATCTCACCCCCCCTAAGGATGCTACACATCACATATCAAACATTCTGACTGCTGGATCTGAAGAAGAAGATTTTTAAAGGAAATTCCTCATTTCGAACTAAGTTACAATTCAAGCTCCCACAGTGAGCCCAAATATGGACCTAGGGATATGGCTTGAACAAACTTGAATCTCACCCCCCCCTAAGGATGCTGCATACCAAATATCAAAACATTCCGACTGATGGATCTGAAGAAGAAGATTTTTAAAGAAAATTCCTCATTTTGAACTAAGTTATCATTCGGGCTCCCACAGTGAGCCCAAATATGGACCTAGGGACATGGTTTGAACAAACTTCGATCTCACCGCCCTAAAGATGCTGTATACCAAATATCAAAACATTCTGACTGCTGGATCTGAAGAGGAAGATTTTTAAAGAAAATTCCTCATTTTGAACTAAGTTATAATTCGGGCTATAACAGTGAGCCCAAATATGAACCCAGGGACTTGGCTTGAACAAACTTGAATCTCACCCCCCTACGCATGCTGCATACACAATATCAAAAGATTCTGCCTGCTGGATCTTGAGAAGAAGATTTTTAAAGAAATTTGCCTGAAATGCACTAAGTTCAAATTTGGGCTCCTATATGAATCCAGGGGGCTGATTTGAACAAACTTGAATCAGATCCACCCCACAATGTTGCATACCAAATATCAAAAGATTCTGCCTGCTGGATCTGGAGAAGAAGATTTTTGAAGAAATTTGCCTGAAATGCACTAAGTTCGAATTCAAGCTTTTATAGTGAGCCCAAATATGAATCCAGGGGGGCCGATTTGAACAAACTTGAATCAGATCCACCCCACAATGTCGCATACCAAATATCAAAAGATACTGCCTGCTGGATGTTGAGAAGAAGATTTTTTAAGAAGTTTGCCTGAAATTCACTAAGTTCGAATTTGGGCTGATATACTGAGCCCAAATATGAATCCAGGGGGCCGATTTGAACAAACTTGAATCAGATCAATCCCACAATGTTGCATACCAAATATCAAAAGATTCTGCCTGCTGGATCTGGAGAAGAAGATTTTTTAAGAAATTTGCCTGAAATGCACTAAGTTCGATTTCGGGCTTCTATACTGAGCCCAAATGTGAATCCAGGGGGCCAATTTGAACAAACTTGAATCAGATCCACCCCACAATGTTGCATACCAAATATCAAAAGATTCTGCCTGCTGGATCTGGAGAAGAAGATTTTTTAAGAAATTTGCCTGAAATTCACTAAGTTCGAATTCGGGCTTCTATACTGAGCTCAAATATGAATCCAGGGGGCCGATTTGAACAAACTTGAATCAGATCACTCCCACAATGTTGCATACCAAATATCAAAAGATTCTGTCTGCTGGATCTGGGGAAGAAGATTGTTTAAGAAATTTGCCTGAAATGCACTAAGTTCGAATTCGGGCTTCTATACTGAGCCCAAATGTGAATCCAGGGGGCCGATTTGAACAAACTTGAATCAGATCCACCCCACAACGTTGCATACCAAATATCAAAAGATTCTGCCTGCTGGATCTGGAGAAGATTTTTTAAGAAATTTGCCTGAAATGCACTAAGTTTGAATTTGGGCTTCTATAGTGAACCCAAATATGAATCCAGGGGGCCAATTTGAACAAACTTGAATCAGACCCATACCAAAATGCTGCATACCAAGTATCAAAAGATTCTGCCCACTGGTTCTGGAGAAAAAGATTTTTTAATAATTTTTCTATAATTCATACGGTGCTATCAAGAGTTATGCCCCATACAGAGCCCCCAAGGGATGTGGCCATTTCATTTGAACAAACATGAATTGCCATATAGTAATGAACATCCACATGAAGTTTCGTGAAAAATCGGACCAGTGGTTTCAGAGAAGTCGTTTGAAAAATGTTCACAAAGACGGACGGCCTGTGATAAATTAAGCTCCCTTCGGTGAGCTAAAAAAAAGTTGAACAGTGTATTGAAAATCTCCACAACCTGTAAAAACTGTCGGGTCAACAGTTAATGTTAATTTTTATTGACACAATTAACACACATATGAAATTTGAAAGCCCTAGGGTACCCGTGGTTGCCTGCAATCATGTATACAAAACAGGTCAGAAATTGTCCAAGTTAACACTACTCCTTAAATATTGATGACGTAAAAATTTATGAGCTTTACATGTAATTTGTTCATGTAGGGTATGGTATCACAAAGGCTATGCCTGCTTACAAAACCTATTTCTGTTCTGTAGAAATAAAATACAGTTTAAAAAAAACCCTAAAAATTGCTATTTTAGATTCAAGTCCCAAAATTCTGGAACAACAAATCTGAAAAATGTCAAAAAATGAAAGGGAACTTCGTTTAATCAATCTCAATAGTGTGTATATAAATTATGAGAATCGGTCAAGACAAACTTGAGTAATGATATGACGTGTGAAAAATTGTCATGTTTTTTACAATTAAAGTCCCATAAGTCCAGAATGACCAACCTGAAAATCGTAAAAACTGAAAGGGGTGTTGCCTTTACTGTAACATTGCTACAAAATTTCAAGAGATTTGGTGAAAGTATTATTGAGTTATCATACGACATTTAAAAAATTGCCAATTTTTTGAAGATTCAAGTCCCATAACTCTGGAAAGAGAAAACAGAAAACGGTCAAAAATGAAGGAAAAGAAGCTTTGTTTGATCAATTTCAATATTGTCTATAAATATTATGAGAATTGGTGAAAGGAAACTTGAGTTATCCTATGACATAGGAATATGCCGATAGACAGACAGATGGACTGATGGGCAGACGGACAGTGATTACTATGGGCTTTCACCGAAAGTCAGTGGGACCCTAATTATAGGAATAATCATAAAAACAACCTGGTGCTTCCTTAATTAAAATTTTGCTGCTATGGTTTTTATTACCTGTTAAACACATGCGTGGACATCACAGCCCATGCAGGATTACAACCAGTCCATGGCAGCTGTACCATACAATATAAAGGTATAACACGTTATTTTTTTTTTGAATATCAAGCAGCCAAAATTATAGACACTACAGTACAGTCGCTGTGGATATATTTCCACGGATGCAATAATATTAGATTCCAGACGCTAATTATAGGAATAGTCATCAAAAATTAAATTAATCAAGCACCGGGTATAACCCGGTGCTTCATTAATTAAAATTCTACTGCTGATGATTTTCCTTACCTGGTAAATGCATGCATGGACACCACTTCCCATGCCGGGATTATGTCCAGTCCATGGTGACTGCACTGTAGTTTCAGAGCATCCTATGACCAACAGAAATTTGCAATTTTGGGAAGAAGTTATTCTGAGTTCCACTGAAAGAGTGGAATGACAACCAAAACACATGTATTGATGTATTATTACAGGAATATTTGATTTTTGTAAAATTGAAAATGGAACTTACAGGCTGCTTCTAGTAAAGGAAGGAATGTCACACTGGCTGTTATCTGTCGGATAACAGCTCTTATTTCTTCATTTATTTGCTTCTCTGATTTGTCTCTCGGCTTACTGAAAAAGATGATACAAACGGACTGAAAACATTTCAGCTTTGAAGTTCCTAATGATAATTTTAAAGTTTTAAAAGTAGAGGTGCAATTTATTCAGATTCATCAATAAATTACAGAGTCAGAATTAATAACATCTGTAAGAAGGAAAGGTCGCCAATCTTCTCTGGTCCATCCAACGTGGTCCATGGCCCATTCATATCATGCCTGGTGGTGGTTCTTGGACAGCGGAATGCGAATACATGGTCTTCTCGATTGGATAGTCTGCATCAAAACATTTACCCCGGATGCATTCTGAAGGTCACTGCGAAGCTGGGTTGCTGTGGCAAAGCGGTTCCTACGGGCCTGAATGATAAAAAAACGGTCTTCTGCTGCAGATGTTGCCCTGTTTCTGCCACCACCATGCTGTCTTACTGGCGTGCTATACTCCTGAAATCTTGCCCAGGTTTTGGTGATCACTGTATGGTGCACACAACGGGCTTCACCAACCTGATGATGGATAGCCCCTTGCTCCACCA
Source organism: Pictodentalium vernedei (assembly GCA_031216915.1). NCBI lineage: Eukaryota > Metazoa > Mollusca > Scaphopoda > Dentaliida > Dentaliidae > Pictodentalium > Pictodentalium vernedei. Next base: position 329,459,427 of record CM062297.1, on the reverse strand, counting down.
TCCCTACAGCCCGCCACATTTCTGCTTCAGACAAATGTCTTCTTACATTTGCATTTGCCATATTCAATCATTAAATCACAAGAGTTTGTGTTGAAATGAAGACTGAATACCCTACACATGTCATGTATATGTAGACAGTACACGAAAACAACATGAAAATCAAAGGGTACATGCTTTCCATGACTGCCACGAATAGTCTGCCTGTCAAGAGAGCTAATGTAAACACTGGGGACCATTTCAATACATTCCTCAATCATATCCACCAAAAATATAGCAAATATTTCACAAGCAAATTTCACAATGATGTGTCAAATATTTGGTGCTTAGCAAACTTTGAGTAGTATAATAGCGATTACCGGTTGGAGAATTTATTACTGGATGGCTGAGGTAGTATATACCATACAACCCAAGAGAGCTGAGGAAAGCCTTTTCTCACTTTCAACTTCTTTTAAATTATCCCTTGAAGGCCTGGAGAATTTTTTAACAGTTTTTTTACACTTTGACAGCCTTCAACCTTTGTCTCTGCAGTTATTTCAGGCAAGACTTATAGGCAGCCAAGTCTCAGCTAGAAACGACTGCCCAGGTACTTGGAATGAAACTTGCAAGTTTACCCACCATCTGATTATTGGGGCGCCTTTTTGTTGCAGTAAAAGTTACCAAAGTCAGAATTTGGCCTCTAAGGGCTAATAACTTCTTGTTGTCCTGAAATATGTGATATGCATGGTCGTGAGATACACTTGTTCCTTTGAAGTATGCAACACAATTGACAGAAAGGAATTCTATCAAACAAAATGTAATAGGTTATAGACTTATACTTGATGTACTGAGATCAATTAGGTCAATCAATGTGAGGAGTTCAGTGGATGTCAAAAGTAATCTTTTGATAATTATTATTCCGTTAAAACAGGGATTCTTCTGCCCTTTTTGGAAATTGGGAAAAATTTGCATCAGGAGTCTCCAATTTGATTTGGAGAAGAAATATACAAAGACTAAGAAATTTTACATTGAACTGAATATGATAAATTTAAAGTAATTTGTATATTTTTTATACTTACCAATGGCCCAGACTAGCTGGTGCAAACTCGATATTATCAAAGGCCAAACACAAATTTTGAACCCCCCAAATTTGCATACAAAACCAAAATTTAAAAGTCCTATCTGGCCCTCCATACTTTTACCATCTGCGCATGCACAGTCCTCACAGGAAGAGACTGGAATTGGCGCCAACATCATTCTTTGTAGATGAGCGTACTAATAATAACTCAGCAGGGAGGTATGAGTGCCACTCATGGGAGGGCCATCCCCATCTGGGCCATTGGTAAGTATAAAAAATATACAAACTACTTTAAATTTATATTTTTATACTAATAACCAATGGCCCAGACTAGCGGAATCGTAAAAAGGCGGAGGGCCTAGGACCTTAAATTAGGATGGTGTATTTGAGGGTGAGAGACTTACCCCCACAAACAAATGCCATATATAAATAATAAACAAGCTGTATCAAGAATTGTAATAATCTACAGACAAAACAGCTTCACTCTTAATTATACACCTATCAAGGTGGAGGAGATTAAGAAAAATCACCCCCTCCCCCCTTTTTTGAAGGATTATTCTTCAAAACAAAGCGGGGAGCGCTCTGGAATCAGTGAAAAGCGACACAAAATAATCGAAATACATTTGCCCAACAAGCACCCTATTATTAATTATAATTAATTATTGGTGCTTAACATCACTTCAGAAGCTAAGGCTACTGTGCAGGGGTGTAAAAATACACTTGCACGCTCGCATTGGCGAGTGGAAACTTCGATTGGGCGAGTGATTTCTCTGTTGTACTCGTCCGACTGGGCGAGTGAGTTTCGTTGGGGCAAAACATCTGGGATTATTTAATGAGCATGACATGCCTAAATAATTTCATATTAAACTTGAAAAGCTATGTGCTGTTAAAATATTTTTTACCACGAGGGCGAATTCAGGCATCGGTGCACTTGGTGTGCTCCTCCCTCACCCACTAGTTTTTCACGGAGATGGATTGTGCATTGTGGATATCTGCATCGGGTGCGAGGTAATCGCATCTTTTCGGATTAAATTCAAAATTTGGTTGACAGTACACGCCGGTAAACTTGAGCCTTGGTGCGCCTCCTCACCCCACGCCCCAGCCCCACAGTTTTTCGTAAAGTCCTTCATCCGCCACTCAGGGTTCTTACAGTCAAGGACTAAAAAAATTCAAGGACTTTTCAAGGACATATCAGCATTTTCCAAGGATGTTTTTTTTAAAATGTACATTTGGAATATAACCATTTTTAGAAGCCTTACCTACTTTAACCCTACATGAAAAGCAGACGACACTTGCAAAAAAATTCTTGAATAACTAATTTTTTGTCTCAAAAACATAGGTTATGACACCTCATTGGAACGAGCTCGATGAGCTTGTTCCAATGAGGGTCATAACCTATGTTTTTGAGACAAAAATGAAAAAAATAACTGAAATTAATGGGCTATTTTTGAGAATAGCATTGGCCGTTTTTGGCCGTTATTCTAGGTAAAAGGTTAAAAATGTCTTCTACCTCATCCTTCTAAATTCCAGGAAAACGGTGCTTCTAAAATGCTCTGCAACAAAATTATGGTACATACAGAATGACTGAACTTTAATTCCTCATTTATCGATTATCCGTTATTTATGTTTTGTTTTTTTTCGTTTTTCAACTAAAACAAGTGCAAAAGAGATGTTTCAATTGTCCACTATTACACAGGTAAAAATGATATAGGACAAAATTCAAGGACTTTCAAGGAGTCTGATGACTTTTCAAGTACATTTTATGAATTTTCAAAATTCAAGGAGTAAGATTGAAATTCAAGAACTTTTCATGGATGTGCACACCCTGCCACTTAACGAACTCTGAACCGGTATTGGGATGTAACGACTGTGCGAATGAACTCACCAGAAGCATAAAAATGTCTGTAATGTAGAAAGGTAATTCCAGTCTAGTAGGGGAGGTAATCAAATTAGCTATCAAAGAACTCAGCTATTTTCGAAATTGCTGACAGGGCTTTTGCCATACGCGATGCCCCACATCTCTCACCAAATTTAATTTGCTTCATTCCATGGCTGATTTAAAATAATATAAGTGATCTCAGACTTTGATATCACAAACCTTTTCAATTTTTTATTGAGTTTTGGTCATTAAAGCCTTTAAGGTCACACTGGTCTAATTGAAGTGTTGTTAAACTGACAAGTCACAACAACAGAACAAGCCTTTTCACCTCGAGCAAAGTTTAAGATGCCAGTATTGCAATCTCTCTGGCAGATTGCTAGTTTGGGGTTCCAGCCTTAAAACGTCCCCCACGCAGTCACTTAACTGTGGCTTAATTTTTTTTTTTTTTTCAGACGAAAGAAATATACTTGAAATTTTATTTCTGATTTCTGCCATTTAGCTCCCAAATTTCTGAAATGGGCCCTAGACTGAACCCATCTTTTTCTTCCCAAAGTCGGTCCATGTGAGGACCATTTGGTGTTTTTTTTCTAAATTCAGTGAGGGGAAAACACAACAACAAGTTGAATATATAAAATATTTCTTTGTTTTTTTTATTAGAAATTCAACCACAAAACAAAAAACAAGGGCTATTTTGCATCAGTGGCAAACAAGCAATGGGATTTTCAATATCCAGCTGGCATGGAACTAGCCCAAATAATTAAATCTGTTGAAATGTAAAAGACCAAACATCCCAATCTTCGGATTGTCAGAGATATTCGTTCCCATTGATGGCATTTCTCTAAAATGACGTCAATGGAAACAACTGATTTAACATGTGATCCGTAAAGTTTCACTTTGAAAAATTCCAACTCGCTAACTGTGTGTCTGAGACTTTGGAGATAATAAACCTGTGATTTAAAAAATGACAGCCTTCAAATTAGCTGCAAGGACTAAGGTGAGATCAATTCATAGGACAACGACACACTTCATTTTGAATGCCAACAATTGAAGAGAGTCTCAGAGTGAAGGTAGGCCAAATTGATGTATCACTCATCAGCTTGTATGGAAGCTTGGACTCTGAGTTAATGCCCAACATTCGCACAATTTTATTTTTAGTAACTCGCCATTTCAACTTTCCCTGCCCAGTGGTCATTTTGATGCTCGGCAGGGAAAGTTGAAACCGCGAGGGAGTGACAAAAAGTGGGTCGAGTAGAAAATTAGGGCGGGCGAGTGCATTTTAAAGTCTACTCGTCCTGCAGGGTGAGTGACTTTTGCTGTATTTTTACACCCCTGCTGTTGCGATCCCGGTAATTAACAGAGCACACTTCTAAAGTATACCGGAGTCGGAATACGTAGATAGGATGAAAACCGGTGATATAAATTGTATGACCATACACTTGTCCAATTTAATACCAATTAAAAAGTATCTGAAGAGCAAACACGCTTCTAAAGCAACCTACAGGCGACCCCGTTCATGTGTACAATTGATTCCAATAATAACACTCCAATGAATCGTTCGAATATACGAGAATGTGTACTGTATCTTCAAGAAACCTGGATTTAGAACATGGAACAAGCTATGATTAACAGACTCGTCACGGACCGTCCCCGAAATGATTTTTTCCTAGGTCCATAACCACCACTGATTGTTCAGAGAAAGAAAATATTACTTCAAATAATGATGCCAAAAATGGAGAACATATGCATAGACAGTCTGTTGACAGTTCGACAACTGAACCAAATAGCCCCAAAATTCTCATGAGTGACGAAAAATTCATATCGAACCCCCCTCACCCACATTACTTGAATCACTCTTGTGTTAGTCATCAAATAGTATAGGAATCACAGGGCTCCCTCACATCTGACAGACTCCATATTGCCACTAAGGACGGAGAGGGACGTGATGAACAAATACACCGTATTGACATAATCACAGTTAGGTAAATATGGCGTCATCAATAGAGGTTATCACCTCATATAACTGACACCAAACCATACCGGTAGGAAGAGAATAACCTCCTCTAACATACAATATCATGTCCTATAGGCCTTAACAGAGAGACTTACAACCATCGTCGTGCAAGGTAGGGAATGACGACCCGCTATTCTAACAGCCGTAACTCCCAAAGAGACAGTAATCTCAAGGTAGCTACACAGTTATAAGTCTTTGTCTACTTGAAGACATATCTGTGACACTTGCGGCCTTTGAAAACTCACTAAATGGAGACTTACAACACTAGCCGCTAAGAAAAGACTGCTGTAACAGTACATAAGGTTACCATGGCGTCCACAATGACATTAAATGTCTTCAAGACAAGGAATACAACACCGAGAGGAAAAAGACGTATCTATTCCCTCTAACGGCTCTATTCCAAACAAGACAGCTGTCTTAGCCTATCTATGTACTATCCGTCTGGCTTCAGGACGAGAAACAGGTGATTTGAAAAAACCTAGAGAATATTTCGATGACCTCTATTGCTTTTCTTCAATAGGAGAGCCTTATCTCCGCAAGGAGAGACTCTCTTGGAAGAATTCGACGGAAGATTTGTCCAACGCATACTTCTTGTAAGTGGAGCTTTGGTCGGAATGATAGCTGCAGGCCTGCCGAGACTACAATCTCATCCACTGATCTTCCACAATTTTCATCCACTTTTTTGCGAGGTTGATAACCTTCCGCTAAGTGGAAAACAACATAAGTCTATTCTCGTTGACCTCTATTGGTTCCTTCAATAAGAGATCCTGTACCTCCACTAGGAGCGACTCTCTTTTGAAAGGATCTGCAGGAAGATTTGTCCAACACGGACATCCTGTAAGTGGGGGTTTTGTTCGGAATCATAGCCGTAGGCCTTCCGAGACAACACTTTTACCCACTGATCTTCCATGCCTCAAACCAGTTTCTCGCAAAGTTTGACAACCTTCTGTCCACTGGTAAGCAATCGGGGTCTTATTCATCACCTGTACGACTTACGAGGCTTACGGGAGGAGAAACTACGTCCTCCCCGCGAACAGCCTTGTCCCGTCGGCTTAGGAACATCTGACCTATAGTCTGGATCAGACCTGCGCCCCTTTCTCAAGTCGCTATACTGACAACCTCCGGAGTAAGTATAGGAGGGTTTATTGTACCCTCACGAGGAGTTCCCTTAGCTGATTTTGAAGTGGAATGGCCTCGCTTACCCCGGTCTGTTGAAGTGATTTGTTGAGACGCAGACTTCAGTAGCAGTGTACTGGAAGTTTTATTGTAGCCTGTTCACAGACTGAGGAAAGCTCGTCATCAAATAGAGTATATCCGGAGACCGGAGCAACTCATAGAGAGCTTTTCACCTTGTCATCTATAAGTGATGACGACGCAGGGGCAGCATTACATCTGATCAACTCCCAATTTGCCACGGTTAGGGCACAGTTGTACGTGGCATACATTACTGTCCTGGAAAGAACTCTAAGTGAGGAACAAACGTCCTCAAATTCCTTCCCATTAAGACGTTGGCCATAGCTCTGGTGAGGTGATCTGCGTAGCACATCACATCCAGATTCACTCTATTGGATGAAATGGCACATTCCATCACTTCCGGGCGTATATTGAAGGATGCACGTAGGGACATATCTACATCCCCGACCTGCTCATCAAAATGCAGAAGAGCTCTCTGGACATCTCCAACCGTTGTAAATGAAAGTAGTCCAAGGAACGGTATATTTATTGAAGATGTCGATAAGAATAGCCTTCCTCTTAGCACTAGAGAGGTTGAATATGGCATTGTTAACATGGCCGAAACCTTCAGACACCTGTCGGGACTGTTTCGGGAAGGAAAGACCATCCTCTTTCCTCCACACAAAATCTGCATACAGATGACTGGACCGACCCAACACCATCCGACAGCTCACCACCGGAGTCGGTGGGAGGCTGCTCTGGCACTTGCTGGGTTGCTGCGATCAGCTGTGCAATCTGGGGCAGCAAGTCTGTTACCGAGGCTTGAGGAGCAGCGGCCTACTGTATTTTCACCACATGTTGCTCCTCGGACGAAGATCCGGAGATGGATCTCTTATCCGAACGTACGATGATCAAAGCCTCCGATCGCTAGCTACTGGATGGTGCGACTTCACGTGCGAAGACTGGCTCCGTCTTCGTGCAGCTGGCTGGATATCCGAAGTCGGGTAGCTAGCATGCAGTCATGTGTGCTTTGTAACGTAGCAGAGAAAGCTGTGACTGTAACCGTGGTCAGCTGCAGACTAGATGGAGCGCCCCGAGCAGGGGTGTGGACGTATGCTCCGGCCAGTGCAAGTTTCTCAAAACAACATTTGGCCCCAAATGTTGTTGGGTTAGAGAGGGACCTCTCCCGCTCGCGGCCTTAATAGACCTCGCCGAGCCTCCCTAAAAGAAACTTGCTGACTTCCTCCCTATTTCCGTCGTCGCTGGGTGAGCTTTTGATTTTGAGGTGCTCGCTCTACCCAAATCTACACTTCCTTCGACCGCAATGGACATACCCGGTGTCACGGCTCCCACGGACAGAGTATCCGATTCACCAGGCAAACTAGCTGCTTGCAAGTGATTACAAACACTAACTAGAGGCCTTATCCCTTGCTTACATTCATGAGCACCTTGCAGCTAGCTCTATTTTGCTCATCAGACTGAGACGACGGTAGCACACTTTGAATGGCTGTCACAATACCATCACCATGTTCTTGTTCCTCTGTAAATAGAAACTGAAAAACTCAAATTATCCTGTGGTGAGAGTTCCGGCATAGGAACCTCACCACCAACAACAAACCGTGACACCCATCTCCAAGTCTGTCATCCCAATGTATACAAGTAGGACAAGAATCCATAGGAGTGCATCAACTACAGGCAAGGCAACAAGCATGTAAATCCGAGGAGCAGTAAGCTTTCATGAGTCAATCAAAAACCAAGTTGATAGCACTCCTACAAACACCACAATAAAATATATGATAAAGATACATGAATAATTGCAATCAAAACCAAATTCGAAAAATTAAATCTAAAATTTTTTCGAAAATATTTTGAAAAAGCCTAAGTTCCCAAAGGGAACATGATGAGCCCAAGGGCATCCCAATAGAGCCTAAATTTTTTGAGCTACACTACCGGAATCATGATCAATGTATCCTACAATAATCCTACATTAATATATTACCAAATACTACATATATTTGAAGATGTTGCAAATGTAAACAACATCAAAGAAAAAAAACGGAAACAAGACATCAGGCACACAAAAAGGCCCAAAGTCAGTAACAGATTTTAATGCTACCAGATGTAAAGCTAGATCTTCATATGAAGAAAAAACGATACATCGGAGAGAAGATGCATGACCAAAATGACCTCACACCCCTAGGGTGAGGACGTAACCATGCAGATAAACAGAATAAACCTTTTGTAATACACGTTAAACTCCCATTTTTAATAAAACAAGAGGCCCCAGGGGACCTTAAGGCACTCACCTGACATGGTAGTCTAAATATCAAAGCAGGGACTTGACTTGAATAAGCTGCATACATCCCTCCTAAGAAAAGCATATACCAACCAGACGAAGCTATTGTGCCCACACAACACACAGGATTTTCCTTCTATTTTCAGTTCCTGCACTTGCACGTCCCAAAATTGACATAATGCATAAAAAAGATTTTTTTTTATTTTTGTTTGGAAATTTTCGAAGTCCCAAACAAAATTTTTTTCATTCAGACTAAATTTTTTTTTCTTCTTCTTAAAATGGACCAAAATGCATAAAAAACCAAAGAAATAATTTCCGGATTTTGGTCAAAAATTTTCCAAGTCCAGGGATTTGGCTCGAACAAACTTGAATCTCACCTCCCTAAGCATGCTGCATACCAAATATCAAAAGATTCTTATTGGTAGATCTGAAGAAAAAGATTTTTAAAGAATATTCCTCATACTGCACTAATTTAAACATTTGGGCTCCCACAGAGAGCCCAAATATGGACCCAGGGAATTGATGTCAATAAACATGTGAAACAATCTTCCAAAGATGTTATATGTGAAATTTGAAAGCTTTTCGGAGCAGTGGTTTGGGAGAAAAGTAGTGTTAAATGTTTTTCCCTATTACCCACAGTGTTAAAGAATGCTGACTCAGCACTTTTTCAAATTTCCAAAAATGTACCCCATGATAAAACCAATAGCAATTTTTTTTTACCATTCCATTCTGTTGGTCCTAAGGAAGCTTCACACCAAATAAGAATTCTCAGTGCCGTGAAGTTTTGGAGATATGGGCGTTTTAATTTTTTCTATTTTTAGCTCCTGCGGTTCCTATGGGGCGACGGGAAAAAAAAAATGTTGGCATAAATTAAGTACTTATGACCCAATAAGCCCTCATATCAAATTTGGTTCAAATCTGCCTCTCAGTTTGGAAAGTTAAAAAATTTATAGTAATTTATATATTTTTTATACTTACCAATGACCCAGACTTAGCTGGTGCTAACTCCACAAAAACCAGGGCCAAACACAAATTTTGCCCCCCAATCCCCAAAATTTGCATCCAAAACAAAAAGAAATCATGTCCTAAAGGACCTCCATAGTACGACTCTACTGCGCATGCGCAGTGACGCAGTCGTCCCGAAATTGGCGCCAAATATCATTCTTACTGGCAGTGCCTGGTCAGCGCTATGTACTCAGCGGGGAGGCAAGAGTTCCCAACTCAGGGAGGGCCATCCCCGTCTGGGTCATTGGTAAGTATAAAAAATATATAAATTACTATAAATTTTTTAACATTTTTATACTGTACCAATGACCCAGACTTAGCTGAATAGTAAACAGGCTGGAGGGCCTAGGACATAGAGGAAAATCCAATAAGCTCAATTATAAAATAAAGAGGTAACCCCTTAAGGAGAAAAGGAGTATTAGGCTTTACATGTATCTTTCTTATTTAATATATTAATTAGAAAGATACACTACCCTTAATAATTGAGCACAATAACATTCATGTTCTCTATTAACATCCAGTATAACCCTTATACTAATTATTTTTAAAGCAAGCCAATAAATAAAGTAGTCCAGAGAATTGAGACTCTTTATAATCATTTAAAAGTGTCCGAGTATTGTATATTAAAGCCCGTTTGACACTTGACATATACAAATGCTTCACACCGAGCCACACTTTAAAAATAAGACATGAATGAAATTAAACATTAATATTACACTTTAAAACCATCCCGGAAGCGACTCAGAAATACTGTCTTGGAGGAGGCATTCCCTTGCTTTTCACTATAAAGTAGGTGACCTAAGGGAACACCCGCCCCCCCCCCCCCTTCCCCTTGCCCTGGGTCAAATAGCCCAGAGCGAAGAGGGCAGCCGGACGGAGTCACTGCCGGAACAGAAAGCCTGCATAACTATAGTTGCAACTGTTTAGTGGACGACATTCTGAGCAACAGATAACGGACCTAAACAATGCAGGTCTCCAGAAATGGACTCAATATTTCTGAGATAAAAATTAGTAAATGTGGATGGCTGAGACCAATAAGCAGCCTTCATTAAATCTGTAATAGCAACACTATTAGCATAAGCCCAGGAAGTAGAAAGAGCTCTTACTTCATGAGCAGAAATCTTAAGCACAGACTGCTGAGAAGAAGATAAATCTTCATACGCAGTACGGATAGTTAACTGAATCCATCTAGCAATAGAATGGACTGAAATGTCCTTTCTATTAGGCATCAAAGACAGAAAGAAACGTTTCCGTCCCTTTCTGATGAACTGAGATCTCTGTTTATAGATACGTAGTGCTCTAACAGGACAGAGTAAAGGCCTACGCCCGTCTGAAGACGGAAGAGCCTTAATAACAATAGGTTCCGGATATTTATTAGGAGCCTGATTCTTAGCTAAAAAACCGACATTAGTAGTGAAGGTGATAGTGTTCCCAACACTACGATAATGAGAATCATCCACCGATAGTGCATGAAGCTCACTGACTCTTCTGGCAGAAGAGAAAGCTAAGAGAAAAGCTGTCTTATAAGATAAGAATTTGAAATCTACTGTCCCAAGAGGTTCAAATGGCTTTTCCTTCAATTTAAGGAGAACCCAAGCTAAATTCCACTTAGGAATTAATCTAAGAGTTCTGGGTCTATTTATCGAAAAGTTTCTAACCAATTTCGATAAAGAGACATTAGATCCAATTTGTAAACTATCATGATGTGCATAGGTATCAGATAACATAGATCTATAACCCTTTATAGTAACAGGTTGCAGTTTGATTTCGTCAAACAAGTATACTAGAAAGTTAGCAATGTCTGGTATAGAGGGATCAAATATATCAACAGAATGATCCCTACACCAACGACGGAAAACCTTCCACTTAGCCGCATAGTTTAGCGAAGAGGAGGTCCTCCTACAGTTAGAAATCGCGTCCACTGCTCGTCCTGTAAAGTGCTTGCCATGCAAGAAGGACCGCACAACGGAAAAACGTGAAGGTTGAGACCTTGCGGGTTGTGATGTAGTTGGCGCGATTTCCCCTGCCAAAGAAGATCCTCTCGTGGAGGGAGCTTCCGCGGTAGGTCCCACAACAGACACCTGAGTAGATTTATCCACGGTCTCTGTGGCGACAGAGATGCTACCAACAGAATCTTGCATTGAGATTGTTTTATCTTTAGCAATACTTGTTGAATTAACGGCGCTGGAGGATACGCATATCCTATCATTCCGTCCCAAGGGATCGATAGAGCGTCTACTGCAAATGCTCTTGGATTCGGACACGGGGACACATACGTCTGCAACTGATTGTTGAGATGTGTCGCAAATAAGTCTATCATTGGCCGTTCCCATTGGTAGCAAATCTGATTGAATACTTGTTTGTTGAGAGTCCACTCCGACGGCAACAAGCGACCCTTTTGTGAAAGGGAGTCTGCTAGCACATTCAGACGACCCGGTATGTGACGGACCGAAAGAAGAACGTGATGTTCCAACGCAAACAGAAGGATTCTTTCCGTTAGATTGAACAACGGAACTGAATGAGTGCCTCCCTGATTCCGTATATACGCCACTACTGTCGTATTGTCGGATAGGATTTGGACATGAGCATCGTGAATAATGTCCATCCAGTGACGCAACGCAAGCCAAATTGACATCATTTCCTTGATGTTTATGTGCTTGCACAGGAATTGCGGATCCCAAAGACCCTGGCATCTCGAATCCGTTGGGATTAATGATGCACCCCAACCTGTTTGACTGGCATCCGTCATAATGGTAAAACTCGGATCCGGCAACTGCAGCGGAACTCCTTGAGTTAACCACTGAATGTTTGCCCAAGTCTGAATCTCTTGTTTCACTTGATCTGACAAGAGAACGTCTACATCGAGCGAATGAATTTTCACACTCCAATTCTGAGTCAGGAAAATTTGAAGAGGCCGTGTGCGTAGCCGTCCCATCGGAATGAGATCCGCGGCGGCTCCGCACAGACCTATCAGTCTCATAAATTCTCTCGCCGTGACTTTGTCTGTATTCAGACAATAGCGAGCGTAACAACTGACTAATTTCGCTCTGGTTAACGGCAGACGAACGAGATTGTTGTGCGTCTCGAAGCTCATTCCCAGATGAGTGAATGACTTGGACGGCACCAGATCCGACTTCTCCTCGTTTATTATGAAACCGAGACGTCGGAGCAATAGAAGAAGATTCTGAACATCGTTCTGAAGCGTTAACTCGTTGCCGAACCTCTGAAGAATGTCGTCCAGGTAGGCCGACGTTACCGCAGACGAATGAGCTCGGAAGTAGATCATTACCGAGTTCATTACCCGAGTGAAAGCCCAGGGTGCTAGATTCAAGCCGAAGCACATGGCCCGGAACTGATACACCACTCCTAGGACTGCGAAGCGTAGATACTTTCGGAATGTCGGATGTACCATGACGTGAAAGTACGCATCTTTGAGATCTATGCTTGTTGCATAATCGTTCACCCGAATACTCGCTCTGACCGATCGAATCGTCTCCATATAAAACTTCGGAGCGACGATCAGCTTGTTTATCCAGCTCAAATCTATGACTGGACGGAACGAGCCGTCTGGTTTCGGAACCAGAAACAGATGGCTGTAGAATCCCAGCGATTCCTGGTTTTCTACGACCTCTACCGCGTTCTTCATTAAAAGAGACTGCACCTCTGATAGCAGAGCGTCTCTTTTCTGAGGGTTTGACGGAAGATGAGTCCACTTTGGACTTCGAGTTAGTGGAGGCTTTCGTTTGAAGGATATCTTTAGACCTTCCGAAGTCACTCCTCTCACCCACGGGTCGTCCGTAATCGACGCCCACTCTTGAGAAAAACTTGACAACCTTCCGCCAACCGGAACGCGATAGAGGTTTGAGCCATCACCTCCTGGATCTGCGAGGCCTGCGGTAGGAGAAACCACGTCTTCCACGACCCGCACCTCGCCTTGTCGACCTCGGGGCGTCCGACCGATTGTCCCGGCCTGAAGGACGTCCCGAACGAGAGTCACTATCCTGACGGTCTCTCGAATAAGAGCTAGAGGACGCACCGGAACCTCTATAGGAACCTCTCTTGGGCGGATAAGACCCAGAAGTGCCCGCCTTATTCGTGTCTGCTGTATCCGACCTTTTAGGAGCGGATCTAAACAACAGAGAATCACTAGCTTTCTTTTTAATATTATCATAAATAGCGGAAAGCTTGCCGTCAAAGAGAAGATCTCCTGAGACCGAAGCGACTCTAAGAGAGTTCTTCACCTTAGAATCCACTAGTGTGGATGTAGACAGGGCTGCGTCACGTCTAACCAACTCCAGATTTGCCACTGAAAGGGCGGAGTTACACGTGGAATAAGCTACTGCCCTTGAAAGAAGTCTTAAGGAGGATTGTATATCCTGAAACTCTTCCCCTTGAAGACGCAGTGATAACGCCTTAGTAAGGTGATCTGCGTAAGATAAGGCATCTAAATTGGCTCTGTTAGACGCAATAGCTGTTTCCAACACTGCGGTTGGAATAGAAGCTGACGACGGTAATGATAGCTCTAAGTCTTCCGCCTCGTCGTCCATACGCAGAGGAACTCTCGGTATACCCTGACCTGCCGTGTCGAATTTATTCCTTGCATTAATGAAAGGCAGGTTGAGAGTATTTGTGGACAAGAAGCCTGCTTTCCCCGTCCTGGAAGCAAGTTTAAAAATAGCGTCGTTCAATAATTCAAATGTTCTTGCAACATTATTGGACTGCGACGGAAACTCGGGAGCGATGTCCCTGAACCGCTCGAAAAAATCAGAGTCCAATGACGCTATAATTCTCCTGTCCGGAAGCGCAGCAGTCTGGCCCGACGGAACAACTTGAGGAAGAAAGTGCCGGATGAAGTCCACGGCAGCTTTGTGTTGTTCCGAAAGGGATAGCTCCAATTCAACCGTATCCCTTTCACCATCCGGTCGGACCTCCCGATGTTCCCGGTCGTCCGCCCCCGATGCTTCGGCGGAGCGTACCGACCCAGCGCCGTCGGATCATTCTCGATCCGACACCGTTTCTGTCGGCTGCTGGGATGCTGCGATAAGCTGTGCTATCTGCACTAGAATGTCCGACGTCGAGACCTGCAGAGGAGCGGTCTTTCGCTGCTTCGCCGAGGGCAGCTCCGCATCAGATGGCTCCCGCATACTTTTCCTATGCGAACGTCCGGAGTCCATCGGTCTCGAATCCCTGGCTGCCGGATGGTGTGACCTGGTCGCCGAAGAATCCTTCATCGGCGAAGCTGGCAAAATATCGGAGGTCACGCAGCCAAGGTGCGGTCGTGTGCGCCGACGAGAAGAGGAAGCCTTAACAGTCTCTGCGGACTGCTTATACAATGGAGCGTCCCGAGCGACGGACGTATGCTCCGCTAAAGACACATTTTGTACCACAACATCTGGTCCCAGATGTTGTTGTACGAGAGAGGGGCCTCTCTCGCTCGCGGCCCAGCTGGACCTGGACGAGCTAGGAACCGGACTAAAAGGCTTCCTCCGTTCTCGTTCACTATCCGCCGTCACTGGGTGTGCATCTATTATTTTTATAGTGCTCGCATCACCCAAAATTTCCTCTTGGACCGCATCGGACGAACCCGGCTGCCGAACCATTCGGTGAATGGACGCTACACCGGGCGAGCTAGCGGACGACATTTGTCTAATCTCCATGAGCACTTTTGCCGCTAGCTCTGTATTTAATTGTGACGACGGACGCACACTTGAAGAAGATAACATGGAAACATCACCCTGTTCTGGTTCCTCTGAAATAGAAACTGAGAGAGTAGAGTGACCTTGTGGAGAAAGAGCCGGCATCGCTCTTTCTCCAGAAACAACATATCGTGACACACGTTTCCAATGTTTCTCATCCCAATGTTCACATACAGGACAGGGATTAATGCGAGAACACTGACTACAATTAATGCAATAATCATGAAAGTCAGAGGAAGATTTCTTCCTATTACAATTTGAACAAGTTCCCTTCATTGTGAAAGAACAACAATAAGTCCTAGTTACTCGCAAAAACCCCTGACACAAAGATACATAATAACATGATCCATTAATAAATGAAAAAACAATTGCAAAACAAAATAATTTTGAAAAAATATTTTTTCAGAGAAGCCCAAGTTGCTGAAAAGTAACGTTGAGCCCCGATGGATCCGATGGCAAAGTGTGGTCAAAAATTTTAAAATTATATAAAATAATTAATGAGACACTTTCGGATAATATAAATGTATCTTATAATGAGATAAACTACCTCAAAGGCAAACAGCCCCCCTCAAAAAAGGCTGTTGCCAATGAAAACAAACAGTGTAAACACAGAAGAAAACATGACTCCAGGCACTGAAAAAACTGGCCCGGAATCAGTCATCAATTACACTCTATCTGATGCAAAACAGAGACTCCCAGGGGAGAATCTGCAGAACATCAGATGGAAGATGCAGAACACAAACGTTATACACCCATGGGTGAAAACGTAACTATGGGGAAAATAACAGAAAACATTCTGTAACCAAGCAACTCTCCCAGGGAATTTTTAGAAATGAAACTTCTCAAAAATATGCCAAAAGCATGGGAGAATTGCAAGGGGGGACTTTAGAAGGTTAGGGGAGAGGAAACACTGAATAAGCAGTGCAACAATTAGCAAGAATGACAACAAGAGGCGTTTGC
The DNA here is from genome assembly GCA_031216915.1 of Pictodentalium vernedei. Classification (NCBI taxonomy): domain Eukaryota; kingdom Metazoa; phylum Mollusca; class Scaphopoda; order Dentaliida; family Dentaliidae; genus Pictodentalium; species Pictodentalium vernedei. The sequence continues at coordinate 329,443,353 of CM062297.1, read as the reverse complement.
CTCGAAAATAGGCAACTTAACATAATTTCAACAAAAAATTTTAAGTACAGCCCTGATTATTTTTTGCCACTTCTTTTTTCCTCTCCTCCTTCTATCCTCCTTAGAATCACATTTTCTCCAAGAATTACGTGTCTGGCATCCTTTAAACTGAGATTTACAAGCACAAAGATCAGTGAGATGTTGACTGATGAAGGGCCAAACAGAGAATGGTATTTGGCGCCAATTTCGGGACGACTGCGTCACTGCGCATGCGCAGTAGAGTCGTACTATGGAGGTCCTTTAGGACATGATTTCTTTTTGTTTTGGATGCAAATTTTGGGGATTGGGGGGCAAAATTTGTGTTTGGCCCTGGTTTTTGTGGAGTTAGCACCAGCTAAGTCTGGGTCATTGGTACAGTATAAAAATATAGAAATTTTGGGTGGGGCGAAAATTCTTGCGCATCCCATAACGAAGGCAAATATACCTCCTCGAACCTCTCTTGATTAAATCTGAGTCTACACCTCAAAAGGAAGCTGCACACCAAATATCAAGTCTCTGCTACTGCTGGTTCATGAGAAGAAGATTTTTTAAGATTTAAGCACACTTTTTAGGCGTGGCCCAACCATGGGGCGGGTCAACTTGATTTGAACAAACTTGAATTGACATTTGATAGGGTACATGCACAGCAAATTTTGTTGAATTTGGTCCAGTAGTTTGTTAGAAGAAGTCGAAAATGTAAAGTTAACACCAGATGCTGTATGGACAGACGACGGACGATGGACAGAAAGTGATTAGTAAAGCTCCCCTTGAGCTTCGCTCAGGTGAGCTAAAAATTCAGTAAAAATAGCCAAAACGCTTAGGAGTTTAACAGGAGGGCATCAAGGAGGGATAGGGAAGGAACACTTAACAAACAGTGGATAAATCATTAGCAAGAATTGTAACGTCAGGTGTATGTCCCGAAATTGGGAAATATGAAATAATTTTATAAGTATTATATAGTTACAGCCCTGAACGTTTCCAACCACCGATGTTCACTTCCATCATTCATTTACAGCCTTGAATCCACCAATTTTATCATTGATTTGTGTCTCGGATCCTCAAAAATGGAGATTTAAAAGCACAAATGTCAGTTCATTGTTGCTGACTTTAGGGCCACACAAAGAATGATGTTTGCGCCAGTTCCGGTCTCTTCCTGACCACTGTATATGCGCAGATGGTAAAACTATAGAGGGTCAGACAGGACTTTTAATTTTCGGTTTTGTATTCAAATTTTGGAGATTGGGGGGTTCAAAATTTGTGTTTGGCACTTGATAATATCGAGTTTGCACCTGCTAGTCTGGGCCATTGGTTATTAGTATAAAGAGAGAGAACATTAAAACTCAAGCAAATTGAAGTCACCTTAGCAACTGTATGTATACTACAAGTTAGTTTTGTTACAGATAGTCACATGGTTTTCTGAGGCCTTATGACTACCCAATAAAGGACATCAATTGTGCATTAAATTTTATTTTATTTCAAGTCGAGTTTGGCCAATTGTTCATGCTTGACATTCTTAAAAATGCAGAAGGGCTAAAAATCGCTTCCCTCGCATGGGATAGGTGAGCGATTAGCTATCCCCAAGCTTACAAAAGCTAAAAGCGGCAAAATGAAGTTTTGCTATTAACAAATTCTCCCTAGTAGGCTTTGTACATTTTATTTGGTGCTGCTAACAAGATAGTCTCTATGAGATGGCTACATTGCTCCTCCCATTCTTCTGAGCCTCAGCAAGGCCCGAAGGTGTGGGAGGGCATTGTGGCCGGCTTACAGAGACCACTAATATAGCAGAGATCTGAAAAGATGTAGGTTTTAGGAATAGGCTGTTATGGTAATCATTATTTCCAAAGTCCAGGAGGGCTAGTTTTCGCCCTCCTTAATTTTTTTAAGGCAAGCAGTAGACGAGCGAATAAATCGCTCTCCTGAAAATGCCAGGCCTAATTGTTTATACCTGTTGTAGACTCACAGTAAAACAATGCAGAATTATCACTGCTTGGGGCTCCTGTTCTAACATTGCCTCTACAAAGCTGTTCTAATGTTGGATCTAAATAAAAAGCTCTTCTTACATTGGTTCTACCTCCTACCTGTCTTCTGTAATAGTCTTATCACATTCCACATCAAACTGCCATCGTTCTAATATTTCATTTGTATCTATACTTTTTATAACAACAACCAGTTTTTGAACAGTCATGTCCATTAGCCATGCTGGAAATACAATAAAATAGTAAAGATATAAAACAAAAAAAAAGACACCAATTGAATGAAAAGGAAAAAATGAGAATTTTACCATTTTCATCTGCTCATTTTTCTCAATTTAAAAGTAGGGTTTACACCCGGGAACAGGAACTTCATGGTTCTCATTTTTTGAAAGTCAGTCATGATACAGGGAATTTTCCAATTGTCGTTTCTGATTATAAGTCCCCATACCTGGGAAATTCATAGCACAGAACTGGGAATCAAAGGTCATGTTCTGTAACCTTTGATTCACGATTCTAGTCTATGAATTCCCCGGGCATTAGCACACATTTTCAGAACAGGTGAGTGGCAAATTCCCGTTCACGACATTAAACCATAGCTCTAACGGCGATGTTGGTCTTGGAAGAAACTGATATTTGGTGCAATCTCGTAAACTATAATACACAATCATTGATACCCTGGTCTATGAATTTCCAGCATATCGTGATTAGCTTTCAGAACCTGGAGCCACAGGGCTGTGAAATTTCCATTCCCGGTATTAAACTTTATTTAAAAGTGTATTCAATTGTGAAATAGAATAAAAGAGAAATAAAACAAAATAGAAAATAGAAACTGAACAAGAGGGCTGTCACATCCCATCTGCTAACCTGCATTCGTGCTTGATACTATACAATCCAATGTTAAAAAAGTTTCTTAAGTAGCATTTTTATTATTTTTGTCACCACAAATAACTGACATATTTAAAAAGAGCTATTGCTGAAGGCAATTCATACCCCCACTGCAGTGCTGGAATGATGAATCATCAATTAATTGAAAGAAAAAAAAAAAATTTAATAATTTTTGGACGGACTCACACACAGACGGACGGACGCATGTAATCCAGGATAACCCCATTCTTCGAAAGTGGGGTTATAAAAATTCCATACAATTTGTACATACAGAAGGGTTAATACTTGGAAGATATTTTTCGAATAGAAAAAATGCACAATAATGAGAAGTTAAGGTACCACAATCTGCATTAAAGTTTACCGAAACGCTAATTAATCTTACAACCAGGAAAAAAAGTTTTGGCTAAAAATCCCCATCAAATTTAAAAAATAAACTAAAAAAAAGTTAAATATTACTGCAATGGTCTTCAGTTACCTATGTCTACAATATCAATCACCTGAAAAGACCCACAGAAACAAAACACGCCTTAACAAAAAACTTTTACAACCTAAAATTAACTATGACTGGAATAATATGAATATTTTGACAGAAACAGGCCTGGCATTCTTAAAAGTGCAGGAGGGCTAAAAATCACTCCCCTCGAATGGCCTAGGGTAGCAATTAGCTAATCAAGCTTACAAAGGCTAAACGTGGCAAAATGAAGTTTTGGAGATATGGGCGTTTTAATTTTTTCTATTTTTAGCTCCTGCGGTTCCTATGGGGCGACGGGAAAAAAAATGTTGGCATAAATTAAGTACTTATGACCCAATAAGCCTTCATATCAAATTTGGTTCAAATCTGCCTCTCAGTTTGAAAATAGAAATTTTGGCCGGGGCGAAAATTCTTGCGCCTCCCATAACGAAGGCAAATATAGCTCCTCGAACCTCTCTTGATTAAATCTGAGTCTACACCTCAAAAGGAAGCTGCACACCAAATATCAAGTCTACACTGCCCCTCCCACACCCCGAGCCTCGGCAAGGCCAGGAGGTGTGGGAGGGGCAGTGGGGCCATCTTGCAGAGACCACTAACATAGCAGAGATCTGAAAAGATGAAGGTTATAGAAATAGGCTGTTATGGTAATCATTATTTTTAAGGCCAGGAGGGCTAGTTTTCACCCTTAATTTTTTTTACACTAATAATTTACAAACAGAAAATAACTAAATTTTGCTGAGTTTTGACTAAAAAATTTCCATCAAATTCTTGAAATACACAGAAGGTTTAAATATTACTGCAATGGTCTTCACTAACCCAAGTCTACAATATCAATCACTTGGAAAGACGCACAGAAACAAAACTCACCTTAACACAAACTTTTACAACCTAAAATTGAAGAAGCCAGAGAAAAACATGAAAATTGTGAACCAAAAAAATGAATTTAGTTAAATTTACACAAACAGTAGAGGTCATACCTTAAGATATTATTCAAATAAACTTTTGATGAATTTTGCCCTGTACACGAATGGTGGCATATTCCTCCGCCTGCAATACCATGGATAGCATTACAGAAATGAAACATTTATTACTGGGTGACAGATGAAGGATAGCAGACGACAGACCTTTGATAGATAGCAGGCCATTGGGGCATTATCAAAACAAGAGGTGAACATCAGGGATGCAGACGTCCAGTTTTGGCTACTTTCTTCATGCACTCTCTATTGAAAATCAGAAAAGTCATTGCGCTAAGCTCAAAATTCGTAAAAATTGATGCCATCAAGCTCAAAATTTGTAAAAAGGGACTAATTGAGGCCCATGAATCTGTAATGAGAATTCGGACTGGGCCAGTTTTCGAACTCGCTCGAGATATTATTGCAAAAGCCCTGTATGGCAAATATTAGTCAAATCAGACAATGTTTGTTCAACGTTTGCACCAACGAACTCAGTATTCGCAAAAATTGACTAATTAATGCCCATAAGTCTGTAACGAAAAATCGGGCCAGACAGTTTTCGAAACACCCTTGAGGTATTATTGCAAAAGACCTGTATGGCAAACATTTGTCAAATCGTGCCGGACATTCCATAAATCGGGCCAGACAGTTTTCGAACTCGCTTGAAATATTATTGCAAAAGACCTGTTTGGCAAATATTAGTCAAATCGGAGAATGCTTGTTTAAGTTATTGTGCTAATGAAATTAAAATTCATAAAAAAATTACTAATTAAGACCAGGGTTGGGGCAATACATTGTAAATGTGTTGAATATGAATACGAATATATTGAAATTTTATGAATACGAATACACAAAATTCAAAGTGTATTTGAATACGAATACTTTACAAAGTATTCATGAATACAAAAATGAATACATAAATACATTTTTTATTTGATTTGACAGATAAACAAAGATTATGGAAATAATGGAAAAACTGAGCTTTGTTCCAGTTAAAAATCATTTTGCAAACATTTTCGTTAAATTGGACATTTATTTTAAAAAATTAATTGAACAAGTAAAAGTAAATTCAGATCAATTTACAGTTTATTTCTTACAGTACTGAAGCAGAAAAGTAGTGATAATTGAGTTTTACAGTTGTATGAGGATTAGAAATCCATGCAATTGACACTTAATGAACCTTTTGTTCTGCCAATAATCTTTTCTGATCAATATGCTACTTTTCAATAAATTATGATATAACTAAATAGGCATTAATAAAAAAAAAATGAAATATATTCAACTTACCTTCATATGTAAAATACAAGACAAACAGTAAGGAGCAACAGGGCTCAAGTAAGGGAGGGCAAGGTCCCCCAACCTAAATAAAGCCAAGAATTCTTTGTGGTTGTGACCAGGGTTCACCCTGACACACCCAAAGATAGTATTAATGCTAGTCTCCCAGGCTGCAGCTGGGACAGATTCACCTCGAAAGCCACGGGTAAATCCACGTGGAAACTCAAGGTGAAATGTCCCAGTCGCGAGAGCAAATTAAGAATACTTGACCTGGGGGGGGACCATTAACGGTAGAAGACACTCTACTGAGGAATACAATTCTACCCCCCCCCCCCCCCTTCCCACCTGTACAATGTCACACGTGCAAAAAGTTTGGGCACATTGCAAATAAATTCAGGGGGACACTAACCTGCATGAAATGTGGTGGAAATCACCTCACAAAATCCTGCAGGTCTGATGCCCCCTCCTGCCCTAATTGCAAGGGAGGTCACACGAGTAACTATCGCGGGTGTCCTCATTTTAAAAAAGTAAAAACAAATATTGAATTAAAAAACTTAAATCTGACGAAACCGGTTAAAGCATCCTCTCCCCACACAATATGCTACTTGTCGCTGGGGCTCTCTTCTCCGTGTTAAACAAACACGTGAGCACCAATTTGTCTGACATCTATCAAGACGTAAGCCGTTCGGCATCTCGCCTATTTAAAACCCAAATATCTGAAACCCTTATCAAAGCCGCAATTAAACCGTCGCCAACCTAGTGCCATCTAATTAAACAACGCGATTTATTCCTAACTATAACATGGATAAATTACAAATAGCCGTGTGGAACGCTAGAAGCGTTAATAACAAAAAACTTCAAATGAGCCGATATTTCGAAAATACAGACATAGTCAGTATCTGGGAAAGTTGGCTAAATCCCGACAAAAAATTCTCACTAAGCAGATTCAGCATTATTAGAAGAGACCGACAGCTCACAAAAGGCGGCGGTGTTGCTCTTCTAATAAAGCAGAACATCAAAACTAAAACCATAAATGAAAGTGTCAATGACACTGTAGCTCAACTTGTCAAGACATGTACATGTATAGTATGTGACACAGCAATGACAAACATCTAGGTAATGACCTGATAACAAATGTACATATAAAGTATTGTAACGGTCTGTACATAAATACTTGCCGTAGCCTGTAACAAATGTATAGGTAAAGTATTGTGAAGGTGGGTGACAGTCAGATGCTAAATAGAAAAGAAATCTTTCAGTCCCAGAGTGGGTCTGCCTGAACCCCAAAATATTTGTTCTCATAGCACAGTGATAACAAAGGCACCCCCAAAACACACTCATTCCTGTCCCAAGGTGAAAACAAAGGTACCCAAGAAGTTTCGTGAAGATCAGTTCATAAATACGAGCTGTATAGAAGTTGTGACAAAAAACTGATTGGACCTAATTTCGGTACAAAATGGCCACTGGCAGCCATCTTGAATTTTGGACCGCACTCAGAAACACTCGTTTTCGTCCCAAGGTGATAACAAAGGTACCCAAGAAGTTTCGTGAAGATCGGTTGATAAATACAGCCTCTAGCCCGAGCCGTATTGACATGTGCACTTACAGTGCATAAGTAGCACTAAATAAATCAAAATTCATCTAATTTGCATAATTTCTGCACGAGAAAAAAAACCTGTACTACATGTAATGTATTCCATTTTACTAAACATTCATATCAAAATTTATTTAAATCAGAACTTTCATACAGAAGTTCTGTACAAGACTGATTGCACGGTACACAATGGTTGCTGGTGGCCATCTTGAATTTTGGACACACCCAAAAACACTCGTTCTCATCCCACGGTGATAACGAAGGTACCCAAGACGTTTCGTAAAGATCGGTTCATAAGTACGGCCTCTAGCCTGAGCCGTGTAGAAGTTGTGCACAAAAAACTGATTAGACCTAATTTCGGTACGAAATGGCCGCTGGCAGCCATCTTGAATTTTGGACTGCACTCAGAAACACTTGTTCTCATCCCAAGGTGATGACAGAGGTACCCAAGAAGTTTCATGAAGATCAGTTGATAAATACAGCCTCTAGCCCGAGCCGTATTGACATGTGCACTTACTGTGTGTAAGTAGCACTGAAAAAATCAAAGTTCATCTAATTTGCATAATTTCTGCACAAGAAAAAAAACCTGTATTATATGTGATGTATCCCATGGTACTAAACATTCACACAAAAAATTATTCAAGTCAGCACTTTCATATGGAAGTTCTGTGCAAAAATCTGATTGCACCTAATTTTGTACAAAATGGCTGCCATCGGCCATCTTGAATTTCGGACCGGACCCCAAAACACTCGTTCTCGTCCCACGGTGATACTAAAGGTACCCAAGAAGTTTTGTAAAGATTGGTTTATAAATACGGCCTCTAGCCAGAGCCGTATTGGCATTTGCACTTACAGTGCTGAAAGAAACACTAAATACATCAAAGTTAGTCTAATTTGCATAATTTACGTACGAGAAAAAAACCCGTATTATAAGTGATGTATCCCATGGTACTAAACATCCATACAAAAAATTATTCAAATCAGCGCTTTCATATGGAAGTTCTGTACAAAAAACAGATTTCTGCATCGTCGGTACAAAATGGCGGCTGGCGGCCAACTTGAATTTCGGATCGGACCCAAACACACTTGTTCTCGTCTCACAGTCATAACAAAGGTACCCAAGAAGTTTCGTAAAGATCGTCGGTTCATAAATACGGCCTCTAGCCCGAGCCGTATTGAATTGTTGACGGACAAACGGACAACTGGCCATGGCATAAGCTCAAGTTTGGCTTCGCCAAAGTTGAGCTAAAAATGATCACCTCGATGCTGAGGTGATTGCAACTGAAATAACGGTTGACAATAAAAACATTGCGATTGTTTGTTATTACAACGACCCAAGCAAGACTGTTTCTGACACCGTCTTTGAATTTTTTATCAGGAAATACAAACACTGCATTTTCCTTGGCGACTTCAATGCCAAACACTTATTCTTTGGCTGTAATAAAACCAGCCCCAACAGTGAAGCCATCCTTGAAATTATCAATAAACATATCCAACACGTGGTTATGAACGACAACTCAGCAACATATCAGTAGTAATCCACAATTCCCATCCGCAATCCTCGATCTAATAATAATCGCCAGCGACTCGCTGATAAATTACATCGCCGACCACTGGATCGGCAATGATAACCTAGGCAGCGACCACCTCCTGGTCCATGCCTCAATAAAACTAGGCAATGGCCCCCTCAGGTACCCCCCCCCCCCCCCCCACCCAACCCACCCTCCTCAGGAATTTTAGAAAAATCAATTGGAACCTTTACCGCAACATCATCGATGTCAAACTCCCAACAGCTCACCATCAAATGCAACTGAACTCGAAGCCCAATGTGAGGGCTTAGAAAAAATCATAAATTCAACCCTAAATGAAATATGCCCAAAAGAAGTGTGCCCCTGGAGAAGTACTATCTCAGGCGACACACTTTCATTAATTAAAACCAACTGGAAAGCTCTTCGCGCTCTAAAAACCGAAACCGACCCCATAAGAAAAGCTGACCTAAAAAAAAACATACAACCGTCTTCACGGCGAGGTTAAGAAAGCCCTCCAAACTGAAAAACAAGCCAACTGGGAAAAGGCAACAGCCAACCTAAACGGGGTCTTGGATGCTAAAAAATTCTGGGACTCTTTCAAAACCTGAACTGGGCAAAAAAACAAAAGCCGCAAAGCTGCAGCCAAACCCCTTAAAAAGGACGATGGCTCTTTCATGCGCACCGACAAAGACAAGGCCGACACTTTTGCCGACCTCCTTAGAAAAACACATCAGCTGTATAAAGGTCTGGGCAACGATGACGCCATCATAAACACCATTGATGACTTCATCAATGAACACCCCAAACGGAAAAACAAGCCAACTGGGAAAAGGCAACAGCCAACCTAAACGGGGTCACGGATGCTAAAAAATTCTGAGACTCTTTCAAAACCTGAACTGGGCAAAAAAAAACAAAAGCCGCAAAGCTGCAGCCAAACCCCTTAAAAAGGACGATGGCTCTTTCATGCGCACCGACAAAGACAAGGCCGACACTTTTGCCGACCTCCTTAGAAAAACATATCGACCGTATCAAGGTCCGGGCAACGATGACGCCATCATAAACGCCATTGATGACTTCATCAATGAACACCCGGATATCTACTGTGACCCCAAATTTTATAATGAGCCAGAAGAAGGGGATGACGATGACCTCATCACCCCTATCACCAATGATGAAATCATCAACATCATAAAATGAAAGTGTCAACGACACTGTAGCTTAACTTGTGTGTTGTGTTTGATGAAAAGGATAATGTTCAATATTTATGAAAGGATTATGAAATAAGACAAGAATTGTGATAATTGGGAATATGTTCATTTCTGTTCCCTGTATGCTATGTTTTTGATAAAAAATAATATGAGGTGTACACTGTACTAAAGAGCTGAGGGGTGGGTTAATATGACCTCACAGTTAATGTATGCAGCTCTCACAGTTAACGTATATCAACGAAAGTTACCAAGTTACAGTGAAATTATTCCAAAACAAGTCATCCAATCAAGTTACATTGAAATCCCTTCATAAATATGGCCTGTAGACTGTGCTAAAGGTTTTCGGGCTTTGGGCCCCTGGAGCCGTCAGTTTCCCAATTACGTCCAAAGGGGACGTTCTCATCTAGACATTATATGAAGTCAACCTACCAAGTTACAATGAAATCCCTTCATAAATATGACCTGCAGACTGTGCTAAAGGTTTCTGGGCTTTGGGCTTGGGCAGCCATCATGGTTGAATGATTGCAACCAAAAGGGGACATTCTCATCTGGGCATCATCTGGAGTGATCCTATGAAGTTACAATGAAATCCCTTCATAAATATGACCTGTAGACTGTGCTCAAGGTTTTCGGGCTTCGGGCCCCTGAAGCCGTCACAGTTGACCAATCATGACCAAAAGGGGATGTCATCATCTAGGCATTTTTGGAGTCAAACTAACAGGTTACAATTAAATCCTTCCATAAATATGACCTATAGACTATGCTAAAGATTTTGGGGTTTTGGGCTCGAGCAGCCATCAAGGCTGAATGATCGTGACCAAAAGGGGACGGGCTCATCTAGACATTATTTGGAGTCATCCTACCAAGGTACAATGAAATCCCTTCATAAATATCACCTGTAGAGTGTGCTAAAGGTTTTTGGGCTTCAGGCCCCTGTAGCCATCACAGTTGCCTAATGGTGTCCAAAAGGGGCTGTTCTCATCTAGACATTATATGAAGTCAACCTACCAAGTTACAATGAAATCCCTTCATAAATATGAACTGAAGACTGTGCTAAAGGTTTTCAGGCTTTGGGCCCGGGCAGCCATCATGGTTGAATGATCGCAACCAAAAGGGGACATTCTCATCTTGGCATCATCTGAAGTAATCCTACAAAGTTACAATGAAATCCCTTCATAAATATGACCTGTAGACTATGCTCAAGATTTTTGGGCTTCGGGCACCTGTAACCATCACAGTTGACCAAGCACGACCAAAGGGGGATGGCATCATCTAGGCATTATATGGAGTCAACCTAACAAGTTAAAATGAAATCTTTCCATAAATACGGCCTATAGACTATGCTGAAGGTTTTTGGGCTCGGGCAGCCATCAAGGCTGAATGATCGCGACCAAAAGGGGACGTATTCATCTAGACATTATTTGGAGTCATCCTACCAAGCTACAATGAAATCCCTTCATAATTATGACCTGTAGACTGTTCTAAAGGTTTTTGGGCTTCGGGCCCCTGTAGCTGTCACAGTTGCCCAATCGTGTCCAAAAGAGTACGTTCTCATCTAGACATTATATAAAGTCAAACCTACCAAGTTACAATGAAATCCCTTCATAAATATGACCTGTAGACTGTGCGAAAGGTATTTGGGCTTTGGGCTCGTGCAGCCATAATGGTTGAATGATCGCAACCAAAAGGGGACATTCTCATCTGGGCATCATCTGGAGTGATCCTACGAAGTTACAATGAAATCCCTTCATAAATATGACCTGTAGACTGTGCTCAAGATTTTTGGGCTTCGGGCACCTGTAGCCATCACAGTTGACCAATCATGACCAAAAGGGGATGTCATCATCTAGGCATTATATGGAGTCAACCTAACAAGTTACAATGAAATCCTTCCATAAATACAACCTGTAGAATATGCTAAAGGTCTTTGGGCTCGAGCAGCCATAAAGGCTGAATGATTGCGACCTAAAGGGGATGTTCTAAGGCTTCCACGTTTAGACAAAATTGTAAACGTTTAAACGACTGTCTGTAATGAAACGGAAACATTTACACGTACTAACAGTAACAATACAAGTAGTCAATATTTGATAGAAGTGTGTAATAATACACACAGTAAGTTCATCATATCTTTGCGTACAGGGCATACAATTTATGTTATTGAGACAGCCGATTTACAGTTCGTCCAAAAACGACGTAGACGAACGATCACAGCATGCAAATGCCGAAGGCAAAGTCACTTGGTCTATGGGTGGAGGGGGGGGGGGGGAGGGGTCTGGGGGATTCTCCCCCAGGTAAATTTTGAAATTTATCGGGGTCTCTGAGTTCATTCTGGTGGGTTCGGGGTGAAATTCCTTGTGTTTTTTCAAACAGTAATGTTGGAGCTAGTTGCCATGGCACACAATAGTGACAATACCGGACTTGAGAGTGGAATGCAATGTCGCAAAAATAAACAAAGTCTACAAACCATGCAGGGGAATCCAAATTTTCAAACACGCAAGTGTCAGTCTGTCTGTCAAACTCCATAAATCGATCCTAAGATCATCCCATGTGTGAATAATAAATGAATAATCCATGTCAAGTGAACGAAATCATCGAGAACAATTGTGTATCACTTTGGGAATATACATGTAAATCCGAAAAAACTAAAACATCCCACACGTTTCGAAGGAAACACCAAAGATAAGCACGTGCCATGCGGCTCACGTGACTGTGTCACATATGATATCACATGATTTGAAGATGATTTCGTTCGGTTACTGTGGCGGAGGCGCTAGTCGGAACCAGTACACAGTTTTTCTGAAGCATTACCAAAATATTGCATTGCAAAGTTTTTTTTCCGTGTACACGTTTACCAGAACTGTAAACGTTTAATGCCCATAAACGAAACATTCACGTTTACACGTGTAAACGTGGAAGCCTTAGGATGTTCTCATCTAGACATTATTTGGAGTCATCCTACCAAGCTACAATGAAATCCCTTCATAAATATGACCTGGAGACTGTTCTAAAGGGTTTTGGGCTTCGGGCCCCTGTAGCCGTGACAGTTGCCCAATCGAGTCCAAAAGGGGACGTTCTCATCTAGACATTATATGAAGTCAACCTACCAAGTTACAATGAAATCCCTTCATAAATATGACCTGTAGACTGTGCTAAAGGTTTTCGGGCTTCGGGCTCAGGCAGCCATTATGGTTGAATGATCGCAACCAAAAGGGAAATCTCATCTGGGCATCATCTGGAGTGATCCTGTGAAGTTACACTGAAATCCCTTTATAAATATGACCTGTAGACTGTGCTCAAGGTTTTCGGGCTTCGGGCACCTGTAGCCATCACAGTTGACCAATCACGACCAAAAGGGGATGTCATCATCTAGGCATTATATGGAGTCAACATAACAGGTTACAATGAAATCCTTCCATAAATATGTCCATTTGCCTATGCTAAAGGTTTTTGGGCTCGGGCACCCATCAAGGCTGAATGATTGCGATCAAAATGGGACGTTCTCATCTAGATATTATTTGGAGTCATCATACCAAGTTACAATGAAATCCCTTCATAAATATGACCTGTAGACTGTGCTAAAGGTTTTCGGGCTTCGGGCCCCTGTAGCCGTCACAGTTGCCCAATCAGGACCAAAAGGTGACTTTCTCATCTAGACATTGTATGAAGTCAATCCACCAAGTTACAATGAAATTCCTCAATAAATATGACCTGTAGACTGTGCTAAAGGTTTTCGGGTTTTGGGCATGGGTAGTCGTCACGGTTGGCAGCTCACACCCAAATGGGGAAATTTTCATCTAGAGATCATAAGGAGTCATCCTACCAAGTTACAATGAAATCCCTCCATAGTAAACATGACCTCCAGACTGTGGTAAAAGTTTTTGGGTTTCGGGCTTGGACAGCCATCACGGTTGATAGATCATCCCCAAAAGGGGATGTTCTCATCTAGGCATTATACAGAGGCATCCTACCAAGTTACAATGAAATCCCTTCATAAATACGACCTGTAGACTGTGCTAATGGTTTTCGAGTTTTGGGCTCGGGCAGCCATCCCGGTTGACCGATCGCGACCAAAAGGGGACGTTCTCATCTAGAAAATGACCCCAAACCTACATATGAAATTTCGTGACGATCTGACAAGAACTGTGGGGTGTAGCCCATGCTAAAAGAAAATGTAAACAGACTCACAGACTAACAGACTTCCGCACGCGTCATGGCTATAGCTTATCTTGACTATGTCAAGTTAAGCTAAAAATGTAGAAATTCTTCTTCCCCCGGTGAAGATGAAGTGAGTTTCAAAATTCTAAAACAAAGCCCAAACTCCCTTATTGACAAACCCAAAAAACTGTTCAATGCATGCCTCACCCATAGCTACTTTCCTAAATGTTGGAAAATAGCCATTGGTGTCATGATACCCAAACCTGACAAAGACCTCTCTGATCCGGCCAGTTACTGGCCAATCAGCCTCCTCAGTTGCATTGGCAAGGTGTTTGAACGAATCATTACCAATCGACTGAGGGGGCACCTCGAAGATACCAAGTTTTTCAATAAATGGCAAAGAGCCTATAGAAACCGTAAAGAAGGCATCGAGCATGTCTACCGTCTAGTCACTTAAATGAAAATCACGATTGACAATCAACAAATAGGTGCGGCAGTTCTGTTAGACGTTGAAAAAGCATTCGACTCTGGATGGCACAACGGAATGTGCCTCAAATTATCTAAAATTAAACTCCCCATGAAACTGCTTAGGTTACTCTCCTCCTTCCTAAATGATCGTGAAATTAAAATCAGAGTAAACAATGAAATGTCCAACAGTGTCCCCCTAGAAGCAGGCACTCCCAAGGGTCCATCCTCAGCCCCCTCCTGTACATCATCTACGTCAACGACCTCAAATTCGTTGAGGATCGCATTCAAGTCTCACAATTTGCAGATGATAAGGGCCTCTGGAACTCTAATAATACGGCCAATCTACTCCAAAAACCTCTTCAACGCGCTCTCGCCGACCTAGAACACTGGTGTTCCAAATGGAGAATAAAGCTGAACGCCAACAAAACCCAACGAATCCCCTTCACCCGAAAAGCAAGCAAACGTGACTTTGACCTGAAGCTACTGGATAAAGTCCTCCCAGAATGCAAAGAGGTGAAACTCCTTGGTATTACCATTGATCAAAACCTATCCTTTGATAAACGCACCAACGATATTGCCAGTAAAGCAACCAAACGTATTAATTTACTGAAAATGCTAAAGGGAACTTCCTAGGGAGCCAATCAGATTACTCTACTTAAACTATAAACAGCCTTTGTGAACCCAGAACTCGAGTATGGGGCCATCATCCTAACTGAGCTCAATCAAACAAATATGGGGTAACTGCACAGGGTCCAAAATCACGTGCTTAGGGTCGTCCTCACTGCCCCATGGGATACACCTATCAAAACACTCCATGACAGAGTTGAAATCCCCACTATAAAAGACCGCCTTGCCTCCCTAGCCACAAAAAATCACGACCGGTTAGCCGACAGCCAACTAATTTCTGAGCTTGAAGTAAATTGCGAAAGCCGACAAAAACCCAACCACACCAAATTATAGTGAAACAACTGTGTAAATAAGATCCAAACCACGGGGTGTGGCTCTTTTGTTAAAACCTGCCCCCCTCCCCCTTTTCAAGAGGAAAAACTAAAATATAATGTATCAACCATGTAAACAGGATCCAATCTGCGGAGGTTAGGGCAGAATACACTAATCACTAAAAATCGGAAATCCTCAAAATAAAATCGGGAACAAGAAGGTGAATATAAAGGCAGATTAACAGCTCAGATGTGGCCTTCTACCAGAAAGCGCTGCCTTCACTGACTCAGCTAAAATCACTAAAAATCGGAACCCTCAAAATAAAATAGGGAATGAGAAGGTGAACTAATGGGCAGAATAACAGCTCAGCTGTGGCCTTCTACCAGAAAGGGCTGTCTTCACCGACTCAGCTAAAATCACTAAAAATCGGAAACCTCAAAATAAAATAGGGAACGAGAAGGTGAACCATCAGGCAGATTAACAGTTCGGCTGTGGCCTTCTATCAGAAAGGGCTGCCTTCACCGACTCAGCTAAAATCACTAAAAAACAGAAATTCAAAAAATAAAATCGTAAACGAGAAGGTGATTGTATTTCCTTGAAAAACTCAAAAATGTCTGCTCAGATACAAGGAAATGAAGATTTTGGGACCCTGGAATTCCAAAATTTTCTATCACAGGCCGAACCATGGTCGGCCCGTGGTAGCGACGATCCTTTACTACCCGATAACTGACTCATTTATTGTCCCTGGCAGAAAGCTTCATTATTGTGAAAAACACATTACATCTGGGAGGAGGAGGGGGAAGAGAGGGTCTGGGGAACGCAAAATTTTAAAAATGCGAAACCCTACAAAACTTTTCCTGTATCTGGGAGTGGGGTAGTTTGTAGATTTGTTAAATCTTACGAATGTATATCCATGAAAAACTTAAAAATATCTGCTCAGATGCAAGGAAATGGAGGTTTTCGGACCTTGGAATTAAAAAATTTTCTACCACGGGCCGAACCATGGTCGGCCCGTGGTAGCGACGACCTATGGCTGCTCAATAACTGACCTATTTATTTCACGGATACTCTCATTATCGTGACAAAAAACATTACATCTGTATCTGTGTTTTGTGAGGATTGGGGGGGGGGGGGGGGGGGGGGGGGGAGGTGGTAGGGGACGCACCAGCCTGGAATACTTTTCCTGCATCCCCCCCCCCCCCCACACTTATTAAAACGGTTCTAGCTACGTTCCTGTATGTGTATGAATTTGTCCCCCTCACTTGCTTTGGGCTGGCTACGCCACTGCAAAAGACCTGTATGGCAAATATTAGTCAAACCGGAGAACGTTTGTTCAAGTTACTGCACTAATGAGCTCAAAATTTGTGAAAACCTACTAATTAAGACCCCTAACTCTGTAATGAAAAATCAGGCCTGGCCAGTTTTCAAACTCACTTGAGATACTAATGCAAAAAACCTGCATGGCTAATATGCATGGCTAATATTAGGCAAATGGAAGAATGTTTGTTCAAGCAATTGCACTAACAGTGTGAGGCAGCCTGGACATCTGCCAACCCAAATGCATGACCGTCATCAAAAAAAAAACAAACTAAAACCAAATCTTGAATGTATACCTAGGGATGCAAATGTCCAGAGTATTTCAGATGGCATAGTAAATAGCCTAACAGAGGCAGGGAGGGATTGTATAGGAAGGGTGAGGGTCCCAACGAGAGAACTTGGATACAGGGTTAACGAGGGACTGAAAAAGGCTATAAAAGAAAGGAAGGTAAAATGCGCTGCTTACAGAAGAAGTAGGAAGCTTAAAGGGGTGGATAACAATGACACGAGACTAATGAAAGGAGAATATGAACTGGCACGGAGAAAGGTGAATGAGATAAAGAATAATAATAGGAAGGAGCACAATTGCAGTCTTGCCAGAACAATAAAGAAAACGGGGGGTTCGAGCTCAAACGTATTTTGGAACTGGATAAATAAACGGGGGAAAAGTAGTGTGCAGAGTATCAAAGTGGATGGGGAAAGTACAGAAGATAAAGGCCGTATCGCTTCAGAGTTAGTCAAGCACTGGGAAAAGATAAACGATAGGCGATGGGGCAGTGGGTCCCCACCAAAAAGAAATACACTGGTGGAGGAGAACCTATCCAATCGTGTATGTAGCGAAATAACGGCAGAAGAAGTGCGGAACGTGGTCTCGAAATTAAAAAATGGTAAAGCGGGAGGGACTGATGAAATTCCGAACGAATTCCTCAAAAATGGAGGGGAGGCACTTATTGAAGTCCTGACAAACCTTTTCAACCTGGCTCTGCGAAAGCAAGAGGTCCCCAGAGAGTGGAGGGAAAGTAAGGTGTCGTTCATACACAAAAAGGGGGATAAGGAAGTTCTAGATAACTATAGGGGGATATCAGTTAGTAGTAACATCGGAAAAGTATTCTGTAAGGTCATATACGGTAGACTAGAGGAAGTTATTGAAGAGAAAGGTTTTTTAGGAGAAATTCAAAATGGTTTCAGGAAAGGACGAAGAGTCACTGATCACCTATTTACACTCACCCAACTGATAGAATCAACAAAGGCTGAAAAGAAAAAGGTGTTTCTGGCATTTCTAGATGTGAAAAAAGCGTACGACCGAGTCTGGAGGGAAGGAATGTGGCGAAAGCTCGAGGGCATCGGACTGGGGGGTGACTTTGTGGGAATCATGAAAGCACTGTATACAGATGTGCAAAGCCAACTCAGTCTAGGGAGTATCACTACAAAACGAGTCCATATGGATATAGGCCTCAAGCAGGGGTGTATCTTTTCACCGATTTTGTTTGCATTGTATGTTAAAGATTTAGGGGACGAACTAATTCAGAGTGCGGAGGGGGTAAATGTTGAAGACATAAAGATACCAGGCTTATTCTTTGCGGACGACATGGTGTTAATGTCTAGAACTGAACAGGGGCTAGAGAAACTGCTGGAAATTGTTGGTAGATATGGGAACACTTGGCGGCTCGAACTAAATGAAAATAAAAGCAAGGTAATACCCGTTGGACGTAAGGTAGATATGACGAAGAGATGGAGAGTGGGGGAGTTCTCAATCCCCGAAGGGGAAAGCAAACAAATCACTGTAGGAGAAACGGGAGAGTATGAGTATCTAGGGGTAAGCATAAATATAACGGGAAGAGGGGTGTACAGAAATTACTCAGCCAAACTGATTCTGAAGGGGAAAAGAATTCTGAACCAACTAAAACTTTTAGGGAAAAATAGTTTCAATAAGGTCTTTGTGGGGAAAACACTGTGGGAGAGGGTGGGTTTACCAAGTATAACGTATGGCACGGACGTGATTCCATTAAACCAAACCGTTATTAAGAAGTTGGAAAGTACTCAGAATGATGCCGGCAGATGGATAACAGGGTCGAGTAATGCTGCAGCTTTGGAAGCAGTAAGGGGGGAGCTTGGGTGGATGAAAATCAAGGACAGGGTAGATTTGGGAAAACTGTGTTACTTTAACTACTTGAGAAACCTGCCTGACAACCGGTGGGGCAAATTGATGCTCGATACCATTTGGAATTCTAATATAGAAACGGGGGTGGTCAAAACATGTGAGGGAACTAATGGACAATTACTCTATAGAGGTCACAAACATAGAAGTAGGAATGAAAGAAGGCAAAAGGTTTGTCAAAGAGAGAGTCATGGAAGACTGCAATTGAAACTGGCGAGCAGGCGTTAGCGTGAAAAGATCACTGCAGGGGTTACAATATAAAGAAAAGCCAGCTTTTGAGAAGTACCTAGATGGCACCTTTGGAGGGTCACTGCTGTTCAAACTGAGATCAAGATCACTGGAGCTTCGGGGAAAAATTGGGAGAGATGGGGAAAAGGGATGCCAAATGTGCCACTCTGGAGTAGTGGAGACCCTGGAACATTTTCTCTTGGAATGCCCACAGTATATACCTCATAGAATAAAATTTACTGGAAGAATAATGCAGAAGTGGGGTGAAGAAACAAAGGATAGATGGCTGAAGGGGGACACGAGGGAGAGGGTAGGAATGCTTATTGAAGAAATTGAAAAAGAGGAAGTGAGGGACACTATTAAGCAGTTTATATCTGAATGCTGGGAGGAGAGGAGGGGAAGAGGGGGTGGGGTGCAGGGGGAATGATGGCCTTCTCTTATGAGGACCGCGACAAATCAGCGGCTGGCCAAAGAGTTATTATTATTATTATCAAACCATAGGGCTCGGTTATTAACACAACTTGACCAAAAACTATTCAGTGTTACCATAGGGTGACACAAAAAGGTACCCCCGCCTCTTTAACAATTGTAAGAGTTACTTGATTTGATTTGATAATTTTGTGAAACAAGTAAAATGTTGGCACAGCCAACAACAGATGCTCCCCGAAATGCAAATTGATGGAAACATACTGAATTTTTCAAATGCAGAACTGCGAAATGGTTTAAGCCATATAAAAACAAGAAGAATGTTACTAAGGTAACACATGCCCCCCCCTCCCCCTGTGACCTTCACCTTGCAGATGCGGTGGAAACTATTATACACGACTGTCTGACTGTCCTTAACATTTGTAAAAAGTTTAACAATTGTACTGTGATTCGTTTCTGAGTTATGGCTGAGACACGAATATTGGCCGATTGTTAGTGTAACCTTGGAGTGTGACCTTGACCCTGAAGGTACGAATCCGGCTATGGTGTGTGACACATCCTCCCATGGTCCTTTATAATTGTGTGAAGTTTGATGACTGTAGCCCTAACAGTTTTGGAGTTATGCTTGAGACACGATTTGTGACCCTGAACATATGAAGGTCAATTGTGACCTTCACATTGCAGATGCGGCGGAAAGTATTATATGCGACACGCCTTCTGACTGTCCTTAACATTTGTAAAAAGTTTAACAATTGTACTATGATTCGTTTCTGAGTTATGGCTGAGACATGAATATTGACCTTGAAATGTGACCTTGACCTTGAAGGTACGAACCCGGCTATGGTGTGTGACACATCCTCCCATGGTCCTTTATAATTGTGTGAAGTTTGATGACTGTGGCCCTAACAGTTTTCGAGTTATTGGCTTGGACATACACACACACGGATGGACACACAGACACTTCAATCACTATATGCCACCCGACTAAAGTCGGGGGGCATAACAATACAAAAACGTATGGAAGGACAAGGGTAATAGTACACAGCAAAACTCAGGGTCCGACATAAGCCGTAACCTATAGGTTAGGTTATGGGGGAGGTTACGAGTTTCTATAAACTTGAGACCTATTATTAATTAGGTTATGAGAGGAAACTGATTACCTTAATAATTTATCTTATATTTACACTACAGAAACCTACAGGTTACGGTATGCTAGGCACACCGTAACCTATTTTAAGGTTACCGTGTATGAAGCTTATATCTGTCCCTGAAACCTGTATTAAAAGCTCCTTGAGAAGGAGATTAAACTGGCCTTTGAAGACAGGTCACTGCTTAATTAGGGTGATTATACATGTCCTGGGCATTTTATAAGATACCATAAGAAAGGTTTTATCACTTTAACATTTTGCTGCATTTCAAGGGTCAGACCTCTGGAACAGTAAATGCCAAATCGAACTTGACCTACATCTCATGGTCGGTAGTAATGTTGCAAAATTATAAAGTTGTACATCAAAGTGATCTACAGTTATCATCCAGAAACCATTGATTTATCATTTTGCAACTTTTCAAAGGGCATAACTCTGGAAAGGTACGAGCCATAACAATGACAATCGAACTTGACCTGCATCTCATGGTATATAGTAAGGTTGCAAAATTATAAGGTTGTACATCAAAGCAAACTAGAGTTATCATCCAGAAACCACTGATTTTACGATTGTGCCACTTTTCAAGAGGCATAACTCTGGAATAGTACTGGCCATAACGGTGAAAATCAAACTTCACCTGCTTTTCATGGTATATAGAAAGGTTGCAAAATTATAAGGTCGTACATCAAAGTGAACTAGAGCTATCATCCAGAAACCACTGATTTTACCATTTTGCCACTTTTCATGAGGCATAACTCTGGAACGGTAGAGGCAATAATGGTGAAAATCGAACTTGACCTGCATTTCATGTTAGGCAGTAATCAATATAAATGTTGCAAAATTATAAGGACGTACATCAAAGTGAATTACAGTTATCATCCAGAAACCACTGATTTAACCATTTTGCCACTTTTCATGAGGCATAACCCTGGAATGGTAAATGTCATGATGGCGAAAATTGAACGTGACCTGCATTTCATGTTAGGCAGTAAGCAATATAAATGTTGCAAAGTTATAAGGACTTACATCAAAGTGAATTACAGTTATCATTCGGAAACCATTGATTTTACCATTCTGCAATATTTCAAGGGACATAACTCTGGAATGGTAAATGCCATAATGGTGAAAGTCAAAGTTGGCCTTTTGCCACTTTTCATGAGGCATAACTCTGGAATGGTAAATGTCAAAATGGTGAAAATGAAACTTAACCAGTATTTCACGGTAGGTAGTAAGGTTTCAAAATTAAAAGGTCGTACATCAAAGTGAACTTGCATTATCATTCAGAAACCATTGATTTTACCATTTTGCGACTTCAAGTGACATAACTCTGGAACAGGAAATGCCATGATGAAAATGGTGAAAATCGAACTTGACCTGCATTTTATGGTGGGTAGTTATGTTCAGTGATGAGCCGATATCAGTGTTATCTGTATTTGCCGATATCCGATATTTTGATTCAATATCGGACCGATACCGATATTAGTTTTCACGGTGATACTGCTGTACACTGATATTCACTGACATGATTCATATGAACACGGCAAAAAAAGCGTGAAGTTGTTGTTCAGCGGTAAACTCCGAGTTACACGACGATGGGCAATAACAAAAAAGTTCAACATCTCTTCAATCCACTGGGAATATTTCCCTTTTAAAATAAAATTGAACTGCGAGAAACAACGAATCAAAAAAAAACTAACAAGTACAAACACGTACGATTTCAGTTCCAACTTCCAGGCGCAGATAACGAGAAGCTAGAAATAAAATGAGGAGTCGCGGATTTGGTAAAGACTGAAGTAAAACTTGGAAACATGTTATCCAGTGCTCATGAAAATGATGGCCATTTACAATTCTGTGTGGGTACTCCTAAATACCAGAACCCACCAGAACCTCCATCACTAGTTGTAACGAGCCTGTTCAGTTCATTCCAAATGAGGAGTCGTAGTATGTGGTTTGGACTTTAATATTATTGTCGTTTCCTGTCATTTTCCATTATGTGTTGTAAAGGTTCAATACCGTCTCTATGTTCTGTTAAAGCCTACGACCTAGCCTATTAAAAGAAAAGTTGCGCAAGCTGAGGTTGGGAATGAGTGGCACCTGGAAGTTTGGGGCCGAGGGGTTAGAACTTTGAGAAGGAGTTAAGTTAGGCTGCATGAGAAGACAAAGCGTTAATAGCATACACTTTAGGGCTGCAAATCATATGTGAGGATGGCATTCGCTGGTCATAGTGAGTTGTAGTGACAGAAACTAAACTGGTTGATTCAGATTCCAAATGATTTATTTATTAAGTCTCTGGCCACTGATTTAAAAGAAGTTGAGTACTACTTGTACTATGACAGTGGTACTACTATCTAAAAAAATGTCAAATCCTTGTAATGTATTTTGGCTGTCGATGTCCTATATTAATGCAGTCCCGTCTCTCGGGAATTATAATACATAACAAACATGCAGTACGTAATATACGTTTGTTATAAATTATGGTTGTCCTATTGGTTGACAAACGAATCAACTGTCAATACAGAATAGTTATTCAAACAAGAAGCCACAAGGGGCCTTAATCGCTCACCGGCCAAAGTGGTTCAAAGAAGTGTTTGGGGTCACATTTAGTTAGACATGGTTCATCAACACTACAAAGGAATGAAGCCATGCAAAGGCAAATTTTATGGAAATGGATCTGAACAAACCTGAACCTAACATGCTCCCCCTGTCCCCCCCCCCCCACCCCCAACCCTGCCCATAGAGAGCTCAAATAATAAGCCAGGGACTCAAATTGAACAAACTTGAATCTGATCCCTCTTGAGATGTTACAAATGTATATACCAAATATGAAAGAATTCTGACTGGTGGAACTGAACAAGGAAGGAGGTTTTTAAACAAATGTCCTCACACTGCATTAAGTTAAACTTTGGGCTCAAATAGGAAGCCAAAATATTAACCCAAGGAACCGATTTGAACATACTTGAATCTGACCCACCTAGAGATCTTGTATACCAAATATGAAAGGATTCTGATTGGTGGATCTGAAGAAGAAGACTTTTAAAAGAAATTTCCTCATATTGGACAAAGTTAAAATTCAGGCTCCCACAGGAAGCCAAATATCAACCCATAGACCAGATTTGAACAAACTTGAATTGGCCCCTCCTAGAGATGTTGTATACCAAATATGAAAATATTCTGACTGCAGGGTCCAAAGAAGAGGATTTTTAAAAACAATTCCCTATATTGCACTAAGCTGATATTTGGGCTCCCATAGGGAGCCTAAAAATTTACCCAGGTAAGCAATTTGAACAAACCTGAAACTGACCCACCTCAAGATGTTGTATACCAAATATGAATGCATTCTGACTGGTGGATCTGAAGAAGATTTTTAAAGAAATTTTCTCAAATTGCATGAAGTTAAACTTTGGGCTTCAATAGAGAGCCCAAACACTAACTCAGGGACCCGATTTGTATAAACTTGAATCTGTAAACTTGAATCTGACCCCCCCCCCCCCCCCCCCCCCCTCCCCCATAGATGCTGTATACCAAATATGAAAGGACTCTGACTGGTGGATCTGAAGAAGAAGATTTTTAAAGAAATTTTCTCAAATTGCACAAAGTTAAACTTTGGGCTCCAACAAAGAGCCCAAATACTCACTCAGGGACCCGATTTGTACAAACTTGAATCTGACCCCCCTATAGATGTCGTATACCAAATATGAAAGCATTCTGACTTGTGGATCTGAAGAAGAAAATTTTTAAAGAAATTTCCTCATATTTCACTAAGTTAAAATTTGGGCTCCTACAGAGAGCCCAATTATTAACCCAGCGACTCGATTTGAACAAACCTGAATCTGACCCCAATAGAGATGTTATATACCAAATATCAAAAGATTCTAAATAATGGTTCTGGAGAAGAAGATTTTTTAATTTAAAAAAAAAAAATATGGGTGCTATCAGAGTAATGCCCCTTGTAGGGCCCCCTGTGGACGCGGAAAGTTTATTTGTACAAGCTTGAATTGACATATGATAAGGAACATACACACCAAATTTGGTCCAGTAGTTTGGGAGGAGAAGTCGATAATGTAAAGTTCACGACGGACAACGATGACGGACGACGATGACGGACGGCAAGTGATAAGTTAAGCTCCCTTCGGTGAGCTAAAAATGAAATGGGCAAAACACTGAACAGTTTTACTGATGATCATCAAAATTCAAATCATAAAGTAAGGTATAGTGGGACCTGGTTCAGTTTCAACCAATCAACCTTCCACAAAATTGTCTGAGTTAATTTGATAGAAGCGCCCAACCTGGCCCAAGACATGCAATTGAAAACAACAGGTTACCCTGCTGTTTTCAGTTACATGACTTGAGGTCAAATTGAGGATGGAAGTAATGTGCACAAAATGCGGCAAAAATAATCTTCCCATCAGTCTCCCGACTTAGAATACCATATATCAAATTGTCATTCAGTACTGAAACTTCAGCAATGGAAGATTCCCCCTTATAACTTAGAGCATCTCTGCTTTTTCTGGGGTAAGCCTGTTGCGCTTGTCATCATACAACCCCCAGCTTCACTGAATAGTCTTTCACTTGGGACACTGGATGCTGGAGGGCATAAGCATTTCTGTGCAAATTTGGCTAAAATAGGAAATCTGTGGGAGTTAATTTTCCACCACTGAAGTGGGTTGCCAGTATGATGATACTACGATCCTGTAGAGACTCTGCTGTATACGAACTTATTTCCTGATTCAAATTACAACTTGTCTGTTTACAAGAGGTAGCCCCATTTTCGCTCAGTAACTGGGTGTATTCATCGGCAAAAGGATCGACTTTAAGTTTTTTTGAAGTTAAAGAGGAAGACACTTGTGTATCTGATGACTGGGCTTCAGCTATTGGCTGACTCAGTTCTGGTGACACGATTTGGTTGCCACTCTCGGCTTTAGCTAAAACTAAAAAAGTGGATCTCTCATCTTCCAGCCACTTGATGGCGGTTTGCTGAGTACCCTCTTTCTGATAAAACACGCTCTCATATCGGGGGTCAAGAAATACAAGAATACCAACAGTTTGTTCTTCTCCATGTCAACAAATCTATGATTCAGGGAGTCAAGCATTGAAGTTGTCAAAGTTTGAATGCCAAGATCATCGCTGTGTTTTGCCAAGGAGCGCTGGAGCAATGAAACGGAAGGAATTAGAATTGACAGGCTGGGTCCAGTTTCAGACGCTTTTCTGGTTAGTTCCTCGAATCGTCTCAATGATGTAACAAGATTTTCCATCAATGTCCATTGATTTGCTGTCATAACTGGAATGTCAAGCAGGCATGCGTATTCCACTAAAGCAGGTTTTTGTTCCACCAGCCTCTCCATCATGTAGAACATGCTGTTCCAGTGTGTTGATACATCCTGTATGATATGGTGCAGTTTCATGCCATGCTTCTTCTGCAATTCTTGTAACCTATGGTGTGCAAGGGGTGAGTGATTAAAGTGGCTGGCAACTTTCCGACCAATGGCAAGCATGTCATTAACAGCATGTGGTGTATTGATACCATCGTGGATCACCAGTTGCAGAGTATGAATAAAACAGGCTTGGTGATTTAATCCAGTGCGTTCCAACCCAGACACAACATTGGCTGCATTATCATGTAATATTGTCAAAACTTTCTGGCGATTAATATCCCACGAGGCCATCATTCGTTCCATCTCTGCACAAATAGCTTCACCTGTATGTCGACCAACGAACGAGGAAGCGATCAAAACACACTGTCGTCTTTCAAAAAAGTCTGTTATCCAGTGTCCTGTTAGACTCATCAAAGAATTACAGGCATGCGGTGACGACCATATGTCAGTTGTAAATGCAATGCAAGACATGTTTTGCAATTGACTTTTCAATTTGTTTTTAATAAGTCCATGTATGTGTGGTATTAAAGTCTGGCTAATCTGAGACTGAGATGGCAATTTGTAACAGGGTTCAAGGGCTGAACAACATCGCTGAAATCCAGTATCATCTACAATAGAGAAAGGCTGTAAGTCTAGGGCAATCATTTCTGCCAGCTTCTGAATTACATTCACTGAACGGGCATCTGAGTCAGGCCAGAGAGATTTTTTTTTCAATCATTTCCATCAGTTGCATTTGGTGTACCCACTTTGCTGCTGCAGTTGTTGATGTTCCAGCTTGTAGCTTTTCCGAGATTTGTTTTATGTTTTTCTGAGTCTGCAATGGACTGGGCCTCTTCAAACTGCTTGTAAATGACAGTGTGGTTATGCCTAAGGTGGCTCTACAAGTTAGTATTTGTGAAAGACTTGGCAGGTGTTCCACCACGAGATACCGAAGTCTGACAAATTGTGCATTGGGCTTTTGTGTTATCGTCAATCTTGACCGTAAAATAATCCCATATTTTGCTTATACGAGGCATACTTATAAGTTTGAAGAAAATTCAAGAAATGGTAGAACATGAGTAAATCATCCAATTCTAGTTTTGTTTCTATTTTCTGGAACCACTAAATCTCCTTTTCCACATTCAGCAGTTACTTTCACTTTCAGTGCAATCATACGATTTACTCATAATCAGGACAACTCGGACCTACAGGAAGACAAGTTGGACGAGTAATCCGGCTTGCTTTCATTGTAAGTCTGACTTGTCTCTATTTTAGTCTGAATGGTCCTAAAGGTGGACCGAAAGGTGTTGGTCAGACTGTCTTCAGCTCATTGTCATGTAATCGATTACTCCAGTTGTGATCGACTTTCCCCGCAACCGAATGCCCCATGTGTATATGGTCAAGTGTTTCACGATTTTGTGTCCGTTTCTGGCAGTAGTCTTAGCATTCAGGTAACCCCGGTGGTAACTGGTATGTATCTCCTTAAAACCATGCACCCAAATGAGTAAATAGTGCTATTCAGTTGAGATTACTTGTGACTGACCTGAAAACTTGATTTGAAAATGGTATGCACATATCGGCTGTCAATATCGGCTGAATTGCTATTTTTCACCGATACCGTATCGATATGCCACTTATCGGCCGATACCGATAACCCGTACCGATAATCGGCTCATCACTAGTTACGTTGCAAAATTATAAGGCCATACTTCAAAGAAAACTAGAGTTATCATCCGCACACCATTTGTTTCATATGGACAGACAGGCAGATGGACAGGCAAAGCGGCAACTATGTGCTCCCCTCCGAAATATTTTCGGAGAGCAGAATAAAAAGGTCCAGTATCTTGTGCAGTTAATTTTGCACTTGAGCAGAAGATTCTTCTTGAAATATTGTATTTCCCTGTTATATGCTCCATCAGGGTTCAAACAGAATTATCATTTTAAAATTCAAGGCCTTTTTAAGGCTTTTTAGGCCAGAGGTATAAAATTTAAGGCCAATCTTTAGCTATCTAAATCCACCTGAATTTCATAATTAAATCTTCACAAAAAATTTCTTTCTGTGTGTAAAAATTATAATGAAACTTATAATGTTTCTTGACTGTTGGTTGTATTTTACAGTGAAACCCTGTTAATTGAATAGCCACTTTGCCAATGAAAATTATTCAATTAACAGGAGTATTCAATTAACAGGGATTGCATCACTTTCCTGTATTCTAGAGATAAACTTAGTATTTAATCTATTATATCTTGTTTGGCAGAGCTCCATGAGCTCTGTCAATCAAGATATAATAGATTAAATGCCTGTATTAGATGTACTGAGGTCAAATAGGTCTATAAACAAAGGAAAACTGGGGGAGTCAGGGTAATTTCTCGACGGGTTACAAGATTTTTTATTCAATTAACAGAAGTTTACTCTATAACCTATATTCAATTAACAGGTCAAATTTGTACTGGAGATATGGTAAATGGTTTTGTGTTGGAAAATTATATTCAATTACCAGAGATATACAATTAAGAGATATCCAATTAAGTGGGCTCCACTGTATTTGTTTTAATCCATCCTTCGAGTGCAACAATGGGCCATGTAACTGTCATACTTCAAAGAAGTATGGCAGTTACACCTTGTTGAACTTAAGGGATGAATTAGTTGGGGAAACATAAAAACAATTATTAATTACTACTACGGGGAAAATGGATTAGGACACTTCTGATCACTCCTAAAACAGCAGTTTTCAGCTGTTTAGGGTTTTGGTAACCTCCCATTGATTACAATGGCAAGTATATTAGCAGTACATGGAGTGTATTGTTAGCAGGATTAAAGAGTTTTAGAGAACAGCAACATATGTGTCGATATGAACAAAGTTAATTTGTGGAACTTACTTCAAAACATACATGAACTGCCACTTAATATTCACTTTTTTGGACATGTTTAACGAATAAAGCAGTTACATTGCCCATAAAACAATTACCAACATTTCAGATATAACTAGAGATAGTCTGTCGCCCAGTATACCCCCATCGTGGCATACAGCCTAGTGTGGGTGACGGAAAAGGGGCATTCAATTTTTCTAAGTAAAAAAAAAATCCAATATGGCTGCTAGCCCAAAATTTGCATGCAAAACTGAAAATTAGAAGTCCTATCTGGTCCTCCCTACATTTACCCTCTGCGCATGCTCAGACAGCAGGAAGTGACCAGAATTGGCGCCAACACCATTCTTTGTAAAAGAGAGTATTACATAAAAATTCAGCGGGGAGGTATGAATGCCCACTCATGGGAGGGCCCTTCCCGTCTGGGCCATTGTTTAGTATAAAAATATACAAAATACTATAATTTTATCATATTTTTACACAGCATACCAATGGCCCAGACATTGTAAGCATGAAGACAAGTTCCTAATTTTTAAGGCTAGTCCAGACTAAGCCCCAAAAAATTAGGATGGTGTATCGGAGAATGAGAGAAAATCTCCCACAAACATATGTCTTACAATAACATTTCAGCTGTATGCAGGATATAAATAGGGATAAAACAGCTTCCTTCAAAGATACATGCATTTTAAGCCAGATTAGGGGTAAAAATCACCCCCTCCCCCTTTTTTGAAGAAGTCTTCCAAAAAAGGGGAGAGCTCTGGAAACAATAAGAGAGGTACCAAAAAACAATATAATAATCGTCAAACAGGCACTCAGGTATTAATTCATGATTAATAAATGGTGCTTAACGTTACTTCAGAAGTTACAGCTATAGCGATGATCCTGGCAATTAATATTGCACACTAAATAACATACACCGCAGACGACGTACACAGAAATGTCAAAAAACGGTGATATATAAAAATATAACATACACATATCCAAAAAAGTCACACTGAACGATTCCTGAAGAGAAAACACACTTCCTAGCTAATCCATAGGTGGCCACTGTACAATAAATTCCAGTAACAACACTCTTCAACGTGTACTATCCGATATCTACGATCGTAAAAAACATGTGTTAGATGAGTACAAAACAAAATAGAAACTTGAATCTAGAGATGTACGTAGGTATGATTAACAGGCTCCGACCCGGACCGCCCCCAAAATAGACTATGATTTCAAGGTCCACAAAATACAATAAAGCGTTAGCCTAATAATAATAATGCGCGAGAGCATTTATTTTTAGCATGTAATCATCTGAATACCAGTTAACTGGTTATGCAGCCTACGAGGTACTCAAGAGTAGCAATTTAATTGTGATGATTTACAAATAAGCGCTCATATATAACAAATCAACAAAAATAACAGTACACTAATCCAACTAAAAGCGGATGTGCCCATAAGGTCGCCATAGAACACGACCCAAATGCATAGTATGTATGTATTAAATTATATGAGGCTTGTGGGAAGAAAACTATGTCCTGCCCGGCAATTGCCTCTAAACACATAGGCAGTGTGCGTGAGTGTGTGTGTGAGTGTGGGGGGGGGGGGGGGGGGATCAAAGTCATATCAAAATCTCCTCACCCGCATTATTTAATTGTTCTTGTGGCAGTTAACAAAAATATAGGAACCGCAATGGTTCCCTCACGTCTAACCGACTCCATTATGCCACAATGGGCGGAGAAGGGTGTGAAGAATAAAACTTCCCCTAAAAGAAGACCCTCTCATGGAGGAAGCTTCTGGGGAGTGTCTCGTAACATACACTTGAGAATACTGATCCAAGATTTCTGTGACAAAAGAGGTGCTACTAGTAGGATTCACAACAAGACTGTTTAATATTAAATGTAATCTATTGAATCAAATGAAATGGGAGGATACGTGTATCCTATCATTCATCCCCATGAATTCTGCAAAGCATCTACTGCATGCGCTCAATAATCTGGGCATGGCGACACAAATGAAGGTAACTAATTGTTCCGGTGCGTCACAAACTGAACTATCATGGGGTGATCCCACTGGTAGCAAAACTGTCCAAATAATCGCATGTTGAGCATCCATACAAATGAAGCAGGCGACCTTTCCGAGGTGCAAGTCTGCTAGTACATTCAGATGACCCGGTATATGACGGATAGAGAGATGAACATGAAAATTCTTCTCCGTTAGTTCTCATAACGAAAATGAATGGGTGCCGCCCTGGTTCCTGATGCACTCTACCACTATCGAGTTGTCCAACAATAACTGAACAAGCATGTCCGCATTAATGTAGCGCTAACAATATTGACATCATTCTTGATGTTTATGTGTTTTCCCAAGAACCGAGGGTCCCAACACCCCTGCATTTCGAGTCTGTGGGACTCAGGATCGCGCCCCAAACTATTGATTCATACCCGTCATAATCGTGAAAGCCGGATCTGGCAGTTGCAGCAGAACTCTTGATTTAACCACTGAACATCTGCCCCAATATGGACCTTTTGTTTACTAGATCCGTTAAAACAATACTGGTCCTGAGCGAATGCGCTATCTGGGTATGAATAACTGGAGGGGACGTGTGCGTAAGTGACCCATCTAAATAAGATGCGTAACCGCTCAGCACAACCCCATCAGTCGCCTAAAACTAGTTTTGTTCTGGATAATAGCAGATGAACCAGATTGTTATGAGACATTACCGAGTTAATATTCGAGTGACAGCACAGGGCGCTATCTTCAGACCGAAGCTATCCTTAGATCTATGCTTATAGTATAGTCAATCACTCAAACGCTCACTTTAACCGACAAAATGATAACCATAAATAAACTTTTAGAGCTTTGATAAACTTGTTATCCAGCTCCAGTCTATATTATCTGTCGGAACGAGCTCTATGGCTTCGGTACGAGTAACAGGTGACGACAGAATCCTAGAGAATCTTGATTCTCGACGACCTCTATTACTTTCCTTGTCAAGAGAACCTTTACCTCCGATTGGAGAGACTCTTATGCTTTGACGGAAGCATTGTCCATCAGACATTAAGTTAGTTGTGGTTCTCTCGGAAAGATAGCCATAGGCCGTCCGAAACCACACTTCTCGCCTACTGGTCTTCCGTAATAGTTATTCAGTTTGATGCGAATCTTGATAACCATCCATCAACTGCTAAGCAATAGAGGTCCTAACCCACACCTGTAGTACCTGCGAGGCCTACGGAAGGAGAAACTGCATCTCATTCGCGAAGAGCCTCGACCTAGCAGTTTAGGGGCGTCTGACTGGTAGTCTCGATCAGACCTAAGCCCCGTATCCGATTCGCTGTATGATGATCCCTAGAGTAATTATAGGAGGGTTAACTATACCCTCACGAGGAGTCCTTATAGGCGACCTTCTGTTATTGCGGGTTGATTAGATGCCGACTTAAGGAGCAGAGTATTGATGCTTTCTTGCAGCTTGGTTATAAACCAATGAAAGCTTATCGTCAAACACTTAGTGTCCGGAAACTGGAGCAACTCGAAGACAGTTTTTCACCTTGTCATCTATTAAGGATGACGACGCAAGGGCTCAGTCACGTCTGTTTAACTCCGAATTAGCAACTGTTAAGACAAAGTTATACGTAATAAATATAATAGCCCTGGAAAGGACTCTAATTGAGGTACAAACGTCCTCCAATTCCTTTCCGTAGTGACATTGCATCACAGTTCTTAAAGGTGATCTGCGTAATACAGTGAGTCTAAATTCGCTGTGAATGAAGAAATGCTGTCTCAATTGTGACCGAGCAAATAATGAAGGACGAAGGTAAGACCATAGCTAGGTCCTTTGCCTACTCATTCAAACACAGAGGAACTCTCAATACATCTTCCCTGTTTTCCGATCGGTGAAATTACGGAAGATGATGACAAGAAACCGCCTTACTTCTTTCCACTGGAAAGTAGAATATGGAGTCGTCTAAAAGGCCAAAGGCCTGCGACACCTGTCTATACTTAACTGGAAAAGACATTGCCTCCTCTTTTTGCGGATAAAGTCAGCGTCCAACAACGCTAGCGGTTTCTTGTAAGTAGTCGCAGCATTCTGATTCGTTGGAACAAATTCAGGGCAGTGTTGATGGAATGAATCCATCTCAACCATGTGTTGTTCCGAAAGGGAAGGGTAATACCCCTCCATATCCCTTTCATCATTCGTCTGAATCAGTTGAAAATCACGGTCAGCGGCATCTGAACGCGCAGATGACTGGACCGACCCAGCACCATCCGACAGCTCAGGTTCTGAGACTGCCGTCAGCTGCTTCTGCACTTGCTGGGATGCTGCGATGAGCTGTGCAATCTGCGTCAGCAAAACTGTAATGGAGGCCTGAGGAGCAGCGGTCTTCTATTCTGGCCGCCAGCTTCTCCCGGGACAGTGTGTCTGAGATGGCTCTTTTCTCCGGACGTCCCGATATATGAGGCCTCGTCTTACTGCTGAATAGTGCTACTTTCGAGCTGTCGCAGCATTCTGATTCTCAGGAACAGGGAAGTATCGATGCATAAGGTCTATCGCCACCCTGTGTTGTTCCGAAAGGGAAGGATAATTCTCCTCCAAATCCCTTTCACCATCCAACTGAATCAGATTATACTCACGGTTATCGGCATCTGAACACGCAGATGACTGGACCGACCTAGCACCCTCTGACAGCTCAAGTTCTGAGACTGCCGTCGTCTGCTTCTGCATTTGCTGGGATGCTGCGATGAGCTGCACAATCTGCGACAGCAAGTCCGTTATGGAGGCCTAAGGAGCAGCGGCCTTCTGTTGCATGGCCGCCAGCTGCTCCTGGGACAGTGTGTCTGAGATGGTTCTTTTCTGCGGACGTCCCGATGAAAGAACCTCGTCTCCTTGGCTACTGTATGGTGTGACTTCTCTGACAAAGAGTGACTTTCTCGGCAATGCAGGCTGGATATCAGAAGTCACGTAGCCAATGTGCGGTCGTGTGTGCTTGGTAGATGCTGAAGAAGAAGTTGTAACTATAGCCGACCCCAGCTGTAAACTGATCGGAGCGTCCCGGTCGGGAGGCGTGGACGTATGCTCTGACTGACGTAAGTTCTGAACCATAACATCCAGCCCCAGATGCTGTTATAAAAGAGAGAGGGGGTTCTCTCGCTCGCGGTCCTTCAGATCTCACCAAGCTTCCTGCTGAACTTGCCGGCTTCTTCCTCTCCATCGTCACAGGGTGAGCCTTATACTGATATTATTTTATAGTGCTCGCTCTTCCCAATCTACTCTCCTTGACCACAACGGACACACCCGGCATCACGGCACCCTCGGACGGTGTACTGCTGCACCGGTAGAGCTAGCTGGCGACAGGGATCTGAAACCACACTGTGGTTTTTTGCCATGTCTAATATTCATGAGCACTTTTGTCGCTAGCTCTGATTGACTATTTAAATGCGACGACGGAAGCACACTCTCTGACGGCGTCACGTAAACATCACCATGATCTTGTTCCTCTGTAAATAGAAACTAAACAAGAGGTCCCAAGGGGCCTGAGGGCGCTCACCTGACTTGGTAGCCTAAATATCCACCCAGAGAATTGATTTCAACAAGTTGCATATGCTCCTCCTAAGAAAAGCTTACACCAAATATCCAAAGATTCTGACCAGTGGATCTAAAAAAAAAAGATTTTTAAAGAATATTCCTCATATTGAACTAAGTTATAATTCAGGCTCCCACAGGGAGCCCATATATGAACTCAGGGACTTGGCTTTAACAAACTTGAATCTCATCCCCCTAAGGATGCTGCACACCAAATATCAAAACATTCTGACTGCTGGATCTGAAGAAGAAGCGTTTTAAAGAAAATTCCTCATTTTGAACTAAGTTACAATTCGAGCTCCCACAGTGAGTCCAAATGTGGACCTAGGGGCATGGCTTGAACAAACTTGAATCTCACCCCCTAAGGATGCTGCTTACCAAATATCAAAACATTCCGACTGATGGATCTGAAGAAGATTTTTAAAGAAAATTCTTCATTTTGAACTAAGTTATCAGTCGGGCTCCCACAGTGAGTCCAAATATGAACCTAGGGACATGGCTTGAACAAACTTAAATCTCACCTCCCCCCTAAGAATGCTGCATACCAAATATCGAAACATTCCGACTACTGGATCTGAAGAAGAAGATTTTGAAAGAAAATTCCTCAGTTTGAAGTAAGTTATAATTCGGGCTCCCACAGTGAGCCCAAATATGGACCTAGGGGCATGGCTTGAACAAACTTGAATCTCACCCCCTAAGGATGCTGCATACCAAATATCAAAACATTCCGACTGCTGGATCTGAAGAAGATTTTTAAAGAAAATTCCTCATTTTGAACTAAGTTATAATTCGGGCTACCATATTGAGCCCAAATATGAACCCAGGGACTTGGCTTGAACAAACTTGAATCTCACCCCCCTAAGCATGGTGCATACTGAATATCAAATGATTCTGCCAGCTGGATCTTGAGAAGAAGATTTTCAAAGAAATTTGCCTGAAATGCATTAAGTTTGAATTCAAGCTTCTATAGTGAGCCCAAATATGAATCTAGGGAGCCGATTTGAACTAACTTGAATCAGATCCACCCCACAATGTTGCATACCAAATATCAAAAGATTCTGCCCGCTGGATCTGGAGAAGAATATTTTTGAAGAAATTTGCCTGGAATGCACTAAGTTCAAATTTGGGCTCCTATACTGAGCCCAAATATAAACCCAGAGGGGCCGATTTGAACATACTTGAATCAGATCCACCCCACAATGTTGCTTACCAAATATCAAAAGATTCTGCCTGCTGGATCTGGAGAAGAAGATTTTTTAAGAAATTTGCCTGAAATGCACTAAGTTCGAATTCAAGCTTCTATAGTGAGCCCAAACATGAATCTAGGCAACCGATTTGGACAAACTTGAATCAGATCCACCCCACAATGTTGCATACCAAATATGAAAAGATTCTGCCTGCTGGATCTGGAGAAGAAGATTTTTGAAGAAATTTGCCTGAAATGCACTAAGTTCGAATTCGAGCTTCTATAGTGAGCCCAAATATGACTCTAGGGAGCCGATTTGAACAAATTTACATCAGATCCACCCCACAATGTTGCATACCAAATATGAAAAGATTCTGCCTGCTGGATCTGGAGAAGAAGATTTTTTAAGAAATTTGCCTGAAATGCACTAAGTTCAAATTTGGGCTCCTATACTGAGCCCAAATATAAACCCAGGGGGGCCGATTTGAACAAACTTGAATCAGATCCACCCCACAATGTTGCATACCCAATATCAAAAGATTCTGCCTGCTGGATCTGGAGAAGATTTTTTAAGAAATTTGCCTGAAATGCATTAAATTCAAATTCGAGCTTCTATAGTGAGCCCAAATATGAATCTAGGAAGCCGATTTGAACAAACTTGAATCAGATCCACCACACAATGTTGCATACCAAATATCAAAAGATTCTGCCTGCTGGATCTGGAGTAGAAGATTTTTGAAGAAATTTGCCTAAAATGCACTAAGTTCGAAATTGGGTATACTGAGCCCAAATATGAACCCAGGGGGCCGATTTGAACAAACTTGAATCAGATCCACCCTACAATGTTGCATACCAAATATCAAAAGATTCTGCCTGCTGGATCTGGAGAAGAAGACTTTTTAATGTTTTTCCCATTGCCTAAAGTGTTAAAAAGTGCGGACTCCGCACTTTTTCAAAGTCCTGAAAAAAGTACCTTGTGATCAAACCGATAGGGATTTTTTTTAACCATTCTATTCTACTGGATAAAAGTAAGCTTTATACAAAATAAGAATTCTCTGTGCCGTGTAGTTTTGGAGATATGGCAGTTTTAAGGTTTTTCCTATTTTTAGCTCCCGAGATTCCCACAGGGCAATGAGAAAATTTTTTTTGGGCATCAATCAACTACTTATGACCCATTATCATCTCATATCAAATTTGGTTAATCGACCTCATGGTTCAGAAAATAGAAATTTTAGGCGGGGCCAAAATTTTTGCCCCTCCCATAACGAAGGCAAATAATGCCCGACAAACTTCTCTTGAACAAACTTGATTCTAAACCTCAAAAGGACTCTGCATACCACATATCAAGTCTCTGCTACTGGTGGTTCATTAGAAGATTTTCAAAAAAATTGGCTATTTTTTCCCCACACCTCTGCTCAATATGAGCCGAAACCTAATTTGTATAAAAATCAAAATGCCCCTATATAACCACTACTTACATGAAATTTAATTAAAATGTGGCCAGTGGTTTAGGAGAAAGAGGCTCAAACACCACCTTCACGCAGGACGACGGACAACAGACGACGGACGAAGAGTGAAAAGAAAAGCTCACCCTGACTTTCAGTCAGGTGAGCTAAAAACTAGAGCGACCTTTGGGTGAGAGGACCGGTGGCAGCCTCTTACCGTGAGAAGACCATCAGTGGCCCCTCGCTAACAACGTACTGTGACACCCGTCAGCAATGTTTGTCATCCCATGTGACACACGTAGAACAAGAATTAGTGGAAGTACATTGACAACAAACAACGCAACCTACATGTAAATAAGAGGAAACACTTCCTCACCTTACTTATTGAGCAATATGCTTACGTAATGAAGCAAACTAAGTCGATCGTACTCCCACCAACTCCACATTAAACAAGAGGCCCCAGGGGGCCTGAGGTCACTCACCTGACATGGTAGGGTAAATATCAACTCAGAGAATTGATTTCAACAAGTTGCATCTGCTCCTCCTAAGAAAAGCTTATACCAAATACCCTTCTGACCAGTGGATCTAAAAAAAAGATTTTTAAAGAATATTCCTCATATTGAACTAAGTTATAATTCGGGCTCCCACAGGGAGCCCATATATGAACCCAGGGACTTGGCTTTAACAAACTTGAATCTCACCCCCCTAAGGATTCTGCACACCAAATATCAAAACATTCCGACTGCTGGATCTGAAGAAGATGATTTTTGAAGAAAATTCCTCATTTTGAACGAAGTTACAATTCGAGCTCCCACAGCGAGTCCAAATATGGGCCTAGGGACATGTCTTGAACAAACTTGAATCTTACCCCCTAAGGATGTTGCATAAAAAATATCAAAAGCATTCATCTGCTGGATCTGAAGAAGATTTTTAAAGAAAATTCCTTATTTTGAACTAAGTTGTCATTCGGGCTCCCATAGTGAGCCCAAATATGAACCAAGGGACTTGGCTTGAACAAACTTGAATCTCACCCCCCCTAAGGTTGCTACATGCCAAATATCAAAACATTCCGACGGCTGAATCTGAAGAAGATTTTTAAAGAAAAATTCCTCATATTGACGAAGTTATAATTCAGGCTCCCATAGGGAGCCCAAATATGGACCCAGAAACTTGGCTTTAACAAACTTGAATCTCCCCCCCCTCAAGGATCTACACACCACATATCAAAACATTCCGACTGCTGGATCTGAAGAAGAAGATTTTTTAAGAAAATTCCTCATTTCGAACTAAGTTACAATTCAAGCTCTCACAATGAGCCTAAATAGGGACCTAGGGACATGGCTTGAACAAACTTGAATCTCCTCCCCCCCCCCCCCCACCCCACCCCCCCCCCCCCCCCCCCCCCCCTGGAGGATAGTGCATACCAAATATCAAAACATTCCGACTGCTGGATCTGAAGAAGATTTTTAAAGAAAATTCCTCATTTTGAACTAAGTTATCATTCGGGCTCCCACAGTGAGCCCAAATATGGACCTAGGGACATGGCTTGAACAAACTTGAATCTCACCCCCCTAAGGATGCTGCATACCCAATATCAAAAGATTCTGCCTGCTGGATCTTGAGAAGAAGATTTTCAAACAAATTTGCCTGAAGTTCAAATTTGGGCTCCTATACTGCACCCAAATATAAACCCAGGGGGCCGATTTGAACAAACTTGAATCAGATCCACCCCACAATGTTGCATACCAAATATCAAAAGAATCTGCCTGCTGGATCTGGAGAAGAAGATTTTTTAAGAAATTTGCCTGAAATGCACTAAGTTCGAATTCAGGCTTTTATAGTGAGCCCAAATATGAATCCAGGAGGCCGATTTGAACAAACTTGAATCAGATCCACCCCACAATGTTGCATACCAAATATGAAAAGATTCTGGATCTGGAGAAGAAGATTTTTTAAGAAATTTGCCTGAAATGCACTAAGTTCGAATTCAGGCTCTTATACTGAGCCCAAATATAAACCCAGGGGGCCGATTAGAACAAATTTGAATCAGATCCACCCCACAATGTTGCATACCAAACATCAAAAGATTCTGCCTGATGGATCTGGAGAAGAAGATTTTTAATGTTTTTCCCATTGCCTACAGTGTTAAAAAGTGCTAACTCAGCACTTTTTCAAAGTCCCGAAACTGTACCCTATGATAAAATTGATGGCAATTTTTTTTTTACCAATCCTTTCTGTTGGTCCTGTGGAAGCTTCACACCAAATAAAAATTCTCAGTGCCGTGCAGTTTTGGAGATATGGGCATTTTAATTTTTTTCTATTTTTAGCTCCTGCGGTTCCCACGGGGCTACAGGAAAAAAAAATTTGGCATAAATTAGGTACTTATGACCCAATAAGCCCTCACATAAAATTTGGTTCAAATCAGCCTCTCGGTTCGGAAAATAAAAATTTTGGACGGGGGCAAAAATTTTGCCCCTCACATAACAATTCCAAATATAGTCCATCAAACTTCTCTTGAACAAATCTGAGTCTACACCTTAAAAGGAAGCTGCATACCATACATCAAGTCTCTGCTACTGCTGGTTCATGAGAAGAAGATTTTCAAAGAGTTTGGTGTGCCCTTGTGGGCATGGCACCACCCAGGAGGAGGGGCAACTTCATTTGAGCAAATCTGAATTGGCATTAGGCAATAAACATTTACCCAACATATGAATAAAATTGGGCTAGTGGTTTTGAAGGAGAAGTCGATAATGTAAAGTTTACGCCGGATGATGCCGGATGGCGGAGAGAATGTGATCAGTAAAGCTCCCACTGAGCTTCACTCAGGTGAGCTAATAATATAAAAAGATACATAACAAAAAAAACATTCAAAATATAAATCGAAAAATAGTTTACACAAAAAAATTTTTCGAAAAATTTTGACAAGAGCCCAAGTTCCCAAAGGGAACGAAGTGCCCAAATGTATCCCAAAAGAGCCCAAGTGTGGACAAAATTAATTTTTTCATCCACAAAATTAACTGCCTCACTATGGGACTGTATAACGTATCTTACAACAGACCTACCACATAATAAATAGGAAACTAGAAAAATATAAAGAACGTTGCTAATGTAAACAACGTCAGACTGAAAACAGGAAACAGGACCCAAGACAACATAGCCCGAAGTCAGTAACAGATTTTTGAACTATCCGATGTAAGGCAAGATCTTCATCAGAAGAAAAAACGATACATTGGATGTATGATGCATGACTAAAAACTCCTAAACACCCAAAGGGTGAGGATGTAACCCTGGGGATATACAGAATAAACTTTCTGTGTAACACGT
Organism: Pictodentalium vernedei; assembly: GCA_031216915.1. NCBI lineage: Eukaryota > Metazoa > Mollusca > Scaphopoda > Dentaliida > Dentaliidae > Pictodentalium > Pictodentalium vernedei. The sequence goes on along the minus strand of CM062297.1, from coordinate 329,402,870 downwards.
TAAACTTCCAAGAAATTTTATAAAAAAATTTCCAAAAAACAAACCAAAAGTTTGGGAGTTTAACTGGCGTGGGGGGTGGGGGGGTCAAGGGAGGGGAAGGAAGGAATACTTAACCAACAGTGGAAAAAACATTATCAACAATGATGACGTCAAGCCCATGTCCCGAAATTGGGGAACATGAACTCATTTTTATAAATATTATAAAATTACAGCCCTGAACGTTTCAAACCACCATTTCTTCCTTCCTTCATTCAGTTGTGTCCTTGGATCCACCAAATTAACCATTGATTTGTGTGTGGCATCATTATTAATTGAGATTCAAAAAGCACAAAAGTCAGTTTGTTGTTATCTGACAAGGGCCAAACAAAGAATGGTGTTTGTGCCAATTCCGGTCACTTCTTGACGTCTGCGCATGCGCAGAGGATAAATGTATGGAGGACCAGATAGAACTTCTAATTTTCGGTTTTGCAATTGGGGGATTGGGGGGGGGGGGGGGGGGGGGGCAAACTTTGTATTTGGCCCTAGATATTTTAGAGTTAGCACCAGCTATGTCTGGGCCATTGGTATACTCTGTAAAAATACTGTGGAAGTAGTTCGCTCCACAAATTTAGATGTGCAATGGACCGACGACGACAGACAAGTTGACTCCCTATATACCCCTAGAGGTCCATTGGCTTGAACTTTGCTTGTGCGTGTTATGCTTTGCAACAAATTTGCAATTATTGTTTGGGTGAAATCTCCACTCTGTGGGTGATTTAGTGATAACGCACTCTCTCCACATTCTGCATTATTAGTTTTTCTTTCACAAAAATGTTGAAACTGGCTGAAAATAAGGTTTAACCTTTTATCTGCACAATGATCTGGTCGAGATATTCTTTAAGACTATCATCTGTGGTGACTAACAATGTCAAACCATACTTCTGTTGTCTTGAAAATGATTCTGGAGGGTATATGCCTCTCTGATAGAGTATACTGTTTATTCCATAGTCTGAAATTGGAAGACAAACAAGAATACAATAAAAAGCAGATATGTGGACAGTTGAGTTCAGATCTTTTGTGTACCAAGTGGGAAAATTATTGTTTTGTTCCACTGTTTGTTTATTGGGGTTTAATGACACTTTCACAGCAAGGGTCACAATGCCTCAGACAGTTTTACAGGTAGATGAAGCATTGGACAATAAAGTGTAATTCCCCTTTTCAAGACTCACAAAATTTGATGAAGTGTTTCTTTCTTTTGGAGTGTTGTGTTTCTTACATGCACCGATTTCACAGAGAGGGGGATGCTTTGCCCTGAGGGGCTGGGAGGACATTTTTACCATCATCTGTGAAGATTTTTTTTTATCAATAGTTTTAATTCCATTCAGAGTTGTTTTCTGGGAGCTTTCTGGGAATAGACATTCTAGCTGCTAATCAGCACAATGGAATAAAAAGCATTGTTTGTCCATATTCCAAAATACCGTTAAAGACGTATCTTGTATCTTGTGTATTGATTTTCAGTCATACATTTTCGGCATCTCACAGCAGCAATGCTTGAATTGATGTGAACAAATCGATTTTTACTAATTTCTATTAATCTGCAGTGGGTTATGTTTTGATTGGGCGATTGAATGAGAAATGGGACGAAATGTGAAATAAATGAACAAATATATATTGTTTGATTCCTTTTCATTTTATTCACCATGAAACACAATTTAAATGGAGGGGATTCTAAAAATGATGAGCTTCTTAAGTAACCTATTTTTGCACCAACATTCAACCACGATGCTCAGATTGTAATAAATGAAAAGCTGATGAAAACAAAAAAAATAAATCCATATCTGTGGTGTTTTATTTGTTTTAATCAGAGCTTTGAGGCCTGTAATCTGACATCAAAACAGGAAAAAATGTTTGATATATATCCAGGATTTTGGCAAAAACTAATTCCTTTCTATGAGGCAGTGGTAAAGCCACAAGGGGGCATGGACCTCCCACTCCAGAAATAAAACATTTTGCTGTCCACAGTCCTCCATACCCTGAAAAAACATGGGCCCAGTGCAAGTTTCACTTAACCACAAAAATGGTCTTGAATATTATTATACATCTACACATGCTACTGAGGCCTCACAATTGCGAGCACTGAGTTTTGACTAATTTTTGGTCCCCTGAACCCTCCACTTAATAGTCGTCTGCATATTATGCTGTCACCACAAACCTCTGCCCTCCAAGCCTGGCATTCTTAAAAATGCAGGAGGGCTAAAAATCACTTCCCTCGTATGGCCCAGGGGAGCAATCAGCTCTCCTCAAGCTTACAAAAGCTAAAAGTGGCAAAATGAAGATTTACTCATTAATGAATTCTGCCTAGTGTGTTTTATACATTTTATTTGGTGCTAACAGGGTAGTCTCTGTGAGTTGTTATCGTTTTCGGCTAGATTCTATCTGCAGTTGAACTGAGTGCAAATGACAATGGTATATATCTGTCAATCTTATAGTGTATCTTCCTCATTCATACGATGCCAAGAGTTCAAACAGAACTCGTTTTGCTTCTGCAATAACTGGGACATTGGTTACTGGTAGAAGAACCTAAGACCCAAGAAGTACAACGGTGGCTAATTGAGTACAGTTCATTATGTTAAGTTATGTAGGCTTTCCTATTTATGGCGTCTCTGACTCAATGCATTCTGCATATTGCAGTGCGATACCTTTGATCTTGCAAGGCCTTTCGACTATGTAGCAAAACTTCATAAAGAACAGAGGGGTATTGATTTCTTAAAGGAACACAAAATGGAAACTACAAGGCTTTAGAGAATACAGTCTTAGGCAACTAATCATCAAGTGATTCACTAATCAGTTAATAGATTTGTTTATTACTAATCGTGTCATCATCAACTAGTCCAAAAATTGTTTTAATACAGTACCCATACTCGGGTAGAGGGGATTTTAAAAAAAAATGAATGCAGGTTCCCCAACATTTTATTGGCATTGATTGGTTTGAACACATTCCATGGAGAACACACATCATTACTTCACATTTAGAAGATGTCTGTGAGGCAAAACAGTGAAACATAGTTCAGGAGCAATTTGGCTGTCAACAGCCTCAGAAAGTCTCAGAAAAGCAATTTTTTCCCACCCTCATATTTTTTAAAAAATCCAAGCCTGCTGAAAGAACAAGTGGGCATATGCAAACAACTGACAAACTCCCCAATTTACTAACTCTGCGCAAACAGTGTTTGTAGCAACTGAAGGCAAGGACACCATTGAGGAAGAGCACAACCATGCACTCACAAGATAAAGTGTCTTGCCCAAGGACACACTGCAGTTACCGCTCTTTCAGTTTAACCCTTTACCCAACGTAACGGCCAAAACCGGCCAGCGCTATTCTCAAAAATCGCCAATTTATTTTCAAAATATTTTCATTTTTTGTCTCAAAAACATAGGTTATGACCCCTCGTTGAAACGAGCTCGTCGAGCTCGTTCCAACGAGGGGTCATAACCTATGTTTTTGAGACAAAAAATGAAAAAAATTAGTTATTCAAGATTTTTTTTTGCAAGTGTCGTCTGCTTTTCATGTTAGGTAAAGGGTTAAAGACCAATGCTCTAGCCACTGAGCCAGCAGGCTCCCTGTTCCTGTATCATTTGCTTTAGATGAAACAAAGGTGCCATTGCCCCATGTCCCCTGACCAAGAGTGGCACTCCCCAATGGGCGAGCTTTTAACAGTTACATTTTCATCCTAAAAAATTTGGTTTCAATGCAATAATTAGACTGGAGAGTGGAGACACCATAACAACATGGAAATCACATTTTCCAAGTCGAAAAATGGTCATAACTGTGATAAAAATATTTGGACTTTACCCATATTCAAACTTAACCTTGGATATTCTAATGTTCACTCATGTTACCAGGTTTACTAGTGGTTTATCAGACACGCAAACTGAAATTATAGTCAACACAACATGAAAAACACATTTTCCAAGTCATAAATCTGACAAAAATCACCAGACTGCATCTGCACCATTTGAACTTGACCTGAATCTTTTAACCTCTAATCCATATGCCAACAAGAGGAGGGTGTCCATCCCCATTAGCACACCAACACATGGCATACAATAAACCTTGGCTTATTACAAATCTGCAAAATATGTCTAGTCAAGGGTTAATATTGACTTATATTGATGCATTTAACACATATATGAAATATAAAATCCACAGCATACCAGTGGTAGCCTCCACTCAAGTACATTTATAGCGTAACAGATCAGAATAAGAAGTCCACACTTACAAAAATGTCTAACATTGCATTAAAAAAGTCCCAAATCTCCAAAGAATGTCCTGCCAAGGGTTAATGACGTCTTATATAGATGCATATAACACATATAGGAAATATAAAAGCCACAGCATACAGGTAGAAGAAGGGAGCAGTGGCGCTGCTGTAACCGGTTCTCGCCAGATCACTGAAGTTAAGCAACATTGAGCCTCGTAACTCCTTGGATGGGTGAGTCAGAGCGATCGATTCGGACTCCCGCGTTGTGTCCTTAACCCAATTGTACACATGGGGGCAAAATGATGTTGTGTACTAAGGCATACTGCACGTCGATGGTGCGCATGTCTTCAACCAATCTAACCCTGCCTGTGTTGCCGGGCGGAGTTACAATGTTGGGGAGCTGGCAGCTGCTCGTCATTGTTTGGTGGTTCTCTCTGCTTCCTCCACCCATAAAACTGTCGCCGACATGATATGACCTTGGCTGTTAATGCGTTGTTAAACCTTAATAAATAAAGACTGGTAGAAGTCTCCCCTCAAGTATGTGTATAGCAAAACAGGACAGAAAGTTTCCATACTTACAAAAAATTCTAACACTGCAAAAACACTCTAAAAATGGAAAAAATATCACAGGGAAAGGATATGTGGGTAATTGTAAGCCATAGAAACAGTATGAGGTGCATAGTAACAGGTGGGAAAGTCAAAGTGGAATCTTACAATAACTTTAACACAAGTGTTAGCACCGACGCGCCTCGAGTCATGACATAAACTCACACAACTTCGTTGGTGAACTAAAAATGGTTGTAACCAAATTATCCAAAATAACATTATCATCAGGACAAGAACATCCTTTTTCACTCGAAGTGAAAAAGAAGGCCCCTAATTGATTAATTTCCACATATTAAAATGCTGAAACATGAACCATTTCCCCCAAAATCTCTATAGACAAGTAAACTATACACAAAATATAAATTAATTAACTTGTTTCACTCAAAAATGAACTTTCAGACTTGATTGAACAAGGTGCAATGCCACCGTTATCTCCGGCCAAGAAGTGGTTTACTAAAAAGGGGACAAAGTTGGGGTTTGTGCTTATCTGTAGTTCTATATTAAAGTTATCATCCAGAAACCATAAAAATTAATATTTACTGAGTTGAAAAAAAAGGCCCATAACTCTAGAAGGATATTGTATCTACAGACAACCTCATGTTTGACAAACCCACAATAACACAGAAGGAAAATATTCAGATTCTGAGCAACGTTCAGTCTTTCCTTTCAGAAAGTGGTCGTTTCAAATAGCTTAACCTTCTGAACACTAATGTTCCAGATTCAAAGCTTCATCCCACATTTCCGACCCATGAGATTCACCTCATAGTGATGCTAGGATGTTACCGATTCCGCCTCGTCTGATATGGCTTTTGGGCACTGCCAGACTGGACTGAATTGATTTAGTTTCATGCAGGGGGTGCTTTCCCTATACCTTCTTCAGATTATGGTATTGTATGGCATTGGGACCTTGTTTGAGCTAAGGTTGGTGCAGTCCAGTATGTACAAGAAAATGCTTGACCATTCACTTGCTGTAGCCTCCGCTTCATCCTGATACGAAATCTACCACATACCCTCTCATATCTATTGAAGAGCCAGGAATGGATAGAACTAATGTAGACTTTGAAGGCTGAATGTGCTGGGCCAGTTTGTTCCGGCTGTTTTGTCTTGTGTTTCTGCATCCCATGGTACACACCTGATCTTAATTATCCTATATTATCTTAACCATGCAGTGCGTGGGGGTTGTCTTGTTGCTGGGTTGCCCATGGAGTGGAGATTCCACCAACTTATTGCCAAGTATAACAAGCACATACAAGGGTCCAGCCAATGGACCTCTGGGTTTTCCTCCCCGTTTTTCTTTCTTTCTTTATTTCTCTATCAATTATACTGAATTTGAAAATGATAGTTCAGGTGACAACTCCACTCCGCGGTTGATTTGGTCACATTCCGCTCTCCGCGTACTGTGGGTTAGACTAGGAATATACTTTTACTGAAAGACTATGGTAACCTTAACCTTCTTAACTTCTCTCCCCTATCTGTTCATTAAAACATATCTAACTCAGTATAAAATTGTGCAATTGTCATTTCATGTAAATGTTCTATGTATGCTTTGTCACTGTATGTCAGGAGAGGAACTCCAATAAGTTGCAATAACTTGTGTTCCAATCCTTTTGTCAGTCAAAATCCAACGACAATAAAATATGTTTAATCAACAAGAAATGATTGGACAAAGCCAATTACTTATGAATATCCTTTCCCCAGTGATGGCCCATCAGCATACAAAAGATCATTCAAATCCAACATGCAGTGACCGAGATACAGAGGTCTATAGTTGTTAATAACAGACCCAACTGCTTGATCCTCCGCAAACTTTGTTTTGGCGGGGGATAACGGTTTACTAAAATGGGGCCAATTTGGGGTTTGGGCTTTTATCTACAGTACTATACTAAAGTTATCATCCAGAAACAATAAAAATAGAAATTTCCCAACTCGAAAAAAGGCATATAACTCTAGAAATGAAAGTGTCAATGACACTGTAGCTCAACTTGTCAAGACAAAGACATGTATAGTATGTGACACATCAATGACAAACATCTAGTTAATGACCTGATAACAAAGGTACATATAAAGTATTGTAACGGTCTGTACATAAATACTGACCATTGCCTGTAACAAATGTATAGGTAAAGTATTGTAAAGGTGGGCTACAGTCAGATGCTAAACTGAAAAGAAATCTTTGAGTCCCAGAGTGGGTCTGACTCAACCCCAAAATATTTGTTCTCACAGAACAGTGATAACAAAGGCACCCCAAAACACACTCGTTTCTGTCCCAAGGTGAAAACAAAGGTACCCAAGAAGTTTTGTGAAGATCAGTTCATAAATACGAGCTGTATAGAACTTGTGACAAAAAACTGATTGGACCAAATTTTGGTACAAAATGGCCACTGGCAGCCATTTTGAATTTTGGACCACACCCAGAAACACTCATTCTCGTCCCAAGGTGATAACGAAGGTACCCAAGAAGTTTTGTGAAGATCGGTTGATAAATACAGCCTCTACCCTGAGCCGTATTGACATGTGTGCTTACATTGTGTAAGTAGCACTGAATAAATCAAAGTTCATCTAATTTGCATAATTTCTGCACGAAAAAAAACAAACCCTTACAATATGTGATGTATTCCATGTTACTAAACATTCATACAAAAATTTATTCAAATCAAAACTTTCATACAGAAGTTCTGTACAAAAGACTGATTGCACAAATTTTGGTACAAAATGGCTGCTGGTGGCCATCTTGAATTTCGGACCACACCCAAAAACACTCGCTCTCATCCCACGGTGATAACAAAGGTACCCAAGAAGTTTCGTAAAGATTGGTTCATAAATATGGCCTCTAGTCTGAGCTGTATAGAAGTTGTGTACAAAAAACTGATTAGACCTTATTTCGGTACCAAATGGCCACTGGCAGCCATCTTGAATTTTAGACCGCACCCAGAAACACTCGTTCTCATCCCAAGGTGATAACAAAGGTACCCAAGACATTTTGTGAAGATCAGTTCATAAATACAGACTCTAGCCCGAGCCGTATTGACATGTGTACTTACAGTGTGTAAGTCGCAATGAAAAAATCAAAGTTCATCTAATTTGCATAATTTCTGCACGAGAAAAAAACCCGTATTATATGTGATGTATCCCATGGTACTAAACATTCACACAAAAAATTATTCAAATCAGCGCTTTCATATGGAAGTTCTGTGCAAAAATCTGATTGCACCTAATTTTGTACAAAATGGCTGCCATCGGCCATCTTGAATTGTGGACCAGACCCAAAAACACTCGTTCTCGTCCCACGGTGATACCAAAGGTACCCAAGAAGTTTCGTAAAGATCGGTTCATAAATACGGCCTCTAGCCCGAGCCGTATTGGCATTTGCAATTACAGTGCTGAAATTAACACCAAAAAACATCAAAATTAGTCTAATTTGCACAATTTACGCACGAGAAAAAAACCCGTATTATATGTGATGTTGTATCCCATGGTACTAAACATTCAGACAAAAAATTATTCCAATCAGAGCTTTCATATGGAAGTTCTGTACAAAAAAACAGATTTCTGCATCGTCGGTACAAAATGGCAGCTGGCGGCCATCTTCAATTTCGGACCGCACCCAAAAACACTCATTCTCGTCCCACAGTCATAACAAAGGTACCCAAGAAGTTTCGTAAAGATCGATTCATAAATACGGCCTCTAGCCCGAGCCATATCCAATTGCTGACGTACGGACAGACGGCCAGGCGGACGAAGGGCCATGACAAAAGCTCAAATTTCGCTTCGCCAAAGTTGAGCTAAAAATTAAAGTGTCAATGACACTGCAGCTCAACTTGTCGAAGAACTTAAGGGACTGAACTAAATAGAAAGCTCCTGTAATGCCAAGACATTCAATCAAGTTTCTACAGAAAAGACATCACACCAAAGCTACAAAGATAGGAAACCTGAAAAAGATCAGGTGGGGGATGCTACCTGTAAGGTGTACTAATGGAATTGTTGACTATTAAAATGCCAAATCCAAGATGGCTGATGGCTGCCATGTTTTTCAATGAAATTCAGAAAAATTTGATAGCTCCCATGTTCATACTGGTCTTCTGATTACCACCTTTGCGGTGCAGTACCTCATTTGCGGCTTAAAAAAACAGCAGATTGTTACGCATACAAGTTGGAAAATTGGTAAGTACAAGCATTTCAACAAGCCTACTAGTGTTGCAAACTCTTTCAGGGTAGGTATTAATCACCAGTACTTTCATCCAAGAAATATTTTCATGAGAGAAATAAAAAACAATATTTTTGAAGTATTTTAAAGTGGAAATATGGAGATAAAAATTCCAGTTGTTGGGGTTGAACTGTGAATTATATTTAAAATATGCTATTGTGAGTCCTTGGAGCAGCATCCGTATTGAGAATTGTCATATTTTAGACAAATGTGTTAGTTACATTTGTGAGCCTTTTGTGAAAGCATATTTAAACAGAATTTATCGAGGGAGATAATTGATTTTTATGAATACCTTATTTGCGGTGTAAGTTACCACCTTTTGTGGCTTCGGTGTCTGCTGGGTGTACCACAATTGCGGTGTGAAACATTTAATGGGGTCACTCTTTTACTAAAATGTTGCCTAATCTGGACACTTTTATTCTCTCTGATCTGTATACAATTAATTCTAAAGCATTTGTTTGATTAAGTCCAAGCATTTATGATATGTTTAGCCCAATAGTTGGACATTGACTCACTTGTAATGTCTCTGAAGCTCCGAAAACAAGTATCATGTGTTGGGACAATTCACATTTGTTTATTTTCCAGACCCAAAGTTGTTGTTTTTTGCGTGCATCTCCAGTGGCAAGCAGGTCTAGTAAGTGCTCAAATCTGTCCGTCCATCAGTCAGTCCGTCAGTCAGTCTGAAATACTTTGGGTTGAAATTTCTAGTCAAAGTTTTCTTGGCTGATAACAAGGGCATGATTTTATATTTGGCCTGGGGCTTGATGTTTTGTTGTACAGTGTAAGCAGTTTTCAGATCTTCCGTATAGCCACTTCCTGCTTGCCAATTGTTTGAAATTTTACTGTACCCACTGAATATAAAAATTTCAGTTGAAGTTTTCTTGACTTGTATGAAAGGGATTGGTTTTACAGTGACATATGGGAGCAAAATGGAGGCGAGTGGAAATTCACTCACCTCAAATAAAGTTTGCGAGAGTGAAAACTGTGAGGAGAGTGAATTCGATGGAGTGTTGATTTCAATATTTAACTTCAATTGTCAAGCATCCTTCAAAACGAATGCATGAATACAACTGAACGCGGATGAAAATTTTGACGTTGAAAATATTTGTAACCCACTAAAATTAGTTCTGGTTTTTAAATGGCAGATTATTAAAATAGTGGAAAATGGATGCGTAAATTCAAAATCGGGCACATTAATTTGTGTCACTGGTGAATTGGAGCGACAGGTGTCACAAGTATAAAAGAAAACAAGGAACAGGGCAACATTCTGCATGTCTTTGATAAAAAAAAAAATACGGAAGTAATAAAAACGTTTCTCATATCTGAGAATGGGCACTGTTTTTTTATCTGAACATGCGTGTTCATTTTGTGGCGGGAGTAAGCTCTGGGTGAGTTGTCAATGTGCAACCCTCTTACTGTTAGCGTGTCGTGTGTGGATGTATTAGCGAATTACTCTGTATCATGTTCATATGATGGAAAGGAAATTGTTTGCAATTGTATTTTAAACACTTCAAACTGAGTGATTCTTAAAAATTTCCCAACATCAAAACTTAATTGAATGTTTCTGTTGACGCAACTCAAAAGGATGAAAACACACCCAAGAATAGAGGCGAGTGATTATTCGCGCACCTTGGAAAATGTTTGCGTGAGCGATGGTGCGCAAGAGTGAAAGTTTGTAACTTTTTGGTCTTGTGGATGCACATACACAGTGTTAGTTTTGGAAACTGGGTCCGGCATTATAGGAGCCCTGCCGATTTTTTCTCATTTCGGTTAATTACCTCAAGCCAGGATTGTTAGGAAGGATTTGACTTGCAGTGAAGGCCTCGCTGTCCTCATAGATAAGACCGTAAGGGAATTCTGCTCTAAAGCAATTATGGAAAATCGGCGGGCCCCCATAACGCCGGACTCTAGTGTTACTACACCGTCCCCATCTCGACGGTTTTGCGTGGATCTATTTTAGGTGCGATATAAGTTATGGAAGTCAGGTTACTCCGAATTTGCAAGGCCTGATATTCCATATATAAATTACAAAATATAAATTTGTAATAAAAATATACATCAAAATGGAGGTTATGGTGGATAGAACACGGGAAACTGATTGTTTACATGTATATGGCAAATCCAAGATGGCTGCTGGCAGCCATGTTTTTCAATGAAATTCAGAAAAATTCAATAGCTCCCATCTCGACACTGCTCTAAAGCCATGTGAAATTTGGAATTAATGGGGTGAGAGATGCAGCCTGTAGGGTGTGCCAATGGAATTGTTGACAATTTATGTGCCAAATCCAAGATGGTAGCTGGTGGCCATGTTTTTCAACGAAATTCAGAAAATTTGATAGCTCCCATCTAGACATTGCCCTAAAGCCATGTATATGAAATTTGGAACTGATCGGGTGAGAGATGCTGCCTGTTGGGTGTGCCATTGGAATTGTTGACAATTTATGTGCCAAATTCAAGATGGCTGCTGACGGACAGGTTTTTCAACAAAATTCAAAAGAATTTGATAGCTCCCATCTAGACATCACACCAAAGCTACAAATCAAATTTGAAAAAGATCGGGTGAGAGATGCAGCCTGTTGGGTGTCCTAATGGAATTGTTGACAATTTATATTCCAAATCTAAGATGGCCGCTTGCGTTTTTCAACGAAATTTGTAAAAATTTGATAGCTCCGATCTAGACACTGCCTCAAATCCCAACAAGAAATTTGGAACTGATCGGGTGAGAGCTGTGGTCTGTATGGTGTGCTTAAGGAATTGTGGACAGATTTTAGAATGTATGGACAGACGACAGATCGTAACCCATCCCAATAGCTCATACTTGAAGTTATCAAGTTAAGCTAACAAGAAGGGAATGAACCAAATAGAAAGCTCCAGCAATGCTAAGTCATTCAATCAAGTTTGTACAGAAAAGAAATCACACCAAAACTACATATGAAATCCGAAAATGATTGGGTGAGGGATGTGACCTGTAGGGTGTGCCAAGGAATTGTGGATGGACAGAGGAATACACATTGTACAAATGGATCGCAGCCCATCCCAATAGCTCATACCTGACAACGTCAAGCTGAGCTAATGATTAGATAAAACCTGCTACTTGCAAATACCATTTCCCTAATGATGGTCCATTAGCATACCAAAGATCATTCAAATCTGACATACACCGACCTAGATACAGAGGTCTAAAGTTGTTATGGACAGGGATGCATATTTCATTTAACCGTTATGGTAATAAATTTATTACAATAGCAGTTGGTACAAACTTTTTCATCAAGCGTTATTTGAATAAACTTGCTACCATAATGGTTGGCGCGAACTTTTTCATCAACCGCTGTTATAAGAATACAATACATGTAGCAGTTGATGTAAACATTTTCAACGACTGCTATTGTAATAAACTTTAGAGCTGAAACGGTTAAAGGGTTTTCTTGATCGATTAATCATATGGATTAACCTTGGTTAACCAATTAATCACTTGTTTTAGCAGGTAGCTGAATTATTGCCATACCGTTGATGATTTATAGCATTAACCCCTTACCCAAAGTAACTGAAAAAACTGGCAAGTGCTGTATTATAAAAATCTCTTTTATTATGTTTACAATTTTTGTCTAAAAAACATAGCTTATGACCCCTCATTGGAAGGAGCTGAATGAGCTTGTGCCAAAGAGGGGTCAGAAGCTTTGTTTTTGAGACAAAAATTGAAATTTTTTAGTAATTCAAGAATTTATTTTGCACGTATCGTCTGCTGTCCGCAACAGGCAAAGAGTTAAGAATGACCATTTCCAGCTACTGATACAGTGTGATGATCATGCAAGTGAACAAGTATGTCTGCACATAACTTGCATGCTTTAATCTGTCCCATAATAATTGATGCAAGTCAGTGTGACAATGTTTGCCTGCTTTAGAGCAAGTTTGTTCCTTTGTTAACCCATATAATACAATAGTTTAAGGCAACGGTTAATCGATCAATTACTTTTTTTGATCGATCAAGACGTTGATCATTGGTTAATTGATTAATCGGTTAACCGTTTCAGTTCTCATAAACTTATTACCATAATGGTTGACGTACACATTTCCACCAACCACTATTGTAATAAATTTATTACAATAACGGTTAATTCGAGTGTCTGTCCTAACTGCTATTCTAATTTGTTTTTCCATAAATTTGAAAATAAGCTAACTAGTGATGATTTTAATAAAAACAAAAGTCGAAAAAATGTTAATTGTTTTGTACACCTGATTTCAGAGTAATTAAATATTTTTTATAATCCCTTCTTTCTTATGCCGCCGCAATAAGCCACAAAACACTAGATTACAATATCAGTCGAAATAAGTTGTGGGATGACCACAAGAAAATTTTAAATTCATAAGTGATATTACCATTTTCTCGAGATTATCCAACAAAATATTAAATTACATCTGAAAAAACATGACGGAAGAATAATTATTATTAGTGAAGGACAAGTACCTTTTTATAATCCCTTTTCTTTCTTCCAGACTTAATACAAAAAGAAAGTGGTAATTGTTTGACACAGTCCCAGATCTAATGAAGGCATGAACGGAGAGTAACTGAGTAAATGGTGTCTTGATAACCTTAAATGTCCCATCTAAGTATGATGTTCTTGCCTTAGCAAGGAGTTTGAGATGTTTTTCTGTTGCAAATATGAGGTGTCTTCACTCACCAACGCGCACATCTCTCCAAAAGAACGATTCGTTAAAACTACTTTCCATGAAGTCAAAGTTAATTTCAAATGATAAATCTGCTGGGGCAGCTTGTCAACAAGATGCTCCTGATCGGTTGCACATTCTAAGGTTTGAAGTGCCAGGACGTGAGCCTGCAGGTTCCAAGTGATTGTCTCTATCATCAGTAACTTGTGTAACTAAAGTTTGCGCCGTTTCAAAAATATCTGCTCCTGCTGCCATTTTGTCTGCTTTTATTTGCACTGCAGTCAACAATCCAGGAATACACTGGTGGTTATGTGTGCATTCACATGCCACAAAGTTCGCTTCCATTTGTCTAACTCTTGCTGGACAACCAGTCCCCTTCCCCCTAACACTGCACCGCCATTCAACTGTTCCGTTTACTAAAGTTCTTTTATGCACATAGCAATAACCGTCAGTTGAAACAAGTTTTTTCTTTCCTTTGCCTGAACCATTATCTATGACCTTAAAACGTTATTTCCTGCTCCATATCATTCACATCATCTGGATGGATACTCTCGTCAGCAATGGATGCTTCCATTTGTTCTTCTCCAAACATCTATGTGGACGAGTGATATCAAACATTGACTCCTCTGGATTGTCAGCTTCCGTGCTATCATTCCTTGTGGTTTGTGGTTCCATTTCCATGGTCTCCAAGATCTCTGTTTCTGTCTCAGTAGACTCTGGGGACTCAGTACTACTTTCTCCCCCTTGCTGGTTGACATTGCTCACATACAAAGTTTAACTCTATTTCACCCCGCCTAAGTCGTCCATTCATATACTTAGATAAGCAAACGTTCCCACATCCTCTATGTTGCCATCCTCCACAGTTATTCCAGTCAACCGCCTGATGTCGCAAAGTAAAGTTACAGTACGATTACAATGTAAGCATAAACTTGCCATGATAATTCTTCAGAGTGAAGTAATGATGAAGAAGGAAAATCTATGCATATATAGGGCACCTAAAGCCATGTTGGGCACACGTTCTGTGTACACACACCACAAAGTCTTTCTCTGCATAACAAAAAATGTTGGGGGCGCGGTGGCTCAGTAGGTAGAGGTGCAGGCTGCAAGCCAAGAGGTCCTCGGTTCGATCCTTGGGCAAGACACTTCACCCCCATTGCCCATGTGGGGGCACGATGACGCTGTGTACTAAGGCGTACTGCACGTCGATGGTATGCATGTCTTCAACCAATCTAACCCTGCCTGTGCTGCAGTGCGGAGTTACAATGTTGGGGAGCTGGCAGTTGCTCGTCGTTGCTCGGTGGTTCTCTCCGGGTACTCTGGCTTCCTCCACCCGTAAAACTGTCACGGTCATGATTAGCCATTGTGCATAAATATGTGACCTTAAACACCAATAAATAAATAAATAAATAACAAAAAATGTTACAAAAATAGGCAAAACTTTCGCAAACCATCAATCAACTTCAGTGACTTACGCTTTTAAAAACACTACACAGGCGTGAGAGTATAGATGTTGAGTTTGTTTGTTTGTTTGTTTGTTTGTTGGTGGTTAACTTCACATATTTATGCACCATGGCTAATCGTGACACAACATGGAGATGAAGTCAAGTTTAGTCAATCGTTGATCAACATGTTGCCCATTTTAGAGGACTTTCACCCCAAACATTGGTGACTGGGTCCTATTTTACTAGCAAAGCAGAACTGGTTTACCACAGTAAACAAGTGCTGCTTACTTCCCGGGGTTCCCATGGGGAATAGATGTTGTGATGTTACAATAGTTGTAAAAACATTTCTTAACCTTCAATCAACTTCAATATTATAATAATCAACTTCAATATCACCGTAAGTACTTTTATAAAAAAAAAATAATGGGGGCATAAGAAATATTATGTTGTTCTTTTTCAAATATGTAGCTTTCGTTGTAAATTTTAGCATCTTGACAAAGCCCCAAATCTTACTGACAGAACAAGGTAGATCCCAGTGAAGGGACCATGATCTGAAAAATGGGAGGGGGGGCACTCTGTATTGAGGGCACTGTACTTGTACTGATGGCAGGAAATCAAAAACAAATAAAAGGCCGCTCGGCCACATGTCCCCCAAAAAAACAAGTCGAAAAAGGAGTATAACTCTAGTAAAAATGATCGGTCCGAACCCATATTCGAACTTGACCTGTATTATTACCCCAGAAAGTCACATACCAAAATTCTTTCCAATCAAATACTCCTAACTGGAGTTATCATCCGGACACTACAAATCTTGAAATTTCAAAGTCGAAAAAGGGGTATAACTCTAATAAAAATAATCTGGCCGAACCCATATTCGAACTTGACCTGTGGTTTGGGCTAAGAAGGTCATATACCAAAATTGGTCCCAATCAAATAACCCAAACTGGAGTTATCATGGGGACACCAAGTGGGATGGATGCACAGATGGACGGACGGACGGACGGACGGACACCGCTGATTTCTATAGTCCCCGAAAATTTTTTCGGGAGACAAATTTTTTTTTCAAATTTGGGGGTGGGAGGAGCAACTGGTATGGGGGGTGGGGGGGGGGGGTAGGTGCTGGATTCCTGGGCTCACTAGAAATCCCATGGGTCCTTCAGTGGATCCCACTAAATCTATCAACAAATTTTGAGATATTCAATTAAATTCTCTTCTCAGTATTTCTTTAGAAATTTTACTTTTCCCCGCTGAAATCCTGGTGGACCATGCTTGTGAAGGGAGGGGGGGGGGGGGAGAATCTCAGGACTGAGGGCACTGTATTTGTACTGATGGCAGGAAATCAACAACAACAAAAAATTGATGAAATTTGGGGGTGTGAGAAGCAAGTGGGATTTAGCGCCTTTCCCAAGGACACAATGCAGTCAGCCATGGTGAGGATCGAATAATGAACCTTCCAGTTTAAAGTCCAGTGTTGTAACCACTGCGCTTCCTATATCTTGTTTAGAGTATTACAAGTCACTTTCAATTACCATGTAGCATTCTGTTTCATAGTAAAGGCTTATAACACAGACAATTTGCTGTGCAATGTTTGTATGTGATCCTGCAGATGTGTTGAAAATCCTGGGTTTCTACAGAGATCATACTGAAAAAGTTGAAACTGATGAAATTAATGTTAAACACTTAAATTCACTGTTTGTAATAGTTGAAGTTCAGTGCTTAAAACTGCTTTTATGTTTCCATAGGATTTGCAACTCACCGGCACTAGTTTTTAATGTGTCAAGAGTAGAGTAACGCCTCTCTAAATATGTTAATGGTAATCTGCCCTCCACAAAAAAGGTGTTTTACAGTTAGCTAGCAGGTGCATGCATGCAACTTCAAGTATAGAAGTTGACAAACAATGTATCAAGAGATTCATATTGGGTCTCCTTAAATTCTAAAAAAATACAGAAGTTTCAGCCAACACAGCCCAACAGCATCTGATTAATTTGATTATTTCTATCAATAATCAGAACTCTGGTATAAAATGTATATATTTTGTAAATCTATAAAAAAAAACCCTCAGAATGCATGTTTCTAAGGAACTTTATTAATATTAAAAAAGGCACAAGTGTGGTATTCAGGTGTTCTTTTCTTTTTGTACAGTACAGAACAAGAAATGTATGTAACCATTATACATCAGTGGAAAGTCCTCTCCTGCAAAATAGAACAAGATTTAAAAAAAAAAAAAAATTTAATAAAATATAAAAATAACCCTACCTACCCTAGATTTTTTCTACAGGTTACCCTAAACACAAGGTTTTTGGGCCTAAGCTCAGCTTGACTTTGTCAAGTAGTGATGAACTGATAATCGGAATCAGCAATCGGAACCGGCCGGTAAGGGGCATCAGACGATTATGACAACCGGCAGTTTCTGGTTATTCTATATTTATCACTGACTATTAAAAATCCCTTTGATATCTGGCCATTTCAATAAAGTTTCCCCATTAAAAACGTGCATAGCAGAATATTTAGAGATATTACAGAATTTACCATCTGCAATCGGTACGAGATCGCCACATTTCACAGCTGATCAAAGTCACTGGCCTTCAATCATGGTGCTGTACAACATTGCATAGGGTGCATACATAAATAAAACATTCAGCTGGTAGTCTGTAGTACATGTACTTCATGATGCAAGCATCACAATACAATAAGAAATTAAAATTGGAGAAAAAACTAAAAACCACACTTTTTTCAATGATAGATGATTGTTACGCAACATGTAAGTTCCATGATTGTCACAAACACATTTTCAGTTTGTCAAGTTCAATTTTTAATTCAGTTACTTCCCTTGATGTTTCTCTTCAATGTTGACTGCAGAGTACATTGCATGTACATCTGTAAACCATGCGTCATTCACAACACACATTGACATCAAAGTTATTATTCAATTATTCAATTAAGACACAAAGTATGTGTGCTCAGTATGTTCCTGGTTAATACATCTAAGTGTATTATATTCTTTCACAAAACCATATTAACACTATTTACCAGAATAAAACACAATCTTCACAAGAGAACAATAACATGTGATTGTATCGTTAATAACAATCTTCTTTCCCCACCCCAACCCTCAAAAAATATATTATTTTGGCTAATGTTGCCCAGTACTAAACATATATTCTCTGAGAAATTATGTTGCATTAAGCTTTTGTAATTAGTGATTTATCAACGAAATTCTGTAGTATAACAGGCACCAACATATTTTCTTCTGTGTCCTATTTCAACTGACGGAATCGGCAGAGAAATAATTGGTTCGTAGCAAGTTTTGATAATCGATTCAATGTCATCACTATTGTCAAGGTGAGCTAAAAATGTTCTTTCATGAGGATCGGTCAATTAGACTCCCTCATCATCCCTCTTGGCCTTATATGCATGGTCTTCATATAAGTTTGGTTTAGACTGTGCCCAGGGCCAATTTGAGGGTGTTTGGGGTAGTAACCCCATGGCCTGGAACTTTGGGGGCCCAGGCTTGGAATGGGAGTCCCAATGTTCCGAGTCGTGGTACTAAAATGTTAAGAAGGGGGCTCTATCTCAAATGGTAGTGTTCAACCGATGATTGGAATCAACCACCCCAATCGGTTGATTGTGGGCAATCGGATGACAACAGCAACGGCTCCTGGAACGACAGTTGCTGCCAAGCATTTTTTGTGAGATTCATTAACCAAATTTTATTACCTTCTGCAAGTGTTCAATTGTTAATGTAAAACCACAATGTGTGTTCTTTATTTCTCTAGACGCCCCTTTACAGGATATACAAATTAAACAACATGTGAAGCTTACAACTGAGTGTACTTGCGGCAATCGCCAGTTCATACCAGGAAAAACTCTGAAAAAGTGAAGGTTGCACCCCATTAACTCAGGTCGCAGTAAAATGACCAGTCACGTGCACTTGGGCAGTACACATGGCTCTGAAAGCCATGTGTACCACCCAAGAGTGTGCGACTGGTCATTTTACTGTGACTGCAGTCAATGACGTTTAACACTGTGAAATATGTTCAATTTAATGTAGTTCTTTCAAGCTTCGGCTCGTCTAGTAGTGCAGAGTATTACAATCAGCATCGGAATCGGTTGAGTGTGAACTCAAATAACCAGTAATCGGTCAGCGGCCATTTTTGGTAATTGGTTGAACACTATCAAATGGTGCTCTGCATTTGACCAACGGTTGTAGCTTTGGACTACACGATTCTTGAGTGATAACTTTATTATGTCAACTTGAAGTCATGAAGTTATCACTAGAAGAATTGTGCAGCCAGAAGCTATAACTCTGTATCACCAGATAACCACTGATGAATTTTCAAATTTCAAACTTGCTGCTAAAAACGTCATTTTAAAGTTAATTTTTTATCCCAAAAGCCGTAAGAAGGCTCCTTTTAACAGAAGATTTCTAACATTTTTTCGAGGTCTCCCAATCTCCAATCATTGCTTGTGCTTTCTGCCCTCATAGAAACTCCCCTCCCTCCCCACACACACACTTTTGAAAGGGTCCCCTAACAGAAAAAATCCAGAGCCAAAATTTTCTCTCCCCAGCCCTGACAAGTGTCACTATGATAACATGCACATCCTTTTTTAAGATCGTCATTTTATTTTTATGACATATTTTAATGTTATATATGTAAATGATTAAGAATCATATTTTTTTTTAATAAAAGTTTCTCCTGAATGTCTTCAAATAACAGGCCTTTACATTCATTTATTTTGGGCCAATTATGGGACACTGTTTTGCCCTAATTTGGGCACATTAAAACCAGAAATAACAGTCTTATCCTGCTATGTTTTATTTTCATGCCTTTCTTTGTGTTTCTATGGTCATATTATGATGGATGTTATTCTAAAATGCACAACAGGCACAAATAATTTATATATTTTTCTTGATGCCTTCACACCTTCTCTAAATTTGGGCCATCTGTAAAGGGTGTGAAATTGGGACAATCTAAAGGCCTGTCAAATATATAGAAATACAAGGCTAAAAAATAGTCCTGTTTTGTTGTGAGAGATAAAAAGGAAATGCCAGTGTCATTTCAAATTAGCGAGATCCATATTTTCATTATTTTCAGCACAAAAACAAAACAAAAATGTCACAACTGTCAGGCATTCCCCAGTTTTTATATTTTGTTTTGTGAGAAAAAGCAGGGTATTCGATGAATATACATGTATTTGTCTTTTATGCATAGAATGCATCGTGCTCAGCAGTCATTTTGTTTAGAATTGTGGAAGGGATGACCAGCTTCAAATTGGAATCACAATTGCGTTGTTAAGGCAGGTATTTAGTGCTTTTAACATGTCCAAACCGGTCGTACTGAAAATCTATTACGAATAACCGCATTGAAAAGCTTGTTTAAATTTGCAGCAGACAATAGCACATAAATATTGAAATCATAAAATTAGCTATTCTCCACTAGAATTCTAGTTCAACGATCTGAACATACTGGCTACCCCTCTACATTCAGATTCCTCCCATTCAAAATTGTGGTAAAATTCCCAAGTTTTGTTGGGAACTCAAAACTCGAAAATAGGAATATATATCAAGCATAGTGATGAACCGATTATCAAAACTTCCTATCAACTGATTACCGGTTATTTCTCTGCCAAATATGACGATTCCGATGGCTGGACTAGGACACTGATGAAAATCTGTATTGCCTGTTATACTACAGAAATTTTGTTGATAAATCATCAATTACGAAAGCTTAATACCACATAAGTTCTCAGAGTATGCATATTTAGTGCTGGGTAATATTAGCCAAAATAATATTTGCATTTTGGTTGGGGTGTGGGGAAAAGATCATTATTAATGATACAATCACACGATATTGTTTTCGAGAAGATTGTGTTTTATTCCGGTAAATAGTGTTAATACGGTTTTGTGTAAGGATACAATACACTTGGCTGTATTAACCAGGAATATACTGAGCACACATACTTTGTGTCTGAAATGAATAATAATATTGATGTTGATGTGTGTTGCAGGCCTGGCATTCTTTAGGAGTTCAGGAGTGCTGCATGCCTAGAAAAAATTGAGGAGGGCAATGTTTTGCACCCCTTGATTTTCTGGACCTGTTTGGGACTGCCTTTAAAATCTATTATCATTTCATCCCCCGAGTTCCAATGTGTTCTCTGTGCCTACTGGCACAGAGAACACATTGGAACTCAGAGATTTGTCAATGTTGCATTGATTCGCAATAATTCATGACCCATTCTGTGTCACATTTCGATACATTTTGAGTGTAGAAGACAGTCACATAAGAATTCAATGCAACATTTTGAATAATGAGAAGATGTGTGTGCCAATTTTTCCACGATGTAGCTGAGTGTAGTACAATTTTTCTGTCACAATATTAAAACCTTGAAGCGAATATAACCAAAATAGCATACAGGTTTTTGCATTGAAAATTTCAGGGGCAACTGCACTCCTAAGCAATCTAAGGAGAGCACCTGTTTTGCACTCCTGGATTTTCTAGATTCCCAGGCCTGGTGTTGTGAAGAGTCGTATGATGCATGGTTTACACGTTTGTCAGAATGTATTAATCAATGTTCTTTTTTCAATGTGTTACTTCCCTTGATGTGTTTCTCTGATGTTTACATGAACTCTACAATCTTCGGGAAATGGTGGCAATCTCGTACCAATTGCAGTTGGTAAACTGCTATGCACTACACACGTTTTAATGGGGAAACTTTAAAGGGATTTTTAATAGTCAGTGTTAAATGTAAAATAACCGGAAACTGTCCATTGTCATAATTGACCGATGCCCCATAACAGGCCAGTTCTGATTGCCGATTCTGATTATCGGTTCATCACTGATCAAGCACTCACCCTTATCACCAGCTGCATTCGATAGTACACGTATTTCCTTACATTTGTGCAGAGTAAATTGATCCGAACTATATGATATCCTTTATTTATCGAGATTTGAACACGACGAAGCGTCAACCATCGCTTCAATATCATCCATGTTTTTTGCCCACCCCGGTGTTTCTGCCGAAATGAATATCGATGCAGAAATGGTAACTCCTAATAAAATGCCCCCACGCAATGATCATAATCGACCTCCTCTGTGCGATGCGATTGTATTTCTATTTCCACATCCATATTTGTTTAGGCGCAACTCCAGGTTATTACCTTAGAGCCGATACAGACAAAAAGTAACATGGAGGACACTGAAGCAGGGTATTTGATGACTGGATTCGCATCGCAAAATACTATACACAAATATCCAAAAGCGAACCATTTTTCTTCGAAGCCACCCAAACCGTCCCCCATCCAAACTGTCCCCTGGATTTTTTGCTCAAACCGCCCCCGATATTTTACCCAAACCGCCCCCCACTCAAAAAAGTTAAATTTGATATCTGGCCCAAACAGTCCCCTGGCCGAACCAGCACCCGATATTTCACCCAAACCGCCCCCTGTTATTTCCCCCCAAGCCCATACTTTACCAACAGTCCCCCGATATTTTACCAAAACCATCCTCTACAAAATAATAACAAAGCGTCACAAAGTTTTATAGACATTTGTCTTTATTTTTTTCAGTAATACCACGTTATAAAAAAATTGCCAATAAGATTTTATTATATTTTATTCCTTTCTCACATTTTTTCTGTTACATTATGATACCATTTTACATCAAGGTTGTTGAAATACAAAATGTTTCAATTTTTTACATCAAGGTTAATGAACAGACGCAACGTTTCCATTCACCAATATCTTCATGGCCCTTGATGATTTTCCTGTAGGTTTCCTGTGAAACTCCTGTTTTGCATACTCTGTGTTGCCATCGGTTGCATATATCACATTGAAGTGCTTGCTGTCATGACCGGACAACTCTGAAACAGTAGATCCCTTGCCATCAGAACATTCTTTGAAACATGTAGCTGTCAAAACAAAATAGTAATACTTGTTTGCTATGAGAAGTTGAGTGAGAAGTGTCAATAGCCAACTGACTAACTTGTTTTGACAGTTCTGTTCATGTTTGAATAATCGTCAGTTTCATTTTGTTCACTAAGTGAATAGAGGTGTCTTTCCCTTTCCATGGCATTTATTTTGGATTGACTTTCATTTCATGCAATATATTCATTCCGTCTATGTGAACTGGCGTGTTTTCAGTGTCGAAATTCAGGTTTTTTCACGCCATTTATTTTGGATTTAATTACATTTCATGGATTTTTAATTTCAATTGTAATTGATTCGCAATTTCGCAGACCTGTAAGTTTTTTTTATTTTTTACATTGTCCCTTTCAACTTAACCGAAAATCAAAGTAGATGCAAAAAACACGCCTATGTTGATTTATAAAAAAAAAAACAATGAAAATATATAAGGGGGAAAATTTGAAAAAAGAAAAAAAAAATCTGAGGGACGGTTTGGGTAAAATATCGGGGGACGGTTCGGCCAGGGGACGGTTTGGGTGGTATTCTTTTTCTTTCATATTGGTCTTATATTAACTATCTATCATCACTTTTTGAAACCAAGATGGAAATTGCTAATCAAATTTTTTGAAACAAAAAAATACCCTGTGAAGCGACTGTTGACGATTCGCTCATGTTCAAATCTCGATAAATAAAGGATAACAAAAGAATCTGCAAATGGGTGGAAAACTTTCTGCACATGAGAAGACAATGAGTCCACATCAAAGGCTCCTACTCAGCTTGGCATGAAGTAACGAGTGGAATCCTCAAGGATCTGTACTGGGGCCGGTTCTCTTTGTCATCTACATTAATGATTTACCAAATAATATTATCTTGGATGTCTATATGTTTGCCGATGACACAAAGATTTTCCAAGAAATAAATTCGCAAACCAACATCCAAGATATACAGAACTTGAGAAGGACCTAGATGCACTAGTAGAATGGAGTAACCCCTGGCTTCTAAAATTTCACCTAGACAAATGTAAAGTTCTAAATATTAGAAACAAAGGCAAGGAAACCACCAAAACAGCTTACACAATGAAGAGCGAGGACAGCAGAGTTACGCTAGAAGAAACTGAAAAAGAAAAAGACACAGGAGTTCTAATTGATAGCCAACTGACATTTGAAGAACACATACAGAATCAATGTAACAAAGCATCTATGTTAGTTGGCCTTATTCGCCATTCATTCTCTTCGTTGAACGAAAAATGTTTCACACAGATGTTTAAAGCATTAGTTCGCCCCCAGCTTGATTATGCTAACAGTATATGGGCACCATTCAAGAAAAAGGACATCGAAAGCATAGAAAATGTACAAAGAAGTGCAACTAAACTGCTACCACAACTGAAGAACATGGAATACAAAGAGAGGTTGAAGAAACTGAAACTCCCATCATTATGCTATAGAAGACTTAGGGGTGACATGATTGAAGCATATGACGAAAAAGTTACAGAGAATCTACTGATAAAAAGCACAAACAAAATAACAAGAGGTCACTCCCTTAAACTAACAAAATTTAGGAGCAAAAAAGAAGTGAGAAAACATTTCTTCACCAACAGAGTAACTGACGCCTGGAATAGCCTAACAGAAGAGGTGGTTAGTGCAAAGAACTTGAATTGTTTTAAAGACCGGCTTGACAAACACTGGAAACAACAACTGATGATATACGACTACTAGGAAGATATTGATCTACAACCAATCAACCGCGCATGTGCACAGGAGGATGAAGAAGATTTTAAGGGAGACTAAGGAAGTGAGCTGAATATAGAGGCACACTAGAGCCTGCATTCAGAATCAACATAAGGTAACATAGGGTAAGGTAGCATATGGTTTGGATCCATTTACTCTGCAGAATTTGGCCACAAATGTAAGCAAATACATGTACTATCGAATACAGCGGTGATAAGAGCGAATGCTTGATATATATTCCTATTTTCGATTTGCCAATAAAACTTGTTGGGAAATTTTACCACAGATTTGAATGAGAGGAATCTGAAAGTAGAGGGGTAGTAGCCATGGGTGCAAGACACTCCCCCCCCCCACTCCCCCCAAATTGGTCATCCCCCCCCCCCCAAAGTAGTAATTTCTCCCCAAAGTAGTCCCCCCCCCCCCCCAAAGTAGTCCTCCCCCTGTTGGTCATTCCTAGTCTGTGTAAGACTGTGACCTAGGGCCCTCTCCCATGGATGGAAGGGGCGGGGGCCCTAGGACACAGTCTTACAAAGACTTAGTCATCCCCCCCCCCCCCAATTTGTCCATTCCCGAACACTTTTCCATACTACTTTCTGTGCAGTAATTGCATTAAATAACGTTTAATGATTTGACCCTTCTATAATTTACATGCTGCAACCAAACATTGCAGACTTGTTTTTGCAAGAAAAAATGAAAAAAAAAACATGAAAAGCAGTACAAAAGCCCTGAGTGATGTGCATTCTCTCATTCACACTCGGGTCTTTTCATGTTTTTTTTTATTCTTTCTTGCAAAAACATGTCTGCAAGGTTTGGTTGCAGCATGTAAATTCTAGAATGATTAAACATTATTTAATTAAATTACTGCACAGAAAGCAGTGTGGAAAAGTGTTCGGGAATGGACAAATTGGTGAGGGGGGGGGGGGGGGGGATGACCAAGTCTTTGTAAGACTGACCTAGGGCCCCCTCCCCCTCCTGGCCTGGAAGAGGGCAAAAGGTCATTCTTACAAAGACAAGGAAAGACCAACAGGGGAGGTCTACATGTACTTTTTGGGTGGCAATGTCGACTTTAGGGGGAAATAACACATTTGGGGAGGGGGGAAATGACTACTTTGGGGGGGGGGGGAATTGTTGGGGGAAGTGTCTGACATTCGTAGCCACTACGTTCAGATCACTGAACTACTGGAATTCTAGCTAGATTTCTAGCCTCGAACAAGCTTATTTTATGATTTTGATATTTTATGTGCTCGTTCTCAGCTAGAAATTTATAGGCGATTTTTCAATCGGGCGTTCGTAACGGTTTTTCGGTACGAACAGTTTGGGTGTATAAAAATGACTGAATTACCTTCTTTCACAAGGCTTATTCCAGTTTGCAGTTCAAGTTGGTCACCTCTTAAACAATTCTGCACAAAAATATTGCCCAGTTCGATGTTTGTTATTCCAAAAATGTTCGATATTCGACATAGCCCTAGCAAAATTCAGCAAGATTTCCTAATTTCACATTGGGATTTACCATCACACTGTGACGTCACAGTCAAATCCTAAACTCGGGAGCCACAAAGCGGGCCAATTTAAGAACGACATTTGAATTGGGAGGGAACTAAAAGGCAACGTAATACAAAAATGTGAATTGGCCTATTTTTCACATAAATCCTTCAGACAAACAATATTTTTTTTTATTTGGCACTCCCGACATCGGTTTGAGCTGTCAGAGCAAGTGACCTCAATCAAACTCAGAAGAAAACAATGAACAATGAACTCGCAAAAGTGTGAAGCACAGTGGCACGTTACAAACTAGTTTTTTAATTCCCTAATAATATTTATTAGAAAATCATACTCGACACCCACATGATAATAGTATAATAAAATCATACTCGACACCCACATGATAATAGTATAATATGCCGCTATTTATAATATACTATGATCATTGGGGTGACCAGTATGATTTCGAATAAATATTATTTGGGACATAAAAATTGTTGTGTAATGTGACCCTGTGTGTGAAGTATATGAATAAATTGAAAGTTGGGGTACTCTCTTGTTCCACTTCATTCTTCTTTTTTTTTTTTTTTTGGGGGGGGGGGGGGGGCTGATTTCTTCCCCAATTACAAGGTCGGAAAGGCAACCGGTGTATGTGTGTGTGTGTGTGGGGGGGGGGGGGGGGGGGATTTTGCTCAAAAAATGATTCCGCGTGCATTATCGAGGCTGGTAACACCAAGGTGGGTGTGTGAAAATTGGCAGCCCCTTCTTACTGCCTGCATGTGGCCTGGGGATCTCTGCAGAGAAATTTTGAAAAATATGATGGCCTGAGATCGAATTTAGAGCCCCCCGCCCACACACACAACGGCTGCCTTTCCCACCTTGTAATTGGGGAGAAAATCAGTCACATTTGGGGGACAACCATTTTTTAGCAACTCCCCCCTCCCCACCCCACACAAGATTCGATAAAAAGCCATTTTAGGGGCTCGTCTCCAATTCCTTCCTGGTAGTCAAGGGTATAAAGTTGCAAATATGTTTTTGAGCTAGCAACCCCCCCCCCCCTGCCACCGCATTCGCCTAACTGATCAAAATATGTAAATATTTTTGTAACTGAATGCTGGACACATCACCATATATACACAACACACCACAAGGCCAATAAAGCATGCATGGGTCAATAACGCATGCATGGGTGTACAAAACTCCATACATTACCAGAAAGGACATTTTCCCATGTGTGGACAAACAAAACCTTATATTGTATCGTGACATACGTTAACAACAGTTGGAATTTTTTTTTTATTATTTTTTATTTTCATATATCAAATGTTTGTACACAACTGCATCGTATGAAATATTTTCAACAAAAACATTTGAATGCCGGACATGTGCCCCCCCCCCCCCCCCCTGGACGAGTGCCCCCTTGCCATTTGCCGCCCCCCCCCCCGGACATCCCCCCCCCCCCTCGTTATAGCAATTCTGGACATGAGCCCCCCCCC
The DNA here is from genome assembly GCA_031216915.1 of Pictodentalium vernedei. NCBI lineage: Eukaryota > Metazoa > Mollusca > Scaphopoda > Dentaliida > Dentaliidae > Pictodentalium > Pictodentalium vernedei. The sequence goes on along the minus strand of CM062297.1, from coordinate 329,375,107 downwards.
CTACCGGAAACTGCCAAGGCTGGCGAAAGAATATCCGAAAGAATAAGAGAGACCCAAAGTCCGCAATATAATTTTCTGGGTACGTCCTATTAAATAGTAATTTTTTAGAATAATAAAATGATGACAGGCAGGGTGGGGGGTGGTCAGTTATCAGGGCCGTCGAGGTGGGGAGGAGGTGGGAGGTAACCAATGTAGTAACACCGGAGTCCGTCGTTAATGGGGGCCCGGTAGCATAGGCATATGGGTTAATGTTTTAGGGGGGGGGGGGGATATTTGCCCGAAAAATTATTTCGCCGCAACTCCAATTGGCCCGAAAAAATATGAAATTGCCCGAAAAATTCAATTTTTAATATGAAATTGCCCGATAAATCCAATTTTTTCACATTCATATGCCTATGCCCGGTAGCTTCCCTGCTGGAGTACAAGCTCCAGCATTCTTATGCAATTGAAACCATGCTTTGTGGTGGATATTTCAATATTACGCGCCGCTCCGCAAGAATTCATGGTCATGTGCCACCCATTAACGGCGGGCTCTGGTGTTACTATACATCGGTTACCCGCACCCCCCCCCCCCCCTCGACGGCCCTGACAACTGACCACTTCCCCCCCCTGCCTGTCATTATTTTATTATTGTGTCCGACACGAAACATTTTATTGTATACCGTTGTTCAAGTGCTTTTCGCAGTAAGCAGTAATAAAATGATGACAGACAGGGGAGGGGGCAGTTGTCCGGGAATGGGAGGGGGGGGGGGGGGGCTCATGTCCATATTTGCTGTAACGAGGGGGCTCATATCCGGGGGCAAATGTCAAGGGGGGGGGGGGCACTCATCTGGGGGGGGGAGGGGGCACATGTTCGGCATTTGCAGATATTTCACTCTATACAATGCGCAAAATCTCAAGATTGTGCGGTTTCTCATGAGTCGTTAGAAATCACATATTCTCCCATTTTCAAACTTTGCGATGAATCCACACCAGCATGAATATGTTGGCCGGAATATAGTGTGGTCATGTGTAAAAAGCCCCCGATGAGCCACACTGAACTTACCTTGAAGTGCCAATTTCCAATTTTTTTCCGTTTGAAGCTTCAGAATCCTGACGACGAGAGTGGTAGACCCCTTTTCGTTTTAGTCACCACCTCACCTATACACGCGCGTGGGACAATGCGCGCGGCCGCGCGCGTGTGTGTGTGTGGGGGGGGGGGGGGGGGGGGGTAGATAGTAGTGTGCTATACCCATACTTAAACGACCGATTGATAACTCGGAGCTAAAATTGAATAAAAGTATTACCAAACATATTTAATGTTATATTTTATAAATGAATGTCGGTCATTCCCCACCACCAGAAGACCTGTCCAACCGGAAGTTACCACCTGAATATTTACCACCCGGACAGGAGCTGAACTAAGGGCCTTATTTCTTGGTGGCGAATGTCCGGGTGGCACATCATATATAGACGGCCAAATGTTGGGGGGGGGGGGGGGTGAAGCTGGATTGCTGTATTTCCCTGGTGAGAGGGCCTAGGCCTATATCAGTGACCCGGCACTACCAGTGGTGCAGGCCGTCGACACGAGGTAGGAGGGGTGGGGATGTAGTAACAAGCGGCAGACGTTAATGGGGTCCCACTCGCGTCACTGCTGGAGTACAACCTCAAGCACTCCTATGCAGTTGAAACCATGTTTTCTGGTGGTTATTTCAATATTACGCGAATTCCGCGTTCCCCCACTCCCTCACGCAAGAATTCATGGTCATGTGTCAAAATTAAGGAAACCTCATCTTTTGACAACCATAAAAACGATTTTGTTTTTTCCCTTCCCCTACCTATGAGAAAGGGACGCCCCTTTCGTACTCGCCTCCACTCATCGCCATACGACTGGGTATGATGCGCACCGCCTCGCGGCTAGACATTAACACGGGGCCAAGTCCAAACTTGGACCCAAAGTCCTTTATATATTATTTTGGTGTTATAAGTCCTTTGGGGCATATCACACCAAAAAATTATATTACGGACTTCAGGTCCAAATTTGGACTACACGAGCCCCTTTTTTCTCTCGATCGGGCCTGGATATTCCTCGACGGCCCTGCACTGATGAGATCGATCATTCGTTATTATCAATATAATTACCGTTTTATTCGAGAATAAGAGAATTCTCGTTGGCGATTTTATTTGAAACACAGTTTTTATTTTGTTTTAGAACGTGTTCCGGGAAAACTGTTCAATGTTTTGATATTAAGACGCTCGTATCAGCATTTTTGTTGAAGAATCTTCTTTAAAACTTGTTACTTGACTTCGTTTCGGCTGAGTGTCCAATTTTCAATTACCAAAAAAGTGTTCCCCCGAAACACGCACTGATTGTCGCACGAACGGGAAGAAAAACATTTTTTTAATGCGGTACCCCGGTAGGTGTTATCCATGTCCATAAATATCCGATTCTTTTTCTGTGTTGTTTAGCGAGCACATGCAATGTTTTGTTTAGACCGAACGACCAGCATGTATTTAACAAGGACCAATTATCTAAACTTGTTTCTCGTTTCGTGGTATATAATGAATACAAGGTCCAGATGTGGAGCCCAGTGTGCGACAAATAAATATCCGATTATAAAAATCAGAGCACCAGGCTCCTAGTCTTTGTAAGACTGTGAACCGGGGCCCTCCTGGCCCTCACAGTCTTTGACAGACCCGTTCAAATCTAGTCTGACTAAAAATGAAAGAAACTGACTGCATTTGGGTTGACTCAGTTCACGCTTCATATCGAAGACACAAATCACATAATCAACATTCTCTACTTGTCGTACTCAGCCCAAATATAATTTATTTACATGTCTGCATCATTTTTTAACGCAAACACAACATAAAATTCAAGAAATGTTGAAAAATATCCGTCTTCACCACGTCAAAAAACACCGATTTCAAAGATATACAAATTGTACTACACATGAGCACAGTATCTGTGCGCATGCGTAGTACAATTTGTTTATCTTTGAAACATGATGTTATTTTACGTGTTGAAGTCGGATATTTTTCAACATTTCTTGAATTTGATGCCGTGTTTGCGTTAAAAAATGATGCAGACACGTAAATAAATTATATTCGGCTGAGTACGACCAGTAGAATGTTGATTATGTGATTTGTGTCTTCGATATGAAGCGTGAACTGAGTCGACCCAAATGCGGTCAGTTTCTTTCATTTTTAGTCAGACTAGATTTGAACGGGTCTCTCAAAGACTGTGAGGGCCAGGAGGGCCCCGGGTCACAGTCTTACAATACAAAGACTACCGGGCTCCAAATTGGAGCTACTGGAATTCCAGCTACAAAGAACTGTGCATGGGATGTCACACCAATTCTACATCTGAGAGAAACAAAGTATAAATAATAAATATTAAACGGGTAATTCCGGTTGATTCTGGACATATTATGTATAATTCCGGTGTTTAGGAAGACAGACAAAAACCAATGGCTTTATTTACACGAAATAACGCGATTTGAACTGAGTTTCTGCATTCATTTTTGTTCGGCTACTAGCATCATATTATTTAGTATACGAATTCATCCCTGTTCTGATACTTTAAGTGTTTTGAAAAAATTCACCCACGAAAAAATTCAGCAACAGTTTCTGTTGAACCCTTCAAAGTGATGGCATTTTGCTGCTTCGTGCCCGCCATTCTTTTAAAAGATGACAGTTCACCGCCGATTGGTCAGCTTTGACTTTCCAAAGATTAACAAGACAACTTTGAGCAGGCACGAGCGCGTGAAGAAATGGGCATGAAAAACTCTGCAGCCCTATTTTCTGTATACATTATGGCATGCAAGGGAAACATCAAACCTATAATGGTACTTATTTTACAACATGCACCTAATTGTCTCCTGATAGGGTTATGGACTATTCGACGATTTTTTTTAGGACGATTCGACGAGATTTTGGACGATTCGACGAAACTTCTGAACAAATTCGACGAAACTTTGGACGATTCGACGAAACTTTGGACGATTTGACGAAACTTTGGACAGTTCGACGATAAAAAAGTACAAGTTCGACGAAAACTTTTTATTTCCCCCAGCGGATTAAAAGAAGTTATTTTTACAACATACCCCACCCAATATAACGTTGAGTAGAGTATGTTGTAAGATAGCGTCTTTTATCTCGGAACTTATTGGGTGCGGTCCTACTATTTAACGAACACAAACGAACAGAAGAGAAAATAATAGGAAATACAAGTTAAAAATGGTTGAGGGTGCATATGCATATATGTTATTCGTTTGTAAAATTTTATTCACTTCTGATGAGTATTTTGATGATTAATAAGGTTTATAAAATGTACGACGGCGCGAAATTCTTGTGTTCGTTAAGTTGTAACCTGCTTGAAGCTGTCGACAAGATGCGACAAAGGTGTGAAATCAATTAGCTGTCTATCTGAGGAAGAATGTCGCTGAGGAAAACAGCGAAATTTAGGTTTAAGAGGATGGCAAGCGCCTATTTTAATCGTGTGTAAAATTGTATCCACGTCTGATGAGTATTTTAGTGATAAATAAAGATTATAGCCATTATTTGGATTGACAAACATGCATCAAACTCTCGTTTTGGATTGGTGGGGGCAAGAGTGTGTGTACATGACTAGCCGAGAATTTTTCTCGTAAATTATTCTTAATTAAGTCAAAAGTCAAAAGAATAGTTTTAGCGCGCCGAAGGCGCGCTGGGACGTTTTGGGAGAAACTCCTTTCGACCCTCGATAACTGTATGATATATTTCCGTTAATTTTTTAGACTGCATCATGTCCGATCGGTGTAAAGGAGGAAAAGGATTGGAGTTGATGTTTTCTGGCTGTTGTTCTTCAGGCAAGTATAGTCTGCCGCTTTTGGTTTTGTAGTGAGGATAGGCCTTCATCGGCAAGTATAGTCTGCCTTGGGCTCTTTAGCTGGCGTGTATGGTTTCGGCGATTGACAGTGAAAGAAACAAAACGGACCTTAACAACGTGCCACCCAGCCTGAACATTCCTGGTTCAGGTAACAGGCCTGCGATTATCATAGGGTCGGGACATATTCTGCGCTAGAGGTGCGCTTTACAAAAAGGGGCTAAGAAATTGGGGCGCAGGACCGACGCTCGCCTCCCTGGGGGTGGATGCCCACCTCCAAGGATGGAGTGAAGGATGTGCTGAAGCCATAACGGTTATTGTGTTGCCATGGCGGTTATTGATATCCGTAGCGGTTATTGATATCCATAGCGGTTATTGGGAAAAAGAGAGAATCTGAAGGATAGTAAAAAAAACTTAGACTAAAAGCGGCAAAAGGAAGAGTACAGTGAAGAAGTGTGTGCATTTGCAAGGTCTTTTCTGGATGTATTTCTGTTGAGTGTGATTTTCAGGCAAGTGTAGTCTGCCGCTTAAATGAGTGTTGGAGGTATCACTGGCAAGTATAGTCTGCCTCAAGCTCTTCTGTTGTAGTTGTTGTTCGGGCTGTTGTGTCGTTGCTGTGTTTGCTGGCGGGGAGTCTTTCTTACGGCGGTGTCTTGGTCTGGTGAGTTAATGATGCTAGATTCTATGTCTCTGCCGTGTAGTTGTTGTTGTTGTTGTTGTTGTTCTGGCTGTTGTGACGTTGCCATGTGGTCTGTAGGGGAGTCTTTCTTACAGCGGTGTCAGGTCTGGTCTGGTGTGTTTGTGGTACTAGGTTATCTGCCTCTGCCGTGGCAGAAATTAAAAATTATATGATGATTAAAGTCCCCCCCCCCCCTGTCTTCTGTTCCCGTGTTGAGTGGTGGTTTGGCTGTGTGGCAGTTCTGTTGGATGTTGTCGTGGTTGATTGTCTCTCGTGTCTTGTGTGTTTCTTCGGGCAAGTATAGTCTGCCACTTGGGTGAGTGTTGGAGCTATCACTGGCAAGTATAGTCTGCCTCAAGCTCTTCGTTTGATGGTTGATGTCTAGGTCTGAGTGATTTTGGTTGATCGGGTGTCTGCTTCTTTCGTTGGGGTGTCTGTGCTTTGGCTCTTGGTGTTGCTGAAAATAGAAATGATGAGAGATTAGTGAGCCTCCCCCCCCCCCACCCCTGCCTGGTTGGGTCGTCCCGTTGCCGTTTTGCGATTCTTACCCGAGTGACACAGCTTCCGGGGCTGAGCTACCTTTGGTTTGTTGTAGCGGGAGGGTTAACAGGTCTAGCCCCACCCCTGCCTGGTTGTATCTTCCCGTGGCCGTTTTGCGATTGTTACCCGAGTGACAGAGCTTCCGGGGCTGAGCGAGGCTGCCTTTGGTTTGCTGTAGCGGGAGGGTTAACAGGTCTAGCACACTAGACCACACCCGAGGGTGTTTCTTTCCTGTTGTACCCTTCGCTGTTGGCGATTTTACTTAGGTTCGTTTAAGTTCTTTGAAGGTGCCGGGGATCGCGAGCGTTTTAAGTGGGCTGAGCTTCCTAGTCTGCGAGTGCGTTTGCAGCGGAACGGTAACAGGTCTAGCACACTAGACCACACCCGAGGGTGTTTCTTTCCTGTTGTGTCCTTCGCTGGTAGCGGCCTTATTTAGGTTAGTTTAAGTTTATTTGAATTTGAGGGTGCCGGAGATCGCGATCGTTTAATGCGGGTTCAGCTTCCGTGGCTGTCAGCGGGACGGTAACAGGTCTAGCACACTAGACCACACCCGAGGGTGTTTCTTTCCTGTTGTGTCCTTCGCTGGTAGCGGCCTAATTTAGGTTAGTTTAAGTTTATTTCAATTTGAGGGTGCCGGGGATCGCGATCGTTTAATGCGGGTTGAGCTTTCGTGGCTGTCAGCGGGAGGGCAACAGGTCTAGCACACTAGACCACACCCGAGGGTGTTTCTTTCCTGTTATACCCTTCGCTGGTTGCGGACTTATTTAGTTTAATTTTAGTTTAGGGGTATTCGGGGGCGTCGGGGATCGCGGGAGTTTTTGTTCAGAGGTGCCATATTAATTAAGGTGTCATAGCCTATATTTATGAGGCACCAATTATAGGATTATCGGGGTGTCAAAAATAAAACCAATTAATGAAGGAATGGATCATACCAAGGAAGTGACTGAAAAATAACAGACAATGAATGGGTACCAATGTTTTTATTTTAATTATAATATAAAATTTATCTTATGTTAACAATAGCGCACAGAATAAAGACCAAAATGGAGAAGAAACGTAAATGAACAAACGTTTGAACAACTTCCCCAACAGAATTATGGCTGCAAGTTTCATTTAACTCTTTATCTTACAAAACCGGCAAAAATGTCAGTGGAAATGGCTAAACAAGCCGGTTTTAATGATTAACATTTTAGCATGGATTCATTGAAACATGTACCCCCCCCCCTCCCTCCACACACACACAAACAATTCTGTTGGGAGAAGTTTTTAGCACAATTACAATTTACTACAACTGCAACATAATAATTTTAAAGTACAAAATTTATTTTGCTTTTGGACCATGTATCAATGACATGGATGCCATAAATTCCTTCGTTGTTATTAGAGTTTAGGCTTTTCAAATAACGTTTGTATGCTGTTTTCGCGTTTACGCGAACTTAATTTTTGATGTCTTTGAAGCAACTCTTCCGAAACCAGCAGTGCTTGTGTCGGGATTAACCCGTAGTACGTAATCCCTGTGCCACATCGTATGTGATTCCATCCCCGGCATTTATCGCAAGCAACTGCAATACTTTTGGCATTAACCACTTTGTTGCATGTTAGACAATCGGCATCATCGTTATCGGTTTCCATGTTTGAATGCTGCCGATAATCCGAATGGAATGGTTTAACGCGCCGAAGGCGCGCAGGGACGGTATGGGGAACAAGCCCCTTTCGACCCTCATTGACTGTAAATGACTAATTTCCATATGTCTACTCGTGTTGAAGGAGGAACAGGTTCAGGTACTCGGCAGATGTCACCGGTTGCGGCGTGATGGTCTCTTTGACTGATGTCGGTTGAACCCTCGGGTGAGGACAAGTGTGAGAGGTTGGGTCCTCTCTGCTACCAATAGAAGAAAGAAATGGTTTGGCGCGCCGAAGGCGCGCAGGGACGATATGGGGGACAAGCCCCTTTCGACCCTCTTTAACTGTATAAGATTTGGCTTGTCTGGATGCGGAAAAGGAGGGAAGGAGCTCAGGTAATCAGCGGCGTCTGTGTCTCCTGCGGTTTTTCTTGGGAAGAGGAGGATGTGTCGGTGAGATAGTTGTAGGTGGTGCTTTCGGATCAGGGGGAAGAGTAGGCTCTTCTTTGGCGGTGTACCGCCTGATCCTTGCTGCTGTTTCTTGAGAGCTTTTTTGAGAGCTGTTGTAATTTCCGATGATCATATTCAGTATTGACCTGGTTATTTCGGATGAGATACCTGCTTCTTGTTGGTTGTTGTATGTCTCCTGGAGTGTTGCAAGGAAGTACTCGCACGGGATCTCCTCCCCAAGGAATGCCTCCACGGAATCCGGGATGCTCTCCTCCTGTTCAGACTCCTGGTCCGAAGAAGCCGGAGAGGCAAGAGCTGGAGGGGTGGAAGGTGCGTCGTCTGGGGCAACTTCCTGTACCATAGACAGATCGTCTTCCTCCATCTTCTCTTCAGATGAAGAGTCAGATGGGTTGGAGATCGATCTGTCACCTGACGATCCATAATCCTCCGGACCCACCTCTGGGAGGGGGGTGCCGAGCTGGACAAGGGTTGGTCAGGGGTGACAGGTGTTGACCCTTTGACGCCCTCACTTGCCTCCTTCTCTTCCTTCTCCTTCTTCTTCTTCTCCAGAAACTCCGTCATTCGGCGGGCATCTCGTCGTCTGGCGGAGGGTCCCTTCTTTCTCGTCCTCTTCTTCTTGGTGGCTGTGTTGCTCCGGCGGCCTTCATCCAGCTTATCCGCATCACTAGGAGGGTGACCAGTGTGAGGGGAAATCCCCTCACGAAAGGTACTACACCTCTCCACGGACGGCGGTTCCGATTCTCTATCAAAATCCACTGTCAGGTGAATTTTACCCTTGAACACCTGGATACTCCAGGTGGTGGCAAGGGTAGCCTTCACTCTGACAAGTGTGTCTTGAATAACAAGTGGGAGTTCCATTGTTCAGCTGTTAGCACCTCGGAGTCCAAGGTGCGAATGAATGTTATGTGGAATGACGATGAGAGCCTGCTGCCGATGAATGAATGAATGAAAGGTTTTAGCGCGCCGAAGGCGCGCAGGGACGATATGGGATTTACAAATCCCTTGCGACCCGGTTAGTCTTATTTTATTTCACTTGGATCTTGGATCACACAGGCCTAGCTTTCCTATTGCCTCAAATGGGGCCTGAAGGGGTGTGCACGTGGTTAGAATTCCCGGCAGTTTGCATTGGAGTGATAGATTGTCAAAGACCAAACCCTCAACGCCATTAAGACTATTGGAGAGTGGGCTCTATTCGGTTCCAGTTTGGCGATGGTAGAGGTTTGAGTCCCACCATGGTGGCGAGCCAGAATATAATGTTGTGCGATGGCAATTTTAAGGGAAAAAGAAAAAAGAAAACCAAACAGCAACGCCGGTTTGGTAGCGGCCCCGGTATATGACCATAGCGGTTACAAAAAAGGAATGGAGAAAGCTCCAACAGTTTAGTTTGAAAAAACCGGGAGTCATCCATCAAGCCTTCTGGGAGATAGGATGCCGTATGTGATTTTGAGGTATCTGGTTATCCTTCGGGAATTTCAAATGACCTCCAACACCCCCCACCCACCCCCCCCCCCCACCCACACACACACAAAAAAAGGCTGTTTGCTGGCAAGATTGTTTCAATCCTTGCCTTGGTATTGTTAGGTTTTCTGCACATCTTTGCTTGAGTATTGTTTCAATCCCTCATAGTTTGTCATTCAGTTTGGTCGTGTGTCTGATGAGACAGAGGAGGTAGAAAAGATAGAGAGCTGGAAATTAGAGCAATTCGGTTTTTAATTTACAACTTTTCCGTCCTTTTGGATGGGGAAGCCAGCATTTTTTCCCCGAGATTTATATCTCAGGGAGGGGAGACCCGGCAGCAGGTGGAGATTTTCCTCGCTGTTTGCAACTCCCACTGGTAACAGAGGCAAGCTTTCGTGCGTATCGTGTCACCCGCAGCCAGTTCTAAATTTAGGTCACAGGATGCCTGGCTCACCCCATCACAATGGTGTAATCTTTAACCCTTTCGATAGACATGCCCCAGATTATTTAGTTTTCCTATTGAGGACGCGATGCGCATTGAGTTCTATTATTAATTCGCTGTCTTGAAGTCTATTTAGAGTTTTGCTTTGAAGATCTTTTAAGCGCATTGCTATAGTGTCTATTTTTGCTATCTCGTGAAGTTGTTTTATCGATGTCCACGTGAGCTTGCGCAGAGCCACGCGCAAGGCATGATTTTGGACCCGTTGTAGTTTTTCAATGTTGGTTTTATTCAGGTCACTTGTTATTATGGCCCCATACTCTAGTACTGGGCGTTTGTATGATTTGTAAAAACTGAGGAGAATTTCTTTATTGGCTCCCCAATTTTTACCTCTAATCATTTTCAGGAAATTGATGCGTTTAGTGGCTTTGACGGTGACTGAGTTTATGTGATTGTTTAGATTGAGACTGCTATCCAGGTTGAATCCCAGAAACTTTGCCTTATTACTAGCTTCAAGTTTATGATCGTAAAGCTTAAGCTCAATATTAGGGACAGGCTTTTTCCTTTGTTTTTTATAGAATATGATTCTTTGTGTTTTCGTAGCATTTAGCTTGATGCGCCACAGAACGCACCAGTCTTGCAGGTCGCGGATGGTATCCTGCAGGCGGTTTTGTATTATGTTTCCAGACTTACTGGCCGTCCATATTCCTTTGTCGTCTGAGAATTGAGATAGTTCAACATGGTTCTTCCCTAGTTTGTCAATGTTATTCACATATATTATAAATAGAAGCGGGCTGAGGACCGAACCCTGTGGAGTGCCCGCTTCGAGTTTTACCTCGGCTGACACTTCGCGGTTGACCCTCACTTTGATTTTTCGATCAGATAAAAATGATGATATGATCCTTAGAATTTTGGTAGGTAGCCCCATTTTAGCTAGTTTGTATCTCATGCCATTGTGCCAGACAGATCGACTCAAACGCTTTTTCTACGTCGAGTAATAGCGCGGTTCCTATTTCATTTTGACTGAACGCCGTTTTCATATAATCTACCAGTCTATAAACATGCTCGATTCCCTCTCTTTGGCTCCTGTATGCCCTTTGCCACTTATTGAAAAAGCTGATTGATTCGAGATGGCTGCGGAGTCTAGTCGTGAGAATCCGTTCGAAATTTTTTCCAATACAGCTGAGTAGGCTGATTGGGCGGTAATTAGCTGGGTTGCTCAAATCCTTGTCGGGTTTGGGTATCATGACTCCTGTAGCTACTTTCCAACATTTTGGGAAGTATCCACTAGAGAGACAGCAGTTTAGGAGGTTAGTGAGTCTACCGAAAAAAGTGTTGGGACATTGTTTCAGGATTTTGTATGAGACCTCGTCCCCTCCTGGGGAAGAAGAAGACTTACATTTTTTAATTGTGTTAGCCACTTCTTCTTTGCTTATCGGTTCCGTGAGTTCATGACCATCCCCGTCCTCGGGCGTTTGACTGAAGCTGGCATCGTTAAACGTTGTCTTGTTGTCTTGAACAAATTTGTTTACTTTTTCTTTGAACTCGTCATCAAACCTATCGCCCTCATGTGGACGATGATATTTCTTAAGGAGCTCAGCAAAGGCGCTAGCCTTCGCCTTGTCATCCAGGGCCATAGTTCCATCGTTGATCTTTAGTGCCTTACTGTTGGCGTCTTTATGTTTTTGTCCAGTAAGGGTTTTAAAAGTATCCCAAAACTTTTTAGTCTCCCTGAGTCCATTTAGATTTTCCGTTGCTTTTTCCCATCTCACGCGATTGTCGTTTGCTATTGCTTTTTTAACTTCGCCGTGGAGGCGATTATACACGGCTTTAAGTTCGACCTTTTTAGTTGGAAGTTTTTCTGATTTGTATGCACGGAAGGCCTTTCTTTTTTGTTTTATTATTTGGAGTGTGGTTTCAGTTATTCTGTTGGCCCGCGGTTTAATTGTCTGTTTGGGACAAATCTCATCAAGAGTGTTGTTAATGACTTCACTGAGATTGGTACATGCTTGCTCGAGCTCGCAGGTATTCATTGGGTCGTTTTTGTTTATTTTAACCTGAATTATTTTTCTGAAGAGGTCCCAGTCAATTTTGGATAGATTCCTCCTCCTCATTGTGGGGTATCTTGCGGGTCCGCTGCAACCGTGTAATGTAGCATGAACAGGCAGGTGGTCGCTACCTAAATCATCGCCCCCACATATATGTCTTGCATTTGATTAGTTAGTGATTTACTGGTTATAATTAGGTCAAGGATGTCGGATTGGTGGAGGGTGTTGTTACTGACGTGAGTAATGTCGTGGTCGTTATTTAATACAAAAAGATCAAATTGTTCGATGATATTGAAGAGAGCGTCGCCATTGGGCTCCGTTTTACTGCATCCGAAAACCTGATGTTTGGCATTGAAATCACCTAAGAAAATACAGTGTTTGTAATTTTTCACAAAGAATTCAAAGACTTTGCTGTCAACTGTTTTTTTCGGTTCATTATAATATGAGATTACGGCAACTTTTTTATGATCTAGTTCAACCTCAGCGGCAATCACCTCTGCGTTGAGATGATCGCTTGATATCGTTTTATTTTTTAAGTCCTCCCTTATGAGGAGAGCGATTCCGCCTCCACGTTGTGTGGGACGGTCTCGTCTAATGATGTTGAATCCACTTAGCAAAAATGTCTTACTTGGCTTTAACCATGTTTCGCTGATACCAATTACAGCAACGTTTGTGAAGTAATCGGACATCTGTGAGGTTTTGCAGTTAACGCTTCGAGCGTTCCACTGAATTATTTTCAACTTATCCATAAGTGTTCAGTACCTGACGTAATTTACTAGTTAACGTGTTGTGGGTGTGATTTATATTTGCCGATAATCAAATTTTCAGAAATATATACTATTTGGAAAATGGTTATCAAAACATATGCTCATGCGGTAAAATGTTTGTCGGCGACATCAACAATACCACCACCAAGCTATATGAACATCTAAGTAAACAAGCAGATGTTTCGGTTGTTCTTCAAAGAGCGGTTTAATAAACGGCAAGAAACCAATAGCTTGGTCAATTGTGTCTTTAATGTCATTTTTAAAAATATATTCTTCGAATTGACCCTTTTAAAAAAATTTCGTCGAAATTGTCTTCCGTCGAATTGTCTTCTCGTCGAATAGTCCATTTCGTCGAGTTTGTCTTTCGTGGAATAGTCCAGTTAGAGGGAGAGAATTCCCAAATAATGTTGTGATTTGATTTGACTGTTGCAGAGCCTAGACGTGTTTCACAACAGAGGATCTCCACTACAGGCATGTAAGAAGTATATTACATACGCGACCTTGCCAAATTTGGTAGACACCAGTAGGGAACCTCGGAAGTGACCAATATCACATTACCCAATGATTCATATGGGCTGTCATGGTAGCGCGTGAGCAGCCTTGTGGCATCATCACCATTGTGATGTGAGCTATCTGTGCGCCTGCGTAAACTTAAACTTACTTATGTTGATTCTGAATGCAGGCTCTAATGTGCCTCTATATTCAGGTCACTTCCTTAGTCTCCCTTAAAATCTTCTTCATCCTCCTGTGCGCATGCTCGCTTGATTGGTTGTAGATCAATATCTTCCTAGTAGTCGTATATCATCAGTTGTTGTTTCCAGTGTTTGTCAAGCCGGTTTTTAAAACAATTCAAGTTCTTTGCACTAACCACCTCTTCTGTTAGGCTATTCCAGGCGTCAATTACTCTGTTGGTGAAGAAATGTTTTCTCACTTCTTTTTTGCTCCTAAATTTTGTTAGTTTAAGGAAGTGACCTCTTGTTATTTTGTTTGTGCTTTTTATCAGTAGATTATCTGTAACTTTTTCGTCATTGATCCCTGATATAATTTTATATGCTTCAATCATGTCACCCCTATATCTTCTATAGCGCAATGATGGGAGTTTCAATTTCTCCAACCTCTCTTTGTATTCCATGTTCTTCAGATGTGGTAGCAGTTTAGTTGCTCTTCTTTGAACATTTTCTGTGCTTTCGATGTCCTTTTTTCTTGTACGGTGCCCATATACTGTTAGCATACTCAAGGTGAGGGCGAACTAACGCTTTAAACAGCAGTGTGGAGGTTTTTTCGTCCAATGAAGAGAACGGCGAATAAGGCCAACTAACATAGATGCTTTGTTACATTCATTCTGAATGTGTTCTTCGAATGTCAGTTGGGTGTCAATTAGAACTCCTATGTCTTTTTCTTTTTCAGTTTCTTCTAGCGTAACTCTGCCGTCCTCGCTTTTCGTTGTGTAAGCTGTTTTGGTGGTTTCCTTGCCTTTGTTTCTAATATTTAGGACTTTACATTTGTCTAGGTGAAATTTTAGAAGCCAGGGGTTACTCCATTCTACTAGTACATCTAGGTCTTTCTGTATATCCTGGATGTTGGTTTGCGAATTCATTCCTAACAACACGTGCGTAGGGGTCGGGGAAGATTTGACCTCGGGAAGATTTGGCCCATTTTCCGGCCGAATCTTCCCGGTTTCACAAAACAGCTGGGCCGAATCTTCTCGTAAAATGTGACTTAGATTTCCACCTGATTATATATTTTAGTGTATCGATGTACATTTTTGGCTAGAAAAACAGTACACAATTACTATTTAATCGTTTGTTAACTAAAAGCTCACGTTTTAAAATAGCAATTTATTAGTTCAATATACTTTAGGATTTAACATTAATTAACTATTAATTTTCAAATATAATTTAATTCCACTTAATGGATTGCCAGAAAATAATTAAACTAATTGTGTTTAGCGTCAGATTACCGGTCTACCCAAATTAACAAGTTAGTTATTTGACACTAGTGTTCAGCATGATAGTTTCAATTTGAGTACATACTTAAGCCCCTTGCGGACAATTGTTTATGGCTTATCTATTAAGGTATATATAGGGTCTGGGTGCTTCAGATTCCACATTCACTCGCAATGGCTAACTACAATATTAGACATACAGAATCTCCACCCAATCCCTGCAGTGAGTGTAAAAACAGTTTCCAATGATGTTTGCATTGATGTCACGACGAAGAAAATCAGACTATGTCATCGTTTTGAATGCAATACTCCAACGCATTGAAAGTCCAATGGTGGAGACGTTTGTACCAGACTATGAAATTGGTAAGCACAGTTAATGATTTTATCTAAACGTATCAAATAAAATAAAATTAATTAATAAAGTATATTACTAAGTTGAGTGGGGGCAATGGGCAGAGGGGGTCAAATGGTGGAGACTTTCGTACAAGAATTTGAAATAGGCAATAAGGGAAGTTTTTCCTGGGAAAGAGATCAAAGGGTTCCTTTTTTACTGGACGCAAGCTGTGTATCGAAAGGCTACAGAAATAGGATTAAGTATAGCCTACAGAACCGATAGACCACCCAGACTTACATCGGCCAGTTTCTGGCTCTGCCGTTCCTACCAGCATCGCACATTCTTCCAACATTCGAAAGCATCGCAACGCAGACAAACACTGAAAAGCTGGAAGAATTTGTCAGCTACATGAATACACAGTGGATTACGAATGATCGCTTTTCAGTATCTCAGTGGTGTGTTTTCGGACACACTGTTAGAACAAACAACCACATCGAAGGTAAAGCATTATTTTTTTCTTTATTCAAATATAGCATTAACAAAAGTAATTGTGTCAATAATCCAGTGTCCAAATAGATTGTCAAAATGTTGTTTGTTTAACGATAACACTTTTTAGAACGATGACATTAAAGTAGCTGTTAGTTAATTAGCAAATAGATTGAGTGTTCGGAATATTTTTAATTGTTTTCCGTTCTCATGCACGTATAATTTCTTCTTTTCAGCTCGGCACAGAAGAATGAATAATAAATCAGGACAGAGAATAACATTTTATAAGCTGGTACCAATTCTACAAAAAGAAACCGAGCATGTAAAAATCGCTGTCCAGGCCCGAGATTTGGAAAGTGATCTGAAAAAAGGTACACGATAATTGACAAATCCTCAGACGATCTCTGGACCAGTAAAAGGGAGAAAAAAATCAAGACCTCAGAATTTCTAAGGGAGGTAAACAAAATTTATAGCCTTGGCAAAAAGAAGCATTGAATTGAGAGAAACACGGCAACTTCAGTTATTATTCTTTACTGAATTTATTCTTTATGTATTCCGATGCTTTTCGTTTTTATTGATTGTGTCATTGTATAAATCATAATTTTTCGTCAAAACTGTTCAAATAAATACAATTAAATGAGTAGAAACTGAAATTGTTCCACCATTGTGTATTGTTGTCACGTTTCGTTCTATTAGTTGTGTCTTGTGTCGATCCGTTATGTTCTACATGCATCAGATATTATTTATCAAATTCGTTGAATAAACAAAATAAAATAAATAAAAAATGGAACTTGTTATCACTCTTTAGAAACCCATACTTTACATCCCTCCCGCTCTTCTATCTGCTCAGTTTTGCAACAATAATACAACATTTATTTTGTATTACTGTTGTGAAATTCAGCAGATAAGACTGATTGACTTCTGAAAATAGGGGCCGAATCTTCCCGGCCGAGGCCGAAAAATACAAGTCCGAATCGGCACTGGGCCGAATCTTCCCGGTCCCGTGCGTAGCACGTGTTGTTAGGATGACGCGTGTTATACCGCCCATTTTGTTTAACGAAGGTCGCCATCTTGGTTTCTATATAATCTTAAAGACGAGTGGTTGCTATGAGCTGGAAGGCTTTAGATTAGATTAAACATTTTTTTATTTGCCATCCAACAATGCAAATCAGGCTTCGAGGACAAGTGCTTACCACTTAAAAAACCCTCCGCTCCTGTACAAAGACTAGCAGATTACAAAAGGCAGAACGTACTAAATGAATAACAAAATATAACAATATGTAAACATTATACACAAAAAGAAGTTAACTCAAGAGAGAGAGAGAGAGAGAGAGAGAGAGAGAGAGAGAGAGAGAGAGAGTAGAAAATCAGGTAAAAGCAGAATGAAAAAAAAATACAGCCGAAGTTCCAGTGATGATACCCCCCATTTTTATTCAGTTCTACTTTGAGTTTTAGTTTGGAGTCATAGTTTGTGTCACTAAAGAAAGTTCACACACCATGTTGAGACCAGTTAATCTTTACGTGATCTGTCCACATCCGTACTGATCTCAGTAACATCTGCGCCGTGTTTTCCTCACACAGATTGATTTTCAGGTCCTGCTGTGAGAGGACGTGACAATACAATTCTGCAGCTGTACATCAAGTCTATGCGAGTCACAAATAAATTTTTGAACAGATAAAAAACCCTGATACATTGCTACTTTCGGGTAATGTTGGGCTTCAATAAAATTAAATCCATATGAATTCCAGTTACTGTAGTGCGTGAATTTCGACAAAGCATCTGTGGGGATACTGTGAACATCAGAATTTAAAGGACATAGGAAGAAATAATGTTCTTCATCCTCAACGCCATCGTTACATAAGCAAAATGGACAAGCACAGATGTGGTTGCGGAATTTGTCACCATTAAGGTCACTACATCCACTTCGCAATTTTGCGTGAATGATGTATTTCCTTATACCGGTTGAGAAATATGCTGGAGGCTTATAAAGGGTGGTGAGATGGACTTCTTGAATTCCCCGTGCGACCGACTGTTTCAAACAGTGTCCGGTAGGGTGTTCCATACTTCAGTATACGAAGGGAAAATGACCATTTGAAGAGTTCCATTCGACAGAAATAGGGGATCAACTTAGACGCGTTTCGTAAATTATATTGGGATATATCGGCGACTCGTGGAGGTAAAAGTGGAGAAAGTTCGGAGTGACAATTTTGTAAAAGTTACACATTTTTTTAACATAGCGCCTGTTTTCCAGACTACTGCAACCAACTTCCAACAAAAGTCGATCCCGTGGCACAGATCTTGTCAATCCGCTCACTATTCGGGCTGCGTCCCAGTGAATATCTTCAACACGCTTCAGTTGATACTGACGAGCACCGCTCCACGCAGAACTACCATATTCCAAAATCGGTATTATGAATGCATGATATATTTTTTCGCGAATTTTTGTGTGAAAAGTTTACTTCAATTTTCTCAATTGGGACAATCTCGAACAGGCCTTTTTACAGATGTTATCAATGTGATATGACCAAGACAAGTTTGACTGCAAAGTTAAACCCAAATGTTTGTGAGAATTACAAAAATCAATTGTTTCGCCATTAAACAAGATATTTAATGACGAGATATTTTTGTTAAGTGTGAATAGGATTGCTTTCGTCTTTTATGCATTAGACGAAACACGCCACGTGTTAGCCCATTCGTTTACATTTTGAAGTTCTGCGTTAATTTTTGCTTCGACGTTGCAAGGGTCATTGGGCGATTCTGTCAAGACAAGTACGTGTCATCGGCAAACATACGAGTAACTGAGGCAATTTTGTCGACGATGTCATTGATATATACAAGAAACTGGAACGGCCCTAGGATCAACCCCTGTGGAACTCCAGCATTGACTTCCGTATACCTGGAATTACAACCACTTATTTTTACCCTCTGCCTTCTGTCTTTTAGGTATCCGTGAAACCGACCGAGCAAGGGACCCGAGGTACCATACTGCTTTAATTTGTATATGATTCCTCGGTGCCATACTGTATCAAATGCCTTTGAAATATCACAAAAGACACCACATATTTATAGGTTTTTCTCCACTGCATCACAAAGGTTGTGATAGACCACTAATAACTGTTATTTTCCATACTGTGACAGAATCAGAATTGGGGATGTTGCGATATATTTTTATTTCAACTGTACATACTGTTTATTACTGTTTTTAGCTAGCATAAATTAGTTTTGTTTTTAGGTGAAGTACTGTGATGCAGAATGGAACATAATGTCCATTGAAAACGGTTTATATATATGTCTCCTAGTGTGTTTATAATGTAGCTGAGCATCTGGCCCACTGATGTCCAGTTAGAGGTTATTGATTTCCTCAATGACCTACAATCTAATTTGCTCCATATATAACTCAAACAAACTTCAAGCACTGTTCACTAATCAACCAACTAACATAACCTTATTAGGCAGTCAAATCTGTCCAAGTAACACCATTGGACAGATTCGTTTACTGGTCACCTGTCTGTTCAGGTAATTTACTGGACAAGGGTTTTCAAATTATACCCTCAGTTTTGGTCAATAATTCCGTCAAAAATAATTGTACATTCATGGCTTATGACCCATTAAAGTTGAATATATTGTTTTCAAGTTTTTGCGTGGAGAATCAAAAGTCACCAAAACTCCCAGATGGTTACCATGACAGCCATGTTGGACATGCCAGAATGCTGGTTATCGAAAGGAACCATCCTCTAGTCATGACTAATCAACCATAAAAAACAGTATTTGTTGGATGTATTGTTTTCAAGTTATCGCGTGGACAAACAAAAATTAACGAACGGACAGACAGACAGACAGACAGACAGACAGACAGACAGACAGACAGACAGACAGACAGACATTGAGGCTGGTCATCGAAAAGAACCATCCTCTAGTCATGACTAATTAACCATAAAAAACAATATGTTGGATTATCACATGGACAATAAAAAGTCCCTGAAAATCCATGATGGCTGCCATGGCGGCTATATTGGATATGCCAGAATGCTGATTATCGAAAGGAACCATCCTCTAGTCATGCTTAATCAACCATAAAAAAGCAGTATCTGTTGGATCTATAGTTTTCAAGGTATCACGTTGACAATCAAAAGTCCCTGAAAATCCAAGATGGCTGCCGTGGCAGCCATGTTGGATATGCCAGAATGCTGGTTATCGGAAGGAACCATCCTCTAGTCAAGACTAATCAACCATAAAGAAACAATATCTGTTGGATGTATTGTTTTCAATTTATATCGTGGACAAACAAAAGCTAACGGATGTCCGGACGAACGGACGGACGAACAGACAGACGGGCCGGCAGCCAGCCAGGGAGACGGACGGACGTACGTACGTGCGGATGGGCGGACAGACATATGTATGAGCGGACGGACATGTAGACAGACAGAGAGAAGGACAGATGAGTGGTGACGGGCGGACGGACGGACAAAAGGGTAGACGGACGAACAGACAGACAGACGGACTGACTGTCTGTCAGACTGACTGAGAGACAGACAGACAGACGGACGGACAGACACTCTTAGACACACCTCTGTATGAGGTGAAGTGACTGTGGCGTAACCGGTTTACCGTAGTCAGTCCACAACTCGTCGCGACCCGCACTGTAAACCGGGTGTGGCAAAGGTCACCTTACTTTGTTCGATTAATCAACTTATAACAGAGTTGTTTCACTCAGACAAGGACTGATGAGCTGAGCCATGTTGTCTCAGTGAAAAATACCCGTTCCCGTGTGAGATCTTGTACTGTCATGATTGTTAATTGATTCACTTTGTTGAGTGGAGTGTTCAGTTCACTAAACTGTTAAGTTTCGAGTCATGATAGAACAGTTTTGAGTTTCCAACTTTAGGTTTATCCGGGAATAATTTTGTAGAATAAAGAGGAATACAGGATATTTCAAATAAAGAAGAAAATATCGTAGTTGAGGTGTGATATTTCTACTTTGCGGTGAATATATTGAGGATTGCAGGATCTCGTAGTGGTAGAGCTATAGGCTAAACATTCTCGGAAGCTCGGGTAAGTTTATGTACAAAGTGTAATATAGTGGAAGAACGGATGACCTTTCAAACATATCCACCAAATAGCTAAGGGCGCCCATACCTCAATTTCGACCTATTCCCCAGAAAAAACCTATAAAAAGTAGAAAGCTTTCTCATGTTCATTGCACATATTTTCATCTGTTATATATTGGTAGTATTGTAAATATGAGGGGTATGAATGGTGATATATGTTGCAGGTGGAGATGAGCTACAACTGTCTGAGTTGTAGGACGTACGTACACTCAAGGTTTTAAAGTGAAATGGGGGTGTCCGAAGAGGGGGAGGCGGTGGTTCTTGAACCAAGACGTTTTTAATTCAGGAGAATATGCATCATTAAGATTCATCAGGGATTGCCCATGAGCACTCTCCAATAATTCCTAATAAAACATATTCTAGCAAACAATTCTGTTGTCTAACATAGATTTGACCTCAACGAATTAACAACAATAATAATACATAAGCCTATGACTTGTTATCAAATTGTTATAGTGCATTGCTTTTAGAATTATGGGTTTGGGTGGTGATATATGGTTGCAGGCAGAGACTAGCTAGAACAGCCTGAGTTCTGGAATATACACTCAAAGCTTCAGAGAGAAATAGGGGTGTCCAAGGGGGATAATTGTAAACCAAATGTATTTCCTACAGCAAAATATGCCTCATCAAGACGTCTTATAAGTTACCCATGAGAACTCTCCAGTAATCCTTAATAAACACATTCAAACTAGTAACCCTGCCGTCTAACATAGGTTTGACCTCAGACGAGGAACATGAATAACAATTCTTAGTTAGGTGACCAGTTATCAAATTGTTATAGTGCATAGACTTTAAGATTATGGGTTTGAATGATGATATATATGGTTGCAGGTGGAGATGAGCTGCATCTGCCCGAGTTCTGAAAGATAAACTCAGTACTTTAAAGAACAAGTGTGGGTGTATATTGGGGGGGGGGGGGGGTATTAATTCAAAATGTGTTTACTTCAGCAGAAAATGCCTCATTAAAATCAGTTTTTGTAATAAAAATATATTCTAGCAAACGATTCTGCCGTCTAAGGGAGAATAAATCTCAGTCTATTTACAAGAATAATAGTACTTAGTGATATGATCAGATACCACATTTTTATAGTGTATTGAGTTTAAGATTATGGGTTTGAATTGTGACATCAGGTGGCAGGCAGAGATGAGTTACAACTGCCTGAGTTCTGGGAGATGCACTTAAAAGCTTCAAGGGAATGTGGGGGTGAGGGAGGGGGGTAACCAAAATGTATTTATTTCAGGAGAATATACCTCATTAAAATTTACAAGAGAATGTCCTTGCACACTTTCCAATAAAACATATCCAACAAACAATTTTGTCGTCTAACATAGATTTGACCTCAACCTATTAACAATAATACTTAAACCTATGGCCGATTTGTCATATTGTTATTGTGTGAAATAAAAATATTATCTCCACTATTTTCCAGTTCCCTTTTTTCCCCTGTATATTTCGCTTCTTGTATTGTAGGAGGTGAAGCGAACAATAACGTTACCCCTCTTCCCAAAGTTCTGCGAGCTCTGCGAAGTGGCTGCTAGGGGTTTCGTCCACTATCTGCCTAACGGATGTGACCTACTTATGTCTTCAGGCATAAGTTTATGTTGAGTTTGGTCTCGCAAATATCAATAATCATTTTGTTACTGTTTACTTGTTAGATTCAGCTGGAAATGGGATATTTCTGAAAACAAGACAGTTTCGCCTTGAATACTGCTCGGTCTCTTCGAGTTCCCTTTTACATACATCAATTTCCTGTTTTAAAGTGGACACTTCTGATTTAAGTAGGGTGTTCTCGGATTTTAATGACTGACATTCCTCGCGCAACGAGGCAACCGCAGCGTCAATGTCCTCCTTAATACTCTCGCGAAACTTTCTAAGTTCAGGACCAACGCAGGCGGACATTAGGTCTTTCAGAGCGGAGTGAATTTCATCTTTCAGTACATTGCGAATTTCATTCCTCATTTGGCTGGTGATGATTTTGGTTATAAACGGCGAAAAAGCTGGAAGAAGTTGAGGTAAAGATTTCGAGATAAAATCGGGACTGGTAATCGTAGATTGAATAATTTCTGTGATGTAAGTTTTACCAATTTAGACTTCGGAATCTTGAGATTTTGATGGGGTTTTTGTGACCAACTGAGCTATGTCTCCACACGAATTCCTACGACGTAGATTTCTAGGAATTTTAGATGAGATCTCTTCAGGTGCCTTTCGCTTTGAAGTTTGTAAGTCATCGAGCTGGGCGTTACTTGAGGTGAAGAGTCTTGGCTATGCGACATTTTTTCAAATTTTTCAGATTTGAGAACGATTGTTTGCTTTTCGCGAGATAACATTCGAACGATCCAAATTTTCTGCATCAGGTAAATTCTCTGGTATCAACAGTTAAGGGCCTATATAAGTAATGAAATTTTGTTTATTTTGAAAATTCTCACCTCTGATATTCCTTCAATTCAAATTAAATATACACAAAATGTACATCAAAATGAAGGTTGGGATGTATAGAACACGAAACACATGTGTAATCATCTCATAGAGTCGACTGTAGGCACCATTGGTTCCTGGAAGTCTGCTGCCGTATTCGCACCAGAACTTATAATTTAATAATATTTCACGAAAACAACTTGTGGCCAAATGTGCTTTACATATCCAAGAACAAAGCTAGGGGATAAAAATTCTTCAAAACACGGCGACAGAGCTGCATTGGGGAAAATTCCAAAGCCTTTGCTTTTGTTTACGTATGAGTATACTTTCGATTTCCGGTCGACGTCATCGGACAGAAAAAGCATGTTAGAACAACGCTGTCTAAAATCAAATAATGAAAAAGATCGCCTTCATACAGTATACTGTTATTAGATAGAGATTGCACAGTTGCCATATTCAATGCAAGGTATCATGATACCTGTTGAATTTTTTTAGAATTACGATTTTGTTTTTTGATGGAAATTCGTGGTAACGAATGATTTGCGCATGTCTGTCGAGCATGGAAACCATCTTCAATAAAAAATGCAGACAGTGTTGTCCTTTTCCAAAATGCAGACCTATCGCTGTATGCGAAAGTGTTTTGAATGCCTAGCTTTGTTCTTGGATATATGAAGCACATTTGGCCACAAGTTGTTCTGATGAAATATTATTTTATTATCAGTTCTGGTGCGAATACTGTAGCAGACTTCCAGGAACCAGTGGTGCCTACAGTCGACTCTATGAGTTGATTACATATGTGTTTCGTGTTCTGTATATCCCAACCTTCATTTTGATGTATAATTTGTGTATATTTAATCTGAATTTAAGGAATATGAGAGGTGAGAATTTCAAAATAAACAAAATTCCATTACTTATATAGGCCCTTAATGAGCGGAAGGAAACCATACAGTTATGTTGAATAACAACAGTTCACGAAACGACACAAGACAGCACAAAAACACAAACAAAAACACGACATCACGAAATGGAGACGAACATTGAATAGCACGACTATAGGAGACATGTACTACACTCGTCCACCTCACTGGCTTGGTCTCTTTGATAGCACAAACATGAAGAGAAAGAAACACACATTTTTGAACATACGATAAAAGTACATTTTTATCGATACATTTTCTAATGTTTACAATAAATTCCACCCTTGATAACGAAAAACTAAATTTCTCAGAAGAAAAGCTGTTGTCGTCCCGCCATTATCTGTATCTGTATTATACGTTGCGACGATCCACTTCTGGCGTATTGCAACGGGTGGGAGGACGCTTTACAGTGTTGTTACGTTGCTGCTGAGTTTCTCCTTGAACTCTTCCGGTGTTTCTGCGCAGACAACCGTGTTATCCAGGTGGTTCCATTCCACAACTGTTTTTATAAAAAACGAATTTTTGTACTGTTCAGTTTTTGCTGTTTGTACAGTGTAGCCTCTGCTGTTGTTCACTACTGAACGTTCTATTATATTGTCGATATTGTAATTTGATAGGTTCTTTGTTGTAATACGTCTACCTTGTTTCTTTGCTTCCAGGAATTGATCTGGAGGTAAGGCTGGTATCAGCCCCCCGGCCACTTTGTACATAAAGTGTAGTCGGATTTGCTGTCGTCTAGCTTGTAGTGGTGGTATTTCAAGGTTCTGCAGCATTTTGGTGACACATCCACTATCTCTTGATCTGTAGTCTTTTGTGATGAAGCGAGCAGCACGATTTTGAATACGCTCGAGTTTGTCTATATCTTTCTTGTGGTATGGGTCCCAGATTACTGCCCCATATTCAAGAGTGCTTCTGACGAGAGAGAGATAGGCGGCACGTTTGCTTGCCTGTGGACAGTTTTTTAGGTTTCTTCTCAGGAAGCCTAGTGTTGAATTGGCCTTTTTAGTGGTGTTGCTGATGTGTGTAGCCCACTTCATATCCTCAGATAGTTGGATGCCTAGGTACGGGTTGCTGGTAACTTGTTGTAGAATCGTGTCGTTTAGGCTATAGAAGTGGCTTATCTTATTCTTTATGCTGAGAATGTAACATTTTTTGGCGTTGAACCTCATACCCCAGTTCGATGCCCATGTTTCCAGGTGTTTGAGATCCTCTTGAAGTGTAATTTGGTCTCTGTTGGAGTTGATTTGTCTATATAGCAGGCAGTCGTCGGCAAAGAGGCGTACTTGCGATGACACGCATTCTGGCAGGTCGTTTATGTGGCATAAGAATAATAATGGTCCCAGGACTGTCCCTTGTGGTACTCCCGAGTCAACCTTTACTTCTTCTGATGCCTCCCCTTCTAAGACCACTTTCATGGTGCGTCTGGTCAAGACGTTTGTCAGCCAGGTGTGAATTGGGCCTTTTATGCCATATCTGTCGATCTTGTGCAGCAGTTTTGAATGTGGCACGGTGTCAAATGCCTTTGAAAAGTCGAGGATGGCTATGTCGACCTGTTTGTTGTTTTCAAGAGCTTTAAAGAAGTCGTTTGTTGTTATTAAAAGATGGGTTTCGCACGAGTAGCCGGAACGGAAACCGTGGTTCAGATTTGTAAGGAGGTTGTTTTTCTCAAGATGATGTAGTATGTGGCGACATATTATATGCTCCAGTAATTTGCATGCTACAGAGGTTAGGGATATTGGTCTGTAGTTCTCAGCTAGGTGTCTATCTCCTTTTTTATAGGCACACGATATGTTTGCTGTTAGCCAGTCGGTCGGTAGTACTCCTGAGTTAATTGATGTTTGGAATATGCTACAGAGGCCTGGTGCTATGTTGGTTGCGCATTTGTGCAGGATCATATTTGGGATGTTATTTGGTCCGCTAGCTTTCGATGGATTTATTTTTTTTAATAATTTTTCAACTCCTGGTGTTGTTATTTCTAATGGTCCGATGTTATGTTTAGCCTGTTTGTTGACAGTTGGCATTGTACTGGTGTTCTCTATGGTGAAGACTGATCTAAACTGATTTATTAGTAGTTGGGCCTTGCCTTTGCTGTTGTTTACAAGTTGTCCTTGGTCCTTTAATGGCGAGACGCCTAAATTGTCTTGTTTTTTTGACTTGATATATTTCCAGAATGGTTTTGTTGTGTTTCTGCTGAGACCGTCTTGGATGATGTTATTGACATATTCCCATTCAGCTCTTCGGATGGCTCTTTTGCATTCTTTTTGGAAAACTCTGTAATTCTTCCAATTCTTGGTTTTGGATGCTTGTGTTCGTAGTTTTTGTTTCCGCCGGAGCAACCGTCTGATTTGTTTGTTGATCCAGGGTAGTGTTCTTTTTGCTTTCTGTACTTTTTGATGGTATTAAGTCTTCTATATTTTTTAGGAGGTTTGTTTTAAATGCATTCCACATTAGGTTTACCTCTGATCCTCGTTCTTGCATATCAACTAGGTCCTTTGATAGGGTGTCTAGCCTTTCTTGTAGTAGGTCCCAGTTTGCTCTGGAGTACTGGTATGTTTTCCTGGGCTGTTGTTTGGAGTAAGACGGGTTTGTGTCTATGTCTGTGACTATCATATCGTGGTCCGATATTCCAGGTACTGAGGTTGATGTTTTAACGAGGCTTGGATTTGTTGTGAATACCAAGTCAATTATATTTCCTTCTCGTGTTGGTGAGTTGTGGATTTGGATCATTTGCACATCTGCGGTGGTGTCTATCAGTGCTTGTTGTACTGCCTTTTCTGTGGCTTTGGGAATTAAGGTAGTATCTTCCCAGTTTATATGTGGACAGTTGAAGTCGCCTGTAAGTATAATATGCTTTGAGGCTGGTCCAGTGTTTATCAAGTTTAGTGATTTTCTGAGTTCGTCCAAATCTTTGGTATTCCGTTTAGTCATGTAGAAGGCTCCTATCAGAAGATCTTTGTTGTTCTGAAGCTTGATCTTTACCCATTCCAGTTCGCAGTCTGTTACAAGTTGAGTTTGTTCGACGGATACCAGGTCTTGGTTTACCAGTATAAATACACCTCCGCCGAGTGTGTCCCTGTCATTTCTGTAGGCTGTATAGTTTCCAGGGAAAACTTCGCTCGACTTGATATGGTCTTGAGTGGGGTTCCCGCCGGGTTTAATTCCTTTCAACCATGATTCAGTTCCGCATATTATATCTGGCTTTATATAGTGTATGGCTGCTTCTAGTTCAGCTCTTTTCTCAAGCACACTGCGGCAGTTTACTGTGAGGATTCTCAAGTTCTTTTTAGTTGGTAGGTTGTAAATTGATGAGCTACCTGTTTGGTGTTTAGGTGATGTAACTTTGGGTGGAGGCGGGCTTGTTCTTAGGTCCCTTGGGCTGCTGGTTGTCAGTGGACTAAACACTATATTAGAGCTGATGGATTCCATGGTGATGTTCTCGTCTGTGAGTGGTGCGTAGACGTTTGATGAATTTATTTCATAGCTGTGGAATGTGAAGCTGGTACAATTTATGTTGTCACATTTGCAGCATAACCATTGTACATCTGATCGGTTCAATAGTTCGTAATCGGTAGAGCACAATTCTATGCAGGACTTGTGATGCCAGATATTGCAGTTATCGCAGGCCACTCCCTCGCAGCTCCAGGTTACAGGGTGGTCGCATAGTCCGCATGGATAAACACTGGATTGTTTGGTCTTTGGTCCAGGGTTGGGCTCTATGTCACCTGCTAGTAGCAGTATAAGCAGTGTGAGTGTTTTTCGCTTTGTGTGCTTGGTTATTGGTAGGCTGATTGGTCTTCTACTTGTCCAAGATAAGAGTGGATTTAGCAGTGAGTGTCTTACTTGCTGTGCCGTCCATCGTTCTTCTATTGTGAAGATGTAGCAGAATGTTGTCAATAGTGTGAATAGTAGGAATATATTACCCATGTTACAATGTGCCAGTTTAGCGTGCATAAACCCACACTGACTGGTGAATCTTGGTGGTCTGTGTAATCAGTGTAGCTCGGATAAGCCCGTGCTGACTGATTTGGGTGTGTTGTCTGAGCGTATGTTCCAACAGTCATTAATCATCTGTGTTGTGATTTTTTTCAACCAGGTTTTAGCTAGCAATGGATCTGGGTGTATTCCATCTTTATATAATTTAAAGTTGTAATATTGTCGTTTAGTTGACTTCCTTTGGTCTGTTTTTTTGTACCTCGAGTTTACTGATAGGTCACATGAGAACTGAGGTGAATGAGCTGTTGGTCTTAGTTCGCTGTTGATATTTCTGATGTGTTTATTTAGGTTGTATATTTGCTGTTCTAATATCTCGTCTTGGTCTTTGAAATCGGTTGATGACTTGTGACCTTTGTGTTCATTCCATTTGGTAATTGAGTAGACTGGAAGTTCTAGTATGGTGATTTTGCAGCGGTGGTGGTTTGCTAGTTGTACAATTTCTTGTATGTCTTCCTTTGCCTTGTCTACACTGTCATTTCCAAAGGAGGAGAGAGATATGTATTTTTTATTTCGTGTTGTTAAATTACAGGTTCCTAGCCAGATGTACAGCCAGGCAGGCTTGTATGGTTTAATTTTCTCTTGGATGTTTGATTTCAGCCATTTTAATCTGTCCTCAGCTGTAGCACTAATTCTCAAACAAGAAATATTATAATTGATCTCGGGCAACATCCACGGTACACAGAGATTTAATATCTGGATGTCGATTTTCAACCCGAAGCGCAAGCCGAAGGGTTGAAAAAGAGACATTCAGGTATTACATCTCCATGTACCCTGGATGTTGCCCGTGATAACGATTTTGTTCCACCTCTTTCCATGGAAATAATGTGTTTCAATAAATACCACAAACTATCCCAAATTTAGCCTCAAACTATAAAGATGAAGTCCTCCACTGAACCTCAAAGTTGGATGCAATGTAACAATAACATGATTTTTAAGAACGTTACGGTTCATTAATGGCCCATCAGAAATGATTAACAGCCCAGGGCCTTATAAGCGGCCCGACGATGTCGGCATACACTTTTTAAAAGTTTTTTTAAATACAAAGTACGAAATAAGTCTGATAGAACCGAGAAGGTCGTGTTATTAGTATTATTACCACTAATAGGGAACGGCCTTCAAGTAACCTCAAAATAACTGCAAATCAACAGTTTAATCAAATTCGAGAATTATTCAACGTTCTTATCCTTTAATCAAGAAATATACAGACATTTTACTTGAATAGAAAATGAACAATTAAGTTAAGAGATTGAACTCTGAGTATTCATGAGATGTCGGCATACACTTCTTAAAGTTTTTTAAACCCAAACTGAATGAAATAACTGAAGCAAAAACCCTAGCATCGGAGTTTGGCAGCTTCACAACCCCCCCCCCCCCCCCCTCAAAAAAAAAACAAAACAAACAAACAAAAAAAACCCGGAATGATACATATCCATACTGAACTTATTTCATTTTGGATACTCATGTTACTAAAACATTTTCAATTGCCGCAATCACCACGTTATCTCGCGTGGCATCCGAACTTACAAAGCGGAAACAGAAAATTCGGAACTGGACGTAATTCGATCACGTGATGTGTCGGGCCGCCGGGCGCGAATGAAAACGAGATCTAAACCATTAGCGGCTCAGCACGTCACGCGATAACTAGAGTATTTATTGCGTATTACTGCCCAAGAAATTAGCGATAATGGCCTAAGTAACGCCCGCTAAAGTGGTAATAATCGGTATTAGAAACGGAAATTTAGTGTTATGGGAAGTGCAACCACTCAGAGCAGCGCCTGGGCAACCGTTGGCTTGGAAAATGAAATGGACAGAGACAGACTCAAGGTGCAAAAGGGACATCTATCAATCAATCCCATTTCTTTTCTTTTTTCTCTTCTCTCTCTCACTCTCTTTTATTTCGAAGTTAGATTTTCTTGTATATATTTTTTACATTTCTCCTATTTGTTTGTTTCGCCATTATATTGATTGTTTGTATCATGTTAAGGGAACGGAGGTTACACTAAGTGGAAAGCACTTGTCCTCCTAACCTGATTTGCAAACTATTTTTGGCAAATAAAAATATGTTTAACCTAAGTAGTAGTGTTCGTATGTTTCAGGGGCCATTTGGATGACATCGATGGATGACCTCGGAAGTGACGTCATGTCACGTGACGTAGTGGCGCCATGTTGTGTTGTCATGGTAACCCGCGTGAGCGGCCATGTTGTGACGTCATTGCCATATTGATACGTGGTGGTAGTGCGCATGCGCAGCGCGTGTTGTTAGGGTGATACGTGTTTCCGTCGTCCATTTTGTATACTGGAGGCCGCCATCTTGGTTTCTATGGTAGCACGTGATTGCTATGTTACCAATGGCTTCTAACAAGACAGGGGTATGTTTGAGGGTGTGTTCCTTTGTAGAAGAGTAAATCTAATTACCACAAACAACCCGACAATCCTTCCAAATCACCAAAATCCACCCGAAATCACCGAAATTGACTTTATTTCCCCAATTTATCGGCTTAGCACGTAGTGCTATAGTACCAAGGGGTACAGGGGGTATGCTCTATTGAATAGGAGTACAGGGCCTGATTTTCCCAGAATCCCATTTTTAATGCCTATTGCATTTATTTCTCTATCACTAACAGTCTGTCCAGTTCAAACTATCTCTGGTTCTCTCGTCCAAGTCTTATAATTACCAGTGCTCGATTTCCCATAATGCAGTTATCTCCCTTGTGTATATCAAAAGCATTCCCAAACCCAATAAGCAATCGAGCAGTTACTGATAAAGCATTGCTCGAATGACTCGAATCCAATCAAGCAAATGAGCTTTAGAGTAATTGCTCGATCGAGTGACTCGGCATATTGCTCGAACGACTCGAATCCCATCGAGCAAATGAGCCAACGAGCATTTGCTCGTTCGAGTGATTCCTCGAACGACTCTTAGACTCATTTCAGAAAAAAGGGATTCCATAGCCATAGGCGTTTTCAAAAAAGGGATTCCACAAATGGGATTCCAAAAAGGGATTCCAAAAGTGGGATTCCGTCTTATGTCGAGTGACTCGCAACTATTGCTCGAACGACTCGAATCTTATCGAGCAAATGAGCCAACGAGCATTTGCTCATTCGAGTGACTCCTCGAATGACTCTTAGACTCATTTCAGAAAAAGGGATTCCATAGCCATAGGCGTTTTCAAAAAAGGGATTCCACAAATGGGATTCCAAAAGTGGGATTCCGTCTTATGTCGAGTGACTCGCAACTATTGCTCGAATGACTCGAATCCCATCGAGCAAATGAGCCAACGAGCAATTGCTCGATCGAGTGACTCCTCGAATGACTCGACGACTCATTTCAGAAAAAAGGGATTCCATAGCCACAGGCGTTTTCAAAAAAGGGATTCCACAAATGGGATTCCGTTTCCATCTTGTCGCCAAAGCTCCAAGTCCACTACAGGTCTATGGTCTATCTGTCAAATCATTAGCGTCTACAACTTGTTGTAGTCTTGTTCCATTGCGGCCTTGTACCAGTACTATTGGCTTCTGTTATTCTGCCCCCATATCTCATCCATTACTTCCTATCTATATCTATCTCAGTCTCGACTATAACATTGATCAAGGTTGAATCAGATTTCCCCTATATACATATAAAGCATTCCGTAATTGAGATTCTTAGCCGAGTCCGTAAAATTTGGATTCCGTGATTTGTCATCGAGACACGAGGGTATGGAAAGGGATTAATAACACCCAATTATTATTACAAGAACCTGAACAGAGGCAACCAACCACTACAAAACAGCAAAGGTACAACAGAACGAAGATCCAACAGAACCAAGATCGAAGTGAACATAACAAAGTGAAAGAATGTCAAACTAGTTGGATTGATCGAACTAGTTGGACAGACTGAACAGATCTGATCAAATACAATCAAGATGGAAGTGAATTGACCATAACAAAGTTTTCAACTGAATGAACTCAAATATAACCAAACTCGAAGTTAATTGACCATTACAAATTGAACAAAGTTCTGAACTATAACCCTTATGAAGGTATTAACACCCTTTGAACTGAACAGAGTTTTCAACTGAATGAACTTTATTTTTTAACCATAACTTTAATGAAGGTATTAACACCCTTTGAACTGTTTGAATGAACTATAACCTAAATGAAGGTATTAACCCCCTTGAACTGAATGAACTCTATTTTTTAACTATAGCCCAATGTTAACACCTTTTGAACTGAACGATTTTTTAAACTTCATGACAATATAACGAAAGGTGATCTGAATTTTTAAACTACAACCCATTGAACTGAATTCTTCCAATAGGGAATGGGAATACCCTCGAGTGTCGATGACAAATCACGGAATCCAAATTTTACGGACTCGGCTAAGAATCTCAATTACGGAATGCTTTATATGTAAAAAGGGGAAATCTGATTCAACCTTGATCAATGTTATAGTCGAGACTGAGATAGGTATAGATAGGAAGTAATGGATGAGATATGGGGCAGAATAACAGGAGCCAATAGTACTGGTACAAGGCCGCAATAGAACAAGACTACAACAAGTTGTAGACGCTAATGATAGGACAGATAGACCATAGACCTGTAGTGGACTTGGAGCTTTGGCGACAAGATAGAAACGGAATCCCATTTGTGGAATCCCTTTTTCGAAAACGCCTGTGGCTATGGAATCCCTTTTTTCTGAAATGAGTCGTCGAGTCGTTCGAGGAGTCACTCGATCGAGCAATTGCTCGTTGGCTCATTTGCTCGATGGGATTCGAGTCATTCGAGCAATAGTTGCGAGTCACTCGACATAAGACGAAATCCCACTTTTGGAATCCCTTTTTGGAATCCCATTTGTGGAATCCCTTTTTTGAAAACGCCTATGGCTATGGAATCCCTTTTTTCTGAAATGAGTCGTCGAGTCATTCGAGGAGTCACTCGAACGAGCAAATGCTCGTTGGCTCATTTGCTCGATGAGATTCGAGTCGTTCGAGCAATAGTTGCGAGTCACTTGACATAAGACGGAATCCCACTTTTGGAATCCCTTTTTGGAATCCCATTTGTGGAATCCCTTTTTTGAAAACGCCTATGGCTGTGGAATTCCTTTTTTCTGAAATGAGTCTAAGAGTCGTTCGAGGAGTCACTCGAACGAGCAAATGCTCGTTGGCTCATTTGCTCGATGGGATTCAAGTCGTTCGAGCAATATGCCGAGTCACTCGATCGAGCAATTACTCTAAAGCTCATTTGCTCGGTGGGATTCGAGTCATTCGAGCAATGCTTTATCAGTAACTGCTCGATTGCTTATTGGGTTTGGGAATGCTTTTGATATACACAAGGGAGATAACTGCATTATGGGAAATCGAGCACTGTAATTATAAGACTTGGACGAGAGAACCAGAGATAGTTTGAACTGGACAGACTGTTAGTGATAGAGAAATAAATGCAATAGGCATTAAAAATGGGATTCTGGGAAAATCAGGCCTTGTACTCCTATTCAATAGAGCATACCCCCTGTACCCCCTGGTACTATAGCACTACGTGCTAAGCCAATAAATTGGGGAAATAAAGTCAATTTCGGTGATTTCGGGTGGATTTTGGTGATTTGGAAGGATTGTCAGGTTGTTTGTGGTAATTAGATTTACTCTTCTATAAAGGAACACACCCTCAAACATACCCCTGTCTTGTTAGAAGCCATTGGTAACATAGCAATCACGTGCTACCATAGAAACCAAGATGGCGGCCTCCAGTATACAAAATGGACGACGGAAACACGTATCACCCTAACAACACGCGCTGCGCATGCGCACTACCACCACGTATCACTATGGCGATCACGTCACAACATGGCCGCTCACGCGGGTTACCATGACAACACAACATGGCGCCACTACGTCGCGTGACATGACGTCACTTCCGAGGTCATCCATCGAGGTCATCCAAATGGCCCCTGAAACATACGAACACTACTACTAACCTATTCATATTTACCTTCCATGAAATCAGTTTAATTCAACACACCAACTGAGACGATGCCATGAAAAGACGAACAAAAACAAATGCTCTCACGCCATTCGTGGGAATGAAAACAGATTGCGATCCCCCAAAACACCGAAATGAGATGGAAGGAATCGTAATGACACCAGAATGACATTAGAAAATAAAATTTTAGTGTAAAAATGTGTTTTAATACATACCAGGGCCGAGATCTTAATCATAAGTGACCATTCCGCGTCATTCCGGAGTTTAGCAGGACCCAACAGATTGAGGCTATTTATGGAACTAGGCCACATGCCTGGATTAAAAGTTTATTAATTACACGAATTTGAATTGGTGGGTATTCAGCGTTCCAGTGTCTATCGTATAATTCTTATTGCCATGGAAGACATTTTGTACCATTTTAGACATGTAGGACCTTATGCTGAGGGTCATATCCATGTCGGTTGGTGGATTATTGTTATTTATGTAACAGATGTTTTGATGATTTTTGCTATATTTACACCAAATCCTCCAGCCTATAGCCTTGCTTGCTTTTCAGGACCAATATGATTACAACCAGAAAATCTATAACCCCATTTAGTTGCCGATAGCAATAATACTTTTACCATAAACCATACATGTTATTGAATAACCCTCATTTTCTCTATCCCAAAAGAAGTTACCTCTTTTCATTTATATTCTGTTTCCATTCAAAATTTGAGGCCCTGCTTCTCTTCTTGGTGAAAACCACAGGGTGTAAACCGTATAAAGCTTTAGCCGGAAGTGGAGATAAACGAGGCGAGAGATTTCTATTTTTATCTCAAAGTTTCAGTCGCAGCGTATCCAAGATCACCGAAAACAAGATTTTTTTTAATAAAAGGAATGACCGAAGAAAGCAAAATCAGTAAGTATGTTATATAAAACAATATTTAACAATGAAACGACACAACTTAATGGAAAAATCGACTCTTGTGGTATGAAAAAACATCTGCTGATCATCTCGGAAAATGAATTTCTCGGGCAAATTTCTCCTTCAAATATCGTTTTTCACATGTTCGCACAAATGTAACATGTTAAAATCATAGATCGACAGATTCGGCGTTCAATTCCACACCAGAAACTGTCAACCATAACAACGAAGGAGGTTCGGTGCTACTAAAACTGTTCAAAATATAACTTATCGATTTTTTATACGCTCAGTTGTATACGCTCGTATCTTCAGTTGATGAGTCGTATACAATTTTTTATGCTTGTCAGGTGACCCTTTCGATGTGAGAATCTGGTAAATGTGGAGCCTGTAAGTTCCGAAAGCAAGATAGGCCTATACGCGCACAAGCCGGGTTGTATGCAACATTGCATTGCGTTGAAAAAGCGAACCACAGGTTACCTTTTTCAACGCAGAGAAATAGCCCATTTTACTGCATTACAGAATCTAGATAACGATAGGCGGTGAACTGTATGAAGATGAGACTGGTTTTATGGCATAGCGTAACAATGTCAGATCAAGTTGGACCGCATTATTTACTGTAAGTTGACTCTTTCAGACACAATTTGTTCCAAAACACGTTTTGGGGGTGAAATAATTTTTTGGGGCGCAGTCAGGATTTTTTCGGGCACTCAGGATTCTTTCGGATGAAGTGGACCTCAGCTCCACATCCTCCCCCACCCCACCCAGAAAATAAAAATCACCGTACGCATATGGCAGTATAGATAGCACGTAATTATAATTTTATGAATTTTTAGGCTCAAGCATCAATTTGTTAAGTTCTTAAATCATCGGGTCTGTAAATTTCAGTGAACTGCAAAAGGTATAACATAAACTCACGGCTATATTTAAATAGCTTCTTGTGCTTTGCTTCTTCACATGATAACAATTTGTTGAGTTCTTAACTTTTGTGGGTCCCTAAATTTCAATGGACTGCAACAGGCAGACCAAATATCTAGCAGACTCCAAAGAAACATTCATGCTCAACTTATTTACTGTAGTTTAAAAGCACCTTTCTAAAACTATAGCTAACTTACCCAATTTTTAGTTGTGTTCCCGCAAATGTTTAGTAAGTAAGTATAATTATAAGTAACTGATGAGGCCTAATTCAATTCTATTTTTCGTTCAACAAAAATGATGTGGCTCAGTTCCAGATTAACTTTGTTACCCAGCTCCCCCCCCCCCACCCCACCACCACCATTTTTGCAACTAAATACGCTCTGGAAGGGGCAGGCATGTAGCTAAATAGCAGACCCACAAATTCGCAAAGAGGGTGGCTATTGATCTATTATGGGGTGAAGCAGGGCTTTCGCTACTAATAGCTGGCCATAGTTGGGCCCGGGGTAGGAAAATTGTGAATTTCAGGGCCCCCAAACCCTCGTTTCCTTGCACCTGAGTGGATATTTTGAGGTTTTTAATGGAGAAATATTGGTAAGATGTCACACTTCCAGAGCCGGTAAATGCCGGCGTGGAGTATAAATGACATAACGACGAATATAAGACTCAGTGTTGAACTGAGAATTTGCTTCGAGATATTTAAAAAAAAAAACCCAAAATCCCCAAAACTAGGAGATACAAACGGGATACTAAATATATGGGAATATATATTAAACCTACTGTATATAACTTGAAAACCCCGAGCTTTTGCAGGCGCCGGGGAGCAATTTGAAAGTGGGAAGGGGGAGGGGCAATGTATCTAAGGTTTCTGCATTACCCCCCCCCCCCCCCCACACACACCCAGACACATGCGCGCGCGTGTGCACTTTTACAGTGTGTTGGGCATGCTAGTATGATCTAGAGGGGATACATGCTCCCAAAGAAAGAAAAAAACCACACAAACGAATGGGTAAACCAATCGAATGAATTTAGAAGCGAATCTTATAATGAAAGGAGCAGAGAATTCGAATTTGCAGCGTTAGTAGTAGGAAATGTGTTTTTGGGGCCTGTTCTGCCGGAGAGGGGCCGAGGGGGGACGAGAGGGGTCGATGACGTCATCATAATTAAAATGTTACGTAAGGTAATTAATATTACTTAATGATTTTTTTTTAATCACTTTAATAATTAATGTAATTAATGTAATTAATGAATGTAATTAATGTAATTAATGAGTGTAATTAGGGTTGATTATAATAATTAGTATATTAATAAATGAATTAATATTGACGTACTGGACATATGCGCATGCTATCGGTTGACTGACCCGCAAAATTGAACACTGCGTGTCTGGGTGTCATTAAATCGATTTTTTCTTTTCAAACGCCAACTACTGACAGATGTTGAAGCAATTAAATCTATTGTCACACTTTAACGACCGGTCATAAATATCGTTAGACTGGACATGCTATCATGTATTTAAAAATCAATATATCACGTGACAAGATGTGTCTTGCTTTTACCTGAAGACTGTGAACGACTCCATTGTGGCTATTTTTATAGGTATAATTTGATTTAATAACTTGGCGTGATTCTTACATATTAATAATGCAAGTTTATTCTTCTCGTTTTTATGGCTGTCGAAAAACTCTCATAGACCAAGATATTCTGATTTTACCCCTCACGCGATAAAGTATTTTTTTAACGGTCCGATTTCTACGTTTTGACGAGTTCTCAAAAAAAAAATCACAAGAGAAATCGCCATGAGACTACTGTACACGGGGGAGAGGCTATACATGGCTGTACTTTATGCCCCAATACTTTGATGAATTAACGGATCATCTGAAAACCCACCAAGAAGGTGCTTTGAACTGTCAATTTTGTGTTTCAATAGCAAATTCAACAAAAGAGAGAGGCAGTGTACATCGAACAGACGTCGATGTCAAGATGTTCCAGTGGACGTTTTGTCTGAAATCCTATACTAGGAAAGATACATTAGAAAAAAAACATGGAGAAATGTCAAAACTCGACATTTAACTGCGCGATTTGCGGGTTTCAGCTGATTCAACTTAACCGTCATCGCGCCACAAGTAGCAGAAATGCACAACTCGATTGGCCGGTGGAGACGTTCCTCATCAAATAAGGGGGGTCAAACGAGGTTATGAGGAGGGGTGAAGGAGACAAGTGTGCGGTCATATGTTTAAAATTTTAATAACCTTAATTGCTATGATGTAATCCCCTTAATAAATAGCGTATATTCATTTAATATAATATATTAATAATTTTCGTTAAATAATTCATTTTTTATTCCGCACCCCTGTATCCCCTCACAGTACCTAAAACTTCCATGAACGCTCCTCCTCCAGGTCATCCAATACTAAAACACTTTTGGAAACCGCTCTCCCCCGCCCCCCACCATAATCTTAAAAAGAGTTGCTTTGTCACAAACACACACTTTTTTAACCAATCAGACACCTCCGTTATCCCACACCCTCACCGTCACACCCCTGTATCCCCTCACAGTACCTAAAACTTTCCTGAATTCCCCTCCACCAAGTCATCCAATACTAAAAAAAAACTTTTGGAAACCTCTCTCCCCCCTCCCCCAGCCCTCACAATAGCTAAATTATCTCGAACCCCAGTTCAGTTCTCTAAATGTAATGGACATGTCAGGCCCCCGAATACGCCTTCCCCACAATTTTGAGCGATCAAATTACCCCGATTAGTCTCCTCTCATAACTTACCACTCTCTTAACCCGTATTTACTATGAGATTGTCCCCTTAATAAATAGCGTATGTTCATTTAATATAATATATTAATAATTTTCGTTAAATAATTCATTCCACAAGACACTTGTCGAAAAAACAAAATGGCGGATTAGTTTGACAGAAATACGCGTATCGATTTATTCAGGAATGTCTGTCGGTTGTGTCCTTGGGCAAGACACTTCATCCCTATTGACCATGTGGGGGCATGGTGACGCTGTGCACTAAGGCGTACTGCACGTCGATGGAGCACCTGTCTTCAACCAATGCAGACCCTGTGTAGAATCTTGACAGTTGCTTGCCGTTGCTCGGTGGCTCTCTCCGGCTTTCCCCACCCGTAAAACTGTCGTGGTCATGATTAGTTATTGTGCAGACCTTAAAATCCAATAAATAAATATAAATAAATAGTCGGTTATCAAAACAGCCCTTAAGTGTTTAACAGTTAATTGTGGACCAGTGCGTTTAAAAGTGAAAAAAATTAGGTGATAGCATACGGACTGTGTTTAATCATAGAAAAATCACACCCGCGCTATTACTGACCTGTATGATTTATTTTTGAATGTTCGCTGAAGAATAACCCACCCATCTAAGTAAAAGCATGAAAGAGCTACCATTATCTTATTACCTATGTGAGGTGGGGGTGGTCGGTAACGTTGTGTACTATGGCGTACTACCTTCAGCCAATGATAACCCTGTGTAGAACTTTGACAGTTGTTCGCCTCTGCACGATGGTTCTTTCCGGATTGCCCCAACTGT
Source organism: Pictodentalium vernedei (assembly GCA_031216915.1). Classification (NCBI taxonomy): domain Eukaryota; kingdom Metazoa; phylum Mollusca; class Scaphopoda; order Dentaliida; family Dentaliidae; genus Pictodentalium; species Pictodentalium vernedei. The sequence continues at coordinate 329,335,702 of CM062297.1, read as the reverse complement.
CGTTAAATAAATGAAAAAAACTACAATTCTATAATAACAGGCCAAGACCCCTTCGTTTTGTCAGGGGGAAAATCAACAGTACTTTCACCCCCCTCATTTTAATAGTTGAAAAGTGCTGTTACTCGATCAAAAAAAAATGGTAAAAGGATATGCGACTCTATATTAGCCACCCAAATTTGCGAGACTTGGGGAAAATATAACCCACCTAGATCTGCACCAAAGCTACGTACACTATTCGAACTCCCGCATTGTGTCCTTGGGCAAGTTAATTTACCCCGATTATCCACATGGGAGCACGATGACGGCGTGTAATAAAGTGTACTGCACGTCGGTGATACGCATATTTTAGAACAATCTAACCCTGCTTGTGCGGATTTCCGACGTTGGTGAGATGACAGTTACTCGTCGTTGCTCTGTGGTTCTCTTTGGATATTCCGGAGTCTACCCGTAAAATTGTCACATTTAATTATAACTTGAACTTGATGTCCGGGTGTAATGAAATAGCGTATTTTCTGCAGACATTCTAAATAAACGCAGCTGGTTTACAGACCTGTATATATTTTTTTCAATTGAGTTAAAATATAGGATAGTTACTGATGTAAAACGCCGATTAGTATGTTTAATGAATCTAACTACGCCAGTCCGACTGACCCTTTGCCCACCATGATCACAAGAAACGTTTCAATTCTCTCTCTCTCTCTCTCTCTCCTCTCTCTCTCTCTCTCTCTCTCTCTCTCTCACCGATACAGTACGGGTGGAAACTAATTGCGTTCAAGCTGTTGTTTTTTTTCGAGGTTTTACCACCTCCCTTACAGCGCAAATCGAAATGAAATCTGATTCACTGAACCATACTACAGTGCATGTCAAAATTAATTTTTGAACGCCATTTTTTCTATGTGCCGCTATCAGCAGCTATGACCATAGCGTAACTTTGTGGTAAAATGTTTATTTTTGTACAAAACTCAAGACCTTTCTCTGACAAATGCCTATATAAAAACAAGATAATACGTGAGAATGCGTTGTGTACCTACATTTTGTTGATAAAATATGGCATGACCACATTCCCGGATATTATTAATGTACCCGCTTAATAACAGCCGAATATTTATCGGATCACAGTTTTTGATTTGAATAATTGCCGATTTTTGTATTAAATCACATTCAGTAATTTATGCAGATTTCCTGAACTGGGCGAATGTCAAGAAAGGCACTCTGTAGTTTAGGAGACACCACAAATAAAAACAAAATAAAAAATCTGAGATATATTGCATTTTTTTTAATTATCCATATTAACCAGAAGTCAAAACTAGTCAAATTAATTAGTATTAAATTACAAATGGTTATGAAATTTGCAGTAAAATGAACACTGGTATATGCTGCTGGCCGCATTTTAGGTGTCTGTAATAGCTGTTGTTCAGAATGTCACCCTATTGGTGTGAGTTTTCGCTTTTTCGTCCAGTTTCATGAGAGCTTCCACGAAGTCCGTTCCACATTCGCAATCTTTCCCAGGGGCCATTCTTCAAAGGCTGGTCCATCGCAGCTTTACAGAGATATTGTTTTCTGGACGACAATGTTCAAGGCGTTCTGGGTTTCCGATGAGACCCCTTGGGATATTTCGATCTTTAAGGATGTTTGCCAAAATTTTCCACCCTGTCGGTTGAAAATCTTTTCTTTTTCGCAGCAGATCATTTATTAGATCACACATATTGGAGCCCGAAATTGTAATGCCGTTATACACGAGTCGATCTTTCTCATCCCAGGATAAATTGGGTATATTCTTTATTATCTGGAGTAACAAAAGCGCCTTCTGCTGCATGGAATTTGGTATAACGGCTAACCAGTCCGGATGATTTTCCACTGAAAAACTTGTCGTTAAGGAGTGTGGTTTGGTGTTTTCTTTGCGTAAATTTGATTGGCGCTGAAAGATTGTCTGGTTCAGCAGCCCTTTCTCTTCAGAACCCGATGCTGAAGATTCAGGAATTGGTCTCATACCCTGGTCTATGGGCGGGACAGCTACAGCATTCAGGGGTGCGCGTATTTCCTGCAACTGTTCACTCCCCCATGGTTCAATACACTGAATTCTGCTTGAGGGGAGGCTGATTGAGTCATCTATAGGTTTTGCCCTCAGTGATTCCCCCATCACTAGCGATTTTACTGGCTCTAGCTTATTTGCAAGCCCCAAAATATTTCCACTTGTTAATGCATTGTTCCAACTAAAGGCTGATTTCATATGCACTGGAGGATAGGGTGGCTGGTTACAGACAGACCTGGTTGTTAACTCGGCTGTATTTGGGTTCGCTCCCCCTATAGTGTGTTTAAAATTTACATTTTTGTGTAATTGTCGTCTGTGTCGATAATAATGAGTTTTATGAGAGTAAGATTTTTGACACAATTCACAGACGTAGCGCGCGTTCATCCTTTTCAGAAGCGAGTTAATAGAGTGGCAATACAGTTCCAACACTCTTCCATTTATATGTATGAATAGGATGGGTCCCACCCCAACCTGTCAATCGCTGATTGGCTAATTATATATCAAGATAAGGTGGGTTCTACCCCAATCTGTTGATCATTGGTTACTTCAAATTCTCACACAGTGCATTGTGAGAAATTCCAGTGGTAGAGCTCTGAGGTAAAATAAGTTACAAATTGATATAGTTTACTTCAAAAAAAGAAACATCAAAGTCACATTCATGACAAGCCGAGGTAGCACATCTGAACCACCAACTCTACACTGTTTAATCAGATAATCCATTTAATCAGATAATTACATGTGCATATCGGTTTTTCATTGGTTTTTCATCAGTTTCCATCGATTTTTCATTGTTTTTTATCGGTTTTTCATTGGTTTTTATCAGTTTTTGTTGGTTTTTATCGGTTTTTATCGGTTTTACAATTCGATAAAACGGTTTTTAGTGATTTAAATCACGTAAAATGATCACTAATTGGTCACTAATGGTCACAAATTGCACATGTAATTATCTGATTAAATGGATTATCTGATTAAACAGTGTAGAGTTGGTGGTTCAGATGTGCTACCTCGGCTTGTCATGAATGTGACTTCGATGTTTCTTTTTTTGAAGTAAACTATATCAATTTGTAACTTATTTTACCTCAGAGCTCTACCACTGGAATTTCCCACAATGCACTGTGTGAGAATTTGAAGTAACCAATGATCAACAGATTGGGGTAGAACCCACCTTATCTTGATATATAATTAGCCAATCAGCGATTGACAGGTTGGGGTGGGACCCATCCTATTCATACATATAAATGGAAGAGTGTTGGAACTGTATTGCCACTCTATTAACTCGCTTCTGAAAAGGATGAACGCGCGCGCTACGTCTGTGAATTGTGTCAAAAATCTTACTCTCATAAAACTCATTATTATCGACACAGATGACAATTACACAAAAATGTAAATTTTAAACACACTATAGGGGGAGCGAACCCAAATACAGCCGAGTTAACAACCAGGTCTGTCTGTAACCAGCCACCCTATCCTCCAGTGCATATGAAATCAGCCTTTAGTTGGAACAATGCATTAACAAGTGGAAATATTTTGGGGCTTGCAAATAAGCTAGAGCCAGTAAAATCGCTAGTGATGGGGGAATCACTGAGGGCAAAACCTATAGATGACTCAATCAGCCTCCCCTCAAGCAGAATTCAGTGTATTGAACCATGGGGGAGTGAACAGTTGCAGGAAATACGCGCACCCCTGAATGCTGTAGCTGTCCCGCCCATAGACTAGGGTATGAGACCAATTCCTGAATCTTCAGCATCGGGTTCTGAAGAGAAAGGGCTGCTGAACCAGACAATCTTTCAGCGCCAATCAAATTTACGCAAAGAAAACACCAAACCACACTCCTTAACGACAAGTTTTTCAGTGGAAAATCATCCGGACTGGTTAGCCGTTATACCAAATTCCATGCAGCAGAAGGCGCTTTTGTTACTCCAGATAATAAAGAATATACCCAATTTATCCTGGGATGAGAAAGATCGACTCGTGTATAACGGCATTACAATTTCGGGCTCCAATATGTGTGATCTAATAAATGATCTGCTGCGAAAAAGAAAAGATTTTCAACCGACAGGGTGGAAAATTTTGGCAAACATCCTTAAAGATCGAAATATCCCAAGGGGTCTCATCGGAAACCCAGAACGCCTTGAACATTGTCGTCCAGAAAACAATATCTCTGTAAAGCTGCGATGGACCAGCCTTTGAAGAATGGCCCCTGGGAAAGATTGCGAATGTGGAACGGACTTCGTGGAAGCTCTCATGAAACTGGACGAAAAAGCGAAAACTCACACCAATAGGGTGACATTCTGAACAACAGCTATTACAGACACCTAAAATGCGGCCAGCAGCATATACCAGTGTTCATTTTACTGCAAATTTCATAACCATTTGTAATTTAATACTAATTAATTTGACTAGTTTTGACTTCTGGTTAATATGGATAATTAAAAAAAATGCAATATATCTCAGATTTTTTATTTTGTTTTTATTTGTGGTGTCTCCTAAACTACAGAGTGCCTTTCTTGACATTCGCCCAGTTCAGGAAATCTGCATAAATTACTGAATGTGATTTAATACAAAAATCGGCAATTATTCAAATCAAAAACTGTGATCCGATAAATATTCGGCTGTTATTAAGCGGGTACATTAATAATATCCGGGAATGTGGTCATGCCATATTTTATCAACAAAATGTAGGTACACAACGCATTCTCACGTATTATCTTGTTTTTATATAGGCATTTGTCAGAGAAAGGTCTTGAGTTTTGTACAAAAATAAACATTTTACCACAAAGTTACGCTATGGTCATAGCTGCTGATAGCGGCACATAGAAAAAATGGCGTTCAAAAATTAATTTTGACATGCACTGTAGTATGGTTCAGTGAATCAGATTTCATTTCGATTTGCGCTGTAAGGGAGGTGGTAAAACCTCGAAAAAAAACAACAGCTTGAACGCAATTAGTTTCCACCCGTACTGTATCGGTGAGAGAGAGAGAGAGAGAGAGAGAGAGAGAGAGAATTGAAACGTTTGTTGTGATCATGGTGGGCAAAGGGTCGGTCGGACTGGCGTAGTTAGATTCATTAAACATACTAATCGGCGTTTTACATCAGTAACTATCCTATATTTTTACTCAATTGAAAAAAATATATACAGGTCTGTAAACCAGCTGCGTTTATTTAGAATGTCTGCAGAAAATACGCTATTTCATTACACCCGGACATCAAGTTCAAGTTATAATTAAATGTGACAATTTTACGGGTAGACTCCGGAATATCCAAAGAGAACCACAGAGCAACGACGAGTAACTGTCATCTCACCAACGTCGGAAATCCGCACAAGCAGGGTTAGATTGTTCTAAAATATGCGTATCACCGACGTGCAGTACACTTTATTACACGCCGTCATCGTGCTCCCATGTGGATAATCGGGGTAAATTAACTTGCCCAAGGACACAATGCGGGAGTTCGAATAGTGTACGTAGCTTTGGTGCAGCTCTAGGTGGGTTATATTTTCCCCAAGTCTTGCAAATTTGGGTGGCTAATATAGAGTCGCATATCCTTTTACCATTTTTTTTTGATCGAGTAACAGCACTTTTCAACTATTAAAATGAGGGGGGTGAAAGTACTGTTGATTTTCCCCCTGACAAAACGAAGGGGTCTTGGCCTGTTATTATAGAATTGTAGTTTTTTTCATTTATTTAACGACAGTTGGGGCAATCCGGAAAGAACCATCGTGCAGAGGCGAACAACTGTCAAAGTTCTACACAGGGTTATCATTGGCTGAAGGTAGTACGCCATAGTACACAACGTTACCGACCACCCCCACCTCACATAGGTAATAAGATAATGGTAGCTCTTTCATGCTTTTACTTAGATGGGTGGGTTATTCTTCAGCGAACATTCAAAAATAAATCATACAGGTTAGTAATAGCGCGGGTGTGATTTTTCTATGATTAAACACAGTCCGTATGCTATCACCTAATTTTTTTCACTTTTAAACGCACTGGTCCACAATTAACTGTTAAACACTTAAGGGCTGTTTTGATAACCGACTATTTATTTATATTTATTTATTGGATTTTAAGGTCTGCACAATAACTAATCATGACCACGACAGTTTTACGGGTGGGGAAAGCCGGAGAGAGCCACCGAGCAACGGCAAGCAACTGTCAAGATTCTACACAGGGTCTGCATTGGTTGAAGACAGGTGCTCCATCGACGTGCAGTACGCCTTAGTGCACAGCGTCACCATGCCCCCACATGGTCAATAGGGATGAAGTGTCTTGCCCAAGGACACAACCGACAGACATTCCTGAATAAATCGATACGCGTATTTCTGTCAAACTAATCCGCCATTTTGTTTTTTCGACAAGTGTCTTGTGGAATGAATTATTTAACGAAAATTATTAATATATTATATTAAATGAACATACGCTATTTATTAAGGGGACAATCTCATAGTAAATACGGGTTAAGAGAGTGGTAAGTTATGAGAGGAGACTAATCGGGGTAATTTGATCGCTCAAAATTGTGGGGAAGGCGTATTCGGGGGCCTGACATGTCCATTACATTTAGAGAACTGAACTGGGGTTCGAGATAATTTAGCTATTGTGAGGGCTGGGGGAGGGGGGAGAGAGGTTTCCAAAAGTTTTTTTTTAGTATTGGATGACTTGGTGGAGGGGAATTCAGGAAAGTTTTAGGTACTGTGAGGGGATACAGGGGTGTGACGGTGAGGGTGTGGGATAACGGAGGTGTCTGATTGGTTAAAAAAGTGTGTGTTTGTGACAAAGCAACTCTTTTTAAGATTATGGTGGGGGGCGGGGGAGAGCGGTTTCCAAAAGTGTTTTAGTATTGGATGACCTGGAGGAGGAGCGTTCATGGAAGTTTTAGGTACTGTGAGGGGATACAGGGGTGCGGAATAAAAAATGAATTATTTAACGAAAATTATTAATATATTATATTAAATGAATATACGCTATTTATTAAGGGGATTACATCATAGCAATTAAGGTTATTAAAATTTTAAACATATGACCGCACACTTGTCTCCTTCACCCCTCCTCATAACCTCGTTTGACCCCCCTTATTTGATGAGGAACGTCTCCACCGGCCAATCGAGTTGTGCATTTCTGCTACTTGTGGCGCGATGACGGTTAAGTTGAATCAGCTGAAACCCGCAAATCGCGCAGTTAAATGTCGAGTTTTGACATTTCTCCATGTTTTTTTCTAATGTATCTTTCCTAGTATAGGATTTCAGACAAAACGTCCACTGGAACATCTTGACATCGACGTCTGTTCGATGTACACTGCCTCTCTCTTTTGTTGAATTTGCTATTGAAACACAAAATTGACAGTTCAAAGCACCTTCTTGGTGGGTTTTCAGATGATCCGTTAATTCATCAAAGTATTGGGGCATAAAGTACAGCCATGTATAGCCTCTCCCCCGTGTACAGTAGTCTCATGGCGATTTCTCTTGTGATTTTTTTTTTGAGAACTCGTCAAAACGTAGAAATCGGACCGTTAAAAAAATACTTTATCGCGTGAGGGGTAAAATCAGAATATCTTGGTCTATGAGAGTTTTTCGACAGCCATAAAAACGAGAAGAATAAACTTGCATTATTAATATGTAAGAATCACGCCAAGTTATTAAATCAAATTATACCTATAAAAATAGCCACAATGGAGTCGTTCACAGTCTTCAGGTAAAAGCAAGACACATCTTGTCACGTGATATATTGATTTTTAAATACATGATAGCATGTCCAGTCTAACGATATTTATGACCGGTCGTTAAAGTGTGACAATAGATTTAATTGCTTCAACATCTGTCAGTAGTTGGCGTTTGAAAAGAAAAAATCGATTTAATGACACCCAGACACGCAGTGTTCAATTTTGCGGGTCAGTCAACCGATAGCATGCGCATATGTCCAGTACGTCAATATTAATTCATTTATTAATATACTAATTATTATAATCAACCCTAATTACACTCATTAATTACATTCATTAATTACATTAATTACATTAATTATTAAAGTGATTAAAAAAAAAATCATTAAGTAATATTAATTACCTTACGTAACATTTTAATTATGATGACGTCATCGACCCCTCTCGTCCCCCCTCGGCCCCTCTCCGGCAGAACAGGCCCCAAAAACACATTTCCTACTACTAGCGTTCAACAGACCTCATCTGAGGAGTCAGTCACAGCAGCCTCAGAATCACTGAGCATGTGAGTTTTGGCCCTCATTTTTCAAAATATGCCAGAGAAAGCCCGCAGACCCTCACTACCGAGAATTGTGCTACCCCCCCCCCCCCCCCACACACACACACACACCACCTAACCAATGTGCGGCTCGGATGCTGCTGCACAGCACACGGTGAGCATACATGGTGGTCCCCTTGGGATTAGCTCTGATAGCCCCACCCCCAATATTTTTACCTTCCTTCGCTCCTGAATAATCAACTATACTCTATTTTCAAAAATAAATATGTGGAACTGATTCAAATGAACGCCTTTCCAGTGTGTTATCGTATTACTATAAACAAAGAAAAACATGGTATACATGTAAACTACATTTTTAAAATTGCATGTTGGAGGTCAGTGTAAAACAAAACGCAAACGAAGAAAATAACCAAACGAATAAATTTAGAAGCGAGTCTGATAACGAAAGGAGCAGAGAATTCCAATTTGTTGTGTTCTACGACTGGATCTTTAGCCTGTGTGGAGTCTGTCTCTCTCCGTACAGAGGACAATTTTACTTTCCCACCCAATAGGACGACACGCCGTGACATCATCAACCCCGCAATTGATGCTGCCAGAGAGGGTTCAGATACCTCCACATCTTTTCTCAGCCGGGGATCCGCGACCCCGCGACTTCTGGCACGAGAGACCAGCGAAGTATCCACAACTCTTTTCAACTTGTCACCCACATTCCAACTTGGGGTGCCCCCCCCCACCCCCCACCCCCCCACCCCCTGGTTACGTTCTTGAATGACAGTAAATAATTTCAGTTTACAGGCATGACAAACTGGAAAAATATATCAGTAAAATATATTAGTTGCAGGTGTATTTTATAGAATAATGTAATGGCCGGTCTGGGTTTGAATCAAATTGCTGAGTCGAGAGGCCGGTTTGGGTGTATCAAGATATGACCAGGACACATGGCGTACAAAATTATTTTTTCCAAAAGGGTTAAGAAGGAAACTGGAGAGCAGTTTGGATAACTTTGTTGGCGGTCTGTTTGGGTGAAATTCTCAGAAAGTTCTTGTCACTCTGAAGCCGATTTGGCTAGTGACGCGTGCCAGATGTGCTTTCCGTTTGGCTGTGCTATTAAAGTGCGGGATGACCTCTTCGCCTAGTCTCCTGTGCATCCCACTACCTTTCACCTAGATGAAAGCAAATGGGATGTGCAAGAGACTACTCTTCGCCAGCAAAGACGAAGAGCACTTAGGGACGTTCCGACGGGGGGGGGGGGGGGGGGGGCTCACCCCCCCCCCCCCCCCCGATTTTTGAAAGTTGGAAATTTTATGGCTCAAATTTCAAAAGTTGGAAACATAATTACATTTAGTTCTAAGCAAATATAGAACTAGTGATTCTTGGTTGAAATACATTTATTCTTTATAGTATGACCCACTAGTTCTTTTTCGCGCAGAACTAAAATGTTGATAATGTTCCAAGTTTGTAAATGAGTAAGCTAGCAATACATCGAGATTGCGCTTTCGTAAATGCATAAAATAGTGTCAATTTGGAACACCGGGACACGCCGATTTTCTATAATTGCCTTAAGGCAGGATTCTCTTACGTGAGAGTCCTTCACTGCTCGTCTAAATGTGACGTGCAGTGAAGGGGCCGCACGCACGAGTATCCCGCCTTCAGGAAATTACGGGAATCGACGGGTCCCCTATAACGCCGGGCCCCGGGGTTACTACCCCCCCCCCCCATCCCTCTCGACGGCCCCGCACAATAGCAGTATCATGTACCACAAGAAGTCTTTTGTTAGGCCAATTACAAAGTCTACTCATAATTATGGAGAAAAGGCCAAATATCAAGCGAATATAATGTAATTTGTACATAAATCTATAAAGAAAATTCCTTCTCAAATCCGATCATCAAATGTCGGAAACTTTTTTATGGTATCAATTTGAAATGAAAGTTTGGAAATTTGAGGATCTCACTGTGACACACACAGAGTCTGAACTACCCAGAAACGTCCCTGGGAGCATTTGGATCCGAGAGGTGTTTTGTTCTTCAGCAGGAGTGAAATGGAAATGAGAATGTGAATGGTATTGAAGGCTATCGTCGGACAATAAATGTGATCGATTAATTTCACACCGGATATCCCGACAACTCGGCCTGTCAGAAGATAAGTCGGCCTTTTACGCGGATTCTCGCGCGCGTTTAGATACATGTCTGTTCAAAGGCGATTTCATGGAGAAAATAGCAAAAGAGAAGGAGGAAAAGGGGCGTTTTGAGTCGGTAAGTGTTTATTTTCCATGTCTGTTCCTTTTTACGTTGCAAAATGTCATTGAAGTGGAATACTCTTTACTTGAAATCTGATTTTCTAAATTTTATCGCCGAATTTCAATTTCAACTGGCATATTTTGCTACAAATATTCATCACGCCTTCAGTTATCACTGTTCCTACCAATATTTAACATCTTTTCGCCCCTTTCATGCAAGAAAACCGTTCAATGTTTGAAAGCAATAGCCCTAAATATGCATTTTTCATAACGATATGTCAGTTGATAAAGATAAGACGGTCTGGGGAGGAATGATTGGTCGGCCTGATCTATCCAATTTAAGATTTTCCAACCAGGCCGACTTATCCTTCTCAATACCCACCTTATGAAAAATTCAGAATTGAAGATTCAAGATTGAAATTTTAAACATTTCGTGGTCATGGAAGTGTCCCGTAGATGCCAGACATTCACGGAAGGGGGTATTAGTTGATGGCGGTTTACTAATTATTTTTGGACAAATATGCCGGTTGAAACGGAAATTCGTGAATAAAAAATGAACAGTCAGAGATTCTCGCGGAGATTATTCCCTTGGCTCAATAAATTAGGGGTGAAAATGAAAATATTTAAGTAGAATGAACACTTACCGACTCAGAAAGTGCGTTTTCTTCACGCTCTTCCGCCATTTTCTTCGTCAAATAACTTTTAACAAACATGTATCTAACGCGCGCGCGAAACTACGAAAAAGGCCGACTTATCTTCCGGCAGGCCGAGTTGTCGGGATATCTGGGGTGAATTTGAAAGAAATGATCGCTTTGTATTTTTGACAACTTGATCCTGCTCTGAACTGCTATTGACAGCAACGTAATTTAATTTCAGCTACTGTTGACCTAACTGTGCTTATCCTACATCGTAAAGAATGTTGTTTGGCATTCAAGTTTCAAAAAGAAAACTGGTAACCGAAGACTTGTTTCGAAACTGTTTCCGTGAAGTCGTATGTAAATTAAGTGAAAATAAGATGAAAATTTATAAAATACTTATGTAAGGCGCGAATTATTCTATTTATTTCATCTTTTTGCCTTTGTCATACGGTAGGGTTCGCTTGGTGAGTATAAAGCTTGTTTTCGACCCTGGATCTGTTTGGTTTCAACACGACATTGGCGAGATATCGAGGGAATCCCATGTGACGTCACGCCTTATCTAAAAATACTTTAGTTTAGTTTAAACAGTATTTATTTCAGATAAAATAAGTTCTCAAAGAACAGCATTGAATATTTACAAAAGTATAGGTATGGTATATTTCATGTAGGATTCCATAGTGTTTCGCTAATTTCTCTAAAAATGGAATCGTTAAAAGCCAGAAACTTATTGATGCAGTTGCTTCGAAGAGAATACTAAAAAATAGCCCATTTGATGTTTGTTCGACAGTTATTGGACACAAAAGACTGTTGCCAAAAAGAGAGTGAAAATGAGAGAGCGCGAGAGGGTGAGGTGGGGGTCGGGTTAGGGATTATTGTCGAATAAACTGCCAGCTCAGCATGCTGTCAGGCAAACTGGTTTCAATTAACAGAGGATTGGCGTATTGTTATAACACGCCGTTATCTGAAGTGAAAACATTTTCTTCCCATTCCACTGTCGCCCCCCCCCACCCCACAAACACGCACTTCAACAACATAAAATAAAATAAATAGAAAAAAATAATTTAAAAAAGCCAGGCAAAACCGCAAAACATAGACACTAAATGATCGTTATGAAGTGAAAACGACCACGGTCAAAAACGGTTAACAAAATTTTTTTAAAAAGGTCATTAAAAAGAATGAAACAAACCCCAAATACCCCCAATTGGAAAAATAATTCCCCGACAAAGCTGTGTGAATGTATGTATGATGAATAAACAGCTCACAAATAACAATGGGATTTTACCTTCATAGACAAGTGATTATGGATATGTTAATTACAGGTGTGAAGGAATTAGAGCCAAGGCAAAATGAAGTGTTACAGTTGTAACTGAACTAATTTACCCTAATGCACAGGTAAATTAAAAAAAATGAATGCCGATTGAAAAACATGGTCTGAAATCTTTCGGGTGGGGGGGGGGGGGCGAAAGTTCTTCGGGGGAGGAGCAGTTCTCTCGCCCCCTCCCCCGTGGTTGCAGGTTCGGTGGTTCAGTCAGTAGTGTTTCAGTTGAAAGGTGTGACGTCAACCTTGTGCATTCGAGTCTGTTCATATGGTTTAACTGATTAGACCTTCGTACATGCACAAATATGGGCATTGGAACGATCATATGGGAAATCGAATAATCTCAACTGGACGTATAATTATCACCAACTCCCGATCAACGATTTTACCAACTGGGCGTATAAAAAAATCGATAAGGTGGCATTATATTTTGAACAGTTTCAGTAGCACCGAACCTCCTTCGTTGTTATGGTTGATAGTTTCTGGTGTGGAATTGAACGCCGAACCCGCCAATCTATGATTTTGACATGTTACATTTGTGCGAACATGTGAAAAACGATATCTGAAGGAGAAATTTACCCGAGAAATTCATTTTCTGAGATGACCAGCAGGTGTTTTTTCATACTACAAGAGTCGATTTTTCCATTAAGTTGTGTCGTTTCATTGTTAAATATTGTTTTATATAACATACTTACTGATTTTGCATTCTTCGGTCATTCCTTTTATTAAAAAAATCTTGTTTTCGGTGATCTTTGATTACGCTGCGACTGAAACTTTTGAGATAAAAATAGAAATCTCTCGCCTCGCTTATCTCAACTTCCGGCTGAAGGTTTATACCCTGTGAAAACTACCCATGTACAGTCACTGAGGGTCGAAAGGGGCTTGCTCCCCAAAGTCGTCCCTGCGCGCCTTCGGCGCGCGAAACCATTCCGTCCCACCTTCTTGGTTCTCTGCAGATAATTAATCTGGAAGGTTGTATCACCCGGTTTCTAGACAACTCGTACCCACGGCAACTCGTACCAGTCAAGTCGTACCCAAAATTGGACGACTCGTACCCATTTTCAGCTGGACAACTCGTACCCACAATTGGACAACTCGTACCCAAGGTTGGACAACTCGTACCCATGGCTGGTCAACTTGTACTTGGTGTTTAATTGTATGGGCGAAGGCAGTTAATGGCATAAGAACTATAGAAGCGGGGTTTTTGCTTTTGATTGATCCGTTTAAGGTGCTATAATAGTAATGGAAATCAGTTTACTTTGAAATTCCTTCGTCAGATATTCCACGAATATGAATGAAATATACACAAATTTTACGTCTAAATGACGGCTGTGAAACACAGAACAGGAAACATATATTTATTGACCGTACTTTGTTGAAAGCAGGCACCAGTGGTTCCTGGAAGTCTGCAATCGTATTCGTACGAGAACTGGGGTGAATGACCCCCCCCCCCCCGACACCCGGTTTCTGTGCTTCAGTATTGGGAAATAGAGTAATGGAAAAAAATAAAAGGCCTTGCATCTAGGTCTAAGCTCTGCAAATTATCAGGGTGAAAACCATAGCCTTCGTCGCATTAACTCTTGCCTTTCCTAATTAATAATGCCACTCTCCACCTTTAGATTATTTTTCGTGTGGCAAAGTTACATCACTGGTGAGGCGCCACTCCGGTCAGGCGAGAAAGGATTTCATTGTAAATTGAGAGTCCAGCCGGATTTTGTACTTGAAGTGTAGCACATTTACCCGCTCGGAAGAAAAACGGCAAACAATGACCAGTGATAGACTGAATCAAGAAGATCACAAATGATGTTCATTTTAAAAAAATCCAAGTAAAAAAGCTCCAATACATCTCTCTCTATGAGTCCACCAGCTCGCATCAACTGATTTCTGTCGGAAATTTTATGGTCAACACCGACACACCTGAAAACTCGACTGTCATTTAATTTAGACTTACCCGGCAGTGACAGGTGTGAGTTCCCGAAAGGAAATGACTTCGCGCGCCGAAGGCGCGCAGGGACGGTATGGGGAACAGGCCCCTTTCGACCCTCAGTGACTGTAGATGGTTAATTCTCACATGTCTAGGCGTGTTGAAGGAGGAACGGCATCAGGTACTCGACAGGTGTCACCAGTTGCGTCGTGATGGTCTCTTGGCTGCCACTTCGAGGATGATTTTGAGTGATGAGTGATGGCCATCACTGGCAAGTATAATCAGCCTCAGGCTGTCTCTGTTTGGTTGGACTCTTTGACGGAAAACAACAACGACCCGTTTTGGGGACCACCAAGAAGAAGACCCGAACTTCCCTGGTTCGGGGGCAGGCCTGCATTGTAATCCTAATGGGTTGGGACAAAAGGATGCGCAATGCGCTTACAAAAAGGGGAAGAGGCGGGACGCAGGACCAACGCTCGCCTCCCTTAAAGTGGTCGACCACTTTTAGGGATGGAGTGGAGGATGTTCAGGAACCATGGGAGTTACCGTTTCTATAACGGTTGGACTGTCCACAGCGGTTATTGGGGTGCTGGTCAAAAAGCATCTTCTGTGTACCTGCTTAAAAGAAGAATGCAGAATTAGTTTTCATTAGAATATGTAAAAATAAAAAGATGAAAGTAGCACATTATGTATTAATTGTGATCACAGTTAAGCTGTTTATCTGCCTGTTAGATCACTTACATAGGGTGATAGTGAGTTTGTAGCGGGAGGTAACAGGTTTAGACACTAAACCACACCCGAGGGTTTTTCTGTTATGCCCTTCGCTGGTTTCGACCATATTTAGATTAGTTTGAGTTTATTTTTGATCACGATTAAACACTGCAAATCCCACCCCGGTCGGGGAGGCCCAGCCCACACAAAACGCTCTCGCCTGGTATCGCGAGCTTCCCGTGTGGGCCCCCCACCCCCGGCCGGAAACGAGATCTACAGTATCCAATCGTGATGTAATTTTAGTTGAGTCGGTGAAGGCAGCCCTTTCTGGTAGAAGGCCACAGTTAAGCGGTTTTTCTGCCTGTTTATTCATCATCTCGTTCCATATTTATTTAGTTTTTAACAATATTTAATCCTGATGTAATTTTAGTTGAGTCGGTGAAGGCAGCCCTTTCTGGTAGAAGGCCACAGTTAAGCTATAATCTGCCTCGATTGGTGTTTAATTTTCTTCCAATTATCTGTGCATATTTTTATCGCCAATTAAGTTAATCTTCCAGTTGGGAGGTGTGTTTTTCTAACAATTATCTTCCATGACAATCATGAAAATTGAATGATAATTAGCATTTTTGTAAGGTTTGCAATTGGACTATAAAAGTGAATATCTCTCTATCTCTCTCTCCCCCCCCCCCCCCCCCCCCCCTCTCTCTCTCTCTCTCTCTTTATAGGCACCTGACTCTCGTGCCTCGACCGATCGAAACAAAAATTGGCACAGGTCTATATAGATGTAATTTGACCAGGAAAGGGACTTCTGATGGGCCGCCCCGATCGCATCCGATTTTGTGTTAACCCCTCAACACGTAAAATGCTGGGTATGGTTACCAGTACAACAAAATATGACGTAGAAAAGCCCTCAGACGTTTAACGAAGAGCCAAAGATTACCCGATTTTTTTTTTTTTTTTTTTTTTTTTGGGGGGGGGGGGGGGGGGGGTCGTCTCCCGTATCTACACCACTGTATTAATATATAATTTAAATATTTCCTGTTTCCTTTGAATTGCTCTCTTGATGAAATGTTCATACCGACGAAATTGACTTTCGGCGAAGTCTGTTCAGACTGTTATGCTGAGATAAATGCTAAAAATGGAAAGTTTTTCCCTTTATGCACACCCATTGAAAGCAGACACTCATCTTCTCAAGTCCTTCATTCAATATTCGCCTTCGCCCATACAATTAAAGACCAGGTACATGTTGACTAACTGTGGGTACGAGTTGTCCAACCTTGGGTACGAGTTGTCCAACTGTGGGTACGAGTTGTCCAGCCGAAAATGGGTACGAGTCGTCCAATTTTGGGTACGACTTGACTGGTACGAGTTGCCGTGGGTACGAGTTGTCCTGATACCTATCACCTGATATATACAGAATGGAAGGTTGTCGACCTGTTTCTATCTGTTCTGTTCTTTCATGGTCTTCTTCTCTACTCCATTGTAAAGTGTCCTGAAGGATGGCAGTCATGTATAGGATACTTTAGTTGCTGTTCATCCACCCACTGACCCACCTTCATCCCATTCCTGTCTGCCTGCCTGCTTGTTTGTCTGTCTATCATATTTTATATTTCACACCAACTTAGTTTATTTCCCTTTCAGAAACCTCTTATTTAAACGGGTCATATTTGTAACTACCGTTTTGTAAATAAATATTGAATGTATTGTGTATAATATGAAGAATGACCCAACATTGTCTAAAAAATATTTGCAGTTCAATTTGTTACCAGTTGTTCTAATTCTGAATTACATTCATGGTATCTGATTTGGGTACTCAGATGCTCTAAAGAACCTGGGTAAACTTTCCGTAGCAAGAAAAACTGTTACATTTAAAACGATGCTGTCAAAACTCCAAACCCACAGTGGAGGACGAAGGTGGGAGAGACAATGTGGCATTGCAACTTGTGTATGATTCGAGTGATTTTGCAGTCTGGGACTCCCGGCCAGGATTTAAACCCAAAAGAATAACCGGCGCTTGTGGAATTTAGAAGAGGTAGGCCATCAGAAAACCCAGAAAAATTCTCAGTCATTGAATTTTATGACACCTTTTTGTGCCCCGTTGTGTTGACAAAATTCATTGTCTGTGGAGTGTGGACCAGTGTAGTTGGAACTGGGAATTATGGAATAGCATTTTCACGTAATTTCTGCTCTAGCAATTGGCCAGCACTTACAGGTGTTCCTAAGTTTTTATTGATATTATTATTAACTCAGTACGAATATTCGCTTAGGGTAGCTTAAAAATTCTAATGGGAGTTTTGCCAGTCGAAGCAAGCTAGTCAATTCTTAACACCCGGATGTTTCTCGTGCGACCAACGAGTAACAACAGCACAAGGCCTTATTACTAGCATGATTTAGATGTCCTGTGACATTGCTAGTTGTTTCGACCACTTTTGACATCAGAAGACGCGTTCACTGCTGATAAAGGGACAATAAGTTATATTCCAAAACTTTTGAGGATTATTTTAACAAAACAGGGATTTTGTAGGTTGAGCAGAAAAATGTTCACAACACTGTACAATGTTATTTTTTTATTCTGTTATCATATAACTATAACCGAGTATTCAAAAATAGAAATTAGCACATTTTGAACAAGAACTCTTAATTTCAAAAATAGATCTCCCAATTAGGGTTCCCATGACGACAAATGCAGATGACATAGTATACTATGACAGCAATTTTACACAACTGGTAGCAGCTGAAATGAACTGAGGTAACCCGCATGAGCTGAGGCAACCAACAAGAAAATTTTAAGTTCACAATTTCCCTATTCCTAATTCCAACACTTGAAATAATTTGTAGGCAAACTGTAACAGGAATTCTCTGTAGCTTATTCTACAACTTACTTCAGCTGGGACCATGATGGTAAAGCTAGATGTTATTCAGGGACATAGCTAAGGGGTCTTGGATGAGGGTGTACACCTCATGATTTCCAACTGCACCTCCCCCCCCCCCCCTCCAGGTAGGCAAAATTTCTGACTACCACCACATAATTTCCAACAAGTGGGAAATTACAAAAGCAAGCCTCATCCTCGCCCCAAGTCAAAAATTTCTATTTACCGGTTTTAACCCATTATCCAACACACACAACATCAAATTTTGTTAGTATAATTTTTAAAAAAATTTAAACAAAACCATATCATGTAATCCTCTCATTTGAACGAGCATGACAAGGTTTTTACAAGGAGTGATCACATGATACGGTTTTGTTAAAATTATTTAATTTTTTTTTTCAACTGCTGAATTTGTAAATTCTGCAGGTCAGGGACCAGCCTAGGGGGGAATTTTAGGGAGACTTCAAGTCTCCCTCCAGAAAAAATAGGGAGACTGCAGAGTCATGTAGGGAGACTTCATAGGCAAGTGGGGAAAATTAAGAATATACATGTACCACCCCCGCCGCTCCTTCATATTTTCAATTTATGGTCCTCCATTAACGTACAAATAATCCAGGTCCAGTTGTCTATGATGCATCTGTGCCAGGTTAAAAAATCACAATGTAATTATTGACTGAAAATCCCCCACTGCTACCTTCTCCTTCATGACCCCTCACCTCTTCTTCGTGCCAATCCCCATCACCCTCCTGTGGTTGCCTTTCAATAAAGTCTACTAAGCTAATAATTTCCTAAGTCTGAAAGTGTGAACAGGACCAGATGTAAGAAGGTTGCTTGGGAGGTACTTTGTTAGTTAATAAACAAAATACATTCTGGGGTCGAGTATTTTGTAAAAGAAATGTCATTCCGCATCATTTTTATGGCATTCCGGTGTCATTCCGCGTCATTTCATGTCATTCCGATGTTTAGGAGGACCCTTTTTCAAGATCGTCCACATGCACACTTGTGTCCTGTACAAAGCTTTTCTTGACATCACTAAAGCTTTTTTCATGTGTTTCAATTCCTTTCGTGTTTTTCTTGGAATAGACAGCCCAACAGTTAACAGTCGTCAGCAAATCGAAATGAAAATAATGTGTTATAAAATACGTCCGTTGTGTATACATTTTCGGCATCCTAAGCGACGTAACCTACTTTCAAACTGGGTTGTTTTGTTGAGTCGCGTAAGTCATTTATTTTCGTTTCGACACTTGAAGCACCAACTGGAACGCAACAAAATAGAAATAAAAAAAATCCGCCGAAAGCGACAATGGACAATTGCTTGTCGTGTGATTTCAAATAAATGGACGTTTATTTGACGAATTAAAATGCCCATTTATCACACTCGAGCACATTCGATTTTTGAAAATACTCGTTTTCATGTAAACCTCGCATCAGCCATCACTCAGTTCAACTTCAGCCTTTTCTCATTTTGGCCAATTTTTAGAGGGCGACTTGTAATCGCCCCGACTATTTTTCTAGGCGACTTTGGGCTTAGAAGGGCGACTTAATCGCCCTAGTCGCCCTCACGGCTGGTCCCTGCTGCAGGTGGATGCAGAGGTGTTCATTAGATAGATAACCGGTTAAGTTGCAGAATTCCATTTCTCCACCCCAATGTAAATTATCCAACTAATGTTCTTGGTAGTTACAAATTCCGACTACAAATCAACATTTGGGGAATTTTTAATACTTTTCAATCTATTTATTTATTTATTTATTTATTGGTGTTTAAGGTCACATATTTCTGCACAATGGCTAACCATGACCGTGACAGTTTTACGGGTGGAGGAAGCTGGAGTACCCGGAGAGAACCACCGAGCAACTGTCAGCTCCCCAACATACCAACTCCACACAAGCAGGGTTAGCATTGGTTGAAGACGGGTGCACCATCGACATGCAGTACGCCTTAGTACACAGCATCACCATGCCCCCACGTGGGCAATGGGGGTGAAGTGTCTTGCCCAAGGACACAACGCGGTTGCAGCAGGTGGGATTCGAACCGCTCGGCTTGCAGCCTGCACCTCTACCAACTGAGCCACCGCGCCCCCCAATACTTTTCAATCACTGTTTGGAAGATTTTCACTCCTTTTCAGTCCAAAAAGCCCATATCTTGGCCAAATTATTGACTTGTTTGGAAACAATTCCTCTAGCGCCCTATCTAAAATTTCCATCGTTTTTCAATTTAGGGCTTCGGATTTCCAACTATTGTAAATCGATGAATGGTGGTGGTGGGGGAGAGGAATTGGACGACACCCCCACCCCATCACAACATCCCTGATGTTATTATCAATGTGGTCTAGGGCTCTGCAAAGCTTTGTAACTCAATTTGATTCAAAATGACCCCGTGATTCGATTCAAGTCGTTCCAATTTGGAAATGCCTGAATCAAAATCGTGCCTCATGTGTCCTCTTGAAGTCTTCTTCTATC
The DNA here is from genome assembly GCA_031216915.1 of Pictodentalium vernedei. Taxonomy (NCBI): domain Eukaryota; kingdom Metazoa; phylum Mollusca; class Scaphopoda; order Dentaliida; family Dentaliidae; genus Pictodentalium; species Pictodentalium vernedei. Next base: position 329,315,300 of record CM062297.1, on the reverse strand, counting down.
ATCAGGTCCCCTGTACAGGAACTCTGATGACAGTAGAGTTCAAGCACGTACCGCTTCCAAAACTACATTGATTCCCTTCTGAATATTTTGTGTTTTTTTTGTTTTATTTTGCCCATACAGACAAGTCTCTGATGAATACAACACTTGGGAGGAGAATGGCAATATGTATGGGTATAAGGTATAATGTTTGCAATTTGAAGAGTGATGAGATTTTTTTCAAATTTCTCTGCCCAATTCAATTCAACCCAAAATATGAGATTTGCAGCACTCCAATATGGCCTCCTCTTCATGTAATCCAGTATACCCCTCATTCTCTTTGAGAGTGGGGGTATAAAAATTTAAGACTTACGTTCTCAGATTAATTTTATGTTAATATGTATATACATGTACACAGCTGGAGATGACTTAACCATGTTTCTACACCATTGTTGGCTGCCTGTACAGGCAGTCAACAATGATGTAAAAACACAGTCAAGATAAATACCAGTAGAGTTCTCAAGGAAGTATGCTCATGGGGCAACGTTTTCAGAGCAATATAAAAGGGGCAGTTGTGGCTGTATGGAGACTTAAGGGTTATTAACCACAGTTCACAAAAATTAAAGATTTGAGATGAGTCCCATGAATCTGAAGGAAAACACAAGTTTTCACAACTTGCCATTCCATTTTTTTCTCCCAAGTTTTCCTATCGTTTTTGTGGTTATGGAAACCCTTCCAATGGAAGACCAAGTGTTCAGCAACATAAAATAGCACATTATTAGTAGTATTCTCTACAAATATCTTGATACATTTTATATTCATCCCTGATTGTGTGAAAACATTCACTGATTTCTTGAAATATACATATATATATATTATTAGGATAAAAAGAAGGTTTGGGTTCTCAAGCAATCCATCACTGAAACTGACTCCTAGTGTTCAACTGATGACTGGAATCGGCCACCCCAATCGGCCGATTGTGGGCAATCGGATGACAACAGCAATGGCTCCTGGAACATCGGTTCAACCGATTGTTGCCAAGCATTTTTTTGTGATGATTCAATAACATTTTATTATCTTGTTCAATTGTTAATGTCAAATGATATCGATGATACCTTTCAATAAAGTTGAGAAACAACCACAATGTGTATTCTTAATTTTTCTAAACATTCCTTTATGGGATATACAAGTTAAACGATATGTAAAGCTTACAATTGAGTGTACTTGCGGCAATCGCCAGTTCCTACCAGAAAAAGTGAGGGTTGCACTCCATTGACTCAGGTCGCAGTAAAATGACCACTGTGACCCGAGTCAACGACGTTTAACACTGTGAAATATGTTCAATTTAATGTAGTTCCTTTGAGCCTCGACTTGCCTAGTAGCGCACAGTATTTCAATCGGAATTGGCATTGCAATCGGCCAAGAGTGGGCTAAAAAACAACCAGTAATTGGTCAGCAGCCATATTTGGTAATCGGTTGAACACTACTGACTACCCCTCCCACCTATGAAAATTTTAATTGGCTTGCAATGTCTTCCAAAATTAGTACGAAATACAGATACAGTTTGCTTTGTTGTGCAGAATATAACTCAAATACCAGTATTATGTGGACATTATTTATTTCTCGAAAAAGATGTAGAAATATAACTGAACACCAAGAGCACCACCAGGCACAGCTAAATACGTCTGTTAGCCATTCTGAATTGTACCATCTTTGGTTGAGATCAAATGATCCAAACTGTAATTATCGGTCAGAAACCAAAAATGTTAATAGACAGTCGAATTCCGAGTTGAAAAAGGGCCATAACTCATGTAAAAATAATTGCACGGAACCCATATTCAGACTTGGCCTGTATTACTGGCTGGGGAATACAGTATACATACCAACTTTAGTTGAGATTAAATAATCCAAACTGGAATTATCAGTTGGAAACCAAAAATGTTAATGGGTGGACAGGTGGATGGACAGTCAGACAGACTGATTACATAATACAACCATTTTTCAAATGGGCATATAAAAACGTATGTCCTGGTTCTTGGAAAACTGGTTGAGTGCTGGAAGTCTGAATTTAGGTTTTGTTCTAAGTGCAGTTTCCACAACTTAAATGCTTCATATTCTGTGGATGCACTGTATATTAAATGAGAAGCAAAATTATTTAGCCTGTATGGACTGGCCTTGCTACAGTTTATGGGAGAGTGCCTACAGGCACTTCACAATAAATTTCAAGATAAGAACATGTTAACAAATGTTGGCACTCTCCCATAAATTTCAACAAGGTAAAAACATGTTAACCCTTTACCTAACGAATCACCCGCATCCGCCCGTGTAATATGCAAATTGAGCAGTTGAAAAAATTAAATTTTTCAAAATATTTCAACAAAACCATATCATGTGACCCCTCATTGGAACGAGCTCAATGAGCTCGTTCCAATGAGGGTCACATGATATGGTTTTGTTGAAATATTGTGAAAAATTTAAAAAAAATGAGATTTCAAATAATAAATTTTCATATCGTCTACGTTGGGTAAAGGGTTAAAGTTTTCCAACAAAAGATAATTTACATACTATAAGTTATCAGACAAAAATAAAAAAATCCCCCCCCCCCCCCCACACCTCACTGAATTGAAAAATTAATTGCTTGAGAACTAAATAATTTTTTTATTTGGCATTATGTTATACTCCTAAGATAAGTGTCAGATGTATCAGTTATAACCTTCACCTATCCTCCTGTTCAAGTAAACAAGGGCATGAAAGAACTCTTACGAAAAAACTTATCAGAAAAGTTGGCCATATCTATTCTTACATTTCTTTTCTTTCATAACATTCCAGAATTAACAACCCTCAAAATGGAACAAACTCATGGCAACGAATCAAACATACATAAACTTTTAAAGCAAAAATTTAAAATATGTTTGTCAGGGGCTAAAGACACATTTAATAAACAGCCAGTGATATAAAGTTGAAAAACTTATAAAACAGGTGTACTGCCAAGGTACATGTATGGCCAATCTCCCCCACTCAAGTCCAAAAGGGACAATAACTCTCAAAGACATACTTGGACATAGCTGGTTCAAAATCACCTTCGTGATATTATCACCAATAAACTCTACATGAAATTGGGAGAAACAAATTCTGAATGGTTTTCTTTGAAATTTGGTCTGGAATGGTAACAACATGAAGTTCCAAGCCCAACATGGGTAATAGCTCCAAAAAAGACAATAACTCTCAGACATACTTGGACATAGCTGGTTCAAAATCACTTTCCTAATATTGTCACCAATAAATTACACATGAAATTGCGAGAAAAAAAAAAAACAAACTCTTAATGAAATACTTGGACAACGTTGGTTTCAATCCCATTCATGATATGATATTATCCTCAAAATGATATAAATTAAATTTGGAATAATATTTTAACAGTTTCTTTTAACCCTTTACCCAACGAATCGGGCACATCCACCCACGTTATATGCAAATTCAGCAACAAAACCATATCATGTGACACCTCTTTGGAACAAGCTCGTCAAGCTCATTCCAATGAGGGGTCACATGATATGATTTTGTTGAAATTTTTGGAAAAAATTTAAAAAGTTAAAAAATTTATAGTAATTTATATATTTTTTATACTTACCAATGACCCAGACTTAGCTGGTGCTAACTCTAACAAAACCAGGGCCAAACACAAATTTTGCCCCCCAATCCCCAAAATTTGCATCCAAAACAAAAAGAAATCATGTCCTAAAGGACCTCCATACTACGCCTCTACTGCGCATGCGCAGTGACGCAGACGTCCCGAAATTGGCGCCAATTATCATTCTTACTGGCAGTGCCTGGTCAGCGCTATGTACTCAGCGGGGAGGCAAGAGTTCACCACTCCAGGGAGGGCCATCCCCGTCTGGGTCATTGGTAAGTATAAAAAATATATAAATTACTATAAATTTTTTAACATTTTTATACTGTACCAATGACCCAGACTTAGCTGAATAGTAAACAGGCTGGAGGGCCTAGGACATAGAGGAAAATCCAATAAGCTCAACTATATAGTAAAGAGGTAACCCCTTAAGGAGAAAAGGAGTATTAGGCTTTACATGTATCTTTCTTATTTAATCTTAAATTAGAAAGATACACTACCCTTAATAATTGAGCACAATAACATTCATGTTCTCTATTAACATCCAGTATAACCCTTATACTAATTATTTTTAAAGCACGCCAATAAATAAAGTAGTCCAGAGAATTGAGACTCTTTATAGTCATTTAAAAGTGTCCGAGTATTGTATATTAAAGCCCGTTTGACACTTGACATATACAAATGCTTCACACCGAGCTACACTTTAAAAATAAGACATGAATGAATTTTAAACATTAATATTACACTTTAAAACCATCCCGGAAGCGACTCAGAAATACTGACTTGGAGGAGGCATTCCCTTGCTTTTCACTATAAAGCAGGTGACCTAAGGGAACACCCGCCCCCCCCCTTCCCCTTGCCCTGGGTCAAATAGCCCAGAGCGAAGAGGGCAGCCGGACGGAGTCACTGCCGGAACAGAAAGCTTGCATAACTATAGTTGCAACTGTTTAGTGGACGACATTCTGAGCAACAGATAACGGACCTAAACAATGCAGGTCTCCAGAAATGGACTCAATATTTCTGAGATAAAAATTTGTAAATGTGGATGGCTGAGACCAATAAGCAGCCTTCATTAAATCTGTAATAGCAACACTATTAGCATAAGCCCAGGAAGTAGAAAGAGCTCTTACTTCATGAGCAGAAATCTTAAGCACAGACTGCTGAGAAGAAGATAAATCTTCATAAGCAGTACGGATAGTTAACTGAATCCATCTAGCAATAGAATGGACTGAAATATCCTTTCTATTAGGCATCAAAGACAGAAAGAAACGTTTCCGTCCCTTTCTGATAAACTGAGATCTCTGTTTATAGATACGTAACGCTCTAACAGGACAGAGTAAAGGCCTACACCCGTCTGAAGACGGAAGAGCCTTAATAACAATAGGTTCCGGATATTTATTAGGAGCCTGATTCTTAGCTAAAAAACCCACATTAGTAGTGAAGGTGATAGTATTCCCAACACTACGATAATGAGAATCATCCACCGATAGTGCATGAAGCTCACTGACTCTTCTAGCAGAAGAGAAAGCTAAGAGAAAAGCTGTCTTATAAGATAAGAATTTGAAATCTACTGTCCCAAGAGGTTCAAATGGCTTTTCCTTCAATTTAAGAAGAACCCAAGCTAAATTCCACTTAGGAATTAATCTAAGAGTTCTGGGTCTATTTATCGAAAAGTTTCTAACCAACTTCGATAAAGAGACATTAGATCCAATTTGTAAATTATCATGATGTGCATAGGTATCAGATAACATAGATCTATAACCCTTTATAGTAACAGGCTGCAGTTTGATTTCGTCAAACAAGTATACTAGAAAGTTTGCAATGTCTGGTATAGAGGGATCGAATATATCTACAGAATGATCCCTACACCAACGACGAAAAACCTTCCACTTAGCCGCATAGTTTAGCGAAGAGGAGGTCCTCCTACAGTTAGAAATCGCGTCCACTGCTCGTCCTGTAAAGTGCTTGCCATGCAAGAAGGACCGCACAATGGAAAAACGTGAAGGTTGAGACCTTCCGGGTTGTGATGGAGTTGGCGCGATTTCCCCTGCGAAAGAAGATCCTCCCGTGGAGGAAGCTTCCGCGGTAGGTCCCACAACAGACACCTGAGTAGATTTATCCACGGTCTCTGTGGCGACAGAGATGCTACCAACAGAATCTTGCATTGAGATTGTTTTATCTTTAGCAATACTTGTTGAATTAACGGCGCTGGAGGATACGCATATCCTATCATTCCGTCCCAAGGGATTGACAGAGCGTCTACTGCAAATGCTCTTGGATCCGGACACGGAGACACATACGTCTGCAACTGATTGTTGAGATGTGTCGCAAATAAGTCTATCATTGGCCGTTCCCATTGGTAGCAAATCTGATTGAATACTTGTTTGTTGAGAGTCCACTCCGACGGCAACAAGCGACCCTTTCGTGAAAGGGAGTCTGCTAGCACATTCAGACGACCCGGTATGTGACGGACCGAAAGAAGAACGTGATGATTTAACGCAAACAGAAGGATTCTTTCCGTTAGATTGAACAACGGAACTGAATGAGTGCCTCCCTGATTCCGTATATACGCCACTACTGTCGTATTGTCGGATAGGATTTGGACATGAGCATCGTGAATAATGTCCATCCAGTGACGTAACGCAAGCCAAATTGACATCATTTCCTTGATGTTTATGTGCTTGCACAGGAATTGCGGATCCCAAAGACCCTGGCATCTCGAATCCGTTGGGATTAATGATGCACCCCAACCTGTTTGACTGGCATCCGTCATAACGGTAAAACTCGGATCCGGCAACTGCAGCGGAACTCCTTGAGTTAACCACTGAATGTTTGCCCAAGTCTGAATCTCTTGTTTCACTTGATCTGACAAGAGAACGTCCACATCGAGCGAATGAATTTTCACACTCCAATTCTGAGTCAGGAAAATTTGAAGAGGACGTGTGCGTAACCGCCCCATCGGAATGAGATCCGCGGCGGCTCCGCACAGACCTATCAGTCTCATAAATTCTCTCGCCGTGACTTTGTCTGCGTGCAGACAATAGCGAGCGTAACAACTGACTAATTTCGCTCTGGTTAACGGCAGACGAATGAGATTGTTGTGCGTCTCGAAGCTCATTCCCAGATGAGTGAATGACTTGGACGGCACCAGATCCGACTTCTCCTCGTTTACTATAAAACCGAGACGTCGGAGCAATAGAAGAAGATTCTGAACATCGTTCTGAAGCGTTAACTCGTTGCCGTACCTCTGAAGAATGTCGTCCAGGTAGGCCGACGTTACCGCAGACGAATGAGCTCGGAAGTAGATCATTACCGAGTTCATTACCCGAGTGAAAGCCCAGGGTGCTAGATTCAATCCGAAGCACATCGCCCGGAATTGATACACCACTCCTAGGACTGCAAAGCGTAGATACTTTCGGAATGTCGGATGTACCATGACGTGAAAGTACGCATCTTTGAGATCTATGCTCGTTGCATAATCGTTCACCCGAATACTCGCTCTGACCGATCGAATCGTCTCCATATAAAACTTCGGAGCGACGATCAGCTTGTTTATCCAGCTCAAATCTATGACTGGACGGAACGAGCCATCTGGTTTCGGAACCAGAAACAGATGGCTGTAGAATCCCGGAGATTCCTGGTTTTCTACGACCTCTACCGCGTTCTTCATTAAAAGAGACTGCACCTCTGATAACAGAGCGTCTCTTTTCTGCGGATTTGACGGAAGATGAGTCCACTTTGGACTTCGAGTTAATGGAGGCTTTCGTTTGAAGGATATCTTTAGACCTTCCGAAGTCACTCCTCTCACCCAAGGGTCGTCCGTAATCGACGCCCATTCTTGTGAAAAGCTCGACAACCTTCCGCCAACCGGAACGCGATAGAGGTTTAAGCCATCACCTCCTGGACCTGCGAGGCCTGCGGTAGGAGAAACCACGTCTTCCACGACCCGCACCTCGCCCCGTCGACCTCGGGGCGTCCGACCGATTGTCCCGGCCTGAAGGACGTCCCGAACGAGAGTCGCTATCCTGACGGTCTCTCGAATAAGACCAAGAGGACGCACCGGAACCTCTATAGGAACCTCTCTTGGGCGCATTAGACCTAGAAGTGCCTGTCTTATTCGTGTCTGCTGTATCCGACTTCTTAGGAGCAGATTTGAACAACAGAGAATCCTTAGCTTTCTTTGTAATTTTATCATAAATAGCGGAAAGCTTGCCGTCAAAGAGAAGTTCTCCTGAGACCGAAGCGACTCTAAGAGAGTTCTTCACCTTAGAATCCACTAGTGTGGATGTAGCTAGGGCTGCGTCACGTCTAACCAACTCCAGATTTGCCACTGAAAGGGCGGAGTTACACGTGGAATAAGCTACTGCCCTTGAAAGAAGTCTTAAAGAGGATTGTATATCCTGAAACTCTTTCCCCTGAAGGCGCAGTGATAACGCCTTAGTAAGGTGATCTGCGTAAGATAAGGCATCTAAATTGGCTCTGTTAGACGCAATAGCTGTTTCCAACACCGCGGTTGGAATAGAAGCTGACGACGGTAATGATAGCTCTAAGTCTTCCGCCTCGTCGTCCATACGCAGAGGAACTCTCGGTATACCCTGTCCTGCCGTATCGAATTTATTCCTTGCATTAATGAAAGGCAGGTTGAGAGTATTAGCGGACAAGAAACCTGCTTTCCCCGTCCTGGAAGCAAGTTTAAATATAGCGTCGTTCAATAATTCAAATGTTCTTGCAACATTATTGGACTGCGACGGAAACTCGGGAGCGATGTCCCTGAACCGCTCAAAAAATTCAGAGTCCAATGACGCTATAATTCTCTTGTCCGGAAGCGCAGCAGTCTGGCCCGACGGAACAACTTGAGGGAGAAAGTGCCGGATGAAGTCCACGGCAGCTTTATGTTGTTCCGAAAGGGATAGCTCCAAGTCATCCGTATCCCTTTCACCATCCGGTCGGACCTCATGATGTTCCCGGTCGTCCGCCCCCGATGCTTCGGCGGAGCGTACCGACCCAGCGCCGTCGGATAATTCTCGATCCGACACCGTTTCTGTCGGTTGCTGGGATGCTGCGATAAGCTGTGCTATCTGCACAAGAATGTCCGGCGTCGAGACCTGCGGAGGCGCAGTCTTTCGCTGCTTCGCCGAGGGCAGCTCCGCATCAGATGGCTCCCGCATACTTTTCCTATGCGAACGTCCGGAGTCCATTGGTCTCGAATCCCTGGCTGCCGGATGGTGTGACCTGGTCGCCGAAGAATCCTTGATCGGCGAAGCTGGTAATATATCGGCGGTCACGCAGCCAAGGTGCGGTTGTGTGCGCTGACGAGAAGAGGAAGCCTTAACAGTCTCTGCGGACTGCTTATACAACGGAGCGTCCCGAGCGACGGACGTATGCTCCGCTAAAGACACATTTTGTACCACAACATCTGGTCCCAGATGTTGTTGTACGAGAGAGGGGCCTCTCTCACTCGCGGCCCGGCTGGACCTGGACGAGCTAGGAACCGGACTCAAAGGCTTCCTCCGTTCTCGCTTACTATCCGCCGTCACTGGGTGTGCATCTATTATATTTATAGTGCTCGCATCACCCAATATTTCCTCTTGGACCGCATCGGACGAACCCGGCTGCCGAACCATTCGGTGAATGGACGCTACACCGGGCGAACTAGCGGACGACATTTGTCTAATCTCCATGAGCACTTTTGCCGCTAGCTCTGAATTCATTTGTGACGACGGACGCACACTTGAAGAAGATAACATGGAAACATCACCCTGTTCTGGTTCCTCTGAAATAGAAACAGAGAGTAGAGTGACCTTGCAGAGAAAGAGCCGGAATCGCTCTTTCTCCAGAAACAACATATCGTGACACACGTTTCCAATGTTTCTCATCCCAATGTTCACATACAGGACAGGGATTAATGCGAGAACACTGACTACAATTAATACAATGATCATGAAAGTCAGAGGAAGATTTCTTCCTATTACAATTTGAACAATGTCCCTTCATTGTGAAAGAACAACAATAAGTCCTAGTTACTCGCAAAAACCCCTGACACAAAGATACATAATAACATGATCCATTAATAAATGAAAAAACAATTGCAAAACAAAATAATTTTGAAAAAATATTTTTTCAGCGAAGCCCAAGTTGCTGAAAAGTAACGTTGAGCCCCGATGGATCCGATGGCAAAGTGTGGTCAAAAATTTTAAATTTATATTAAATAATTAATGAGACACTTTCGGATAATATAAATGTATCTTATAGTGAGATAAACTACAGCAAAGGCAAACAGCCCCCCTCAAAAAAGGCTGTTGCCAATGAAAACAAACAGTGTAAAAACACCAGAAAACATGACTCCAGGCACTGAAAAAACTGGCCCGGAATCAGTCATCAATTACACTCTATCTGATGCAAAACAGAGACTCCCAGGGGAGAATCTGCAGAACATCAGATGGAAGATGCAGAACACAAACGTTATACACCCATGGGTGAAAACGTAACTATGGGGAAAATAACAGAAAACATTCTGTAACCAAGCAACTTTCCCAGGAAATTTTAGAAATGAAATTTCTCAAAAATATGCCAAAAGCATGGGAGAATTGCAAGGGGGGACTTTAGAAGGCTAGGGGAGAGGAAACACTGAATAAGCAGTGCAACAATTAGCAAGAATGACAACAAGAGGCCCATGCCTCGAAAATAGGCAACTTAACATAATTTCATCAAAAAATTTTAAGTACAGCCCTGATTATTTTTTGTCACTTCTTTTTCCTCTCCTCCTTCTATCCTCCTTAGAATCACATTTTCTCCAAGAATTACGTGTCTGGCATCCTTTAAACTGAGATTTACAAGCACAAAGATCAGTGAGATGTTGACTGATGAAGGGCCAAACAGAGAATGATAATTGGCGCCAATTTCGGGACGTCTGCGTCACTGCGCATGCGCAGTAGAGGCGTAGTATGGAGGTCCTTTAGGACATGATTTCTTTTTGTTTTGGATGCAAATTTTGGGGATTGGGGGGCAAAATTTGTGTTTGGCCCTGGTTTTGTTAGAGTTAGCACCAGCTAAGTCTGGGTCATTGGTACAGTATAAAAATATGATATTTAAAATAATAAATTTTTATATCGTCTGCATTGGGTAAAGGGTTAATGTGATGGCAAGAAATTGAGAAAGTTGGACAGCCCTACAGTACCCCTTCCTATATTTCCCTTCCCACTATGTGGCAGGGATAAAACAAATGTGAATGGTGATTTTCCTGCTGGGAGAGTTTGACCATTTTTTGAGGGAAAGGTGAAAATTCAAAATGCATTGTGAGGACTCGTGCACTCTGAAAGAAAAAAAAAATATAGTACTTTCAAGGAAATTTTCAAGAACTTTCCAGGAACTATGTCTGAAATTATTTTAACACTCTGCACACTATATAAACATTTCAACCTGAAAATTTTTCATATAATGCAACAAGGAACTTAAAATATTCAACCTACCTTGTTTGACAGAGTTCATTGAGCTCTCTCTGTCAAACAAGACTGGATTTGTTAAATTCCCAGTTGCATTCTGGAAAAAAATGCTCCTTGGAATTTCTGCATTCTGTCATCAAGTGTGCAGAGGGTTAAACATCTGTTGTTTGAGTACACATCAATTAGGTTTTCTAAATATGTATATATGTGATTCCACTAAGAAGGCTCAAAATGGATAGTGTCCAGCAATAAGTATTTTTTTCTTCTCATTTTTTATTGTGAAATATTCAGAATTTGCAGACAGTTATCATGCAAAAATGCTGCTTTTTACTACAGTGATGGATGCCATGTTCTAAAAATGACTTGAGAAGCAGTGATCAGAAATGGACATACACACACAACAAAAAGAATAGAAATCAGACCTTGATTTCTAAAACTGAAATAAAATAAGTCACAGTCTGCATTTTTTTTTTTTGCAGAATGTGGTTGGGGTGGGTGTGTGTGGAGGGGGGGGGGGGGGGAGGCACTGGTGGGGTATATGTATTTTATTTTTAAGCCTTATCAGTTCACAGCTGATTACTTTTCACTCCATATTAATTATACATACATACCAAACCATCAATATTACCAGTATCTAACAATGGAGGGAGAACTTCCAAGGATTAGCATCAGATAGGAAGGTATCCTTTCCTTTCATAAGCAAGAGGGGGGACACACTCTGGGGCATACCCTCACGGTGCATACCACCAAACAATGACAAGAGAAGAAATGAACCATGATACTGTGAAAGTTATTCCAATAAACAATCTTCATTCCAAACTTCAATGAGAGCCGCTATACCCAAACCAGAGATATGAGGCGAACAGACAAACATTTATTTATTTATTGGTGTTTAAGATCACATACTTATGCACAATGGCTAATCATGACCGTGACAGTTTTACGGGTGGAGGAAGCCGGAGTACCCGGAGAGAACCACCGAGCAATGACGAGCAGCAGCTGCTAGCTCTCCAACATCGTAACTCCACACTGCAGCACAGGCAGGGTTAGATTGGTTGAAGACATGCGCACCATCAACGTGCAGTATGCCTTAGTACATGGCGTCATCGTGCCCCCATGTGGACAATCGGGGTTAAGTGCCTCGCCTAAGGACACAATGCAGAAGTCCAAATCAATTGCTCAGACGGTCACCCATCCAAGGACTGGCAAACAGACAAAAACAATTTGGCTATTTTACCAGGCAAACAGCAAAATTGTTGTCTTTGTTTTACAGCAAGGTAATTATAAAGGCCAGAAACACCAGTTATTGAAGTTTAGTGACAATTGGACCATCCACATAAGAGATATAGAACAAAGACACAATGCCATATGGGGGGGGGGGCAATTTGCATGTATTTTCTCTGTTTTACTGCAGGGACATAACTCATTTGAAAGCCTGTCCCACAAACAATCTTCATTCCAAATTTCATTGAAATCTGATAACCCAAACCTTATAGAACAGACATAATGCCACATGTGGGGAGGTGATTTGCATGTATTTTCTTTGTTTTACTGCAGGGACATGACTCATTTGAAAGCCTTTCCCGTAAACAATCTTGATTCAAAATTTTATTGAAATCTGATAACCCAAACCTGAAATATGAGGCGAACAGAACAAAAAATTGGCTGTTTTACGATGCAAACAGCAAATTTTCAATGTTAAAAAGGGGGATAAGTCTAAAAAGTGAAAAGTAAGAAATATTATTAGTGACTCATTTGAAAGCCTTTTCCATAAACAATTGTCTTTCCACATTTCATTGAGATCCAATAACCCAAACCTGAGATACGAGGCGAACAGACAAAAAATAGCCTATGTTTGTATATTCAAAGGGCCATAACTCACATAAAAAATATTCCAACAGCAAAATGGCTGATGCTGTTTAAAGATCTCATGATAATGAACATCTGTATGAAATTTCATCGAAATATGAGCAGTAATGTTGAAGTTATAATGCGAACAGACAACTGAGTCTGGACAGACGGACATACTCACGGATGCAGACACATAGACAGACTCACAGATGCGCAGGGAGGCGTAATCCAGTATACCCCACTTTTGGAAAAAAATTGGGGGTATAAAAAACACAATTTATGGAACAGGAACAACAAAAGATATCACAGCCTACAAGAACGCTTTTCCTTCAAAATGAGCGAAGTGATTATATAATGTATTTCCCCTGACTTTTTCCAACAAATTCCTATTTACAAGCACTTTTAAGGTACCTGGAATTTCTGTTTTACAATTCATGAACTTTCAAGGACCTGCATGCACCTTGACAGCCGGCCAAGTTTTTCACCATTCAATTACTTACAATTTCTGATAGAAGACACTGAAACCACTTAGCTCATGGACCACTAGGTGAAATCAACCCAGTTTTTCATCATCTGAACATGAGTGAGTGCTTCCTCTGCTTTTTTCCAGGAACCGTAAACACATATTGGGAAGATTCAACATGTGCAGGGCACTAAATTCGATAACTTACACTTTGTACACAGATGTCGACATATCAAAAATTAAAGTTGCAAATTCTTCTCCTAAAGCAGCTAGATATTTAGTCGATTTTGTCTAGTCTGTGAGCCCAATGACTTCCATTCCTAGATGCCTTCTGGGAAAAAACTGACGCTTAAAATTTTATATTTCAAAATACTGAAATTTCAATCCACAATTTTTTCCCATTATGCAACTAGGAATTTAACTGCTTCAATCTTGTTTGATAGAGCTCTTGGAGCTCTATCAAACAAGCCTTAAGAATTGGATAAATTCCTAGTTCCATCATGGGAAAATTTAGCAGATTGAAATTTCAAGATTTTGATATCGATGCTCAGAAAGTTAGCAGAAGAAACTATAGACATTACCTGTAGAATCTATGTCAACCTTGCTTTTCTGATATTGTTCAGATGAGAGTTGGCAGAAACAATTTAGTATGAACAGATGTGTTAACTGGAAGTTCGACTAAGGTAAGTTTCTGTTAACTGGCCGATTGGTCGCATGAATTTGGCTTCATGTAACCATCTTGAGAATTTAACAAGCATTCTTGGGAAATTTTGCATTTTTTTAAAGTAACCCACTCTCTAAGCACATTGCACTGCCCCACCAAACACTAGTTGCAGTGTTTGTTAGTGACCTAATGTTGTAAAATGGTGTTGGTAGGTTTCATACCGGGTCGATGTGTAGGAAGAGGTATGATATTCAGCCCCTGTGGACAACCATAACAAACCTTGTACCAGGTATTATCAATGAATGAAAATGGAACAAGTGCAACACCATTGGATGGTCAATCCAGTGACACTTAAGTCCAACGGGGGCAATAACTTGAAAATGGAAACTTGAACACAGCTGGTTCACAATCCCCTTCATGATATTATTATCACCAAAAAGCTATATATTAACCCTTAGCACTCTGCTTTTGCAACAGAATTTCCTCCAATTATTCTGTTTTTTCTAATTTTTTTAACTATGAAATTTCACCAAGTATATCTTGTTTGACAGAGCTCACTGAGCAATGTCAAACAAGGTATATTTGGTAAAATATCAAACTGCATTATGGGAAATATTTGCTGTTGAAAATTTTGCCATTTTGACATCAGAGTGCAGAGGGTTAATAAAGTAGTTAAAAATTCTAGATCAGATTTCTTTGAAACGTTAAGACAAGAAGTGGTCATGTGATTACAAAGAATTTATGACAATAGATGGTTTTGTGATTGAAAGTCCAATAAGGGCAATAACTCTTGAAGAAATATTTGAACACAGCTGGTTTGCAATTCCATTCATGATATTATCACGAAAAACCTATATATTAAATTTGGGAAAAATATGCTTAACAAGTTTCTTTCAAACATCATGACAGGAAATGTGGAAGGATAGCATGAAGGACGTACGGATAGTTGGAATGATGGATAGAATTAATTTTCATATCCCCCCTCCACTTTGTGGTGGGGCAGAATAATATAACCGATTGCCTATGGTTCAAGAAAGCTCCCATTATCAACATTCTGACCTGGAGAAAAATCAATTTTGAATTATTTTTCAGTCTGAAAACTAAAATGTAAAATTTAGGATCATTCCAAGATAATCAAGGCTTGTGCATTGTTCCTGAAATTGCTAGCAAAGCAAGTCAAAGCTTATTCAGTATTTTACAAGAGGCTTAATGATGCCCTCAAAATATGTCCCTGTCCACAAATTATGAGAGTTGTACAGAGGAAATACTCTACAAAAAATCAAGACAATTTGTGATATAACAAAAATCTAGAAAATTTGTGACATAAACGACATCTGGAAGATGTAATATACTGTCAAATGCTGGTGGGAAGTTGGGAACCACAACATTAATTCTTCAAAAATCTGATGTTCAGCAACGAAAGATAAAAAAAAAATATCTGATTGGGATCTGGTCACTCAGGACCTTTCCAATTTCGAATTAAAGTGATGTTGGCTCAGTCTGGTGACATAATTAGCATTTTGGACTGAAAAATTAAATCCCAATTGATATAAGTCCTACCCAAAATTCTTTTCAGACTTACACTGGGCAATTTCAAGGTCCTTGGTGTTATTGAAGGGCTTTTAGTGGCCTGAAAATTGGCTGAACTTGAAAGCACTGGACTCGGAAGAGTGATCATGGTCCAGCGCCTTCAAATTTGGTCAATATGAATGTCTCCAAATTCAGCAAATGCTAAACTGGTAGAGAGAAATTACTTTTCAAGAGTAATTTGTAACAGGAGTATTTCTTTCAAAGATACCATGCTACCAGCAATGGAGGCCTTAGTTTCATAAGACTTCTTCCAAAACAATTGTTTTGATAAGTTACTGGAGAGCACAATGGGGACTCTCCAATAAGCTGTAAATAAAACAATTTTACACAACCATTTTTTCTGCACCGCTGAGTAAAAACACTAATGTACACAGTGAAAAGCTTTTCTTTTTGTGGCTCTCTGCACTTTTCAATGGAGCCATGATAGTAGCTTTTAGCACTCAACCAGTTAATTGGTTGAAAAATCAAGAAACAGCACAATTGTTGCAGAAACCCACTGTGAGACAGTAAAGGGATCTTAATCTATCATGCGAATCAGTTATGCACACACATTTCTGAGGAACACCTTTACACAAACTATGTCCATTTTACAGACTACAGGAAAACTTCAACCACATCATACATTTTCAACCTTCAAAAAGCTCTTTTTTTAACAAACATTCTTTACTTTGCTGCTTCCTTTCTTTTCAGAACTAATGGACCAACATTATCACCAGTGTCTTCATTGTGTTTGTTGTGACTGCCATCACATAATGGGAACTGAAATGAGACGAAGACAAAAATATGTTTAAGGCTGTGGTTAATTAAAGTTTGGTTCTCTTGACTTTCAAGCCAAACAATAACCTCAAAATTGATGCTTGACAAAATGTCTGACACCAACAAGATTGTACCTGACAAAACATATTTTGTGTTGGACACACACATCTACTGAAGCAAAATATTAATATTTTTAAAAGTAAATTCTCATCACTACTATGCTATTAATTCTTTCCTGGGTTGAACTCTCCAGAAGGGCTGGGGGAGTGGACCTTGACCCCTCAAATCCCACAAGACCCCCACCTACTAATAACCCACTCCTTATCACATCAACATCAATTAATTACCTGTATGTACTACCAGTGCCCAGAACAGCCTCATGTGGCATGATTTGGAACAAATATGTTACAAACACTTCTCACAGAAAGGACTCCGACTCCAAGCCTTTGTAAGATTCGCTCCCACCTCTGGCCTTGCTGGGGTCAGAGTCCAGGCATGTAATAGGTGGTAAGGAGTCTTACAGGGACCATGAGATCAAGGGGTGCCTTTCAGGGAGAGGTGGTAATATAGCAGATTTATAGAGACCCCCCCCCCCCCCCCCCCCCTGCAATAGAATGGCGGGAAACAGAAGATTGGTACTGTCACAATGTCAGTCCCATACATCTGTGTCACACTTCTGGCCAATTTCGGTGGACAATGACCATGCTTGGATGTTAATTTGCAGCCTTGTTGACTTTAGGATCTGCAGTTGAACATACTGAAACAGACACTGCCAGAGGGGCACACCAAGGTCATGTGTCACCCTAGTCCAATAATATTAGCCTTCGCCTGTGCTCCGAATTTATTATTTTTTTATTTTTAATATGTCGCACCGTCGAAGTCTAATCTGATCTTTCGTTTTTCCAGCAGCAAAGTACGAAATTAGGCGACATAACACTAATATGATGAATACTCATTCTCCATACATGTTCCCACATTCGACAAGAATAATATGCCTTCACATTCACATTAGATGTATAAATTTCCTATACTTACTGTCGAATTACGTATTAAATACCAATAATTACATAAAAACATTTTTTCAAGCGGTGATGTTACAGCGGTTGGAAAATTGTTAAAAATCGTATCCTATTTCCGGGAACGGACCTCAGCGGTATTGCAACGATTGCCACGTCGTTTGACTTGGTGTGCACTACATTATCGGTATTCCGTTTTTCACTCCGCGTTTCCCTATCAACCCATCTTCCAGTTCAACAATTTGTTCAGAGCTGAAAAAATTGCAGTGCAAATGACGCCTAAATAATTCAAAATATTGATTTATTTGCAAGAAAATGACCACCAGAATGAAGAAAAATGTGTTTTACACAAATGTCAATCAGAAGTAGGAACCAGGTGGGGAAATTTGATCTTTAATCGAGGTCCAACCGTTCAGCGAGAGTCTCTCGCTGAACTTTGCTGCTGGAAAAACGAAAGATCAGATTAGACTTCGACGGTGCGACATATTAAAAATAAAAAAAATAATAAATTCGGAGCACAGGCGAAGGCTAATATTATTGGACTAGTGTCACCCAGGGACCAGCCGTGAGGGCGACTAGGGCGATTAAGTCGCCCTTCTAAGCCCAAAGTCGCCTAGAAAAATAGTCGGGGCGATTACAAGTCGCCCTCTAAAAATTGGCCAAAATGAGAAAAGGCTGAAGTTGAACTGAGTGATGGCTGATGCGAGGTTTACATGAAAACGAGTATTTTCAAAAATCGAATGTGCTCGAGTGTGATAAATGGGCATTTTAATTCGTCAAATAAACGTCCATTTATTTGAAATCACACGACAAGCAATTGTCCATTGTCGCTTTCGGCGGATTTTTTTTATTTCTATTTTGTTGCGTTCCAGTTGGTGCTTCAAGTGTCGAAACGAAAATAAATGACTTACGCGACTCAACAAAACAACCCAGTTTGAAAGTAGGTTACGTCGCTTAGGATGCCGAAAATGTATACACAACGGACGTATTTTATAACACATTATTTTCATTTCGATTTGCTGATGACTGTTAACTGTTGGGCTGTCTATTCCAAGAAAAACACGAAAGGAATTGAAACACATGAAAAAAGCTTTAGTGATGTCAAGAAAAGCTTTGTACAGGACACAAGTGTGCATGTGGACGATCTTGAAAAAGGGTCCTCCTAAACATCGGAATGACATGAAATGACGCGGAATGACACCGGAATGCCATAAAAATGATGCGGAATGACATTTCTTTTACAAAATACTCGACCCCAGAATGTATTTTGTTTATTAACTAACAAAGTACCTCCCAAGCAACCTTCTTACATCTGGTCCTGTTCACACTTTCAGACTTAGGAAATTATTAGCTTAGTAGACTTTATTGAAAGGCAACCACAGGAGGGTGATGGGGATTGGCACGAAGAAGAGGTGAGGGGTCATGAAGGAGAAGGTAGCAGTGGGGGATTTTCAGTCAATAATTACATTGTGATTTTTTAACCTGGCACAGATGCATCATAGACAACTGGACCTGGATTATTTGTACGTTAATGGAGGACCATAAATTGAAAATATGAAGGAGCGGCGGGGGTGGTACATGTATATTCTTAATTTTCCCCACTTGCCTATGAAGTCTCCCTACATGACTCTGCAGTCTCCCTATTTTTTCTGGAGGGAGACTTGAAGTCTCCCTAAAATTCCCCCCTAGGCTGGTCCCTGGTGTCACCCACTCCATTTGCCAAAATTAATATACTATAGAACAACAACACATTGTAAAACAAAGAATTGGTTGTAAACGTATAGGTTGCGAACTTGGTTGGGCTATTTTGGATTGTTCAAAATTCAAACGCTGTTTCAGCCAACCGAGTGGCTAAACAGTTGTTTATTGATGCTCACAGACCAATGACATATGTTCTGCAATGATTAATTATGATAAGCTTGAATCATGATACATTGCTCATGATTCAATACATATCAGTGATCACAGTGTAACACAATATAATAAATATATATTAATACCATGCTAGCCTTTGTGACTAGCTGTGAAAAACCTGTATGTTAAATTTGAGCTTTTAACCCCACTACTGGTGTAAAGCTTCTACTGCAGTTAAAAGGAAGTTCATCCAACTTGACCTTTGGCATGACGCAATTTGCCAACTTTGATACATTCACACTTCGCGCGGTTTCATGCAAACATAAACAATTTATGGTACAATCTACTATGTGCAGCGACTTATTTAAAATAACATTTAAGAATTGTTAACAATAATTTGACTGAAAAAGCAAGGTAAATTCAATCAACTTTGACAATGTGTCTAGCTGTCAATCAAGTATTCACATACACTGTATGTCATACAGCCAGTAGTACTGCGCACCGGCACATATGTAAACAAAACAAACCTGTGTGTTTGCAATAGAAGGTGTCATTTTTTCTCCATTTTAACCCTCTGCACTCTGATGTTAAAATGGCATAGTTTTCAGCAGCAAATATTTCCGATAAGGCAGTTTGATATTTAACCAAATATACCTTGTTTGACAGAGCTCTGTGCGCTCTGTCAAACAAGATCTAATTGTTTAAATTCATTGTTAAACAAGAGAAAAATGGAGTGATTGGAGAAAATTCTGTTGCACCACCAGAGTTCTAGGGGTTAAGTGACAAAGTCGATTATTTATTAAGAGCATGGTAAAGAGTCATTCCATATGAACTCAACCAAAGTTCAGAAATCTTTCCAGGTGACCATCACAGATTCAACTCAAATTTGTTTTGTCAGAACCTTTATATGTAAAATCAGGGTTTCTGCTATACAGACATGGGATCCCATCAACGGCCCTAATCCCCTCGTTGACTTTCCCCTACCCAAAAGGTCCTCGTAGGGCTCTCATCACAGACACTCTTAAGGCTCGCATCAAAGGTAGAGAATTATAGGGAAAAAAGAACAGCAAAAAATCAACCAGATTCAAATTTTTTTAACAAGTTGCAATAATCTTGACTATGGAACGACAGGATATGGTGATAGGTTAGATGGCATATGTGCACGATTTGGGTTGAGTTCCATTGGCCCACATTAGTAAATTTTGTGTACACTCTGAGGTCAGTCATTTTAACATGCACAAGGCATAGCTCCTCCAATTGGGCATCTCAGATGTGCATTTCAGGCAGATGAGATCATGAGGCCGGTAATGGTGAACCTAAGGATTCCTCATTACCGGCCTCAACATTTTTTTCCTAGCGGAAAGCCTGGTAAAATGAACACATGCAAAATTTTTAGCTTCATTTCTCTTCTCAATTCTGATTTATTGACCTCACAATTTAGATTTTTTCATAGGCAGAAATAAAAAAAAATCAATTTCCAAGGGTCCCCATTCAACCCAGGGTATGCTGCAGACGGTTCTTGATTGACTGACAATATTTTATTTCCAAACATACAAGACGAAAAGTACAAGAACAGTGATTACACAATAATAACAGAAGATGTGAATTGGAAAATGGATCCAGCAGTAAGCTAATGCTTATGTAAGCTTTCTCCAATTCGATAGCTCCCATCTAGACATCACACCAAAGCTACATATGAAATTTGAAAAAGATTGGGTGAGAGATGCAACCTGCAGGGTGTGCAAATCGAATTGTTCACAATTTATATGCCAAATCTAAGATGGCTTTGTTTCTAAACAGGAAGTTTAGAAAAATTTGACAGCTCCCATCTAGACATTGCCACAAAGCTACATATGAAATTTGGAACTGACAGGGTGAGAGCTGGAACCTGCAGATTGTGCTAAAGGAATTGTTGGACAATTTATATCCAAATACAAGATGGCCACTGGCAACCGTGTTTTTCATCAAAAATTTTTAAAAATTGATAGCTCCCGTCTAGACATTGCCCCAAAGCCACATATGACACTTGGGACTGATCGGGTGAGAGCTGTAGAGTGTGCTAACAGAATTGTTGGACAATTTATATCCAGCTCCAAAGTGGCTGCTTGCAGCCATGTTTTTCAACAAAATTCAGAAAAATTTAATAGCTCCCATCTGGACATGACACAAAAGCTAAATGTGAAATTTGAAAAAAATTGGGTCAGAGATGTGGCCTGAAGGGTGTGCTAATGGAATTGTTGACAATTTATAGCTCCCATCAAGACCTTGCCCCAAAGCCACGTATGAAATTTGGAACTGATCGGATGAAAGCTGTGGCCTTTAGGAATTGCTAAAAGAACAAGAGCTGGACTGTTGTCCAGTGCATATCCCCACGTGGCATACTGCCTAGTGTGGGCATACCTATGACCAACAAATATTATTTATGAATATTCTGGTATGGACGGATGCACAGATGGACAGACGCAATCCAGTATACCTCCCACCCCCCATTTTCTCCGAACGTTTTCAACAATTTCTAAGTCAAAAGGTATGGTAAATTGTTTGGTGTTTGGAAGTTTTATGCAATGAGGCAGAAGCCTTTGTCATAGGCAAACTGCATGCCATATTTCACTGAAATCTGATAACCCTAATCCAGTATACCCCCCCACCCCCATTTTCTTCGAAAGTTTTCAACAATTTCTAAGTCAAAAGGTATGGTAAATTGTTTGGTGTTTGGAAGTTTTATGCAATGAGGCAGAACCCTTTGTCATAGGCAAACTGCATGCCATATTTCACTGAAATCCGATAACCCATACCTGAGATACAGGCTGAACAGACAAATAATGTCTATTTCCTACAATTTCTAAGTCAACAAGTAATAAAAAAAAACAACAATAACTAGTGTGGGCATACCTATGACCAACAAATATTATAGAAAGTTAAAAAATTTATAGTAATTTATATATTTTTTATACTTACCAATGACCCAGACATAGCTGGTGCTAACTCTTAAAATATAGGGCCAAACACAAATTTTGCCCCCCAATCCCCAAAATTTGCATCTAAAACTAAAGAAAACATGTCCTGAAAGGCCCTCCACACTTCGCCCCTACTGCGCATGCGCAGTGTCAAGGACGTTCCGAAATTGGCGCCATTTATCATTCTAATAACCAGTGCCTGGTAAGCGCTATGTACTCAGCGGGGAGGCAAGAGTTCCCAACTCCTGGGAGGGCCATCCCCGTCTGGGTCATTGGTAAGTATAAAAAATATATAAATTACTATAAATTTTTTAACATTTTTATACTGTACCAATGACCCAGACATAGCTGAATAGTAAAAAGGCTGGAGGGCCAAGGACATAGAGCAAAATGGAATACGCTCAATAAAATAAAATAGAGTCATCCCCTGTAGGGAAAAGAAGTAATAGGCCTTACATGTATCTTTCTTATTTATGATAAATTAGAAAGATACAACACCTTCCAAAAATTGAGCTTCATACATCCATGTACTCTATTAATATCCAATAATCCTTATACTAATAATTTTTAAAGTAAGCCAATAATAAAGTAAGTCTAGAGAATAGAGACTCTTATACTCCTAAAAGTGTGTGAGAATTGCATAATCATGTCCGTTGACATATGCAATATTCAAAAGCTATACTTTAAAAACTAAGACTTGAATGAATTTTATAAACTTAAACTTCTCACTAAACAACCATCCCAATAACAGCTCAGAATTACTAACTCCGGAGGAGGTATCCCCTTGTTTTCATAGTAAAAAACAGGTGACCCAAGGGAACACCCTCCCCCCCCCCCCCCTTTTTCTTGCCCTGGGTCAAATAGCCCAGAGCGAAGAGGGCAGCCGAACGGAGACACTGCCGAAACAGACAGCCTACCTAGCTATAGTAGCAACTGTTAAGTGAATGACATTCTGAGCAGTAGAGAATAGACCTAACAATAGAGGCCTCCAGAAATGGACTCGATATTTCTGAGATAAAATTCATGAATGGATGGCTGAGCGCAATGAGCAGCCTTCAAAAATCTATAATAGCAACACTATTAATGTAAGCCCAAGAAGTAGAAGAACTCTTACTTCATGAGCCGAAATCTTAAGCACAACTGCTAAGCAAATGATATACCATAAGCAGTACGCTAGTTAATAGAATCCATTAACAATAAAATGGAGCGTAACGTCCTTCTACTAGACATCAAAGACAGAAGAAGCTTACGCCCTTGTAATAAACAGATATCTGTTTATAAATACATAAACTGTACCCGGAAAGAGTAAAGGCCTATGCCCATACGAAGACGGAAGGACCTTAAAATAATAGGTTCCGGATAATAGGAGCCTAACTCTTATGCAACAATCCAACCTAAATAGTAACGGAAGTATTGATTCCGAAACTATGAAAGTGAAAATCATCCATCGATAGTGCATGACACTCACTGACTCTACAGTAAAAGAGAAACCAACAGAATTACTGTCTAAAAGGTCAGAATTTGAAAACTACTGTTTCCAGAGGCTCAAATGATTACTTAGCTAAATAAGAACCGAAGTTAAAATCCGTATAGGAATTTAATCTAAAGATTCTAAGTCTATTTATCAAAAAGTTACTAACTGACTTAGATAAAGAGACAAAAGACTCAAATGTAAACTATCGTAGAGTGCATAGGTATGAGGTAACATAAACCTATAACCTAAATAACAACAGGCTGCAGTAGATCTTGTGAAACAAGTATACTAAAAAATAGCAATGAGTAGTATGGAGGGATCAACCATATGAACATAATGATCCCTACACCACGACGGAAGAGCCTCCACTTTAGTCGCATAGAATAGCGAAGAGGAGGATCTCCTATAGTAAGAAATCGCGTCCAAAGCTCGTCCAGTACAGTGCTTACAATGCAATACGGACCACACAACGGAATACATGAAGGTTGCGACCTTGCTGGTTGTGATAAAGATGACACGATTTACCCAGTGAAAAAAGATCCTCACATAGAGGAAGATTTCACGTTAAGATCCACAGTAGACAAGAGAGTAAATTACTCATGATCTCTGTGAAGATAGAGATGCTATCAACAGAAATGTATAGTGGTTGTTTATCTTAGCAATACCTGCTAAAACAACAGCGCCGGAGGATACGCGTATCCTATCATTCCGTCCTATAGATCAATAGAGCGTTAACAGTATTAGCTCAGAGATCTGGACAAGCCAACACATACGTCTGCAATAGATTAGCAAGCTGTGTCATAAATAAAACATCATTGGGCGCTCCCATAGATAGCAAATCTGATTAAATACTTGTTTGTTGAGAGTCCATTCTGACAGCA
This sequence comes from Pictodentalium vernedei, assembly GCA_031216915.1. Classification (NCBI taxonomy): domain Eukaryota; kingdom Metazoa; phylum Mollusca; class Scaphopoda; order Dentaliida; family Dentaliidae; genus Pictodentalium; species Pictodentalium vernedei. The sequence goes on along the minus strand of CM062297.1, from coordinate 329,290,745 downwards.
ACAAGCGACCCGTAAGAGAACGGGAGTGCGATAAAACAAATAGACGACCCAGAATATGACGGACCAAAACTGAACTTGGTGTAGTATAACCAACAGACGGATTCTTTCCATTAAATAGAATAACGGAAACGAAAGAGTGCCTCCCTGGTTCCGGAGATACGCCACTACTGTCGAATTAAAGGACAGGAATTTGGGCATGCGTTTCTGAATAATGTTCATGCAATGACATAAAGCAAGCCTAAAAAACATTATTCCGCGGAAGTTAAACTGATAGTTAAAAGACTGCGGAACCCAAAGACCCTGGCACTTCGAATCCGTAGGGATCAGTATATATCCCAATCTGTTTGACTGGCAACCGTCATAACAGCCACACTCGGGTCCGGCAACTGCGGCGGCACTCTCTGAGTCAACCACCGAATGTTTGCCCCAGTCTGAATCTCTTGTAACACTAGATAGACAAGAGAATGTATAAATCAAGCAATTCATGGATTGCCGGAAAGTTGCCGTCGAAGAGAAGCTCCTCCGAGAACGAAGCGACTCTGAGAGAGTTCTTAACCTACTATCAACGCGTGGATGTAGCTAGGGCTGCATCACGTCTAACCAACTCCAATCAGCCACTGAAGGGCGGAGTTATACGTGAACAAACTACTGCCCTCAAAAGAAATTACATTGAGAATAATATCCCGTAAATCTTTTCTTGAAGACGTAATGATAACGCCTCAGTAAGGCGGATTACGTATAATAAAGCGTCTAAGTTAAGTCTACTATACATAATGTCGTTCCCAACATTGAAATTGGAAAAGACATAAACGGCGAAAAGAATATATGCAGTCTTTAATCACACCGTCTAGACGCATATGAACTCTCGGTATGCCCTGCTCTGCCAAAATAAACTATATGTAAAAAAGATAAAATGGCAGAAATGAGCCACGCGGACAAGAAACTAAACTATCATGCTTAGTAGCAGGCTTGTATATATATATAAATATATAGCGTCGAAAAATAAAACACGTGTTGTAATGACAATATTGGACTGCGTCGGTAAGTCAGGGACAAAGTCCCTGTACCGATCGAAAAATCCGAGTCCAAAGACGCTATAAGTCTCTTATCCAAGATCGCAGCAATGAAGTCCGAAAAATAATCACTGGAAGAAATGCCAGAAGATATGAAAGGCATCTTCCGATACTACTAAAGGGAAAACTCGAAATCTTTCGAATCCCTTTCGCCATCCTGTCGGACCCTATAAAGCGTTCGGTCGTCCGTAGCTTGATGCAACCGCGGACCGCACCGACCCAGCGCCGTCGGATAATTCCTGATTCGACCGAGAAACCGTCAATTGCTGGGATGCTGCGAAACAACTGTGCTAACTCGGACAGCACGTCCGTCACTGAGGCCTGAGGAGCAGCGGTCTTACGATGCATTGCCGCAGGAAGCTCCGAGATCGTTACCCCGTGCATACTTCCAATATGTGAGCGAACGGAGTGTATAGGCCTCGTGTCCCTTGGCTACCGGATGGCGCGACCTATTCACTGTGGAATCACTGAATGCCGAAACTGATCGGATACTCGAGGTCACGTAGCCAATGTGCGGTCGTGTGCCCTGCTGTGAGGATGAGGAAGCATTAAAGACAGTCTCTCGGACTGTCAATATAACGGAGCGTCCCGAGCAACGGACATATGCTCCGAATGTAAAATATCTGAACCACAACATGCGGTCCCCTATGTTGTTGGCTTCCTCCGATCTGTCCTCAATCTGCCGTCACTGGGTGAGTACTAAAGTAATTAAAGTGCTCGCATCACCCAAATCTCCTTCCTAGACCGCAACGGACGAACCCGGCAGCCGAACCATTCGATGAATGTACGCTACACCGGGTGAGCTAGCGAATGTCACTCCGTAAGCGATAGACATATTCCATGAGCACTTATTGCCGCTAACTCTTCATTAACTATGACAACAGAGGCACACTTTTGAAAGACATCTCCATAACTCTTCGAACAAGAAACCAGAAATGCTTGGATAGCAAGCATAAAATAATAATATATATAGCGTCGTTCAATAATTCGAAAGTTTGTGTGACATTATTGGACTATGTCGGAACTGAGGGACGATGTCCCTGAACCGAACCAAAAATTTCTAAGTCCACCGACGCTATCAGTTTCTTATCCGGCATCGCAGCATATGTTGTTCCGAAAGGGAAAGCTTGAAATCCACCGAATCCCTTTCGGTATCCCATCGGACCGGATGAAACTTTCGGACGTCCGTACCCGCTTCCGCGGAGCGTCCCGACCCAGCATCGTCGGATAAAATATATGCGACAGATTCAGTTGATGCTGGGATGCTGCGATAAACTGTGCTATTAAGGAAAGCACGTCCGTTCCCGAGGCCTGTGCAGTAGCGGACTTACGATGCATTGCCGCTGGAAGCTCCGTGTACGTTGACTCCCGCACACTTCCTATGCGAACGTCCGGAGTCTGCAGGCCTCGAGTCCCCGGCTACCGACCCAGCGCTGTCGGATAAATCTCGATCCGACACCGTTTCTGTCGGCTGCTGGGATGCTGCGATAAGCTGTGCTATGTGCACAAGAATGTCCGGCGTCGAGACCTGCGGAGGCGCAGTCTATCGCTGCTTCGCCGAGGGCAGCTCCGCATCAGATGGCTCCCGCATACTTTTCCTATGCGAACGTCCGGAGTCCATCGGTCTCGAATCCCTGGCTGCCGGATGGTGTGACCTGGTCGCCGAAGAATCCTTGATCGGCGAAGCTGGTAATATATCGGCGGTCACGCAGCCAAGGTGCGGTCGTGTGCGCTGACGAGAAGAGGAAGCCTTAGCAGTCTCAGCGGACTGCCTATACAACGGAGCGTCCCGAGCGACGGACGTATGCTCCGCTAACTACACATTTGAACCACAACATCTGGGGCCAGATGTTGTTGAACGAGAGAGGGGCCTCTCTCGCTTGCCGTCCGGATGGACCGGAACGAGCTATGAACCGGACTAAAAGGCTTCCTCCGTTCTCCCTCCGATCCGCCGTCACTGGGTGTGCATTAAGTTAATTTTATAGTGCTCGCATCACCCCAAAATTCCTTCTAGACCGCAACGGACGAACCCGGCTGCCGAACCATTCGGTGAATGGACGCTACACTGGGCGAGCTAGCGGACGTCAAAGGCCGTCAAACCTACTAGGGTCCTCTTAGGCAATTGGCGTATTACATGAGCACTTTTCCGCTAGCCCTTCATTAATTGTGACGACGGAGGCACACTGTTGGAAGACATCACAGATACATCATCCTAATCTTGATCGTCTGAAATAGAAATTGATAAAGTAGAGTGACCCTGCGGGGAAAGGACCGGAGTGTCCAAATCCCCAACAATATACCGTGACATACGCTTCCCATATTGTCATCGAAATCATACGATACAGAACAGGAGTTAATGCGAGTACACTGACCACATATAGAATGATAATAAGGTCAGAGGAAGACTTCCTCTTAAAGCAATTGATCAATATCCTTTCAATGTGAAAAGAAAACAAGTCCTGGTACTCGCACTAACCCCTGGCATCAAAATACATAATAATAATATGATCCATTAATATAGAAAAAATAATTGAAATCAAAATATTTTGAAAAAATATTTTTTCAGAACAGCCCAAGTTTCTGAAAAGTAACGTTGAGCCCCAATGGATCCCAAGCCTAAGTGTGGACAAAAAATTTTAAAAATATTTTAAACAATTTATTCAACACTTACGAACAATAATAATGTATCTAGTTATGATTAAAATAACATAAAGATATTATTATTTAGAAATCCCCCCCTCACACAGAGGGCTGTTGTAAATGTAAACAATGAGTGTAAAAACACTAAAATAAGACTCCAGGCACCCAGGCCCGAAATCAGTTACCAAAAATACACCATCTGATGCAAAACAGAGCTTCCAGGGAAGAAACTGCAGAACATCAGATGGTAGATGCAGAACACAACGCCTAACCACCCGTAGGTGAAGACGTAAACATGGGGAAAGAACAGAATTCATTCTGTTATACAGCTAAAACTCCCAAGAAATTTTAGTAATAATAATTACAGAAACTATGCCAAAAGCATGGGAGAATAGCAAGGGGGAACTTAAAGGACAGGGAGAGAGGAAAAACACTTGAAAAAACAGTGTAACTAAATAATCAGAATGACAACAAAATGGCTGCTGCCTTGAAAATAGGTAACTTAACATAATTTCATTAAAAAATTTTAAGTTACAGCCCTGATAATATTCTGTCACACATTCTTTTCCTCTCCTCCTTTTCTATCCTCCTTAGAATCACCATTTCACTAATATTTATGTGTCTGGCATCATTTAAACTGAGATTTAAAAGCACAAAGATCAGTCAGATGTTAACTGATGAAGGGCCAAACTTAGAATGATAAATGGCGCCAATTTCGGAACGTCCTTGACACTGCGCATGCGCAGTAGGGGCGAAGTGTGGAGGGCCTTTCAGGACATGTTTTCTTTAGTTTTAGATGCAAATTTTGGGGATTGGGGGGCAAAATTTGTGTTTGGCCCTATATTTTAAGAGTTAGCACCAGCTATGTCTGGGTCATTGGTACAGTATAAAAATATAATAATTTACTTAAGTTATGAATATCCTTGGATGGACACACACACGTCTGGACAGACGCACGGACACACGGACGGACGCATGTAATCCAGTATACCCCAATTTTCTTCGAAAGTGGGGTATAATTATGGACAGGCAGAGGAACGCACGGATGGACGACAGATTGCAACCCATCCCAATAGCTCATAAGTGATGTTGCCAAGTTGAGCTAAAAAAAACATTCAATATGAGTTTTGTTTTCAATGAGAAATTGCCAGAAAACCAATAGTTTTTTTAGCCATAACATCATCTACGTGTACACATGTGTATTTACCTTTTTAGATCTCCAGCATCGGCAATAACATACTTTATCTCCCAATTCTTCAATATCAACCATATTAACCACCTTACTCTCTTCTTTACGTATTTTCAGATTTACTTGGGAATCTTTCTTGTCTACCTTTGGCTTGAATGCTTGCACAGTCACATACACAATGAGAGATATTGTCCCTACAAATGGGACCAGTGACAACCAATCTTGAGCTACAAAAAAAAAATGAAAGTGTCAATGACACTGCAGCTTAACTTGACTGTGTGTTGTGTTTGATGAAAAGGATAATGTTCAATGTTTACGAAAAGATTATGAAATACAATAAGAATTGTGATAATTGAGAATATGTTAATTTCTGTTCCCTGTATGCTATGTTTTCAATAAAAATAATTTGAGGTGTAGACTGTACTAAAGAATTGAGGGGTGGGTTAATGTGGCCTTCACAGTTAATGTATGTCAACCAAAGTTACCAAGTTACAGTGAAATTATTCCAAAACGAGTCATCCTATCAAGTTACAATGAAATCCCTTCATAAATACAGCCTGTAGACTGTGCTACAGGTTTTCAGGCTTGGGGTCCCTGTAGCCGTTGCAGTTGACCGATCGTGACCAAAAGGGGATGTTCTCATCTATTCATTATCTGGAGTCACCCTACCAAGTTACTATGAAATCCCTTCATAAATACGACATGTAGACTGTGCTACAGGTTTTCAGGCTTCGGCTCCTGTAGCGGTCACAGTTGACCAATCGCAACCAAAAGGGGATGTTCTCATCTAGATATTATGTGGAGTCATCCTACTAAGTTACAATGAAATCCCCCCATAAATACGACCTGTAGACTGTGCTGAAGGCTTTTGGGTTTTGGGCTTGGGCAGCCATCACGGTTGACAGATCGTGACCATCTAGACATCATATGGAGTCATCCTACCAAGTTACAATCAAATCCTTCCATATTAAATACGACCTGTAGACTGTGCTAAAAGTTTTTGGATTTCTGGTTTGGGCAGCTGTCACGGTTGACAGATCATGACCAAAAGGGGACGTTCTCATCTAGACATTATACAGAGTCATCCTACCAAGTTACAATAAAATTCCTTCATAAATACGACCTGTAGACTGCTAAAGGTTTTCAGGTCTTGGCTCGGCAGCCTTCACAGTTGGCAGATCGTGACTAAAAGGGGACGTTCTCATCTAGACATGACCTCAAACCTGCATATGAAATTTTGTGATGATCTGACATGAACTACAGGGTGTAGACTGTGCTAAAGAAAAATGTGAATATACTCACAGACTTCCGCATGCGTGATGGCAATAGCTTATCTTGACTTTGTCAAGTTAAGCTAGAAATACCGCAAATTTGGTACAGATAAATTTTTTTGTGAGGAGAAGATCTACACGAAACATGTATAGAGGCAAAGTCTCATCCGTATGATGGGGCTATGTGGGTACCGAATGGAGGGTGGGATGGAGGGTGTAAGTGGGGGAGTGAGGGTTTTTGTTGCTTTGTTTTGCCAGAGTAAGAATCTCCTCCTTTAAAACTGTGGCACTTTAAAAACAGCCAGTTAGCTTTATTTACTTATTTATTGGTGTTTAATGTCACACATTTCTGCACAATGGCTAACTGTAACCGTATAATGGATATAAAGTATAACCAATTGTTTATACCTATGCTGCCCACCTTAGAGGACTTCCACGCCAGGCATTGGTTACAGAGTCCTCTTTTACCAGTGTGAAGAACAGTGAATACACTGCAAGATTCTATTTACATGTATACACAACATTGAACAAGAGGCCCCAAGGGGCCTGAAGCACTCACCTTGAACAGAACATGATATAAACATAGTCCAAGAGTGAAACCACATTAAGCAATCCATCTCCATAGGAAACATTGTCAATCTTGAGCTCCTCAGGAGTGACATAAATAGTCCAAGCATCATGTCTTTTCTTCAGCTGATCATAATGCAAAATGAGGAGCTCTAGTTACATACCTCTAGAGGGTACTGAATACAATATTTCTAATTCTTCACTTACATAGCCAATTCTGGCTCCCATAGGGAGCCCAAATATTAACCCAGCAACCCGATTTGAACAAACTTGAATCTGACCCACCCAAGAGATGTTGTATACCAAACATGAAAGCATTCTGACTGGTGAATCTGAAGAAGAAGATTTTTAAAGACATTTCCTCATATTTCACTAAGTTAAAATTTGGGCTCCTACAGGGAGCCCAATTATTAACCCAGGGACTGGATTTGAACAAACTCAAATCTGACACCCCTACAGATGTTGTATAGAGAGGCCAAATTCTAACCCAGGGACCCGATTTGAACAAACATGAATCTGATCCCCCCTACAGATGTTGAATATCAAATATCAAAAGATTTCAACTGGTGGATCAGAAGAAGAAGATTTTTAAAGAATATTCCACATATTGCACTAAGTTAAAATTCAGGCTCCAATAGAGAGCCCAAATCTTACCCAGGGACTCGATTTGTACAAACTTGAATCTGACCCCCTCCCCCCCCCCACCCCCCCCCCCCACCCCTCCCTCTAGAGATGTTGTATAACAAATATGAAAAGATTCTGACTGGTGGATCTAAAGAAGAAGATTTTTTGAATTTTTTAAAAAAAATTTTGGGTGCTATCAGAGTTATGCCCCTTGTGGTGCACCCTGTTGGTGTGGCATGTGGCAAGTTTATTTGAACAAACTTGAACTGACATATGATAAGGAACATGCACACGAAATTTAGTTCAATTTGGTCCAGTAGTTTGCGAGGAGAAGTTGATAATGTAAAATTCACGACGGATGATGACGACAGACGATGGACGGCAAGTGATACGTTAAGCTCCCTTTCGGTGAGCTAAAAGTTAAAAAATTTATAGTAATTTATATATTTTTTATACTTACCAATGACCCAGACATAGTTGCTGGTGCTAACTCTTAAAATATAGGGCCAAACACAAATTTTGCCCCCCAATCCCCAAAATTTGCATCTAAAACCAAAGAAAACATGTCCTGAATGGCCCTCCACACTTCACCTCTACTGCGCATGCTCAGTGTCAAGGATGTTCCGAAATTGGAGCCATTAATCATTCTAATAACCAGTGCCTGGTAAGCGCTATGTACTCAGCAGGGAGGTAAGAGTTCCCAACTCCTGGGAGGGCCATCCCCGTCTGGGTCATTGGTAAGTATAAAAAGTATATAAATTACTATAAATTTTTTAACATTTTTATACTGTACCAATGACCCAGACATAGCTGAATAGTAAAAAGGCTGGAGGGCCAAGGACATAGAGCAAGATGGAATACGCTCAATAATATAAAATAGAGTCATCCCCTCTAGGGAAAAAGAAGTATTAGGCCTTACATGTATCTTTCTTATTTATGATAAATTAGAAAGATACAACACCTTCCAAAATTGAGCATCATACATCCATGTACTCTATTAATATCTAGTATAATCCTTATACTAATAATTTTTAAAGTAAGCCAATAAATAAAGTAAGTCTAGAGAATAGAGACTCTTTATACTCCTTAAAAGTGTCTGAGGATTGCATAATCATGTCCGTTGACACGTGCTATATTCAAAAGCTATACTTTAAAAACTAAGACTTGAATGAATTTTTAACACATAAACTTCTCACTAAACAACCATCCCAATAACAGCTCAGAATTACTAACTCCGGAGGAGGTATCCCCTTGTTTTCATAGTAAAACAGGTGACCCAAGGGAACACCCTCCCCCCCCCCCCCTTTTCTTGCCCTGGGTCAAATAGCCCAGAGCGAAGAGGGCAGCAGAACGGAGTCACTGCCGAAACACTGGCAGTGACCGTTGGGAACGGCAAGCGATCGCGCCAGCGCACCATCGCGCACCGCTTTTTCGTATACCGCGAGTAATTAGTCACGCACGTTTATCTTCCGGTCGTGTTCAAAGCCTTCGTCGGAGAAGTGCAAAGTACAGAAGAACCTGTCATGAGCAGGGGTCAGCCGAGTGGGCGACTTGGGCGAAGAAGTCGCCTTGTCATTCCTCAAGTCGCCTTGGCTTACATTGGGGGCGAAATTCAAGTCGCCCTCCCAAACTTCCTTGGGAGACATGGCAGTTTACTGTATTTTCTTATGTTTTATTTTTTAAAAACACACGCTTCCGCAAAAAAACAGTAAACACGGTTGCTGTTAAAGTCCGTCACATGGCTATGAAAATAGCCTAAACTAGCCCAATTTTATATTTCTGAAAAGAATTGCAATGGCGTAGTCGTTCGAACAATTCGCCCCAACTGATAGCAACCAGCACAAAATGGCTATTTAAAAACGGGAGCAGGAGAAGTCGGCCCATTGCGAACTCGGCCCCGGAGAAGTCGGCCCCTAGGAGAAGTCGGCCCAGACAATTTCAGAGAAGTCGGCCCATGAGAGAAGTCGGCCCCACAAACTACAGGAGAAGTCGGCCCCTAGGAGAAGTCGGCCCAGACAATTTCGGAGAAGTCGGCCCATGAGAGAAGTCGGCCCCACAAACCACAGGAGAAGTCGGACCCTAGGAGAAGTCGTCCCAGACAATTTGAGAGAAGTCGGCCCACGAGAGAAGTCGCCCCCATGAAGTACAAGAGAACTCTGCCCCTAGGAAGTCGACCCAGACAATTTGGGAGAAGTCGGACCCACAAACTAAAGGTTAATATCCGATGGTTTAGGGCAAAAAGTCTGATCACAGGGACCCGGTATCAGTCATTTGATGAAATAAAATAGTGACATATATACTTCACAATTTGAGATGTATGAAAAAAGCAGTCTTGTTTTTTTATCATTGAAAATACCAGTACTTAACACTAATTCCTAGAACGCCCACAGGGCTTTCTAGGAACTGATGTTACGTAGTGGTATTATCAGTGATAAAAAGACGTTATTTTACTGCAAACAGAACTAATTTACAGCAATTACAATACACTGATCTATTTCCGTATTTCGCTGTAATGACGATTCAAAACTTCACTATTTGAGATGTATGAAAAAAGCAGTCTTGTTTTTTTATCATTGAAAATACCAGTACTTAACATTAATTCCTAGAACGCCCACAGGGCTTTCTAGGAACTGATGTTACGTAGTGGTATTATCAGTGATAAAAAGACATTATTTTACTGCAAACAGAACTAATTTACAGCAATTACAATACACTGACCTACACCGATGTATAAAAAATCACTCTTTACCTATTTACAGAGTAGTAGGAGCAGTTAAGTTGGCCACCCTTTTTAAAAGTTTACTAGTTGTTAGTTCGTCGTGACGGTAAAGTCGCCAGAGTTGAAAGAGCTTGCCCTGCACAATTTGTTTTTGTTTCCTTTGAATCCGTCTAAGTTTCTCTTCTTGGACAAGCTGACACTGAATGGGGACAAGTGAAGCTTCCTTATGTAACAATGATATAAGTTTGTAAAATGATAGATTGCCTTGATGGGCTCTGACATTCAGGCGGTGGTGCCAACCTTCAACATCATTGTTTGTACGTGGAAGGGCAAACAGGTTTTTTTATGCATTCGTGAACTGGTCCACTAGAACGATAGGCCACCGCTAGGCCTAGGTCCTGGACTTAGTGTATGAGTAGCCGTGGCTGTCTATTAAAAGTTTGCCTGACCGTTGGAAATAATTTCATATGTTATTGTATCTGGCTGACTTAGCAATCCTTTTTATAAGGGTGGGGCCGACTTCTCTCATAGGCCGACTTCTCTTATGGGCCGACTTTGTTTTGGGCCGAGTTCTCCTATGGGTGACTTTGTTTGGGGCCGACTTCTCTTATGGGCCGACTTCTCTTGTGGGCCGGCTTTGTTTTGGGCCGAGTTCTCCTATGGGCCGACTTCGTTTGGGGCCGACTTCTCTTATGGGCCGACTTCTCTTGTGGGCCGACTTTGTTTTGGGCCGAGTTCTCCTATGGGCCGACTTCGTTTGGGGCCGACTTCTCCTGCATTCTTAAAAACAAAGTACCAGACAACAACGAATCACACAAGACACGCATCGAGTTAATTAGAATTTATTAAAGTTAACCATCGTTTCAAAACAAAAAAAAATGTATTGGAGACAGTTCGTCCATATCGAAATTGCTTGCGGTTACGCTCTGTTCCACTGAAAAATTGGCTGCATTGAAATTCGCCCCGCAATTTGCATTGAATGTTTTTCTTTGAAAACTTGTGAAGTTTGTTGGAAGGGGGTTAAATGTAATAAGGCTACAATAGAAATCACAGGTATTTGGATGGATGAGAATGGCAGACCTTCAAAGCACCAATCGCACGTGTCAGTGAAAGATGGTTGGCAGGGGTCAGGGATAACCCGCCACCAGGACAACCCGCCACCGCTCGATTTTGGTGGCGGGTTAGCCCAGGTTTTGGTGGCGGGTTAGCCCAGGTTTAGTGGGCGGTATGGAGGCGTGGTTTTATAGATTATTTCATTCTTTTAACTTAAAATTCGACTAAATTTGTTTGTTTTGTAACCTTTGAATACTTTTTAAATTGTTTGTTATTCTTATTGCATAAACTGATGGCTTCATGAAACTTGTTTGTATATCGGCATTCTTTGATAAATAAAGATTCAGTATAGTATATGGAGTTGTTTTTGTAAGTGATATATAATCAGGTTGTATTTTTTTAACTGACAATTAATCAGATAATTAATCATGTTGTTTTTTACTATGATGCGGCACTGTGCCTAAAGAGATGATTGTTTTTTTTTAAGTGATAACAAATCATGTTCTTTGATTAGAAGCCATGTTTTTAAGTTTATTTAGCGGCACACCAAAGTTGTTTGGAGGGATAAATAGGGGCCATGCATTACTGCAAGCATCATTCACCATCAACATGGAACTTCGTCAACGTTCCAGAGACATAGAATATCCATGCATAGAATGCGAGAGGAATGTTAGGCCTCGGCAACAGGCTCTTGATTGTGACGGATGTGGTCGGTGGCAACATCGTATTTGTAATACGGGAATTGAACAAAGTATGTACATAAATATTTATTTCGCTTATTTTCCCGCATTATGGTGTGTGTGTGTGTGTGTGTGTGTGTGTGTGTGTGTTTGTGTATGTATGTTTGTGTGTATGTATGTGTGTATGATCTCGAGAGAGAGAGAGAGGGAGAGGAGGAGAGAGAGCGTGTGAGAGAGAGAGAGAGAGAGAGAGAGAGAGAGAGAGAGAGAGAGAGAGAGAGAGCGTATTATCACAGAATTAAAATATGTACATTAATTGTATTTAATATTTATTTTCACAGGAAAGTACAACGACGCAAACAAAGGTTTATGCACAATATACTTCAATTGTAAATTATGCAATAGAGAAACACCAGGTGTGTGTTCTGCAGTATATATATACGAGACATCAACTACGACAGCAGCAGCAGCAGCATCATCATCCACAACGTCAGACAGCGACACACCAACGCAGCAAACACCTAGTCATAATGGAACAGCAACACTTGAACAACCAAATACCACATCAACAGATTCAACAGAAGATACACCTGTCGACAACGGCACTACAACAGAACCTGACATAACAGCCACGCCAGAAGCAATTCCTGTGTCGCTGCCAATGGAAATTGAACAATCCAACAGCCTAGCGGAAGATTTACTTAATGAAGAAATTGGTGAGTTTTAAAGTTTGAAGTTTACCCCTCTACCTATTATTCCTTTTTTATATTCTACACAATTTAATAATGCATACGGGTAATTTCCGTCGTAAGTTAATAATATGATTACCCCTCTACCCAATTTCCTAATTAAATCACCCATCAATTCATTTGAAAGATTATGCTCATATCTTATATCTTATACTCATATCTTTTATTTCAGAAAATAATGGTTTAAACACAGACTTCGATTTACCACATAGACAGATCGACAACCACATTGAACCGGCCGAAGAGTCTGTGATTGAGAGAGAACTACCACGGGACAGTGACTTGGTGCCAGCAGACAGACCCGTGACGTACACAGTCCTTCCAAATGGTACACAGCGCGGCGGGCCATTACTTGTTAGTAGTGACGGCTTTTCCTACGTCAAAAAGGTTAGCTTAAAATTTTACATTATTTTAATTTATTTTTACATTATTTTAATTTATTTTAATGTATAGTAAACAGAGCTTAAATAAATAAATAAATGAGTAAATAAATAAATGAGTAAATAAATAAATAAATAAATGAATAAATAAATAAATGAGTAAATAAATAAATAAATAAATAAATTCATTAATTATAATTTATAATTTCAGAAAGATCTTAAGAATGGTGTCAGTTGGCGCTGCAGTACGCGAAGTGTTTATGGATCATGCAGCGTAACGGTAACGCAGAATGGTGACAACTTTGCCCGTCAACAAGACCACAATCATTAATGCATTCGTACAAAAAGACGGCAAGAAGAAACAGTTTCCATTGGTATTTGCAATTATGTCCCGTCGCACCAAACAAGACTATGTTGACGTACTAAATGCGGTGAAGGATAAACTAGACGACCAGTCTGTCACACATTTCGTCTTGGACTTTGAACAAGGTAAATATTTCCCTCCCTCTCTCTCTCTCTCTCACACTATCTCTCTCTCTCTCTCTCTCTCTCTCTCTCTCTGCAGTTATAAAATTAATTGTTTTCTTTTTTTTTCAGCAACATGGCAAGCAATCAGAGATGTCTTTCCAGGAACAGATATCCGTGGATGTTGTTTCCACTGGACACAAGCTGTGTGGAAGCATGTGGGCAGCGTTGGGCTCCAGCCAACATATCACGAACATGGGGAAGTTCATAATTTCATAAGACAGGTTTTGGCACTGCCTTTCTTGCCGTCAACACATATAACAGAATCCTTCTCCAACCTTTATGACAGAACAGAACCGGAAACAAAGTTGCGGGAATTGATGGACTACGTGAAGAGTCAGTGGATACAATCAAGCGTATTCCCCCCAAGAGACTGGAGTATTTACAACCATACCATCAGAACGAATAATGATATTGAAGGTAAGTTATCCATCAAAACTTTTTTGTAAAATTAGTTTAGAAATTTTTTTTTTGCTTTTCAATTTATGAAAATTTCAATTTTTATTAATAAGTATATTTTTTTCTCTTTTCAGCTTGGCATAGAAGAATAAATATGTGTGGAGCGAATTTAACGTTTTACCGGCTGGTACCACTGCTCCACGCTGAAGCGAAAGAAGTGGAAGTAAGAGTCAACGCTGCAGACTTAGAGACGGAAACACGACAAGCGTACACAACACAGTCTAAGAAAATTGAAGAGTATTGGAGAAAGTACATGGCCGACCCACCAGAATTGACGACAGGAGCTTTCTTGAAGAAATGTTCTGCACTGTACATTTCAAAAAAGAAAAAGTAGATTGTATATTTTCAGATATTTGTTTCATTATAACTGTATTCACTGTATTGTCATTGTATTTATTTCTTTTATATTTTGTATATTTTGTAACTTGTTCTTTTTCAATTTGTAAAACGTATTCTTTTTAATTTGTAAAACGTGTAATAAATAAAACTACTGCTCATACACGTTTCCAAAAGCCATCTTTGTCATGTAATTAGTTTTCCTAAGTTCTTTGTTTTTTGTTCAATAAAACCATTTATTAGACTGAAGAGATTACTTGTTATTTTTTATCACCAGGACAATGGATTCAATCACTCGACACATAATCCTTTCACACCTCATAATCCCCTTTCGCTGTGCTGTAAATTGGTGGCGGGTTGTCTCAGTGGCGGGTTGTCCCGACCGCTTGGTGGCGGGTTGTCCTGGTGGCGGGTTATCCCGATCCCGTTGGCAGAAATTGTCAGTTTTCTGAACAGTGTATTATTAGTTTACCCAGCGCAGCCGGGAAGGGAGACAACTGAAATGTTTTGTCATTTACCAAAGAAATTAATTAACTCAAATTGTTAATAACGCTTAATTTACGAAGGATATCGAAAACTTTTTTAACTACGCTTTTCAACTCAGTTAGGGTATTCAGAAACCATGAATGACCCAGCTTCTTATATGAACTTGAAATTTATTTTAAACACTTTAAATATTTTTTTAAAAAGAATATACCTTCCATTACAGAGAAGAACACTCTCACCATGGGTCATACTAAATTTCAAATCCACATCGTTGAGGCAAATACAAAATCAACTGCACGGTAACCTTAGTCATCACTGTTAGGCAAAGAGTTAGGGGGTATTCAGAAACCATGAACGACACAGTTTTTTGTAGGGTGGGGTGGGGGATTTTAACCTACATTCTGTTATGTAACCATCTTGACTTAGTTTTGTGTGTGTTTGTATAAACTTTTATTTATTTTTTTCTCCACAATTGTGTCCTCTATGTTCATTTATTTTGTCACGATGTCATATACGTTTTATGTTTTTTTTTCTGATTTCTCCTTCATGTCCACTGACTTCTCCCTCCTGGGTCCTGACTTCTCCCTAAAGTCTCTGAAGGGAGAAGTCACTTCTCCCTAAAATCAGCTGCCAGGCTGACCCCTGGTCATGAGCGACCACCCTTGGGACTTGCCAAAAATGGTCGTTAAAGACAGGTGGTCGCTGACGACAGGTTTGCTGAGAAGGGGTGCATTTCGAGTTTCGCTTTCACGATGCTTGAAGAGAGAAACGAAATGCGCGAATACTGGCGATAGCATACTTTAACCCCTCCACACAATCACATCTAAAAAAGAATTACCGAATGTGAAGATGTTTTGGCCCAATTTCTAAGACGTTTTGGCCTCTTAGGGCTGAAACGTCTCAAGGCCGAAACGTCATAAAACCAATTATTTTGGAAATCGCGCGTTATTAGGCCTACTGATTTCTCAACAGCAATCACCACCAATCCTCGTTATTCCATCTGGGGGCGAATTGGCCCGAGGCATTATTTTAAAAATCACTCTCCTAAAATTTTTCACTCTCGTAAAATCTAAAAGTGGAGAGTGAATTTCCACTCTCCTGCTCTCCCGCTCCCAACGGTCACTGAAACAGACAGCCTACCTAGCTATAGTAGCAACTGTAAGTAAATGACATTCTGAGCAGTAGATAATAGACCTAACAATAGAGGCCTCCAGAAATGGACTCAATATTTCTGAGATAAAAAAATTCATGAATGTGGATGGCTGAGCGCAATGAGCAGCCTTCAAAAATCTATAATAGCGACACTATTAATGTAAGCCCAAGATGTAGAACTCTTACTTCATGAGCCGAAATCTCAAACACAACTGCTGAGTCAAAGATATACCATAAGCAGTATCGATAGTTAATTGAATCCATTAGCAATAGAATGGAGCGTAACGTCCTTCTAATAGGCATCAAAGACATTAGAAGTTTACGCCCGTAGTAATAGACAGAAATCTGTTTATAAATACATAAACTCTAACCGGACAGAGTAAAGGCCTATGCCCGTACGAAGACGGAAGGACCTTAATAACAATAGGATCCGGATATTAGGAGCCTAACTCTTATGCAAAAATCCAACCTAAATAGTAAAGGAAGTAGTGATTCCGAAACTACGAAAGTGAAAATCATCCACCGATAGTGCATGAAACTCACTGACTCTTCAGTAAAAGAGAAGCCAACAGAATTACTGTCTAAAAGGTCAGAATTTGAAAACTACTGTTTCCAGAGGCTCAAATGATTACTTAGCTAAATAAGAACCGAAGTTAAATTCCATATAGGAATTTAATCTAATGATTCTAAGTCTATTTATCGAAAAATGTTACTAACTGACTTAGATAGAGAGACATAAGACTCAATTGTAAACTATCATAGAGTGCATAGGTATGAGGTAACATAAACCTATAACCTTAATAATAACAGGCTGCAGTAGATCTTGTCAAACAAGTATACTAAAAAGTTGCAATGAGTAGTATGGAGGGATCAACAATATGAACATAGTGATCCCTACACCAACGACGGAAGAGCCTCCACTTTAGCCGCATAGAATAGCGAAGAAGAGGATCTCCTATAGTAAGAAATCGCGTCCAAAGTTCGTCCAGTACAATGCTTACAATGCAATAAGGACCACACAATGGAATACGTGAAGGTTGCGACCTTGCGGGTTGTGATAAAGATGACATGATTTTACCCAGCGAAAAAAGATCCTCTCATTCAGGAAGATTTTGCGTTAAGTCCCACAGTAGACATCAGAGTAAATTTACCCACGGTCTCTGTGAAGACAGAGATGCTATCAACAGAAATGTATTGTGTTTGTTTATCTTAGCAATACCTGCTGAAACAACAGCGCCGGAGGATACATATATCCTATCATTCCGTCCTATCAGATCAATAGAGCGTTAACAACATTAGCTCAGAGATCCGGACAAGCAAACACATACGTCTGCAATTGATTAGCAAGCTGTGTCGTAAATAAATTATCATTGGGTGCTCCCATTGATAGCAAATCTGATTGAATACTTGTTTGTTGAGAGTCCATTCTGACGGCAACAAGCGACCCATAAGTGAACGGGAGTCCGGTAAAACAATCAGACGACCCGGAATATGACGTACCGAAACAGAACTTGGTGTACTATAACAAACAGAAGGATTCTTTCCATTAAATTGAATAACGGAAACGAATGAGTGCCTCCCTGGTTCCGGAGATTCGCCACTACAGTCGAATTAACGGACAGGATTGGGACATGCGTTTCTGAATAATGTTCATCCAATGACATAAAGCAAGCCTAAAAAACATTATTCCGCGGAAGATAAGTGCTTGCTTAGAGACTGCGGAACCCAAAGACCCTGGCACTTCGAATCCGTTGGGATCAATATTATATCCCAACCTGTTTGACTGGCAACCGTCATAATTATAACACTCGGATCCGGCAACTGCAGTGGCACTCTCTGAGTCAACCACCGAATGTTTGCCCCAGTCTGAATCTCTTGCAACACTAGATAGACAAGAGAACGTGTAAATCGAGCAATTCATGGATTGCTGAAAAGTTGCCGTCGAAGAGAAGCTTCTCCGAGAACGAAGCGACTCTGAGAGAGTTCTTCACCTTACTATCCACGTGCGTGGATGTAGCTAGGGCTGCGCCACGTCTAACCAACTCCAATCAGCCAATGAAGGGTGGAGTTATACGTGAACAAACTACTGCTCTCAAAAGAAATCACATTGAGGATAATATCCCGTAATTCTTTTCTTGAACACGTAATGATAACGCCTCAGTAAGGTGGATTACGTATGATAAAGCGTCTAAGTTAAGTCTACTAGACATCATTGTCGTTTCCAACATTGTGGTTGGAAAAGACATAGACGGCGAAAAAGAATATTTCCAGTCTTTAACCACGCCGTCTAGACGCATATGAACTCTCGGTATGCCCTGATCTGCCAAAATAAATTATTCGTATAAATGATAAAAAGGCAGAAATGAGCATTGCGGACAAGAAACTAAACTATCATGCTTGGTAGCAGGCTTATATGCATATATAGCGTCGATAAATAATACACATGTTCTAATGACATTATTGGACTGTGTCGGTAAGTCAGGGACAATGTTCCTGAACCGACCCAAAATTCCGTGTCCAATGACGCTATAAGTCTCTTATCCAACATCGCAGCAATGTAGTCCGAAATAACAATCACTGGAAGATAAGGCCAGAAGATATGAATGGCAGCTTCCGATGGTACGAAAGGGGAAAACTCGAAATCTTTCGAATCCCTTTCGCCATCCTGTCGGACCCTATAAAGCGTTCGGTCGTCCGTACCTGATGCAACCGCTGACCGCACCGACCCAGCGACGTAAGATAATTCCTGATTCGACTAAGAAACTGTCGATTGCTGGGATGCTGCGAAAAAACTGTGCCAACTCGGATAGCGAGTCCGTCACTGAGGCCTGTGGAGAAGCGGTCCTACAATGCATTGCCGCTGGAAGCTCCGTGATCGTTACCCCGTGCATACTACTAATATGCGAGCGAACGGAGTGTATAGGCCTCGTGTCCCTTGGCTACCGGATGGCGTGACCTATTCGCCGTGGAATCACTGAATGACGAAACTGATCGGATACTCAAGGTCACGTAGCCAATGTGCGGTCGTGTGCCCTGCTGTGAGGATGAGGAAGCATTATCGACAGTCTCTCGGACTGTCAATATAACGGAGCGTCCCGACCGACAGACATATGCTCCGAATGTAAAATATCTGAACCACAACATGCGGTCCCCTATGTTGTTGGACGAGAGAGGGACCTCTCCCGCTCACAGCCCGGACGGACCTGGACAAGCCAGGAACCGGACTAACAGGCTTCCTCCGATCTGTCCTCAATCTGCCGTCACTGGGTGAGTACTAAAGTAATTATAGTGCTCGCATCACCCAAATCTCCTTCCTAGACCGCAACGGACGAACCCGGCAGCCGAAGCATTCAATGAATGTACGCTACACCGGGTGAGCTAGCGAATGTCACTCCGTCGATCCTACAAGGGACCTCTTAGGCGATAGACATATTCCATGAGCACTTATTGCCGCTAGCTCTTCATTAACTATGACGACAGAGGCACACTTTTGAAAGACATCTCTGTAACTTTGCGAACAAGAAACCCGAAATGCTTGGTAATAGCAAGCATATAATAATAATATATATATAGCGTCGTTCAATAATTCGAAAGTTTGTGTGACATTATTGGACTATGTCGGAACTGAGGGACGATGTCCCTGAACCGAACCAAAAATTTCTAAGTCCACCGACGCTATCAGTTTCTTATCCGGCATCGCAGCATTCTGGTCCGACGAAAGAAGCTGTAGAAGATCAAGTCAGATGACATACACAACAGCATATGTTGTTCCGAAAGGGAAAGCTCGAAATCCTCCGAATCCCTTTCCGTATCCCGTCGGACCGGATGAAATTTTCGGACGTCCGTACCCGCTTCCGCGGAGCGTCCCGACCCAGCATCGTCGGATAAAAAATATGCGACAGATTCAGTTGATGCTGGGATGCTGCGATAAGCTGTGCTATTTAGGAAAGCACGTCCGTTCCCGAGGCCTGTGCAGTAGCGGTCTTACGATGCATTGCCGCCGGAAGCTCCGTGTACGTTGACTCCCGCACACTTTCCTATGCGAACGTCCGGAGTCTGCAGGCCTTGTGTCCCTGGCTACCGGATGGTGTGACCTGGTCGCCGATGATTCTCTGACTGGTGAAGCTGACTGGATATCCGAGGTCACGTTGGCAAGAGCGGTCGTGTGCGCTACCATGAGAATGAGGAAGCCTTATTGACAGTCTACTCCGGACTGCCTATATGTCGGAGCGTCCCGAGCGACGGACGTATGCTCCGAATGCAAAACATTTTGTACCACAACATCTGGGGCCAGATGTTGTTGTACGAGAGAGGGGCCTCTCTCGCTCGTCGTCCGGATGGACCAGAACGAGCTATGAACCGGACTAAAAGGCTTCCTCCGTTCTCCCTCTAATCCGCCGTCACTGGGTGTGCATTGGTTGATTTATAGTGCTCGCATCACCCCAAAACTCCGGACGAACCCGGCTGCCGAACCATTCGATGAATGGACACTACACCGGGCGAGCTAGCGGACGTCAAAGGCCGTCGAACCTACTAGGGTCCTCTTAGGCAATTGGCGTATTTATATGAGCACTTTTCCGCTAGCCCTTCATTAATTGTGACGACGGAGGCACACTGTTGGAAGACATCACAGATACATCACCCTAATCTTGATCGTCTGAAATAGAAATTGATAAAGTAGAATGACCCTGCGGGGAAAGGACCGGAGTGTCCAATTCCCCACTAACATACCGTGACATACGCTTCCCATGTTGTCATCGAAATCATACGATACAGAATAGGAGTTAATGCGAGTACACTGACCACATATAGAATGATTATAAAAGTCAGAGGAAGACTTCCTCTTATTACAATTGATCAAAATCCTTTCAATGTGAAAAGAAAACAAAGTCCTGGTACTCGCACCATCCCCTGGCAATCAAAATACATAATAATAATATGATCCATTAATATAGAAAAAATAATTGAAATCAAAATATTTTGAAAAAATATTTTTTCAGAATAGCCCAAGTTTCTGAAAAGTAATGTTGAGCCCCAATGGATCCCAAGCCTAAGTGTGGACAAAAATTTTAAAAATATTTTAAACAATTTATTCAACACTTACGAACAATAATAATGTATCTAGTTATGATTAAAATAACATCAAGATATTATTTTCAAGAAATACCCCCCTCACACAGAGGGCTGTTGTAAATGTAAACAATGAGTGTAAAAAACACTAAAATAAGACTCCAGGCACCCAGGCCCGGAATCAGTTACCAAAAATACACTATCTGATGCAAAACAGAGACTTCCAGGGAAGAAACTGCAGAACATCAGATGGTAGATGCAGAACACAATGCCTAACCACCCGTAGGTGAAGACGTAAACATGGGGAAAAGAACAGAATTCATTCTGTTATCAGCTAAAACTCCCAAGAAATTTTAGTAATAATAATTACAGAAACTATGCCAAAAGCATGGGAGAATAGCAAGAGGGGACTTAAAGGAAAGGGAGAGAGGAAAACACTGAAAAATCAGTGTAACTAAATAACCAGAATGACAATAAAATGGCTGCTGCCTCGAAAATAGGTAACTTAACATAATTTCATTAAAAAATTTTAAGTTACAGCCCTGATAATATTCTGTCACACATTTTTCCTCTCCTCCTTCTCTATCCTCCTTAGAATCACCATTTCACTAATATTTATGTGTCTGGCATCATTTAAACTGAGATTTACAAGCACAAAGATCAGTCAGATGTTAACTGATGAAGGGCCAAACTTAGAATGATTAATGGCGCCAATTTCGGAACGTCCTTGACACTGCGCATGCGCAGTAGAGGTGAAGTGTGGAGGGCCATTCAGGACATGTTTTCTTTGGTTTTAGATGCAAATTTTGGGGATTGGGGGGCAAAATTTGTGTTTGGCCCTATATTTTAAGAGTTAGCACCAGCAACTATGTCTGGGTCATTGGTACAGTATAAAAATATATTGTTCCAAGTTGCTGCACACTAAAATGATTATAGAACAGTACATATCATGTATGAAACATAACTCCTTGATAAGTTGTATGTTTGGGTAGAAGCTGTCTGTGCCTTGTCTTTGTGATTTGACATCCTGACACTTAAGGTAATGTCTGACAAGACTTTAAAACAGGTGGCAATCATGGATAAGACAGCCTGCTTTGGAGGAAGTAATCATCAAGTATGAGCTGAGAAATGATTCTGAGTGACGTGGCTGTGAATAGACATCCTCCACTGACACTCAACTGAATGGTGATTCAATTGTCATGTAATCAGTTATCAAAGCGGTGACCTCGACATGTGCAATCAGATTTTGACGAGTGCAGGTAAAAATGTTCTCTTTCTGAACTGAATTATCATACATGCTAGCAGAAGGTACTGAGGCTGATACAAATTTATTTCAGTCTATCCATTTTAGCTTGTATCAGGGGTTAAAATTGATTGATTGTAAGATAAATTTAGAACACATGACCCAACATAAGGCTTTTGTGGTCTGACCTTGGCACCTCCAGTTAAAACTAGAAGTCCTGTCATGAACTGTGCACATATCTAGGCTTAATTGCATGTAGGAATTGAGCGCAATTGCCATATCGAATGACATCCAAAGCACGGCAGGTTCTTCTGGTTACTCATAGCAAACACAGGCAATGTTTCTGCCAATGGACCTCCGGGTTACCTGGAGGTCCATTGGCTGAAACACTGCTTGTGCACAGGCCGTATGTACAGAATTTGATAGCCTTACTATGCTCATAATGCGTAGATTAACACGCAGATCGATGTGCTATTTGTGCGCATTTCATGACAAGACTTCTCGTTTTAACTGTAGGCAGTGGTCTCCAGCACTAGTACCAAGGTAAGTGGTCTCTAGTGAAGTCTTGGCTGCCAAGACTTCATTAGACATTACTCTTAAGTCAAAGTGTTACCTTATTATGGGACAGCAAAAATAAGTAGAATTCCCCAGGCCTTTAACTGGTAGAGTGCTGAAAGCCCATATTTGGGCTTTATTCTGAAGTGCAGGAACCACAACTTAAAGGCTCCATATTCTGATGTGCTTCAAGTTATCTTTGTAATAAAATTATTTGGTCTGTTGGAATTTGCAATGTTAAAATTTATGGGAGAGTACCTCTGTAACAAGGCAAAGACATGTCATCAAATTTTGATGACCAAAAATAATTTAGCCCTGTACCACTTTAGGACACTTTCAAAATCTATTATGAGAATCAAATGAACACTTTGCAAGAATCAAAGTTCATTCATTCTCATTGCATTCCTTGTGGGAATCATTCGTGAGAGTTGATTCTGAAAAGAATGTTTTTTACATGCCAAAGGTGCACAGGGAGTGTTGGGCAGACCAGCACCCTTTCAACCCTCTTTGACTTAAGAAATATTTGGTATCATGTCTAGGCACGGCACTGAATAAAAGTGGTCAGGAAAAGGTTCTGTGGTGCAGAGGCAGTCTTCGGGCAAGTATAATCTGCTGCTTTGTGTATCTTTATGGGTTGAGATTGGGGTCATCATTGATAAGTATAGTATGACTCTGGCTGCAGGATCCTCAGGCAAGTACAGTCGGGCAATTGCTTGGTGTTAGAGACATCTATGGCAAGTATAGTCTGCCTCAGGCCTGTGTTTGTATGTCGGAGGGGGGGGGGGGGGGGGGGGTCGAGCTGGATGATCTTCGGGCAATTATAGTATGCCATTTATTTTATTGCCGAACGAGCCATTTATGGCAAGTACTGTTTACCCCAGAATTACCTTTATTTGATTGTGCCTCTTGTTTGAGGTCAGTCGTCAGATGTGTGGAGTTTGCTACTTTTGGAAACCTTTCTTGATGAGTTGGGTTGTCATCGGCACATATAGATTGTCTTTGGTTGTTGGGTTTTCAGGTAATTATAGTCTACCACTTAAGTGTTTGATAATGGAGCTGCCTGTTGCATGTATAGTCTTCTTTGGGTTTTGTCATGTGCTGGCCATGTGTGCAATTTTCATAGCTGGATAATGTCTCTATTTGGATTCAGATTCAGCCACTTTGAAGAAAAAATGGCCTCTGATTGGGTTGCCAGGGCCATATCCAGGGATAATTTGGGGACACCTGTCCATATATGCCGCAGGCATATATGAAACCCACTAAAGTTGGAACTATTGTAATTCCTCCACGTGCTTTCCGTATAGCTGTTTCATGCATTTTTTTTTATCGGGGTGCAATTGCCTCAGGCATATTTTTAGTCAGTTACAGTATCCTAGTTTGGGATTCAAGTGATTAGCTTCGTATTGTATTCTAATTCTTCAGCTACATGGCCAATTCCGGCTCCCACAGGAAGACCAAATATTAATCCAGGCAATCAATTTGAACAAACTTGAAGCTCACTCCACTAGTGATGTTGTATACCAAATATGAAAGCATTCCGACTGGTGGATCTGAAGAAGATTTTTAAAGAAATTTCGTCATATTGCACTAAGTTAAAATTTGG
The DNA here is from genome assembly GCA_031216915.1 of Pictodentalium vernedei. NCBI lineage: Eukaryota > Metazoa > Mollusca > Scaphopoda > Dentaliida > Dentaliidae > Pictodentalium > Pictodentalium vernedei. Next base: position 329,266,371 of record CM062297.1, on the reverse strand, counting down.
GCTCCCTATCATAGGGAGCCCAAGCATTCTCACTGGTGGATCTGAAGAAGTAGATTTTAAAAAACTATCCCCCATATTGCACTAAGTTAAAATATGGGTTTCCACAGGAAGCCCAAATATTAACCTAGGGACTTGGTTTGAACAATCTTGAATCTTACCGTCATAACAATGATGTATACCAAACATTAAAAGAGTCTGATTGGTGGTTCTGAAGAAGAAGATTTTTTAGAGATTATTCCCCACATCGCCCTAAGTTAAAAATTCAAGCTCTTGTATTGAGCCAAAATATACCCAGTCAAAAAAGAAAGTTTAATAGAAACAAATGTGAAAAAATAGAATAAAGGATTAAATATAATAGTTCTAATGTTGCATGTTTGTGGACAAGAAGTCGTGCAAAGAGTTTAATGACATGTTGTTGTTGTCCACCCAACCGTATACAATTTTGCTACGGATTTCACAATAGCATGTGCTATCCGAGAACGGCAAATTGAATTTTGACCGACGATTTTCTTTGTGTTATGTTGTGCTAGAGAGCCTGGGTTATTGAGAAAACACGCTAGTTTTTGTCTTCTGATATTTTAAAAAATGTCAAGGTTAACTGAAAATCAGAGGTTGCGTGCCACCGGTATGCATGAGCTCGCCACTGTGGCCACTATTTACTATCTCATTGGAAGGTATAGAACCACTGGATCTACTGTCGACTGACCGCGTTCAGGTCAACCAAAGAGTTACGACCCCTGCTGCTGCACAAGACCGACACCTCAGGACATCTCACTTGCGGGATCGCTTCCTTACGGCGACGAGGAACGAGGACAGCAGCAATTACTCCTGATATAACTAACAATAGAATCAGTGCACAAACTGTCCGCAACAGACTCACTGAACACGGCATCCGAAGTGGGCGTCCATACCACGGATCAATCCTTACCCAACGGCATCGTACTGTCAGAATGGAATAGGTATGTCAGTGTGTTCGCTGGACTCAGCAGCGTTGGAGCACAGTTCTTTTTAGTGATGAATCACGATTTTGTCTACGGCGTTCTGATAAGGCAAGAGTGTATCGCCGACGAAGAAAACGGTTTTCTGATGCTTGCTTGAAGGAATGTGACCATTTCGGCAGGGGTAGTGGAATAGTTTGGACAGGAATTTCCTTGCACCATCGAATGCAGTTGATCTTCACTGATGGTAATCTGAATGGACAGTGCTATAGGGATGAAATTTTTAACGCTGTTGTCGTCCCGTTGTTTAACATCAACGTCGGATTGCAGTTATTCCAGCAAGACAATGCCCAATGACACGTGACGTGTATCTGTCATGACTTTCTTGAAGAGCAGAGAATCGAACTTCTTCCCTGGCCCCCACTTTCGCCAGATTTGTCGCCGAGTATCTTTGGGATCAATTGGACCGTCGGGTACGACTTCATGATCTTCAGACATTAGGCGATTTACGTAATGTTCTAAGGCAGGAGTGGAACGCAATACCACAGGGTGACATCCAGAGACTTATCAGGTCCATGCGCCATCAATGTCAATGTCTTGCCATCCAAGAGGCAAATGGTGGACATACATGCTATTGACTGCATGTGTGAACTTTTCATTTCACCCCATGTCTGAATTGCGACATCCTGACATGACAACAGTAACAACATGAAATTATATAAATTCATACAGCGAGACTCGAAATATGAATTTACAATAATTTGTTTGGGATTAAAGTCGATAAAAAAAATTGCTCCTCAAAGTTTATTATACATGTACTTTCTTTTTTGACTCAGTATATGAACAAAGGGGCTTCATTTTAACAAACTTGTATCTGACCCCCCTGTGGATGTTGTATATACCAAATATCAGAAGATACTGACCATTGTTTCTTGAGAAAATATTTTTTTAAATTTTTGCCAATATGCTGACTCAGCATTTTTTTTATGCCCCCCCCCCCCACCTAAAACGCTGACAGAACTGACGCCAAATTTTTTACCATTCAGCTCTACTGGTCCTTAGGATGCTTCAAACTGAATAATACTTTTCTGTTCCAAGTGGTTTGGGAAATATGAGCATTTGAAATTATTTTTTTTTTTATCTCCTGGGGTTCCCACAGGGACACAGGCAGGTATGTGTCAAGTACTTGTGACCTAATAATACCAGATAACCAAATTTGGTTTAAATCGGACCATCGGTTCAGAAAATAGAAATTTTGGGCGGGGCCAAAACTCTTTCCCCTCCCATTACAAAGACAAATATTGCTTCACAAACCTCGTTTGGACAAATTTGATTCTACACCACAAAAGGAAGCTCCACACCATATAAAAAGTCATTGTACCCATTGATCCATGAGAAGATTTGAAAAATATTTTGGAGCATATTCCCCCACCAAAATGCCCTATGGGGCTGGGCATGATGAGTTGAACAAAATGAAATGCCCCTTTGGGACCATTACTCACACAAACTTTCACTTGAATTGGCCCAGTGGTTTTGGAGGAGACAACCAAAACATGGTGTTGACAGACGACAGATGGAGAGCGATTAGATAAGCTCAGCTTGACTTCGTCAAGGTGAGCTAAAAAGCCACAAGAGGGATGCAGGATCAGTGCTTGCATCCCCAGGGCCGGACAACCACCTCAAGGGATGGAGGGAAGGATGATAATAAAGAAATTCCTTAACGGTGACTTTTTTATGGTTTAGTTCTCTCTCAAAGATCAAAGCAGTTGGAGTAAAAAAAAATGTGATTATTGTGGGGTATGCATGGTTGTCATGTTACATGTGGTTGGTAGAGTAGTACAGGGTCAGGTAGGCTACCGTAGGGAGAGCTAAAACACCCTGTGGAGAGCACCTCTTGCAGCTCGGCTGTGCTGGCAGAGTTAAGAGCTCTGAAGACCCAATGCTCCTTAGTTGAACTCTGTTCTGTTGTGTTTGCATTTAATTTGTGGATGTGTCTGTATAGGTGAGATGTCGATCTGTTGATTCTGATTCTTGAATGAATGGACAAGGTAGTATACCATTGGTCAAGGATGTGCAAAATTTGCTTTTGGGTCACAGGTTTCCACTTTACTGTCAAGTAAACAAATGTGGATTCCAATAATATTACTCACAATAATTCAAATTACTAATAAAAACAACCATATTTTATCAGGCTTGGCAATTTCAGGAGAGCGATTTTTTAGCTCTCCTTACTGCCCTCCTGAAAGAATTAAGGAGAGCGAAAAATTGCCCTCCTAAATATTTTGGTCTGGGATGATTGAGATTACATGTATTATGCTCACATTCAATTTTTGTTGTAAAGCAAAAATGTAATTTAACTTCGAAGTCACATAACATCACGTAATTTCATTTTGAAAGTGGTTTAGTGGTAAAAGGTAATGGCTGCAACTGTGTTTGGGTATGTACAAAGTACATACCTAAACACAGTTGCAATCATTTGAAGCAAAATGGGTCACAGCAATATTTTTTTCTGTCATTTTCAACAACTGACATCACAGTTTGAAGGGTAATTATTCAAGGAATATTGATACTATAATATACTACCATTACTACTATCCTGTCACTTGAAGCATGTGCACCAGGATGTGACTGTAGATTCAAGCAGACCTGTTGTCCAAGAAAGTCATACACCTACCACCGCCACCTTCAACCCATCCCTCCCTCCCCCCCCCCCCCCCCCCCCCCCCAACTTGGGCACAGTGCACACACACAGGTCTCGTCAAGTGTGTGTTCGGTTGTTGAGTGAGACATCTAGATGTCTAAGAGATTTCGCTTTACCTTAGTAATCACTGATGTAATAGTCAGTTGGTTTCAGTTTCAATGAGTTCGTTCAAATGGATACTTAAAATGCTGTGTAAAGCTAATTGCTCTCCTAAGCTGATTGAGGAGAGCAATTTTTTGTTTTGCCCTCCTGCATTTTTCAGAATGCCAGGCCTGTTTTATAAGTCAATTTATAATGTCAAGGTGGCTGATTAAGTATTATTCAAATTTGATGACAACATGTACTCAGTTAGGCTGTCTTCATACAGTACAGCAACCATGGACTGATTATAATCCACGTAATAGGAACACCATCGAGTCTAGGGATGCAATGATTAATCGTGATGCGCTTGAATTGCAATACACTGCTCTCGGTTCAATATGTAGCATTATGCACTATAAAGTATCACAATATATGCCATTAACTCAGGACTTTCAGTTAACCAAAACTTTGTGAATTCCCTCTAATTTGCTAAATATATATTTAATTAATCCATTATATCTTGTTTGGCAGAGCTCATTGAGCTCTGTCAAACAAGATATAAAGGATTAAATTGTTTAATGTTTTCTGAGATGAAAAAAATACCTACCGGAAAACAGGACTTAAAATCAAAACCTGAAATTTATGAATGCCAATGGTTATCACTTTGAGAAGTTACATACTGTCTAAAGACTGCATTCAAAAATTTGCAATAAAAGAAAGCTCTTGGAAATTAAATGAGCTGTAACTGCATGCCGTAAGAGATCATGTGTATCATGGTACATATCGTATCATGTAGACTGAATTGTGATACATATCGTATCGTTAGTGAAGAATATCGTTGCAACCCTAATCAACGATTGATACAAGTTTCTCGATCAACATATAGTGGTGATGACATATATGTACATGCAAGACAAGTAACTCACCAAAATTGGACCCCAGCCCCCGAGAGACTGAGGGTTAAATTCTAGTAAATATACCTTGGAGCCCACTTAACTGACTACTAGTAATTCAATATTGAATAACCCTGTTAATTGAAACTAACTGTCGAACACAAAATTATTTACCATACCTTTAGTATAAATTTTGACCTGTTGATTGCATATAGGTTATAGGGAAAACTCCTGTTAAATGAATAGAAAATCCTGTAGAGCAAACTCCTGTTAACTGAACAGAATATCTTGAAATAGTTCCAGAAACTACCATGACAATCCCCGAATATCCCTGGTTTGTAGATCTATTCGACAGTACATCCAATACAGGCATCTGATCTATAATATACAGGGCTTATATTTCATCTAAATTTGGGACAATCCAGAATCTTGCGAAAATGGTAACGAGAATCCATAACTGCTATGAGTGTCCAAGGGTCTCATGAGGCTACCATGGTTGAACCCCTGTTGTATAGTGATAACACATGTTAACTCTTTACCCAAAACACCTTCTTAATTTTTAAACCATCAACTGAATTTTTAGAAAAATAAGCAATATTTACCAATAAAACCTTACAAATATGGCTGTCATTGGAACCGGCTCAAAAGCCGGTTCCAATGACCGGCATATATTTATTTGTACACTTTTATTGACAAAGTAAGTGTCAGAATATTTTAGGTCATGTCAGCCTTTATTGGTTAATAATTTGCTGCCTTTATATTAGGTGAAGAGTTAAACTGACTCAATTCTTTTTATGCGAATCCAAGCAGAGATGGTTTTCATCAATTGCATATTTGGTGGTTTCTTTGAAATGCAACACAATTGATCTTTTTGGGGTGTTTTTGCATATTTTTATTGCGTAAATATGCAAATACACAGCTTATCTGGAGAATGGAGATCTGAATGATATATTATATATTGCTTATGTGAAAGAATGGTTTGGACATGTCAAGAACCCTCCAGGGATGGAATGGAGGCAGATGCCTCTTTTGACACACTTTTAACAGTGTGATGTTTTGTTTGGCATTGCCATTAGGCTGGCATCTGCATGGAAGTTTGGTGTTCTGGCAGCATTTACCCTAGGCATTACTAATCCTGAGCTGGATGTCTATGAGATGGTCATGGTGCCTTAAGTAGTGAGGCATTCCTTTTGCAAGTGTATTTTAATTGTTGTACTTGTACGCCATTATGTCACAATGTGATTTTTGATGGGAGATATTGGGTATATGGGGGCAGGGATCTCTATACCGAATTTAAAATCTACAGGCCAAGACTTTGCTTTCTGTGGAGTCAAAATTCAAACTTTTCCTACGTTGGAACAAACCTCAAGTTATTCATCCCCACAGAGCAACAAACTTATTTCTACTTTATCCAACTGCATTCACTAATTTAATGTTACAAAATGCCCTATATGTCATGGGTTGGGCAACCAGGTTGGATATTATTTACGTTTGAATGGAGCATTTTGGAAAATGTCTGGGCAAAGCGTTGGGCGGAACCAAAAACTTTCTAGAAGTTCATGTAGGTAAATCGAATATAGGTGACATACAACTTGCACGCTAAATTTAATTGTTAATATAGTCCAGATTTTCTGGTGATAAAAAATACCAGAAAGATTGACTGTGTCATGAAGTGATTTCGGAATTGGAAGATTCTGGAAATATTTGGGTAATGTGTCCTTGATAAAGAAAGATGCGGCTTCCATACTTGAACGCGAAACTGCGATCTTTCGGAGTGAAATTGGAACAGGTGAACAATTCAAGTGTTCCGTTCCCATTCAAATTATAAAAACAAGGCTTGCCAAACAGACATGGTTCAAATGAGAAGAAAACCTTGCATCAACATGTCTACTGTAAGTCAGTCGTCCTTCACAAATGTGTCACAGATTAAGTTTCCACGATACATGCCTGTGAGTCCCATTTTCTAGCATTCATCAAGGTGAAGTGATGATTTGCGCCGATGCTCAAGCGAATCAAGGGAAGGAACTCCAAATAACTTGTTGGCGTTCGTTTTGGTAAAAATTACCCGCAACCTCATGTTGAAAAAAGAGGAGGGATGGGGTGAGGGGGGCGTCGGGGGGGGGGGGGCGAGGCGGTCGAAAGCCAAAATTTCTATAATTAATCCGTTTTGGGTGCCAAAACAGTCGAGATTTAGATGCCCAATCTGAAATCTGTCGAAAATTATTTAGGAAAGGTTTGGGCTCACAACGCCGAAAAGCTCTCAGGATATATCACGACAGCAACTTGAGTACGCTACAGACCTAGAGTAAAGTTTAGTTTTACATTTAAAATTAAGCAGCCCACTTTAGAGGACTGACATTCACCCAGGCGCTGGTTACCTAGTCTCTCATTACCAATAAAGAAGAAATTGTCTACCTACAAACTACAGCCCCGTGGGGGAGGGTTACCCTCACTCACCCACTCGGGAAAACTGCCTCTTTTATTGTGTGCTTACCAGGGAATACCCTAGCCCCCGCATCGGGACACAAGCCCCCTATCGGCGCCACCAACAAAGGCGTATAAATAACATATACATGAATATTGATGACATATACCGACGATGACATATACCACTACCCTCTGCCCCCCACCCCCCCCCAAAATCTTCGTATCCTTGGGCAGTAGTACTGCCCGACAAATGTTGTCATTTTCAAAGTCTTCCGTGTCCACGTAAAGACTGCATGTAACAGGTGATTGTGAGTCGAATGCTGGCTATAAATTAGTCAAGGCAATCTGTCATGGTTTTTAACACCGCACTGTCGATTAGTGTGTCTAACTACGGTGGCCGTAGACTCCTTGTCTGGTTACTGATTAGTGCACTAAGAGACATAGGTATGTGTACCAAAGACTCGTCAGGCTGTCGCAAGATTACGGGGTTGAAATTGATGGAGGAAAATGTATGTTCTTATCAGTGCTCAGCCGACAGTCAGTGACTGTCGTCTGAACCCCAGTTCGAACGTAAACCTTGCCACCTTATCAATGCCCTATCCGCTTGGGACTCTTAGGATTCCCGAGGGTGCCTGTGGCTTACAACGCCAAAGGGTGATCAACGATAATTCACTGAACTTGAAATATTATTTATTTACATGTACGAAGAAATATAATATGAAACAAATTACTCACAAAATTATCCATAAGAATACACTAATTACGCGGATAAAAGTTTATTCTTTAGGGCCCTCGACGTCTCCCAGAGCTAGCTGTGTCCGCTGGGTCGACCTCACATCATCTTCATCTTCTCACGGTTTGTGATGAATACAAGGTGTCTATTCACTTCTCGTTGCTTCCTCCTCGCAGGGTTAACTTCATCGTCAGTCGGACTTAACACATATAATGTTCTGCTTGTGCGAATCTATCAGCGTTCTCACAGTTCAACCACAATTCAATCGGCGTCTACCACAGTTCGCGATCACTTTGCGCTTTGTCTGGCTCTAACGGGGTTAAGTTATTTTTCGCTTTCAGATATATACTTAACAAAGCTTATATAAAACTATTCTGCAAAGTGTTCTCAACATCACCAATTCTCGCACCGCCTAAAACTATTTTAACTCGCGAGTTATTCAAGCGCTTACGCAAGCTCCTAATACGGTTCCTAGACCTCAACGTTACAGCTTTTACTTCTTTGGCTACTATGCCACTACGGTTCGCAACCGTTAACAAACTACAATCAGTTCCTCACAACCCTCACAGGGTTACGACAATACGTGGACTTTCAATCCCGGTGCCTATGACCCTCGACGACCAAGGCTAAAATCGGACCTTCTCTGAGTGCCCTCGGGCCAACTGCCTCTCAGAATTCTGCTTCTAAAACAGGCAATGCCGTTTACCTAAATGCATTTAGCTCCCTGAGCTCGTACTTCCTGTCCCTGTTCCTATTCTCATGTATGGCCACCGACTTGGCCCCCGACTGCTCCTATTCTCAATATCAGCTCTGTGGCTCCCCTACAACGTGCCTTTACTTTCGCACCGATGAGGCACCTTCTCTAACCTGTAGCATGGGACCTCCCCATCTACTCGTAACGATCCACAGCTTTACACACCTTCCGACTGGAATTGGCTGGAATGGATTTTTCGAGAAATACCCCGATTTTTATTTAGATTGCCAGAACATTTATTCACAGTTAATCGCTTCTCTTGAACTTGGCCGTTTAGATCTATCTTAATTTAACACTCGCTTTAAAGTTCCTTTGAAAGACTCGCATTTTGGTATCTTTTTACATTTCGGAGACAGGATAGATGCGTAATATGGGTGTGTGTCCAGAACATATGTGATGCACTGTTTCCAACGATTACAATTTAACTGGTCTTTAGTTACCCAGATAATTATTACAGAAGAGAATATTGTCTCTCTTACTATTGATCTGTTATCAGAAGCCCATATGGCGTTGAACACGTGCGCCATAATGGACATTAAATTTCATACCTCATTTAGAATCTCTTGAATTAAAGTCAGTTTGACAAACCTGTTTTCGGGGTCCGTCACATATCTATCTTGCTTTCATTTAACCCAGGCAGAAATATTATCGAAAATGTTTACACTTTTATACAACAAAATCGCAACTTTTAGCTCTCACCTTGACACAGGCAAATTCATGTCATGGTCGTGCAAACATGCTCCACCCACTTCGCCGTAATATTTGAAGATATGACATAATTACTGGCCTGTATCATCACGTTATATGAGCGTTGCCAAATCATTCTTTCTGTCTTACACTGGCGATACCAACCTCTGATAGAGATGCCTGGAAAGGTCTCACAGAATGATTTTTAAAAAAAATCATTGTCAGAGCCACTTACTGGTATGATCAGTAATCAAAACAAGCCAGAAGTTGTTATGAGCTCATGTATCCTTTAACAATTTCCCCTGCGTGTAATGTAAAATCATATAAGTAGAGTATTGTAAAATGCCAGATGGTCATGTTTGCTACCCCCCAGGTCGCAGTAGATCAAAATTTGTTATTTCAAATTTTTTTTTTTAATTTGATTTTCTACAAAACCATATCATTAGACCCCTCATTGGAACAATCCAGATCCAATGAGGGGCTCAGATGCTATAGGTTCGTTGAAGGTTGTAGAAACCTTACCTTTTACGGCTGCTCTCTTGTAAGTTGCGCGGGCGGATGCGGATGGTGCATTTTTATGTCATTTTTGAAAGCATCTGATCATTTACCTAACCTTTAACCCTTTACCTAACGTAACGGCCAAAACCGGCCAGCGCTATTCTCAAAACTCGCCAATTAATTTTCATTATTTTTTTCATTTTTTGTCTCAAAAACATAGGTTATGACCCCTCGTTGGAACGAGCTCGTCGAGCTCGTTCCAACGAGGGGTCATAACCTATGTTTTTGAGACAAAAAATGAAAAAAATTAGTTATTCAAGAATTATTTTTGCAAGTGTCGTCTGCTTTTCAGGTTAGGTAAAGGGTTAACGGCCATATCAGTCCAGCCCTATTCAGAAAGACCTCGAGACAAGTAATACTCTTTTCTCAACACATAATTTACCCCTCATTGGGCCGAGCTCGTCGAGTAGTCTTACGCAAGTCGTTTTGATACATTAGTCAAGACATATTTTTGTGCAAGCGTCGTCTTCTTTGGGAAAGAGTTACTTTTCGTATGCAGGTATGTGTTGGTTTGTCAAATCATTACAGAAGGGATGGATTGCGATCGCCCCTACTCCTACGATGCTTGCTAATAGGACACATCTTATTCACATCTGACTTTCCCCGCGTGTTAGTGCCAGTATCCGTTCTTCAGTACCCGTTCTGGCAACATATAGCGGCATCACCTACCTTTGGTACCGTCGGTACTTTGCGAGCGATGGTGGTGTCCCCTCAAATGAGTTCTTAATTCACTATATCTACATCAAACCACCACCATTTAATGGTTCAGCAAAATTGTGACAAATAGTGTTTTGTCCATAAAAAACGTAACGTGTTTAGGAAGGAGGAGGTGAAGGTGGGTGTCCCCCCTCCAATAATTTTCTAGTCGGTACAGTTTCATCGGGATATGACCCCTAGATATCGATTCGCTTTTGCTGGTAATTATGCACATTCTTACGGCACTAGATTTGTTTCTTGGGCTTATGGCACACACGCAGTCGGTCTCATGCAAATAGAGGTACGTGGCTGATTGGGGATGCTGCCGTCCCAGCATGACCATTTATGAGTCTGGTACGTGCTACTTAAAGAATTAACCCTTTACCCAACGAATGGACCACATCCGCCCGCGTAATATGCAAATTCAGCAGCAGAAAAAATACTTTTAAAAAAAAAAATTCAGCAAAACCATATCATGTGACCCCTCTTTGGAACGAGCTCGTTCCAATGAGGGGTCACATGATATGGTTTTGTTGAAATTTTTGAAAAATTTAAAAAAGTGTTATTTAAAATAATAAATTTTGATATCGTCTGCGTTGGGTAAAGGTTAAATAAGAAGTTGAGAAACCTATGCAAAACGACTACTACATGTATTTATTCACAAACAATTTGTTTTTAAACTATAATCCTCATTAACAAATATTCCAACCTCATGCCGTGATGATGTAGCTGGTATATTTCATCAGTCATGACAGATGGAAATAGGTCATCTTCGCGACGTCCCTTGTTATTCCTTCAGTTCTAACCTGGAAGACTGAAGTATCCGCCTACCGTTACGAACTTGTTGCTAATATCACCTATCCTTTGGCTGATGTGTCCACTTCAGACAATATTAAAATACGCTGAAACGCTAGAGGGCGAAAATATACCAAAAGTATATATATATATGTATAGTTTTATTCGCGGTTCAAAAAACTTGAAAATAATGCTAACTTATTTGATAAAGGTACATCTCCGTCCAAGGGCGGAAAAGTAGTCCATTACAAATTACAAATCAAGACAGATAATGAAAGAGATTTCTAGAAACAAATGAAGAGACACAATCAACGCAAGACAGAGCTGGGTGGAGCTGATCTATGCGTTTTCACCCCATTCCAACAATTTAATCCGCACGTGTGGAAAGTGACATTATACCACGATTAATGTTCGTATTCCACATAACTCGATACAATATAGCGTTTAAGAAATGTGTTTGGTATACCATACACTCACGGAATTCGGGCCTACGTGTAAAAATGTCATGTTATAACATACGTGATTGGTTGTTACGCATTTGAATCACGTCATGAAGTGAATGAAATGATTCAATACAAAACGGTGCCCAGCAAGAATGCAAACAGACCACCGAAAGTGAAATTTGTCTTTAAAGTTATCAGCCCCATGCTCTCAATTCAAATTAAATAGTGGTATAAATTACAGTCTAACACAGCCTGAATAGAGTACGGGGGGCAGAAGCAACGACCCTTGTTGGCTTTTTTCGCGTATTTCACGTGAACCTTCGGCGATTCCGAAATACAGGAAAAACTCCAACTTGGGTTGTTGATTCCAGTCCTCTGCACTCCACTCTTGGTATGTTCTGTCTTAGTATCTGGTCTGAACTGAGTACACATGCCAGCTTCAATGGTACTTCAATCGACGGTGTAGAATAAGTTAGGGAACAAACAAACCATGAGCTTCTCAATTATTTATCAGATTGAATTGCATCACTTAATTCTACACACCGCACTTCATGGAAATCTGCGAGAACGTCTCCTTTTTCAAATTTCCCGTGTGCCACAGAATCAAGAAAGGACGCTGGCTTTATTTACAATGGCACAGCGGGGAAGCAAACCCACGCCGAGAGAGTTTCCTTCGGTACCAACCCCCTAGCGAAACTATAGTGAACCATATACACCACTCAGCCACCGACAAACCCTAAAAAGGGAATGCTAGTTAACCAATGATATACGAGACCAGTACAGAACACACGGAATGCCGGTACTCAATTTTTCAATTATTTATCATATAATTGCATCACTTTATTCTACACACTGCGCCTGATGGAAATCAATGAGAACGTCTCTTTTCCAAATTTCTCGTGTGCCATAAAATCAAGAAAGGGCTCTGGTTTTAAAGCATTCCGTTTTTAGAATCTGTCGGAGGCCGAGTGATGTGCGTGGTTCAGTATAGTTTCGCTAGGCGGTTGGTGCCGAAAGAAACTCTGTCGGCGTGAGTGTATACCGCTCATTCAATCTTACCCCCCTTTATTAATGAGGCAAATGCAAAACGTTTGAACTGCTCAAAAGTGAAAAACTAGTCAACTGATAGTTGAAGTCATCCTCACTATCACACAGTACTCGGAAATCTGTGGAAGTGCCGACACTTTTCAGTCAGGAGAAAATACTCTACATCTATCAGAATGAAGGTCTGTTTATAGAAAGGTACATTCACGGGGACTGATGAGAGCAGTGGTTTGCATCGAAGGCACACAGGGGCGGTATTGGGACTAGTTAACCCCTTTTAGTTGTTTATTTTGTGTAACGTTAAGGAGGAAGCCAAGAAGTAGAAAAGGGCACGGGAGACCCACTGGGTCTGTTTTTTTAAGATTTTTCTGTTGGTTTATGGCGATGTTTTTTGTCTGGGTCTGTTGATGTATTGGTGGTTTCATACAGGACTACCCAGGTCGTAGGGCCTATTGCTCGTAGCCTGTTTTCCTTTGGTTGGATATTAAGAATGTAGAAGATATGTTTCGAATTCGGCCAGGTAGTCTACTAAGTCCCTCTCTCCATCGGCGTAGAGTTCAACGATGCGTCCCAGAAAAATCATATCGTCAGTTATCTTAAGGTCCTAAAGATCGCCAAACTGTGCGTAGACCGTTTTTTTTATCACAATGGAACTTACACAAAGTATGTTCCACCATTCGACGGCGTGTCGTGTACAAATTCATAACTGATCCAACAACGCCAAGGTTACAACTAAAGGTCAACACATTGAATGAGCATGCACATCAACGTTTTCGTGCACGGGTCATAACCTTTTAAAGAGAAGAGATATCACAATGAAACTTCCACAACATATGTACCACGACTCGACGGTGTGTCTTATATAAAATTCACGACTGACCCACTAAGATCAATGTCGCAGACAAAGGTTAACACATGGTATGAACATGCACATCGCCTTTTTGTGTCCGGGTCATAATGTTTTAATGGGAATAGGTATAGTAATCAAACTTACACAACATATATACCAACTCTAGATAGTGTGTCGTATATAAATTTCAGAACCGACCCACCAAGGTCGAGGTCACAGACAGAGGTCAACACATGGAATGAGCATTCACAAGTGTTTGGAGGAGTCTAGCCCAAGACTTTTTAGAAGTAGAAATATCAATGAATCTTAAACAACATATAGACCACAACTATAGACCGCATGCCGCATTCAACATGCAAGATCGCCCCACCAGGGTCAAGGTCACTGTAAGGGTCAACACATGGAATGAACATGCACATTAACTTTTCGTGTCAGGGCCATACATTTTTATTGTAAATAGAAGCACAATGGATGTTACACAACATATATACCACCACTAGATGGTGTGTTGCATAAAAAATCCACTAGTGGCCCCATCAAGGTCACAAGTAGAGGTCAACACATGTACTCAACACGCACATCAACTTTATAGTATCTGAACCATGACGTTTTAGTGGAAGAAGGCATCACGGTGAAACTTGCACAACACATGGAGTATCACTAGACAGTCTGTCACATACAAAATTCACGACTGACCCACCAAGATGAAACTCACAGATAGAGGTTAACACATATAACCAACATGCAAAATAACTTTTTAGTGTACACCCCTTAACGTTTTAGTGGAAGGCGATATAGTAATGAAACTTATACATATATCGTCGCCTGAGTGCTAGAATGTCCTATGTCACCTATGGGACATAGGACATTCTAGCTCTCAAGCGCCGATATATACCACCACTACTAGTTGATGTGTCGCTTACAAATTTTTCCGCATAAATATGCGACTTTGGGGCACGTAGCGAAATATTAAGAGTTTATAGCGGCCACCCCAGATGCCATATTGAATATCTCGAGTTTCCCAAGCTTTACAGAGTAGCATCATTCGGATTCAGTGCAAAGAGGTACCACAAAAACAACCAAGAAACCCTTTACTTCCCGACACTGCAAGGTTAGCCCCCAAAAGCCATTTGGCTGCCGGACTAAATGGATCATTGATATACAAAATGAAAGAAAGCGTTGCTACACATATATGCCTGTTAGTATACATCAACCATTCCATTTTTGTACGTATTGCATTTCCTGAGTTCATGAGAAATTGAAGAAAATACTGAACAGGTTAAGACTTAAAATAAACCGGATGACACAAGTAGTAGGGCTCGACCCTTCCACCCATTTTTTTATGGAGGGGGGTGAGATGGCAGTAACATCATAGTCACATGACCCAGTTACGTCATGTGGGGGTTGTCATGATAGCTCACGTGATCGACCATGCTCCGGTGTCATTATGATAGTGATACGTGGTGTCAGTGCGCATGCGCAAATTGTGTTGTTAAGGTGAAACGTGTTTCCGTCGTACATTTTGTTCACTGGAGACCGCCATCTTGGTTTCTACGAGTCACTCGCGACGGTATGAGGTATTTATCTAATTAAATACTGTTTATTGAAAAGTTTATAACCTACAATGTTTTATTAAAGGAAAACAAGCCTCATTATCTTTTTCTGACAATTAACGTTGAAAGTTTGTCTAAACACTATTTCATCTTATTGACAAAATCCCTGGGTTTGGGCGTGTTTCGTGCAAAATCGGTTATTATTTTCGCAATTATTGCCAGCTGACGATTTCCTTGTACTAAAAGTAATAAAAAAAATTTGGTTTGTTTCGCCATCGATCTCGTTCTTCACTGCTGCAATGGCTTTCTTTCACAAGTGAAAGGAACTTTTTTTGATTCCAAAGTTTTGGTCCAACGAAGATTTTTTGTGCTAAATCAACATTTTTAGTGTAATTGTCTAAATTGTCACCCAACAGCATGAAAACTGATCATGTAATGCTCAGATTTCTTTTCGGCGCTGCAAACACTTTGGTTTCACATGGTCGGTGGGATATTTTGCCATTGCTGTTGTTTGTGCTTTCTTGTGAGCATTTCTCGGGAATTAATGGAGTCTCGCTTTGTGCACAAGCATGGATACATCTAGAATTTTGATCTTGTACGTTTCAGCATCGGCCTTCAATGCGAATGCCCCCTTAGCCCTGTTTATCTGCACGTGAACATTAAGGGGTCATCAAACAAAACTTTTGACATTTTTTTAAAAATTTCAACAATGCTCTCAGTACGATTTAAAGTGGTGGATAGCGACATATTAGATACCAAAATAATGAAAAACTTATACAAAACTTGAATTTATTCACGTTTTAAAAAAAATATATATTTTGCCCTTGATGACAAGGAAATTGCCAGATGCGTAAGTAAGCGACAAAAATAACATGGAATAGATCGGTAATTCTAATGTCTGTTTTGTAAGTAAATAAAAGACTCCACACTCCATAATCGAAGAAACCATATACATCATTTCATCACCGACACGTTGAAGACTCTCAGAGGAAAATGAATGATCATGAAATATAGATTGTGTTGGGAAGACATGCTTGTTTTTAGTTTTTACCACGTGATTCTTGGGCCAAGTTGGGAAACGATTTAATTTCCAAAGGTTTGAAATCAGCAAACATTTCATTGCTGTTTTCGAATCTACGAGGCAATGTAATATATAACACATGATACATTCATAGGAAAATATTTAGCTGTCAATGTAATAATTGCGAGATACAGTCATTAGTAGCAAAACATAGAATTCGAAAATTATGTTTGAAAACAAAACTATATTCACATAAACATACATTGCGGTCCTCACAATTGTATATTTACGAAAATATAATTTGATTGTAGCCGAACTATGTTTGTGACATAAAGAAGGTTTGGTGAAGTATGCTAATCAAATAAGAAGACCAAAGTTTCAGAAAGGCCTTTTTCATATGACCTTAAACATCATTAAATAAATAAATAAGGCCTTTTTTCTGTTCACCAAATGTTGTGAAATTTAAATTTCCTCCTCGCTCAACCACATTGTGTATAAGATGCACCCACATGGACTTTGATCCCTATTGGCACCAAAAGGTTGCAAAAATCTATGTGTAGTGTACAATCTGTTGACAGAAATTGTATGAAGCCATCTGGTGGACAAAATCACACGAATTACCGAAATGAGACCACAACGTCTCATAAGGTTTTAGATAAATGAATCCGATAACCAACATAATTGTGATATTGTTCAGGCCTGTAATTCACTGCCTATAAAATTAGTATAGGTAAGCAGATCAGTTATTACTGTTCTTAAATCTCACGAGTAAATAACAGTCAAGCCATCCAAAGCAACTATAGAAGGACAATGGTTTCAAAACAAATGACGCATACCAAACCACATACACAAATGAATTAGAATCTATGCTTTCAAACTTTATGAAGCCGATTGGGTAAGTATTGTGCATGCAGTGTAGGCCATTTTGTTGTTTTGGCCAAACTTGAGTATTCACATGACACTCTTGGCAGCTGTCATTGCTCATCCAAGATCAGAAATGGCCACAGAGAATATCAGATGAGGAAGCCGGGTAGTTTTTCCTTTTTTGGTGTATCAGTCTCATCTTTTTTTTATCAATTTGACACTAATCTCATTCAAAATGGCAAAGAATTGTGGGGGTATGATTACTGCAGACTGACGAAAGCTGCATTGGACATTCTTCATTTTACATTGATGCACTCTCTCTTGATTCCATACTTGTTATTGTAAACTGTGTGGATTTGACCCTTGCTGAACTTCATAAAAGGTAAACAAACACAAAAGAAATGGCAGCCCTTGTAAAATTTAGACACCCTAAATTACAATTAGTCTCTCTGTCCTTTACTTGCAAGAATGGGAAAAAAGATTTTTCCGAGACTGCACCAGAATGATTGCAGAATATAACTATTCAGTATAAATCAAGGTATTTTATTGTTCAATATCCGGCCTCTTACCTATGCCATAGCAGCCTTTCTGGCAGTGCTTTCTACCACATGGTAACAGTTCCATGGCAATATTAGTTTCCACATGATCTATATTTCATTCCAAAACAACTGATATATAATGTATTGGGGTTATTCGTTTCTGGACTTTTTGGACTTTAGAGAAAATTACCTGAAATGTGACCAAAGTTAAGTAGGACGTCCCCTTAACTCCATTCAGCAAGCAACGAGTTTAGAAAAAAGATATCCAAATTTAATCGTCCAGGCATATCCATGATTTTAATTTTCTCTGTAAATATTTTTCGAAGAATAAATCTAGTGTTATCTTCTATCAGATCGTCTACGTGCTCGGCCTTGTCCTTGTACTATAAAGCATTAAGCAGTTGTGACTTCTTGACCGCTGGTACATAACTCAACAAAGTTTCTATGAATGCTGTGTAGTAATAACTATTGTTGGAAGGAGAGACCAGTTTCTCGTTGAAACCGATAACCATTTGATTAAATAGGAAATGCATCCATAAACTGACCCTTGCCCACTTTGGTACCTTGTGCAACTGATGCCCTATTGGAATCTACAACTGCCGCTTTAACATACAGGTATGTCAGGGCCAAATTCAAATAAACATCTCCTAACCCCGCAATGTTGAATTCTATTGGTCCATTATTTCCTATGGCCACCAAAGGTCTGTGCTCCACCTATTGCCCATGTACCACATTAGTGTGTTAGTGGTACGGAAAACAAGTCGAGTTCGCTGTTAACACACTCACAAGATTTTTCATTGATGTGAGACACCATGAACCGACAACGTCTTGCGTCTGTACCTTTCTCCTTTTTTCAATATGTCGGTTTTACGCGGTGCTGACCTTTCCTGCCTGGTGGCTTTGACCCACCCACCCTTCGTTCAAATCACCCACAACAGCATCCTTGAATCTGCTGACTGCTGCCTGTTTAATATTTTTCCCGTCCGTGACATTTCAGACAAAGGCCACCCTTTTTCATGAGCTCTTCCCCCCACTGTCCTAACTGTAGATTTCAATACGGGTACCACAACGTTATTCAATCCTCCCAATATACTACCCAAACCACAACCCCTTGGTATCTGAGCACCAAAAAAATGGTGTTTTCAATACGGGTACCACAACGTTCTTCGGTCCTCCCAATATACTACCCAAACCATAACCTTTCTGTATCTGAGCACCAAAAAAAAAAGCTGATAGACCGCTTCCAGCCTGTTTCGTTTAATAATCTTCGTACAATCTGACATTTCAGCAATAAGTAACGTCGTTTATGATTCCGGAAATGAATTGTCACTGGCCCCTCCCCAAATGGCACTTTCGCTCCTTTGTCGTCCCCCATTTACACTCGGATGATGCTAAGTTCATTCGCTCCACTGGTACGTAGTACACATTCTCCTAAGTTTGGAGATGATCCTCCCATATTTTCCACATACGAGTACGATGCGAAGAAGCATCATTCTTGTCTCACCCACAGCTTGCTCACGAACCAACTCACAGTAAACAGAGAGTGAACAGAATCATTGGTTGTTGACATCGGCGACTCGGGTAGAATTATAAGTAGCCGACTTGAACACACACTTATTAAGTGTGTGTTCAAGTCACTTAATAATCTGTTGGAGAGTAGGATTCGAACTTTCCCACTCACCTCATCTAATCCAAAATGTACCTTATAGTCAGGCGGCAGGAGTAATTGCTCAACATCATTGATACCGCATATCACATCAGCAGGGTCCGCGTAACTACATTCTTTGAGAGTGAGCCGATATAATATATTTCGAAAACCAGAACACTACTGTGATGAAGGCTTGTTCACCACGACTTCTGAACCAAGTGTTTGGATACTGGATCTCATCCAACCCCCCCCCCCCCCCCCCCCCCATAAGATTCGTGATAGCTGGGTGCTATATGTTTTCTCAGGAAACGCGTTCATGGGACTCCGACTTAGTAGAGTCAAGTAAAACATCGTGTTTTCTTGATGGTCAGATAAGATAACAAATATACTATCCTACTACCGAAGAGAGCGGCTTTAAATTCGCGTTGTGTGTTCTAGAAGGTGAGATTACTGACAATTGTGATGACGATGATGTACAAAATGATTATTTGCGAAAAGGGAGTAATCTCCCTTCTTGGCATTCTCTATCCAAACAGGGCCAAGATCCGTTCACTTCCTTTTATGTGCGAGCTGACTCTGCTTGATCCACGAGTTGAACGAAGCAGGATATCCCAACCACTTCACGAACAGTTCTCTGTTCTCACCTCGACCACGTTTCTTGAATACGTGATCGATTTTGTAAATCTTTTTCTGTGTGACTTGCTGATGAAGCTCTTCAGTGTAGAACGACCCATTCAAAACTTCAGCACTTTAAATGAAATGGTATAGTACTGCACATCTCCGCTAATCGGAGTACAGTTCGATCTCTGCAGTCACTTTCCACTGGTAGACAATATTTCCACTGACGCAATCATATTAGATTCCAAACACTAATTATAGGAATAATCATCAAACAATCATTACTGAAGCACAGGGTGCATCCGGGTGCTTCATTATTTAATATTTTGCTGATGATGATTTTTATAACCTGGTAAACGCATGCGTGGTCATCATTGCCCACACATGGGTTACGACCATTCCACAGCGAATGTAATGTAAAGGAGAGTCACGTGAAATATAATACTACTAGCGAGGCGACCCGTCCCAGGACAGGTAGCCCCACCCAGGCGACGGAAATGGATTGAATATCTAGCTGGACTGAACGGACATACAGTCCCCATTTATATAATAGGCAATGTAAGGTCCATATTGAACTTCAGCTATTATAAAACTATAACCTTACCAAACCGGTGCAATACACAAAAACGGGAAATTATTTCCACACGCCAGTTAATCAATAGGGGTAATGGCTATGTAGAAAGCAATGCTGTCCTTCATGACTTTCAGTCGTTGGTGTGTGGACCTCCTCCATAACAGGTGGCCACCGAGAAAATTCCCGTAGTATATACGACCAGTTCGGTTTACCACTCGCACGCGCCTGGGAGTAGGGTATTTCGAGTAATGACGGTTTGGAGCTTATACCTCACCTGAGGTACTTCTGTGGCCTTGTTTTGTTTAACATAGTAAAGGAGTGATATCTTGAAATAATGTATCTGAATGAACTGGGGTGTTACGATTATTGATTTTTCTTAATTGATTTATCGCCCGATACAATCGATTTTAATCGATTAATTAGAACCGAGTAACCGATTAAGAGTAACAAGAAATAACCATACTCCGAACAAAACCAACTTCACGAATGGTCCTCACTGGATTTGAGAAAGATCCATGTTCCATTTACTGCTTGTGTCGTTCACACCACATTTCGGACTGTTTATCTGTAGCTTACATGGACGTAGGGGCAGGGCATGTGTCCTCCCCATATTATTTTCTAGAAATAGTTAAGAGAGTGTGTGGGGGCAGGGGGAGCATTACCTTTACCAACCTTTCATTGCAATCTTATTGACAATTAACAGGAAGCGGGTGCACAGACTATTTACTCTTATATTATGAGACCAAAGACTCCCTTATTTGCTTTGTCCCTTCTACTACTATATTGTTAAGTAATCTTCTTACAGCCATCTTCTTCCAACTTGAACACGATTGTCAAAATAAAATCATAACTACGCTAAAATGTAGACGGTATTTTCTCACTTGTGGTGTGGATGCTTCACCCGTGCAATAACTTATCTTCTGTTAAAAAGCCTTAGAATCACGAGCAATGTATTAGCTGATGGACCTCTGGGTTGAAACCAGAGGTCCATTAGGTGAAACTTTGCTTGTTTTGCATACACATTTGTTTTACATTATTGTATGAGGAATCTTCACTCCACAAACTGCTTTAGTGGAAATCAGTTCTGTATTGTACAGTGACGGAAATCTTGCCAAGAGAGAGGCACGCCTGTGGTGAGATCCCACACTATTTTTTAATCATGGATGTGTTCCCTGCAATATGTTACGAATTAAAGATATCACAATAACACACATTCTCTTCAAAAAATTATTCCCTGTCCATCGTTAATAAGCAGACGTCTACATTGTTCAAATAGCACGGCATCAAATCTTTCAGTTTACTATTTGGTTACCTCTTCCTGAAGACAGCTTTCTTAATACCTGTGAGTTTCTTCGTTTTGAATCCCATTTTGTTATTCCTTTTTCTATACATTATTAAATTTGATCCATCGAGAGATTCTGAAATGCACTCGTTCTCAGAAATGCTATCTATGTCCAACGTTTTATTCTGAACTTTGGAAATGGACGTATGATTTTGGTCATTTTGTTCTTTCAGTCCTTCTACAAGATTGAACGTAGAGGATGTTAAAGGTAGAAAGTCCAGACCATCGCCAACGGACGGCCCGTTTGAAATATCACAGACTGCTTCAAGAATAGTTGAAGATGCTACAGGAATATTACTTGAAACTTTATAGGACATTCCACGATGGATTATAATTTTAGGATGATTAGCCTTTGTTGTTGGTTGGTCATTCTTGTTCGGTGTTTCCAGAAGAGTTGATGAAGCTTTTGGATAGAACTTCTTTGCTTTCAAACGAAGTGTTTCTGTATATGTACTCTGCATTTTCACATATTCAGCAACGCTCCTCATTTTGTAATTACAGAATCTGTTATATCCCATCTCAATTTCATTTTCCATGCCTGTAAGTATGAAGAAAATATGATTACTGCACGTCATTTTTTGTTTTTTTCACTGACAATAGCACAAACGCTGGGGCGTGGAATACCAAAATCTGTCCTTCTAAAAAATATGAAAATCGAGGTTTGCTCTGCTCTGTTGTCATATCAAGACTGGCGTGCCACAGTTTTGACGTTACAAGATTCAATGTCGGTTGTTACTGTCTGCAGCAGATAACACAAACATAAGCCCAAATGAATTTATCCTGAGAGGGACCAACGCGATATATGGAGCACTGAGGGAATGATTTTTCCCGTTGATAAAATAATTGCTATTTACAAGGGAAAAACACAAGGAGCACTAGCGACCTTTATTCATAGCGTCACTGCCACGGCATGATTTTGAGGTGTTACATGCCCCTACCCTTAGGTACCCCATGGCTATGCCAATTATGATTCTTACTGGGTCAGGATCTTAATTGGCGAAGCCATGTGGTGCCTAAGCCTAGAGGGCTGACTGCTGAAAACTTTCAAACGCTGGCAGATCGCAATGTTCTCCTGGGGTTAAGTCGGTTATGACTGTAAACATGGTGTCCAAAATGCGACATGACTCTCTCTTTAACAAACATTTTGACTTCTTTCCCCGCGGAATCATTCAACCGTACTATAATTTGTCCCAAGTAGCCTAGAAACATGCTCCAGATCACCCAGAAATACGCTCCAATTCGTCCAGAATCTTGTTCCGAATCGTTCATAAACATGGTCCGAATCGTCCATAAACATGGTCCGAATCGTCCAATAATCTGGTCCGAATCGTCCAGAAATCTGGTCCGAATCGTCCATTGATCTGGGCCGAATCGTCCAATCTGGTCTGAATCGTACATGGTCCGAATCGTCCATAATCCTTTTAGAACTACCGGTTGTCGAACATAATATGGTTTTCAAACAGCCACCCTCCCCCCCCCCCAGTATAGACACGTAGGGGTCTTAATACGTCTATGTAGTATCTATGTGGTATCTATGTAGTTCTATGTGGTATCTATGTAGTTCTATGTGGTATCTATGTAGTTCTATGTGGTAATTCATCGCACCGGGATGATCTATAATAATTTAACATCAATGAATTTTTCTCGTCATGAAAATCTATTTCGATAAAGTTATCTCCCCTGAAATTATTAGACGGCCTAAAAACACCTATTGCATCACTAGAAAATAAAGCGAAGTTTCCCTTTGTTACTTTAAAAAAAAACGAAAACAGACAGCTCTCGAAACTGTCTGCTGTTTTCATACATTAAACGTTACGACGATCAAATGGTTGGGCAAGCTCCTTTCGACCCTCATAACTGTAGATTAGTTTAACTTTATGTCTGGGCGCATTGAAATTGGAAAGTGCCAAGGTACGTAGCGAAGTCTGTGCTTCTTTTGTGTTTTTTAGTGGAGGAGACTGAGATGGTGAGACTGTCTTGTGGAGGTTACTGCAAGGAAATGTCTCTCTTAATTGATACAAGTTATTTAACACTGATCCTTTTGAAACTTAATTTGTGTAGGAACTTGTCGAGAATTGTTTTCAGGGTTGGTAACAATAATTTTTTGTTTTTAAATAAATAAAATAATAATAATAATTGATAATAATAATTTCTCAACAGTTATGTGGGAATTTCATTTGCTTGCATGGAAGGTATGTATTCAGGTGAAAAGACGTGAATGTCCAATTCAGGCCCGAAATTTCAAACGTTGGAAAGTTTCGGGCTAAAATATTCGTAATAAGTTCCAGCCTGTCAATTTTCATCCACAGGGTGGGGGTAGCTGGAATTCTCAGGAATATTTCCATTCGCTGGGGTGTGGAGGCAAATGCACTCTGGAAGTGTGGTATCTTCCCACAGTAGTGTGGTACAGTTGGAGTTCCTGTAGACAATCCCCCCCCCCCCCCACCCCAACAAACACACACACGCGTGCGCCCATCTAAGCTCTTTTAGCCATTTTCCAGTATATATGTCTTGTTCAAAGTATACAAATACCAGGGAACAATAACACCTTGAGAAGCTAGGAAGTAATGACGGACCCCGGAGTGGGGGCAGCAGTATAGTGCACATGAGTAGGTAATATAGGCCGATTCAGGCATCAACATACATGTATGTGTATGTGTACGTGTACGATGTACACCTCCATAGGATTTAGTGTTAAAATCGTGTACAGGTACACGATTTGAACGTTTTGTAGGGTGATTTAGAACCGGCTTTGCCGATTCAAACATCACTGATTGTATCCTAGAGTGAAAAAAAAACGCATGAAATTTTACGTATACGTACATGTACCGTTTTGAATGAAATCGGCAAATGGGTTTACCCCATAGGATTCAGTGTTAAATTGCGAGCAAAAAAACGTTTTGTCGTTTCTAAATCATCATCTTGCCGATTCTAATAATCCGCGTCTGTACACGATTTTAACACTGAAACCCTATGGAGGCGTACACGGAATCCATTTGTGGATTTTTGGGAAATCGACTCGTGTACGGTATACGGAAAAGAGGTGATTGTTGAACCGGCAAACCCACTGTCACGTTTTTGATTGATATATAGGAGAAAAAAAAATATATAAATAAATAGTTATTTAAAAAATAAATATATCAAATCGAATAGATAATAAAAAAATAAATACGTAAATCATGAGCGATTCTCAGACTATTAGAGTAAGGTTTCTTTTAAAAATGCTGATGAGAGCCTACGCATTCTGTGTGAACGAACAACTAGGTTGTCTCTTGTTAGAACGATGCGTCGGATGTCGGGATCACCTAGACTTCGATCACGAGAATCATTCGTGTCTGTGGATGGAAAGGGAAGATATGGTTGTCAAGTATTTCGAAACGGCGTTCGGATACATTCAAATCGATGAAGTGATCGCGTTTTGGAAGAGATTACTCTTCTGTAAGGATCGAAGCAAGCCCACAGTTTCAAAAGAACTGAAATTGGTGCGTAAAAGTCTGACTTTAGAAGACAAGGGATGCGTCATGAAATTATTGTTCAATGAAGCATATGTCTAAGTTTTCTCGTTGATATAAAATAAGGGAGAATAGAAAATAAAATAAATACACACATAAATTTTTTATCTAATATTAAAAAAAAAAAAAAAAAAAATGAGAACCAGAAATAAATTGTATCCGACGTTAGATGACGACGAGGATGAGAAGCCGATCAGCATTTTGCTGATGGCACCGTCGCTAGAAGAAAAGGAAAGAGGAGAGAGGTATCGCATCGATCAAATCAGTAGAATCCAAGAGTATCTAACTCGAGAGAGAGATTCTCGTCATTCCCTCAAGAAGAAGTATTCGCGTTTCGTGAAATTCGTCAATGCAATCGACACGACACTCATCACGATTTCCATGGGCTTACACGCGGCCGGCATCGGATTGTTGTCGACCGCAGTCGGCATTCTGATCGTGTTGACCGTAGAAGGAGTGGCTCCCGCTGCCGGATTGTTTAGCACGCTCGGAAACTTTTTGAGTAGGAAATTATATCTGAAGGTGAGGAAACACGACAAGATTCGCGTCTTGGCCGACTCTAAGATCGACACGATATCCGAAATGATCTCTATGGCGTTGAAAGACAGTAGGATATCGGACGGAGAATACTTCGTGATATTGAGCAAGAAAATGAAATGCGATACCATGAAAGAAGCTGTGAGAATCAAGACTCATCAGATCATCAAGGAAGAGATGAAGGATTCTCTCATGGAAAAGGGGAGGAAAGAGGCCAGGGAGGAATTCAGTAAGATGATAGAACTCAAGAGCACGAAATTAATTTAAATAACTCTTAAAAAATGTATTGCGAAAAGTGTAAGAGAGTTACCAAGACGAGTAATTCTCGAGAAGTATGAACTAAAAACGACAGACAGATGCTTCGCGGAATTTGCGACATGTGTGGTTCTGTCAAGACTCGATTCGTCAAAAAAAAGAACGCGAGCAAAGGTAAAGGCATCGTGAATAAAATGATCAATAATCTACCTTTCGAAATGCATCTGCCCGGTCACAGTTTCACGGGACCCGGAACGAAATTGAACAAGAGACTCAACGCCGATCTGACACCCAAATCTTGGAGCAAACCTGTGAATAGGGGTGACGCGGCCGCGTATGATCATGATCTGTGCTACGCCGGGCATCCCAACACCAAGACTCGCAACGATGTCTGCGATAAAAACATGTTGGGGAAATTGAGAGGCATATCGAATGCAACGAGGAGAGAGAAGATAGAACGTTCGCTGGTCGGCAATCTGATCGGTACGAAACGTCGATTCGGATGGGGCGTTCAAAAAAAAAAGCGCATCTGAAAAGAAGAAGAAGAAACGATTACTGACGAGCGAATTGGCTGAGGAGTTACACAAACCCATAGTGCAAAAATTTCGAAAGAGAAGGGTGTTCGTGAAGGGTTTGGATGATATTTGGTCTGCCGACTTGGTCGACATGAGATCATTTTCGAGGTGGAACGAGGGCGTCAAATATCCATTGAAGGTCAACAATGTGTTTTCCAAATACGGTTGGATCAGAGCTTTGAAGAATAAATCGGGACCTTGCGTCGCCGAGGCTCTGAAGAGCGTGTTCGACTCGTCTTCTCGAAAACCGAGTAAATTGTGGGTGGATAAGGGAAAAGAATTCTACAACAAGCACGTTCATCGATTGGTCGACCTCTACTCAATCGAAAACGAAGAGAAAGCCAGTGTGGTGGAACGTTGGAATCGAATGATGAAGGAAAAGATGCACAGATACTTCATGGTGAATTCGACCAAGAAATACATATACGCTCTGAACGGTCTGGTCAAAGATTACAACAACACACAACACAGATCGATCAAGATGACTCCTGCGGAAGCTAGCGATCCTCGAAACGAAAAACGGGTCTACGCAAATCTATATCCTGAGAGATCTAAGATCAGGAAGAAGTCTAGAACGCCGAAATTTGCGGTCGGTGATCGAGTGAGAATCTACGCTTATAAGAAGCACTTTGAAAAGGGTTATACTCCTCGATGGACCTCGGAAATCTTCGTGATAATCAAAATATTTCACACCAATCTGGTGACTTACGAATTCGAAGCTTTGGATGGAGAAGAGATCATCGGAAAGTTTTACGAACAACAATTACAGAAGACAAAGTTTTGATAAAGAAAACAAATTTTTTTTTTATTTACTTTCTTTAACATTTTCTTGTCTACACACATATATATAAGAGAGAAAAATAATAATAAAAAAATAATTAAAAACTATTTTTAGATAAAGAAAGCAAGTTTATTAATAAACAAAAAAAACTAAAAATCCTTTAAAATGACAAATGTACTAGATATAGCACAAAGCATAGTGAAAGATGAAAGTATTCAAGAATATGAGGTTCACGAATACGAACCGGTAACCGGAACGAGTTTGAACAATGCGGGAGAGATAAGAATTAATGTGGAAACTCAAGATCTATTCATACATCCTAGCGAGAGTTACATAGTGGTGCAGGGACGTCTCACCAAGGAAGATGGGAGTGACTACGCCGACGACGACACGGTTACTCTAGCCAATAATGGCATCATGCATCTATTCAGTAATATAAAATACATGCTATCCGGACAAGAGATAGAATCTGTGTTTCATCCCGGTCAGGCCACCATGATGTTCGGACTCTTGACGTATCCTGATGATTTTTCAAAATCCAGAGGACTAATCAGTTGTGGTTGAAAGACACCGTCAGCCCTGTTAGCACCAGCGCCATCTTGATATTCGACTACGTCGTCAAGACGTCCAGACCTAAAGGAACGTTTTCGTTCAGGATACCTTTGAAACACATCTTCGGATTTGCGGACGATTACAACAAGATCATGTACGGATTCAAACACAATCTGGCATTGATTCAAAAAGGAGATGACGACGCAATAGTGAGACTCACTGTGACCAATGCGGGTAAGATAACTCTACACAAGATATCGTGGTTCGTTCCACACGTGGAGCCTTCGATCGTGGAAAAAGCGTGTCTCTACAAGATCATAGATATCCAAGAGTAAATTACCCGTGGGATTTAGAATGAGACAGTGCGACACGGCTAGCATTCCACCCTCCACGAATCACTTCAATTGGAGATTGACGGTAAAATCCGCTTCCGAGAGACCGCGTTTCATCATGGTTGCGTTTCAGACTGATAGGGACGGGTCTCAGGAAAAGAATGCGTCGCTGTTCGATCATTGCAGTTTGAGAAACATGCAAGTGTTTCTGAATGCCATGAGATATCCAGCAATCGATTACAACGCGTCGTTCGACAAGAATGATTTCTGCAGACTGTACGGCGAAAGAAGTATCACGGTCTAGACGAATTGATGAGCAATCCTAACATATCTCCCGGCGAATACAAGTCGATGTATCCCATGTTCGTATTTGACGTCAGTAAACAGAGTGAACGACTCAAGAGTAGCGTCTTAGACATTCAGATCAAAATGCAATTCAATAGGAACGTTCCGAGAAAAAACGAATCCTTCACCCTGGTCCTGTCAGACAGAGAATTACAATTCGAATCAGATGGAAATAAGATGTCGATCATTCGATGAGAGACAAGTGTGAAAAAAAAATAAAAACAAAAATAAAAAAAAAAGTAATTAAAAAAACAAAAAAACAAAAAAAAAATAAATAAAGTAATGTGATCTAGAGAGATTGAACATCTTTCTAAATCTCATTATTTTTTTTTTTTGTTTTTAATAATCACACATTATTTTTTTTTTTTAATTCATTATTTTCCACGCGTTCACTGTTTTTTCAAAGGATCTAGTTCGATCAGTATGCTCACGATGGAAGTGGCAGCTTCGGGATTATTGGTTTTCATAACGAAATTAATCCTGTCTCCGGCGTTCACTTTGAGAGGCGTGCCGAACGTGCTAACATTCGCGTGTTGATTCTCAGTCTTTTCGATGCTGTATCTCTTATCGCTCTCTACTCCATTCACAATGAGATTGACGACTGCTCTGTTATTCAAATCCGAGGAAGCCAGACTCATTCGAAGGATTTCACCTCCCAGCGGCATGGGATATCCCACCTGACCATGTTTCGATCCACTACCTCCATTTCCGAAAGACCACTCAGCTTTTCCCTCATCTAAGGTGCCGGCCTCCTCGGCCCACACCAGTGATCAATTGTCTAGCATATTTGACTTTCTCCACCACCGAAATCAGGGTGCAGGCATCCGTCATGTTCACGGGATCCGGTAGATTCATGAGCACGTGTCCACCCATGTCTAGTTTACCTTCCATTATGTCACCCTTTCTCTAAACCGAGTTGTCGTCCACGTACTTTCTGCTGACCACGCTGGAATCGAATTCGGGATCGTGACTGAGTCCGAATAAATTCTTACCGTTCATGTCGATACCACCCTCCATGGTTCCGCCAGATTGTTTGTTCAGGTAGAGATCATCCACTTGCAATTCTAGGTATTCTTGTGATCGTATCACGGCAGAATCCACGTAGTCCTTGTTGACAGCGGTTGAGTCCGCATCCGTGTCGTTGATCTTCGACAGATTCAATATCTTGTTGAATCCCGCATTCAGATCCGATTTCATTTCTCATCTGTCAGACTTTCTCTGTTCCAGATCTACGTAGTGTTTGGTCGCCACGTCCTTGGGATTCGTGGGAGTGGCCACGTTCATTATCTTGTTAGAATTGGTGTTCAATTCCGAGTGCATCGTTTTCTGAATGTATCTATTTCTCAGGTGTTCACTGAATCTCGCGTGAGAGTCGTCCGCGTATTTCTTGGTCATGGCATCGGTGGGATCTATGGGATTCGCGACATTCACCAAACGTTTGGATTTCAGATCGAGATCGTCGGTCATGGTTTTATCCACGTAATTATCTAGCAGGATTCGTTTGAAATCGGCGTTCCCCCTGTCGACATATTTTTTAGTCGCAGCATCTGCGAGAGCTATCGGCTCGGGAAGATTGTAGAGCTTCTTATCGTTCATGTTCAAAGGTTCTTCTCGAGGTTTGTATCTCCGAACGTAATGTTCATCCAAGTTGGCAACGTCGTAACCATCGTCGACTACGAACGTCTTCCTCTTCTTTCTTAGGTTGACTTTTTCGTCGTCACTTCTACCAAATTTATCGACTGGCATGTGGGGATTTTTTTGTTTTTTAGAAAAATTATATTCGAAACGCAGTTGATTAAAAATGAACTATGTTATTTTTATTTTTCGTTTTTATTCGATTAAAATTTTTTAAAATAATTTTTTATCTTTATATATACTATAAAAAAAAATCTCTCTCTAATGTAAATCATTGAGAATGTCTTGAAACCGATCTCCTTCAGACCATCTCTTGAGAACGTAGAGACACAGGTGACCGCAAAACACTTGATCTGGTGATTGCACTTGTTCCGTGTTGTAACGAACCATCGATTTGTTGAAATAGTTCTTTATTTCTTTTGGCGGCGAGATTCCGTAGCTGTCAAAATAATAATTTTTCTTCCTCCCGTTCTTGATCCACGCCACCCAGTGAGTGCCTTCACCCGATGAATCGTCTAGATTTAAAATTCCGCATTCCGATTGTCGAGGTCTTCTCTTCGGCAAGGCATCTCTTGAAAACAGTCCTAGAAAATCTTTGATTTTCAAATCTTTTGCCGCATTCAACAGATCGATGTTGGATAGGGGTTCTTTAGGTAAGACGACACCTTCTACGGCTATCTTTATTTTCTTATTCATAAATGCGTATATATATATATATATTTTTTTATTTATTTATTTTATTATAATTCACTAAAATGACGTTATTTTTTTAAAATTTTTTTCTTTTTCTTTTTAAACTAACTCTCTCGATGTCTCTATCGATTTCTATAATTTTGAATCCATCTAATTCCTCTTGATTTTCTGGAATCCTATCATCCACAATCATATCTGGAATCTTATCATCCACAATCATATCTGGAATCCAATCATCCACATTCATATCATCTCTAATTAGATCCACAGTCCAATGTCCGAGTGCCAAAGTGCTTATTTTATCATCTAACACGAATCTCTTATCGTCGTCGGCCGTCAGCGAAATCTTGTTGACTATTTCGGTATACAAGTCATTGTTTTTACTTCGAATCGATTTCATAGTCTTATACACCGGACCACTTCCTAACAGACAATCTTTATACTCTTGGAAAGAGATGTTTTTCTTCACCATGCACGCTTTAACTCCTTTGCACTTCTTGATCTCTTCATCATCTTCTAGACATCTGGGTCTCAAGCCCACGAATTCGACGATTTGTTTACCGCTGCTCTCGTCCTTAAATTTACCCAACACCTTCTTGTTGTCATTCGATTGAATGTTGGACGGGTGATCGACGGGATAATTGCTCGTGTCAAACCACTTGACCACGTCCTGAGATATATCTCGGTAGACATCTTTCATCTCTATCTCGTAAACTAAACTGTCCATGTCGGTGAACAGTAATTTGGCTTTATCACCAAATTTTCGTTTGACGTAATCGTAGTGAAACTCATACATCAATCGCTTGCTGATATCTAAGATGATCGGTCCGAGATAATACGGTTTGTCGAACTTCAGGTGCGTCTTTTGCATGTGAACGGCCACTAGATATTCATTGAATATGGTTCGGTGTTTGTAATTGGGTTTCGCCACTAATTTTTTAGCTCTTTTATCAGACATGACAAGTCGAACGTCGGTTCTCTTCCTGATGTTTTCCATCGATTTACCGTACACGCAGTTGTTCATGAGTTTGAAGAAATCTTTTTCGAAATCGTTCTCGGCTCGAATTCTGAGATTCGTGTTGGGATCGATGTATTTTTTCATCCAAGGCTCTTCATCGAATCGAATGATGCGATGTATGTCGACTAATTTCATCCCGTAATCGACGTACTGTTTCAAATTCTCGCTGTAGACGACGTAGTTACGTTTGTTAAATAAATTGGGAATGAGTTTTTCCTCATCTCCTTCATTCGGTTCCATTCGTTCGGGAGCCAGCGGATAATCGTTGTGTGGATCGTGTAATTCTTCCGGATAGTTCAAATCAACTTCTAAAATGCAAGGATAGTCTCTCCATTTTTGGATCTCTTCCGGTTCCGTCACCCATTCGAAATTTCCAATCGGTAAAGGATGACTCATAGCCCAACTGTACAGATTATTAGTGTCCCAATACTGTATGTATTTAATTGATCGTTTCAAATCGAAACCTTCTTTCATGTAGGGATTGTTAGCTTCAGAATATCTGTGTGAGATCATCGAGACTCCACCTCTCGCAGCCCTTTCGAACATGAGCAACATGTTCACGTCGGATAATAATTCCAATTGGACTTCGGTGGTCTTCAACAGAGCGTCCCACACCAGACCGGGTGCGGTGAAATACCAAGCGGGATCCAGATCGTAATTTCGACAACAGACGTCTCAAACATTTTCAAACACGTCTGCCAAGAGCAGAACGTCGGTCTTCAGATAGAGATCGTGATAATCTCTCATGGTTTTCATATCGAATGATTTCCACACATTTTTGGCGTGTTTGTAATACTCGTCGGAAATGTCGGATTCGTATAATTTCGAATAAAAATCTTTTTTCGAAGGTAGTGCGGTGTCTTCGAATCTCTTTAGATTGTTCATGTAATTGTAAGGATAGACTCCTTTCCTCAACATGACGTCTACTCGTTTTCCAAAATGTTCGCTTGTGATTTTAAATTTATCCTTGCTCATGTTATCGACTAATTTTTCCAGAGTGGTTGACATGAATTTAAAACTGTCTATGAAACGTATGCATCTACGAATGGATTTCGTTTTTTCTTCCAACGTATTTCCGTCGATTACTCTTTTCTTCTCCATGAGCTCCCATTTCGTGAAGGAAATGTATCTTTCTTCGCTGTTCGCGATACAATTTAATTCTTTGTGTGAGGTGCCAAGATTTTTCACGGACAGATGATTGTCGTAACCCGGGAGATTGTGAAACATCACCGGATAGAAAGCGGCATCTCGATATTATAAATTACACTTGCTGTGAGCTGGACCGCGATACAGACCCGTGTAATGATCGTGGTCTCTGACTTTCTTATTTTCCTCCGAATTCTTGTCGAACGATTGTCTGCATATGTGACATTCGGTGGCTCTGTTATTTTCATCCTGCTGCTCTCGCGTGATGATCATTTTCGCCGGAGTTTTGAATTTGTCGTATAACATTTGAATTTTCGATTCTAACTCTTCCATGAACCTTTGGGCCACGTCGTCGTCTTCATACTGTTTTGTGTAGGTGAAGGGACCCATATCGTGTTGCGAGTCGAAAGCGCATTTCACGTAAATGCAATAGCCCGAAGGTATGTGTTTTTGATATCTTTCGAAGTAACTTTGAAGAGCGTTGGGTTGACAGGAACTCATTTTCGTGGTGAAACATTCGAAATCGGCATACACGACGAATGGTACTTTTAACCTTCTATTGCGATTTTCAAACTTCACGATGGTGTTGGGTTTGGGCATTTCGATGGCAACACCTTGATTTTCGTTGCAATATTCCTGATGTTTTGCTAATGATTTTTCGCTCTTAAACATGTTCATGCAGTTGCAACATAAAGATACCTTATGTTCATGTTTATTATTTTGTCTCGAGAGTAATCGACTCGGATGTTTAACCCAACAATAATGACGATTGTCACCATTCGAAATCAATAATAAAATAATCATCTTTTCTCTTTCGAGATACGAAGTCTGTCTGAGAGGATAGATCGTTCGTTTTTCATCGTCGTATCCCAAGACATTCACCGCTATGGTGGGATTTTGAACCTCGAAACGTTCAATGTGTTTTAACTGTGTTGGAAAAGTCACTCTGGTCCAATCGAGATTTTTAGAAGTCACCTCGTAAGAAGAAAGTCTTTTGATGTTCATTTTGACAGGGTATAAAGCGGAGGTGACTGCCCATTTAAAACACTGATCATCTTTTTTTTTCATGTTGATCACGGCGTGTTTTTTAGCTAGGAAATACGGTAACTTCACGTAAGAACACCCTTTCAACAAATCGTTTTTAGTTATGTGAATTTCGAGTTTCAACACCTCATCGAACATCCAATTACTACCTTCATGTTGATAATTTGCGAGAGACGTCAACATCTTGTCTTTCATCTTTTCGAAAACGTCCGATAAATCTGAACCTCGAAATATGGGTTCGACATTAGATCTGAAATATGCATTTTTCACGATGCTCTCACCGTACTTCACGTCGATTTTATTCATCATGCAATGGAGTATCATCTTAATTTTTAGTCCCACGTTCATGTATTTGTGAAACAAATCCAATACTTTTTTCTTCACCCGTTCCATGAACAATTTCGGATCGATTTTCTTCAATGAGGGAACCACGTCGAAAGTTTTAAAAATGCCTTTGATCGCACTCTCCCATTCTAGGGACTTTGATTGTAATAGTTCTGCGGCGAGTCACGCTAGATATTCTTTTCCTTTCCCTTCGTCTATTGCTCATTGAATTTCGCTCGATATATCTCGTTTGCCTAGAATCTGAAGTGCATCACTCGTTTTCGTTTTAGTTTTTCTTTTCTTTTCTTTGGAAACTTGAAGTTCTTCTTCAATGGCTTTACGTTTAGTCGTCTTCTTATTTTTCACAATCGAAACGTTTTCGTTTTTTTCGACGTCAGCATTTCGATTCCTTTTACTATCTTTTTCTTCTTCTTCTCATTTTTAACAACCAATGCATTTTTTGACGTCGTTGCTATTGGCATTTTGTTTGCCTTTCCATCGTTTCGCAAATGTTTCTGTATGACTTCAATTTTTTTTTGATTTAGTTCTATGATTTCTGAAATGTGAAATTTTTAATAGTTTACAAATCTCGTTTAACTGAGGTACGGTTTTCTCATTTAAATTTTCCAATTTTTTTTTATCTGTTTGCTTCATTTTGTAAGAATATATTTTTTCGAATTTGTATTTAAATAATTTGTTTAAAAAGTTTTGTTTTTCTTTAATGTGAAACAAATATTTTTTTGATGAAATTAATCAATTTTTTTTATGTTCCTTAACGTCAAAAAAATTGAATTAATACGAGAAAAAAAGGATGTTAAAATTTAACTTTTATATATATAAAGAGAAAAAAACAAAACTTTTTAAACAAATTATTTAAATACAAAAATTTAAAATATACATTATTTGCAAGAATTTGTAAAAAAAAAAACAAACAAATAATCGATCATGACGACAACATCCACGACGGAATCTCGACATAAACGTCGACGTTGTTTAATAAATCATTATTCTCCAAAAAACCAAGAAGAAAAAAATCGTAATTTATATTTACGCGTTTCGAAAGAAAACG
Organism: Pictodentalium vernedei; assembly: GCA_031216915.1. Taxonomy (NCBI): domain Eukaryota; kingdom Metazoa; phylum Mollusca; class Scaphopoda; order Dentaliida; family Dentaliidae; genus Pictodentalium; species Pictodentalium vernedei. The sequence goes on along the minus strand of CM062297.1, from coordinate 329,230,794 downwards.
ATATGATTTGCGATAGAAAATCGAATCGTAATATTATTAGCGAACAAAAATTAATCGACAATGTCGTTCAAACTATTAAAAAAGAAGAAGAAGAAGGTTCAAGACAAATAGAACTCTTATGACTTTTACACGAAGTCTCGCACGAGGTTCAAAACAAATTTCCCGCGAAGCAGACGCGTGTTCATGTCACCCGATTCCTTCTCAATAAATGATGATAACTGCAAGATGCGAAGGCCAATTTTTAAACGTTCGAAGTCTTGCAAGTTCTAAAAACTCATGAAAAAAGTGAATTAATACAAAAAAAAAGAAAAAAAAAAGGATGTTAAAATTTAACTTTATTTATATATAAAGGGAAACTTTTTTAACAAATTATTATTTAAATACAAAATTTAAAATATACATTATTTGCAAGAATTCATAAAAACCAAATAATCGATCATGACAACAACACCTAAAAGATGCGAATTGAAACAAGTTGAAATATATACGCTATCAGATATTTATATCTATACAATAGAACACGATCCCATCGAATTGAACGAGATTAAGATGATGGACTTAGAGCGCTGCGACAACAGATATATGATGTGTTTGAAATTGGATGAAGCCATGCTCGATTTGTTTTACGAATACCAAAGCAATCTGCTGAATAATATCATCACCAAATACAGGAAACCCCCATACGAGAACGATTTGACGATGTTCTATGGAAAAAATATATTTCCAATGATCTCACTTGAACTCGTGGGTAAATCGGGTGGTGAGAGCACGTTCACCGATGTAGAAAAACTCAAAAGAGTAAAGATAAACATTCAAGACATTTTGGTAAATAAAAAAATAATGCATGTCACCATGCTAATAACGGACTTGGAAATATAAACAATAGAGAGATTGATTTTAGCGAAGAAGAAGGAAAAAAAGTAATGAGATCTGAAGGTGAGCTCATTACTTTTTACAAAAAAATTTTCACATTAAAGAAAATAACTTTTTTTATATATATATATATAATGAGCAAAAAAAAAAAAACAAAACTTTTTAAAACAAATTATTAAATACAAAATTTAAAATATACATTATTGCAAGAATTCATAAAACAAAAAAACAAATAATCGATCATGACAGCAACACCTAAAAGATGCGAATTGAAATTGAAACGAGTCGAAGCGTGTACGAAATTAGGTTTTAAAATCTATACATTACAACAACACGATCCCATCGAATTGAACGAGGTCGAGATGAAGGGCTTAGAGCGCTACTACAACAAATATCAGATGTGTTTGAAATTGGATGAAGCCATGCTCGATTTGTTTTACGAGTACCAAAGCGATCTGGTGAATAATATCATCGTCTCTGAAGACAGAAAATTTGACAAGGACGATTTGTTGTTGTTCTTTGGAAATTACATATATCCAATAATCTCACTCGAACTCATGGACAAATCGGGTGGTGAGAGCGTGTTCACCGATGTAAAAAAACTTAAAAGAGTAAAGATAAACATACAAGACATTTTCGTAAGTGAAAAAATGACGCATGTCAACATGCTAATAACAGACTTGGAAATATAAACAATAGAGAGATTGATTTTTTAGTGAAGAAGAAGGAAAAAAAGTAATGAGATCTAAAGGTGATCTCATTACTTTTTACCAAAAAATTTTCACATTAAAGAAAATTAAAATTAAAAAAACTTTCTTTTTTTATATATATATAAAGAGTAAAAAAAAAAACAGAACTTTTTTAAAACAAATTACTAAAATACAAAATTTAAAATATACATTATTTGTAAGAATTCATAAAACAAAAAAACCCAAATAATCGATCATGACAGCAACACCTAAAAGATGCAAATTGAAATTGAAACGAGTCGAAATGAATAAGAAATTCGGTCATAAAATCTATAGATTACAACGACACGATCCCATCGAATTGAACGAAATCGAGATGAAGGACTTAGAGCATAAATATGACAGATATAAGATGACTTTGAAATTGGATGAAGCCATGCTCGATTTGTTTTACGACTATCAAAGCAATCTGCAGAAAATCGTCATCGCTAAAGATAAAGAATTCGACAAGGATGATTTGACGTTGTTCTATGGAAGTTACATATATCCAAAAATCTCACGCGAACTCGTGGAGAAATCGGGTGGTGAGAGCGAGTTCACCGATGTAAAAAAACTCAAAAAAGTAAAAATAAACATTCAACACATTTTCGAAAAAGGAGAATACACGAGTGTCAACATGCTAATAACGGACTTGGAAATATAAACAATAGAGAGATTGATTTTTTAGCGAAGAAGAAGGAAAAAAACGTGATGAGATCATCTTGAAAACACGAGTGTCAACATGCTAATAACGAGCTTGGAAATATAAACAATAGAGAGATTGATTTTTAGCGAAGAAAAAGGAAAAAAAAGTAATGAGATCATCTTTAGATCTCATTACTTTTTTTTTTTTTGTTTTCCTTCTTCACTATTACCATATATTATAATAACGTTTCCTTTTTTCTTAAATTTCAGCGTCGATTCTTCTTTTCTTTTTTTCTTTTTTTTGTAATATGATACGTTTTTATAACAACACATTTGTTTATCCGAATCATAATTATGAACGAATGTTGTGCATCTCTTGGTAACACTCGCATCATTACCATTCTCTTCAGAAGGTAGTGGTGACGGTGGAAAGCGTCTCATTCTTTTCATTTCCAACCGTCTATCCCGCTGTTTATCTAACTCTTTCATCAGTTCTTTCCTTAGATATCCATCATTAGCGTCTAACCATTTTTCCACATCTTTTTTTTTCGCACTCTGTCTCGCGATATTCATCATTATCGTCTAATTGTTTCACCACCTTTTTATCCATTTTATATATTATTTTATACTTTCTATGATTTATATTTTATATAATCATATATTATAATAACATATTCAAAATCGGTATATTCTTAAACGGCGAATTCTCACCGAGCAACAAACCCTTGCCGAGTCGCTCAACGTTCTGTCCACTCTTCAGATAGAGACCGTTTCCTCTCAAAGAGTTGCCACCTCTAATGGGTTCTAGATACAATCCTTTACTGCTGTCGTCTACGTGGACGCGACACATGGCTCCTCCCTTCTTCAAAAACAGTCCACTGCCACCCATTAATTTCTCAACTGCCGAACTAGCGAGTCCCGTGAGAGCTCCCACGCCGAGAGTCTTTCCGAGAAAGGGTAGTGCATTTGCGGCGAATGGTAATGCTTTTGCGGCAATTCCTGCCAATAGCGGTATGAAACCACCTTTCATTCTCAAATTGTATCTCAATTGAGCGGGACTCAATCTCACCGTCAACCCTCTTCCATCGTGAATCGCTTTCTCCATCCTTTTGATTTGACTTCTGGTCCAGGCAATCGAATCCTGACCGCCTCTCGTCAGATCTTCGTGAGTGAATTTGAATCTCACCGCCTCGCCTCGAGTTGTTAATGCTCTCTTAAGTTTCTTCCTCTGTCCTGCGGATATGTTCATGTTTTTAATCACGTATTCTGTCATAATTCTGTTTTTTTTAAATATATTTACTTCAATTGTTTCTTGTTTAATAATAATTATTTATATTAAAATAATTTTGTAAAATTAATATTGCGTTTATTTTATTTTTGTTATCTATATATATACACAATATTTTTTTTTTTGCTTTTATATTTCTCTTATGTGAAATCGTATTGTCACCCTCTCTCCGCGAAGATCTAACAGTTCACCATTTTGATCCATCAACGTGGTTTTGAGACTATACAACGTGTCTAAAATCACTGGTAGATAAACTAAATTTTGAGGTCGCTCCACGATCTTATAACCTGGCGTCACATTTGGAAAGAAGGAATAGATCATCGGTTGAGCGCTACCATTCACGTAGCTTCCAGCAATCATGTCCACGTTCACCAGAATGCTATTGACTGCGAGAATGTCGACCGTATTTTCAGATGCCACGTGGCCTCGATACATCTTTCGATTGAATCCCAACATCTTGCCTATAGAATCGTCCGTGTTGAAATCCACTCGAAAATTATCTTCCAAATCCAACATCGTCTGTAAGGTATTAGGATTGGGAGCGAGTCTGATCTTGTTGCTTCCCTTTCCATCCGTCTTCATTCGCATCTGAATGTAATTGTTCAAATCATCTATGTCGTAACTCCCTTTGGGAATTCGAATCTCCAACCAATCCACTCCGTCGGAATACTTGAACGAGTTATTCTTTTCGGTGACATTGGGAAAGGAATAATAAGTCTCCAGATTCACCAACGCCATCTCGTATCTTTTCTCTCTATTCAATTCAATGGAAGGTTCGAATTTCGTAGCAAATCGAGTCGAATCGCCACTCCCCACGATTTGAATGGATTGTTTTGCAGCCGTATTCTCGGCTATCCGTTCTAACAATTCTCCATGTTTGAACATTATATTTTAATTTTATTTTTTTCAAAACTAATTATTTGAAGATTTATTATTTTCTAAATTTTATTTTCACGCTCTATCTTATTATCATCAGAAACATAAAACTTGTCGAATCCGCACCGATATTTTCCACGAATAAATTCGCTTGTCAAATCGATCACGACGAAATTGTAAAGTCCTCCATCCCAAACCCTCTTGCAGAATCTCCTGAATTCCGCCATGCTCATGTCGTTTGCGACGTGATCGCTGTAGATGTGATTGAGAGTCTTGAGATCTTGGCGAAAGAGACATAGAAAATTAGCGTTCTCCCTTATCGTCTGTCTGGGCAATCAAAAATAATTCTGCAACAGGTAGAAACAGTCCACGTTGCTGTGTTGACCCCTAACGTAATACGATTTGCATCGGTTCTGTCTCTCCAAAAGCAGATCGTCGAAAATCATGAGATTCTTATCTTCCGATGTCAATTCTCTAGGATCCGGAATGTCGCTAGCATTCTCATAAAATTGACACTTGACGTTCGAAGATGCATTTCTCTTCATCAGCTCCATCGCCGCACCGTCCAAAATGGTCGAAAGTGGAGCTTCACTCTTGTCGAATTCCTCCCTACTGTCAAAGATTCTGGCTATGACGTCCCTGGGCAATCTACGATCCATGCACTCTCGAAGCAATCTGTATTCGGGTTGAAACAAGCTCTTGCCAAACACGAACAATCTGTCGTAATCCAACCAGTCGGGTCGGGACAACAGATTCATCAACAGATTGGTCTTTCCACAATTCGATTTTCCCACTATCAAGCCTCTTATGCTTTTGGGAAAGAACTCGTTATTCGATCTCTTGGTCGCGGCGTCGTTCCAAGACATATCTTTAATGTTCATCTTTGTTTTATTTTTTTGTTTGTTATTTAGATTCTTTTCAAACACAAGTTTTATGTTTTTCAAACTTAGTTGTTTTAATATTATTATTTATTTATATCACACCGTCGTGAGTTCTCTTCAATCCTGATCCACTCGTCATTTTGGCTAAATCTTGTATGGGTACCACAGCATCCTTAAAATCTTTCCAACTTTTCGGCGTTCGCTCTAATGCAGCTCGCTTCGCCGGTGGACTGATCAACTTATCGACCAATGCGTCGGCTGCCCTCTTGCCAGCCACAGAAACTATCCTACCACTGGGTTCTGAAGTGGCTTTCTTACCAGCATCCAAAGCCATCTTCTTACCGACCTCAGACGCAGTTTTCTACCCGCATCGCTCGTGAACGCTCGCATTATAGAATCGATGATGTCAGTACCGCCTTGAACGTAAGTTCTGACGTATCCCCTGTTCTTTATCACCAACATATTTTTTATTTTTATAATATATTTTCTTTTTTTCACTGGTAAATCGTTTTGTTGTTTTTAAATACTTTTATTATTCTAGTGTAAAAATTTACTGTTTTATTTTTGTTTGTTTGTTTCTCTCTACTTATTATATACACATCAATCCTTCAATTCGTTCATCAGCCTTTTATAATGGTTTTTATTCAAAACCTTCTGTCTTAACAATTCGTCAGATATAGTAACTATCTGATTATCTAATCCTGTGTTACCAGCCCGTCTGCTCGCCATCAACAAACTCAATCTCTGAGACAGAGCATCAGAATCGCTCGGAAGAAAAGTGGTTTTCACCCCTTTGCCAGTCACCGATTCGACGAACTTCTTATTCATATCCCATATGGGTTTCACCACTTTCGTCCACTTGTAACCTCTGTTGGCTTTGGGTCTCGTCTCTCTGGCATCGTTATTTCTCTTCGTGGCGTGGGTCTGAACCAGAATGTCACCGTAATTGTCGAAATCCTGTTCCGTGTAATCGCTAGGCTTGTCGTAAAGGAGCAATCTGCACAATCCATCAGTCAATTCGTATTTGTTCGAACCAACGATCAATTCATCATCGCCAATTTCTATTTCTGTGTCACCGACAAAAGTTCTCCCCTCCGAATCCTTATAAAATCCATACAACAGATCTCTCATACCGCCATCATCAGACGATGCGACGCTATCAGTGGTGATAGTCAAAGCTGTATTGGTGTCGGTCTCGCTCAAATCTGTTTGAATTCCCGTGAGAACGTAATCCGGTGTAGATTGAACGGAATGCCGATTTCCAAAACTATCGGGCAACAAACCCATTCTCAAAGAACTCTCTTTTATGGGTCTCAATTCTTCGACTATCTCCTTTCTGCTTCGCTCTTGACTCTCCGTCATGGGTTTAAATATTTTTGTGGCTTCGCGTTTGAGTTCAATCTCACCAAGACGTCTGCTTTTGTCAGCCGACTGAATGCCCTTCTTAGCACGTTCATACTCCCCTAAAATTCGATCTCGGCGCCTAGAATCCATCTGTAAAAACATATTTCGTTTTTAATTGTTAATGTTCCTTTAAGTATGCTAAATGCGAGTTATTTTTATTATTTTCAAAATTAAAATGTATAATTATATTTTTATGTTTTTAGGTTAATAAAAACCTTTCTGTCTTTAACATAATAACTAAAAATATTCACATCTCAACTCAGTATTGATTGAATTGGGAAAGTTTTAAAAAAACGTTTTAAGCAGTACATGACAAACCGGTTTCTGATTTAACGCATTTTGAGAGTAATCTACGTTTGTTAAAAAGGAATTCCATTCACATATCAAAAAACCATTCACTCAGTGTCGAATTAAGAGAGAACCTTTTGATGACAGTTAAAACATTCCAGCACACAAAAGAAAACTGTTTTTTTTTCTAATTTAACGTTAAAGGAATTCATTCATTCATTCATTCATTCATTTCAAATCTCTCTGATCGTTATCGTGAAAAAATTAAAAATTTTACCACTCAAAACCTAATTGAATGGAAAATGCGTTTATTATAACATTATTAAAACGATCCATTAAAACGAAAAAACCTTCATTCACGCCAAAACAAAAACATAAAGCAACATGTTTTCATTCAAACATTCCATTAATTGTTTATTAAGATTACTTCACAAGAATTAATAGTGACAAATGCGAACAAACAAATTTTTTTACCATTGATTCTTTTCTCTAATTGTCTCTAAACTCAATTTCCTTTCGTCACATCGAAACAAGACACGAATGTCTATTTTTTTACAGATCATATTTTATAGTTGACTCTTTTGAACAGATGCATAAAACTCAATTTCTCTTCATTACATCAACGCAAAACACGAATGTCTACTTTACAGATCATATTTTATAGTTGACTCTTTTGAACGGATGCCTAAAACTCAATTTCTCTTCGTTACATCAACGCAAAACACGAATGTCTATTTTACAGATCATATTTTATAGTCAACTCTTTTGAACGGATACTTTTCATTCACGCAACTCCTTTTTTAAAACTGACGCTCATATTTTATAGTCTACTCTTTTGAACGAAAACCTCATTCAGTCATAACGATAACATGTGTTAGTTTACTTCAGGAAATGTGACAGTGGGTTTGCCGGTTCAACAATCACCTCTTTTCCGTGTACCGTACACGAGTCGATTTCCAACCTAAAATCCGCAAATGGATTCCGTGTAGTACTGTACGCCTCCATAGGGTTTCAGTGTTAAAATCGTGTACAGACGCGGATTATTAGAATCAGCAAGATGATGATTTAGAAACGACAAAACGTTTTTTTGCTCGCAATTTAACACTGAATCCTATGGGGTAAACCCATTTGCCGATTTCAATCAAAACGGTACATGTACGTATACGTACAATTTCATGTGTTTTTTTTCACTCTAGGATACAATCAGTGATGTTTGAATCGGCAAAGCCGGTTCTAAATCACCCTAAAAAACGTTCAAATCGTGTACCTGTACACGATTTTAACACTAAATCCTATGGAGGTGTACATCGATGTACGTGTACACATACACGTACATGTACGTTGATGCCTGAATCGGCCTATATTACCTACTCACATGCCCCTCCAGTATTTGGGATCTGTAGCTATTTTGTTAGACCTATTTACCTGATAAGTGTGTTTCTCCGAGACGATTTAAAAAAAAAAAATTTAATATGTAGGCAGCGATTGCAACCTTTCCAACTTATGGGCCACCGGGTAATACCCGGTGGTCCAGGGGTGGAAACGTTGTGGACGTTCACATTGCTTTTACTGTGAAGATTGCAAATATTCGTCGACTGGAAACACGGTTTTTCATATATTGTGTTTGGCTCTACCAGAATAAATTCCTTCACGTCCTGTGTATAAGATGGTTCTGTTGATAAAGATAACGGATACTATCGACTACGAAGTTGGATAGAGAAACTATTGAACAGTGGAGGGGTGTTCCTTTTCGGGCCCTCGAAAGGGAAAAGTGGGGCTATCTGAAGAACGGCAGAAGAATACCAGGAACATGTGCATTAAAATTGACTAACCTGTTTGTTTTCCGATGAGTTCGACTAATACAGCTATAAAACGTCATCTAAACAATTTTCGCTCTGTATGTATGTATTCAGCTTCGAGTTTCGAGCAAGAGGTCTAAAATTCTACACACCAGTTGATTCTTATAGAATTCGGGATTTTGCCTTCTTTATTAACGATTTCTTTGACGGGATATAGTTTGGACGTTGAGCAGGAGACATTACTCTTGGCACTTGTGGTTTCTTGTCACAGCTGTGACCATGTGGCTTTGGGACGCTTAATTATGTCAGCATAAAGGGACATGCTTAAAATGACAAAGCAGTCTGTCAGTCCAGTGGCAAAGCAAGAAGAAGCCTTCCCGTCTTTACTCCCTCTCATCTCAGCTTTATGTTGTATGTTATTTTAACAATCAAGTAATTGTTACATTTTGATTGCTCTTAGTTGTTACCGAGTGATTTTTTCGAAAGAAGTGTGATAATATAAATATTCTATGAATTAAATGTTTATTCATAATTTGCTAAAAGACAGATGTTTATTGATGAGTAATTTTGTTTACATGGACTTTTACAAAACTGGAAATAACGCCAATATATTTATTCGAAGATAAAATCATAACGTATCAGTCTTTTATGTCAGTAATGTTATTTTTAGTGTACGCTTTTATGTCTGTAATTTTTTTTTTTTTTCACATTTAAACGGGACTCACGCTTTTTCTTGTTTTATTCATTTTCCTAAAGATCCGAAGAATGTTTTTTTGTCTTTTCTCCATATCACCTCTACTTTATGTTCTATGTTATTTTAACAATCAAGTAATTGTTACATTTTGATTGTTGTTGGTTATTTCAGATTATATTTACGTTTTCTATCCTTCTGAGAGAAGTCGCACAGAGGGTGATTTGTTTTCGAAACAAGTAAGATACCCAGAAATATTCTTTGAATAAAATGTTAATGTATACTTTTCTAAAAGAAGGTGGTTAATTGGTGGTTATAATTTTTGCATGATATTTTTCGATACCGAGAATAACGTCAATATGTTTATTCGAACATAAGCCATCAACTAAAATCTGAGCAATTGAAAAAAAAATTCGAAAAGTTTCACCAAAGCTATATCATGTGACCCCTCAGTGGAACGACTCCTCAGGCTCGTTCCAGTGAGTGATCGCATGATATGGTTCCGTTGATTTTTTTTAAAAGTTTGAAAAATTTAACAGATTTTGATATTGTGTGTGTTGGGTAAAGGGTTAACGGGCCTCGCTTTTTTAATTTGTTGCTTGATAATGTGATAGTAGTAGGAGAGCGATGAAACGGGCCCTATTGGCAGGAACCCCCGGGTAGGACCCCAGAAGTGACGTCATGTCACGTGACCCAGTGGCGCCATGTTTGGTTGTCATGGTAACCTGCATGAGCGGTCATCTTGTGACGTCATCTCCATAGTGATGCGTGGTGTTACTGCGCATGCGCGCATGTTGTTTGGGTGATACGTGTTTCCGTTGTCCATTTTGTATCCTGGAGGCAGCCATCTTGGTTTCTATGGTAGCACGTGGTTGCTTTGTGACCCAAAAGCCTATAACAAGACAAGGGTATGTTCGGAGAGTGTGTTCGATTAAATCGAATTACCACATACAACCCGACAATAAGTTTCCAAATCACCAAAATGAACCCTAGACTACCGAAGCGGACTTGTATTCCCCATTTTATCGGCTTAGCACGTAGTGCTAGTACCGAGTGACCCCGTGCTAAGTTCGATTGGACTACAGTAATTTCCCGATTTGTAGAATTACCACAAACAACCCGACAAGTTGTATTATTTCGAATTCTTTCAGAATCCCTTTTAGGACCGCCATATCGTAGATTGTATTAGTAGCACGTTGTGCTATAGTACCGAGTGACCCCGTGGATAAGTTCGATTGAACTAGAGTAATTTCCCGATTCGTAGAATTACCACAAACAACCCGACAAGTTGTACTATTTCGAATTCTTTCAGAATCCTTTTTAGGACCGCCACACTTTGGCTTATAATAGTAGTGCTATAGTACTGAGGAGCCCTGTGGGTATGTTCGATTGAATGGGAGTAATGTTCTAGTTCAGATTCCTCCAGAATCCTTTTTGGATCCCTATTCCATAACGTTTTTCTCCAATAAAAGTCACGTTCCTTTGTATAAGAGTAGCACGTAGTGCTATACGACAAATTCCTTTGTGTAAGAATCATTACCCAGAATCCTCTATTTTTTTTATATAAATTCCTATTTTTAGTAACATCCTTAAATGACCCCCATCACTATTTTAATAAGTTCATAAACTTTATTATTTAATGTGAGGATCAAGATTCCTTTTTGGATCCCCAAACTGACCAATGAAATAACAGAATTATCGACCAATCAGACTAATGTATTCCTATTGTGTTTCTTCCCCGTTACTTTTTATACTAATTTTCCCAACTTTAACCTATAATCCTACAGGAAACAAACACAAACCCCAACCAAAAATGAAGAGATCGATTCAAAAAACGATGTGACGTCATAACGTTTTCAAAAACGTCCGTCACGTAGATAAATTCAGTGACGTTATGGCGTCGGCTTCTTTCCATTTTCATCTCTTGGCGGAAAAGGACTATCTCTGTGTACTCAGATTATTCAATTGTTTTGTGTGTGTGCTATTTTTGTGCATTCATTATTTTAAGAATTATGGAGACTTCTGGATTTTCATGCGAGGATTGTGTTTTGAAGTGCTCTATATACTATTTCAACTGCACGTCCTCTCTCCATTCCATCCTCGATATATTTGTTCATGAGGTTGTCAAAATCGTCTTGGTATTTGTCATAGGCACTTTGGACGATAGTTCCCATCACAGAAACGTCGTATTCTTCTTCTTCGTCTTCTTCTTTCTTCTTCTTCTTCTTCTTCTTCTTCTTCTTCTTCTTCTTCCATATCTTCTGATAGTTCCGACGACTCATCGGTGTCCGAATCTCTTGACCAATTTTTTAGTGCACAACTGGATTGCATTGTGTCCGCTCTCTTCAAAGGTCAGATTACAAATAACAAGTTCCTTATAAGCACGACCCTTTTATAGGATATAGGATAGAACATTGATGATGGGTTTGATAAAACTCCTGCTTTCTGTATGATCCGTCTTCTTTTCCTATAAGATAGTTCTCTCTTTGGTAAGGCAATTCTCCTAATCTGATGTTTCTATGGGATCAGCTTAGCTCTCTCAGATTTGGTTATAGGTACTCCTCCCTTCAAGATATTCGAGGCACAATCACATATACATTGTATCAAATCATCACTGGCCGTCTTGAGTATAGTCACCGTGCCCCCACGATGGCAATTGGGATTAAGTGTCTTGAGTTCAGTTGTATATCTGTTAACTTACCAGGGTGAAAATCAAAGACAACATGTGAAAAAGCCTATATGTACCTATAACCATATCTGAGAGAGCTAAGCTGATCCCATACAAACACCAGATTAGGAGAATTGCCTTTCCAAAGAGAGAACTATCTTATAGGAAAAGAAGACGGATCATACAGAAAGTAGGATTTTTAAGAAAGTTAATCAAACCCATCATCAATGTTCCGTCTGATATCCTAAAAGGGTCGTGCTCATAAGAAACTTGTTATTTGTAATCTGACCTTCGAAGAGAGCGATATAAATTTAAGATGGCGGCGAGCTGCAGACACGGTTAATTTCTGCTCCCTGGAAGTTTGGTGAATTGATCTTTAAATTATAATTATATGCTTTGGAAATTAATAAGGGATGTTCTGTTAATCTTTGGAGATCGTTATAGTTGGATTGACTGATACTTTTAATACTGGATTCCATGTATTTGTGTCATTATTAAACCGATTCCCCCAAAAATCGATATCGAAATTTATGTTATGGATGGTTGAGTGACGACGAGTCAAGTGTACATCTGGGTGCATTGTTGAAGTCCGCTGTTATTCAACTGAGCAGTGTTCACGATGACTAGCCGTGGGGCAGGTAGAGTAACAACTAAACCTATAAGACAATCATCGTTTTCTAAAATGGGCCAGTCTTCAAAGAAATGAGCTTCTGACAAGTTGTCACCATTGGAGGCCAGAACACAAAGGATGAAAGCTGGGTCACTGGAAAGTTTTTCATCTCTCACTGCTATCGATGAATCTGTGATATCTTCTGATGAACCATACACCACGTCGTCGTTGAGCGATATACAGCACGAAACCCAAGTAAACATGACTGACATTATACTCAATACTATGACACAAAAGTCTTTCATTGATAAATTAGTGCCACATCTGCCTCAGGCTGAGATGGTAGACCCATCGAAGATTGATATCATCTAACAGAGCATTGGAAAGCTACAGGAGCAAATGAAAGATCTCTCAGATTCGACTATCCCCAACAGCTATTGAAAAGACCTTGGATAAATTTATGAGTAGTCACATTGTGCCTCTCGAGGGTGAAGTTCGACATCTACAGGCTGAAAACAAGATCTTGAAAGAGCAAATTAATTCGCTAGGAGCACGCCTGAAGAAATCAGAGAGCGATGTGAGTCGACGTGTTGAAGAACAAGAACACAGTACAGTAGACGCAACTGTTTGATTTTTCGTAACGTCCCCGTGATCACAACAAATGTGCATGAAATTAATAAAGCCACTGACAAAGTAATTCTGGACCTATGCAGTGGCGGCGCTACGGGGGGGGGGGGGGGGGGGGGCATTTGCACCCCAAACGAAGGCTTTGCCCCCCCCCCCAGTTGCCCCCCAACCATCTCGCATGCATTTCCATCCACCCTCACACACAAAAACATTCAGTCACTCTCTCTCTCACACACACACACCCCTCTCTTTTTTTATTCCCATACACACTTAGCCCAAAGCACACACCCACCAGACGCGGATCCAGGATTTTTTGAAAGGAGGACCGCTAATTACCATTACATTTAGTCGAAACTTGGACCCAAAGTCCGTAATATAATTTTTTGGTTTGGTACGTCCACAGTACCAAACCAAAAAAGTATATTACGGACTTTGGGTCCAAGTTTGGACTACCTCATAACAAAGTAATGATATGATCCTTTACGTATTTGCCCCCCTTCATGGGAGTCTGCCCCACTAGTTGCCCCCCCCCCCCCCACAAAAAAATTTCTGGCGCCGCCACTGGACCTATGTAATTCAAAGCTTAAAACGTCCATCTCAGAGAACGATTTGAGTTGGCCCCACGTTTTAGGGAAAGCGCGTACCGAACACAACAAGAACACTTGCAGTATTATATGTCGTTTTGTTTCATATAGACACCGCTGTTCTGTGTACTCAGACAAGAAAGAACTGAAGAATAACCCAGACAGAATTTTCATTACTGAATCACCAACGGAGCGCCGTGGTGCTATTATATCCAAATTAAAATTCAGTCTTTTTTGACCAACGACAGAAGAATCTTTCTGAAACAAACTGTGGGTGATATGCCTAAACTCATCAACGACGAAGCGGACTTGGCCGGTATGTTATAAACTGTAAATTGTAATCAAAGCAGTCAGACTTGATGTGAAGTAATAGACTATGTGATAATTTCAAGTTACTCAAATTTAGTGTCTAGTGACTAGTGATTAACTTCTTGTGGTCAATTCATTCATTCATTCATTCATTCATTCATTCATTCATCATTCATTCATTCATTCATTCATTCATTCATTCATTCATTCATTCATCCATTCATTCATTCATTCATTCATTCCCATACACCCGTCCATTCTTTCGTCCATTGCACATTCATTTTTGCATCCGTCCAGTCTTGCATAAATCTAGTAAATTAACCTTTACCTCGATTCCAAACTGGGGCGTGGCTGCTGCTCGGCACCCACATTCCAGATTGGACTCGGGAGCTCAGTCAGTACTTGAGTCGGACTGATTATAAAATATAAATCTAGTTCAACGTAAATATGAAAATCAGCCAGGTATTTACCTGTAATGTGATATATATTCTGAGAATTTCAGAAGCATTATTCTGACTTATCAAATAATTCGAAGTTTGTTAACGGAGTAATTAATCAGCTTAGATATTTAATTAGGGCCGATCTTCAGTGTTCGTTACTCAGGTTCTAATCTTCACACCTCCTAACTAATATCTATTTCTTGCAATGGTGTAAATATCCTCTATTATTCTGAACACCAACTGGTGTTTCTTTTGTCTATAAGAATGGAGGAGGGAATGAGCGGGTGGATTGGGGTGGGGGTTGTTGGGGGAGTGATGGCTGGACGGACGCACACACGCACGCTATTTATATATAGTGTGTGTGTGTGTCCGTTCGTCCACTCGTCGTTCTCCCGGTTATTTTCCGTCTCTTCCACTCGTCCATTGTTTCGTCCGTTCGAACATTCATTCATTCTTTTGTCCAGTCATGCATAAATCAAGTTAATTGACCTTATCCCGATTCCAAACTGAGGCGTGGCTGCCGTTCGGCCACCACGTTCCAGTTTGGACTCGGATACTCAGTTAGTACTTGCGTTGCACTGATTATATATCTAGTTCTAAATGCATGAAAATAAACACGGTATTTATTTATAACATGATATTATATTTCTGAGTATTTCAGAAGCATTATTCTGACTAATCAAACAATCCGTAGTCTGTTATCGGCTTCATTTATCAGCTTGAACATTTATTAGGGCTGATCTTAGTGCTCGCCACTCGGGTTGCATTGCAAGAGATTGATATCGATCCGGCAGTGTGAAGATTAAAATCTTCACACTTCCGAACTGATATCTATTTCTTGGAATGATGTGTGTACCCTCTATTATTCAGAAAATCAACTGATGTTTCTTTTGTCTCAAATTGCCTCATGGCTGCTGAGCAGCAGCCACGTTACAGCAGGGTATTGAATTATATTATATTTCTGAGTATATCAGAAGCATTATTCTGACTAATCAAACAATCCGTAGTCTGTTATCGGTTTAATGTATCAGCTTGAACATTTATTAGGGCTGACCTTCAGTGCTCGCCACTCGGGTTGCATTGCAAGAAATAGATATCGGTCCGGCAGAGTGAAGATTAGAATCTTCACACTTCCGAACTGAAATCTATTTCTTGGAATGATATGTGTACCCTCTATTATTCAGAAAATCAACTGGTGTTTCTTTTGTCTCAGACTGCCTCGTGACTGCTGAGCAGCTACCACGTTACATCCGGATATTGAATTATATTATATTTCTGAGTATATCAGAAGCATTATTCTGACTAATCAAAGAATCCGTAGTCTGGTATCGGTTTAATTTATCAGCTTGAACATTTATTAGGGCTGACCTTCAGTGCTCACCACTCGGGTTGCATTGCAAGAAATAGATATCGGTCCGGCAGTGTGAAGATTAGAATCTTCACACTTCCGAACGGATATCTATTTCTTGGAATGATGTGTGTACCCTCCATTATTCAGAAAATCAAGTGGTGTTTCTTTTGTCTCAGGCTGCCTCGTGGCTGCTGAGCAGCAGCCACGTTACAACTGGATATTGAATTATATTACATTTCTGAGTATATCAGAAGCATTATTCTGACTAATCAAACAAGTATAAAACTAAACACGCTTAATAAGAAATAGGGAACGAGAAGGTGAGTTAACAGGCAGATTAACAGCTTAACTGTGGCCTTCTACCAGAAGGGCTGCCTTCACCGACTCAACCAAACTTAGATCACGTTCTAACACTGTCTAAAACTAAAACTGCTCGAGAAAAACTAGGGAACGAGAAGGTGAGCTAACAGGAAGATTAACAGCTTAACTGTGGCCTTCTACCAGAAAGGGCTGCCTTCACCGACTCAATTAAAATTACATCACGTTTAAAAACTAAACATGCTCGAGAATAAATAGGGAACGAGAAGGCGAGCCAACAGGCAGATTAACAGCTTAACTGTGGCCTTCTACCAGAAAGGGCTGCCTTCACCGACTCAGCTAAAATTTGATCACGTTTAAACACTGTATAAAACTAAAACTGTTCGAGTAAAACTAGGGAACGAGAAGGTGAGCTAACAGGCAGATTAACAGCTTAACTGTGGCCTTCTACCAGAAAGGGCTGCCTTCACCGACTCAACTGAAGATTAGATCACAAGCCTATTCAATGACTGGATTAAACAAAATGTGCTATTTTCATCTTTTTATATTTTACATATTTTAATGAAAACTAATTCTGCCTTCTTCTTTTAAACAGGTACATAGAATATACTATGTACCTTGTTGACCAGCACCCCAATAACCGCTATGAACACTATAACCGTTATGGAAACAGTAACCCCCATGGTTCCTGAACATCCTCCACTCCATCCCTAAAAGTGGTCGACCACTTTAAGGGAGGCGAGCGTTGGTCCTGCGTCCCGCCTCTGCCCCTTTTTGTAAGCGCATTGCGCATCTTTTGTCCCAACCCATTAGGATTACAATGCAGGGCTGCCCCCGAACCAGACCAGGGAAGTTCGGGTCTTCTTTCTTGTGGTCCCCGAAAGGGGTCGTTGTTGTTTTCTTTCAAAGATGTCCAACCAAACAGAGACAGCTTGAGGCAGATTATACTTGCCAGTGATGGCCATCACTCAAAATCATCCCCGAAGTGGCACCCCAATAACCGCTATGGACACTATAACCGTTATGGAAACAGTAACCCCCATGGTTCCTGAACATCCTCCACTCCATCCCTAAAAGTGGTCGACCACTTTAAGGGAGGCGAGCGTTGGTCCTGCGTCCCGCCTCTGTCCCTTTTTTGTAAGCGCATTGCGCATCTTTTGTCCCAACCCATTAGGATTACAATGCAGGCCTGCCCCCGAACCAGGGAAGTTCGGGTCTTCTTTCTGGTGGTCCCCGAAAGGGGTCGTAGTTGTTTTCTTTCAAAGACATCCAACCAAACAGAGACAGCCTGAGGCAGATTATACTTGCCAGTGATGGCCATCACTCAAAATCTTCCCCGAAGTGGCAGACTATACTTGCCTGAAAACCTAGAACCACTGCGCCCTCGGGGAGAGGTAGTACCTTTGTGAGAGGACCCAACCTCCCACACTGTTCCTCATCCGAGGGTTCAACAGAGATATGTCAACGAAGCCATCACGCCGCAACCGGAGACACCTGTCGAGTACCTGAACCTTTTCCCCCTTCAACACGCCTAGACATGTGAAAACTAACCATATACAGTCACTGAGGGTCGAAAGGGGTTTGTTCCCCAAAACCGTCCCTGCGCGCCTTCGGCGCGTGAAACCATTCCGTCCACGTTGTATCACACATCATTTCATTCGCACCTTGGACTCCGAGGTGCTGACAACTGAACAATAGAGCTCCCACTTATGATCCAAGAAACACTTGTCAGAGTGAAGGCTACCCTTGCCACCACATGGAGAATCCAGGTGCTCATGGGTAAAGTTCACCTGACAGTGGATTTTGATATAAAAATCCGAACCGCCGTCCATGGAGAGATGTAGCACCTTTCGTGGGGGGATTTCCCCTCACACTGGCCACCCTGATAGTGACACGGACAAGCTGGATGAAGGCCGCCGGAGTAATACAGCCACCACTAAGAAGAAGAGGAAGAGAAAGAAGGGACCCTCCGCCAGACGACGAGATTCCCGCCGAATGACGGAGTTCCTGGAGAAGAAGAAGAAGGAAAAGGAAGAGAAGGAGGTAAGTGGGGGCGTCAAAGGGTCAACACCTGTCACCCCTGAACAACCCTTGTCCAGCTCGGCACCCCACTCCCAGGAGGAGGGTCCGGGGGACTGTGGGTCGTCAGGTGACAGATCATTCTCTAACCCATCAGACTCTTCGTCTGAAGAGGAGATGGAGGAGGAAGATCTGTCAATGGTACAGGAGCTGTCCCAGATGACGCACCTTCCACCCCCCCCCCCCCCAGCTCTTGCTTCTCCGGCTTCTTCGGACAGGAATCTGATCAGGAGGAGAGCATCCCGGAATCCGTGGAGGCATTCCTCGGGGAGAAGATCCAGGACGACACAATCCGATCTACGCTCCAGGACACCTACAATTTTTATACTCAAACAGGACTCCAACCTTGCGCAATCAGGATAATCCTTGAAATTGATCTGGAAAAAACACAACAAATCTCAAGAAACTGCAGCAAGGATCAGGCCATATGTCGCCAAAGAAGAACCAACCCTTCCGCCTGATCCGTCAACTCCACCAACAACAATCTCTCCGACGCATCCTCCTCCTCCTCCCAAGAAAAACCGCGGGAGACACAGACGCCGCTGACTACCTCAACTCCTTCCCTCCTTTACTACGGCCAGACAAGCTAAATCATATACAGTTAAAGAGGATCGAAAGGGGCTTGCCTGAAACCGTCCCTGCGCGCCTCGGCGCGCGAAACCATTCCGCCCACGTTGTATCATTTAATTGGCAAGGTTATTCATTTATACTTGTTCACACCAAAGAATGTTTTAAAAAGTCTAAAAAGTATTGGGAAAATGAGGATTGAGACAATTGTTCAAGCTGTTGATGAGCTAGGTCGATGGGAGGACGCCAGAGTAAAATCTGTTTCAAATTCGGGCACTTTTGTTGTGCAATTTGTGGGATGGAGTGCTGAGTTCAACAGAGAAGTAACGTCTGGGGAAATAAGAGAACCGATAGATCCAACACAAGCAGCACTGAGCAGAAAGTTCAATTTACTTTGATTTCTCTTCTCTGGCTGATATGACTCGGCCGGCTCAAGTTGAAACTCGAAAATCGTTTGAAGGCGGGGGAGGGGAGGGTGGAAGTTTGTCCGAAAAGTTATAAAATGTTATTCCCCGAGTATCATCGAGCACGTGACACCCAGGTGGTTGTGGGTGTAAAAAGATCCCCCCCACTCACCCAGCAGAAGCCACCGTGACTAGCAAAGCCAGACTTTTAATGAGAATATTGAGATGAAAAAATTATGTAGCCTTGTTTTATGTGATTTTTTTCAAATACATTTTTGAGTAAAACATTTAAAATTTTATTTTACAATATCAGTTTCCGACTTCAAGAATTGAATTCATTTCTTGAAGTCGGGAACAGCTATTGTAAATGTATAGAATGGGGGTAAAAATTTCGGCATTATGTCCAAAAGAATAGGCTATTTAACGAGTGTTGTCTGTTGTCCCGCTTCTGTCAATGGGTAAAGGTTGAAACACAGTGGTCTATTAACTGAAAATGTGCTCGAAGATTATATCTGCTTTACAAGTTTTTTGTTCCGTGCAACGTTCATCCTTTGAGTGTTTTAGTAACAGTACACTCTGTGTGTTTGTAAATAGCCATCGCACCCATGCAACAGTCTACCTTCATTGTGTACATTTACAATATCTGTTTCCGACTTCAAGAATTGAATTCATTTCTTGAGGTCGGGAACAGATATTGTAAATGTATAGAATGGGGGAAATTTTTCAGCATTATGTCCAAAAGAATATTTAACAAGTGTTGTCTGTTGTCCCGCTACTGTCAATGGGTAAAGGTTGAAACACAGTGGTCTATTAACTGAAAATGTGCTCGAAGATTGTATCTGCTTTACAAGTTTTTTGTTCCGTGCAACGTTCATACTTTGAGTGTTTTAGTAACAATACACTCTGTGTGTGGGTAAATAGCCATCGCGCCCATGGAATAGTCAACCCTCATTGTGTACAGTTACAATATCTGTTTCCGACTTCAAGAATTGAATTCATTTCTTGAGGTCGGGAACAGCTATTGTAAATATATAGAATGGAGGGAACATTTTCAGCATTATGTCCAAAAGAATATTTAACGAGTGTTGTCTGTTGTCCCGCTATTGTCAATGGGTAAAGGTTGAAACACAGTGGTCTATTAACTGAAAATGTGCTCGTAGATTTTATCTTCTTTACAGGTTTACTGAAAATGCAACAAATCAATACACTCTGTGTGTATAGGTAAATAAATCGAAGTGGCAGACTATTTTTTTTTATAGTTTTTGCATTTAATTGCTAGTCGTATCTGTTGGGCATAGTGTTTATACCCTTCTATGTTCATATGCACTCCATCTCTTGCATAATATTTTCCCGTATCTTCCCTCTTCAGTCCCCTCAATGACCAAAAAGTCACATTGGAATGTTTGCTATATATTTTCCGTAGTTTGCCATTTACTGCCTCGACAATTTTGTTGTATTCCGTGAGTGTCATGCCTCTTGGGTTGTACCTGTGGAAAAGGCTTCCAACTATCACCATCGACACACCGTTCTCCAAGAGATGGTCCACCACATCCTCAATTCTTTTAATGATCACAGCTTCTGATACACCTGGGCATAATATATCATTGTCTCCGATTTGAAGAAATACCTTTTCAGGTTGAAATTCTGTACAGCGATGCATTTCTCGACTACTTATAATTCTTTCAGCCATCGCTCCTCCTTTCCAAAATACCCTATCCTGAAGTCATCTTGATTGAGGTTTGCATTCCATACGCAGTATTTATCATATGACTCGTCCGTTTTGTTCACTTCAAAACATTTGATATTTTGTTTTCATATTAATCGGTGATAAATAAAGCCTTCCGTCAATTTCATTGGTCAGTTTCAAAACTAGACAATTTGATTGGCTGCACAAAATAAAACTGGGCCACATTTTCATAATTTGCATATTTAGAGTTGGGAGCTTTCATTGGTTAATTTCCAAACTGGACAATTTGATTGGCTAAACAAAATACAACTGGGTGACATTTGCATAATTTCAGTAGGGAGAATTTACGTTATCTGTCCTATTTAGGGTTGGTTATATTGTATTAATCTTTTACCTACAAGAAAAACGCCATTCATTTTTTTTTATATTTTCACTTTTTGCTTCCAAAACATAGGTTATGACCCCTCATTGGAACGAGCTCGACCAGCTCGTTCCAATAAGGGGTCATAACCTATGTTTTGGAAGCACAAAATGAAAAATTTTTAGTTATAAGAGGATGTTTTATCCAAGTGCCGTCTGCAACTCAAGTTAGGTGATGGGTTAAAAGGTCATACTAATTTGTGCGTGTGTGTGTCATATGATAAATAGAATATGAAATGAGTGTTTTTCACATATAATTTTTTATGAAACTCGTCTGAATTTTCCGTTTGGCCTCGCCAGAGGCTCGCCAAAACGGAAAATTCTTAGACTCGTTTCGTAAATATTATATGAGAAAAACACTCATTCCATATCCTCTATTTATCTTCTATTCCGTTTAAAATTATTTTTTTATGGAGCTTAGCTACAAAGCTATGACCCAACAAAGCAGCTCTCGTCATGTTTCTATACCAGTGATTGTTTTCGATATGAAGACGGATGACCTTGGTGCTTTGCGCCCATCTATTTGTATTAAAAACCGCAAAGCTTAAACTTTACTTTGATGACTTGCAACTAATCACATGTTTTGAACTGTTTTTCAATGAAAACAGTTTGACCAACTGTTAGCTGATGGTTTCATTGTTTGTTTTTGTCGGTGGTTTGAACATCAATTAAAGACGCCCAACAATTAGCAAAACAATTATTAAAAAATAATTGAATCATGGTCGGGTCCAATGGTTTTGTTAAGAAAATGATTTTCTATTCACAGGAATTACTGGAAAGAGACCCAAGAAATCTCCGTCACATAGATTAAGATCACAATTTTTCAAAGAGCTGGTCAGTGGAGACAAAGTCAAATTTATAGAAAATGAAGTTATATGCACCGGAGAAGCCATTGTTATTGACAAATATCAGAGAGAAGTTACACTTCTTCATGAAGAAGCAGAGAAAACCATTCTATTTGTGAATAGTATCATTCAAGGTAAGAAAATTACTATTTTACGGTGTAGTGAGTGTGTCCACCCGAGATAAATAAGGTTGCCGTTTCGTAGCACGATATATGTTAAAGGGCATCCCCAATACAAATACCATGCTTGTGCTGCGGGGCAGAGTTGAGTTACGATGTTGGATAGCTGACAGCTGCTCGTCGTTGCTCGGTGGTTCTCTCCGGCTTCCTCCACCCGTAAAACTGTCACCGACATGATATGACACTGGCTGTTAATGTGACGTTAAACACTAATAAATAAATAAATTCTGTCTCAAAGTCAGGTGTGTCAGGTTGTGTATCAAGTTGTTTTATATATAAATATGCTATATTAAAATTTAAAACAAAATTTACTTTATTTTACAGACAGTGACGAGGAAGAGTATGTGAACACATGTGCAAAAAAGAAATGTTACCGTGATCCACATAAAAAAGAAAAAAGAATCACTGTGACACCACCCATCACTGATGAGCATATGAGTTCGCCTGCACTCGAAACAGAGCCGGTAACCCCATCAACATTGTCGATTCGTCTACCCCTCGGTTGGAATCGTGATCATTTAATTCATGTGGGTGACACTTCAAATTTGAAAGAGCATATGAATATTAATGTTCTTATTACTGAAATTGGTAAAGATCAAAATTCAACGAAGGTTCATGGATATTTGATTGGTAATAATAAGGTTGATACAGGGATAAAAATAAGTGGTGGTGTAAAACAATTCAAAACTAAAAACTTAGTTTTAAATCGCGAAGATCAAAAGCTTGCTCAATCAATAAGGCATGGTTGTTTAAACTTTCACAGTTCGGCTCATGTTAATGTTAGGGAATCCATTTTATTATATCATTTTAAAAAAGAAGTAAACTGTACACTGAGGAGTAGGACACACAGGAGAAATGTTTCTTTGGAAATTTTTGATGCTGTTGTTTACCCTTCAGTATTTCAAGGATTGTCTGTCAGTAGTAAGAGTATTAAATACCAATATTCAGATGATTTTTTGGACAAATTGGACTTTCGTTTGGGTGAGAGGTGGGATGTGGCAACCAGCGAGGAAGGAAAAAGTGTATTTGTCACATGTGTCCACATAAAATTGTCAAAAGATTATATTGTAAACTGTTGTATTAGAAGTTCCATCTATAACGGTAGTTACACTGATATAGACGGAAAGTCTTATAGAACAGTTTTAAAAACGCATATATAGATAATGATAATGATAGCCTAGATGACAATATGGATGTATAGAACAGCTGAACAATGCAATTTTTCATATCTGCATAATATTTGCAATTCAATGATTTGCTTTTTTTATCAGCAATCTGATGAATATTTACTAAAACACTATTTGCAGAAACAGTATTTAGCTGGTAATATGAGGCTGTAGCCAAGTAGGAAAAATATATTTTAGGAAAAACTTCTTGGTGATGATATTAGTCGAATGTCACCACCAAGAAGTTTTGCTTAAAATATAATGTTTTTACCTGGGTATATCCTTAACGTGATAACGTATTAGGGTTAATGTGGCGAAGTCAGCTCATTCTATGGTGACGCTGAGTACTATCCCACAAGACGGTGATCCCGTACTTAGTCCGAGTGCACCATGGGTGGAAGTATGCGTGTGTATTAGGGTTAATCTGGCGAAGTCAGCCCATTCTATGGTGACGCTAAATACTATCCCGCAAGACGGTGATCCCGTACTTAGTCCGAGTCCACCATGGGTGGGAGTATGCGAATGTATTAGGGTTAATGTGGCCAAGTCAACTCATTCTATGGTGACGCTAAGTACTATCCCGCAAGACGGTGATCCCGTACTAAGTCCGAGTGCACCATGGGAGCGAGTATGCGTGTGTATTAGGGCTAATGTGGCGAAGTCAGCCCATTCTATGGTGACGTTAAATACTATCTCGCAAGACGGTGATCCCGTACTTAGTCCGAGTCCACCATGGGTGGGAGTATGCGTGTGCGTGTGTATTGCGGTTAATGTGACGTAGTCAGCTCATTCTATGGTGACGCTAAGTACTATCCCGCAAAACGGTGATCCCGTACTTAGTCCGAGTGCACCCTGCTGGGAGTATGCGTGTGTATTAGGGTTAATGTGGCGAAGTCAGCTCATTCTGTGGTGACGCTAAATATTATACACGCTACATAAATAGCAGACAGCACTTCTAAAATAAACCTAAATTTTTGGCTTAAACCACAGCTTTTGACCTCTCATTGGAACAAGCTCGTCGCGCGCGTTTCAATGGTGGATCATGAGCTATGTTTTTCAAACAAAAATTGAGAACAAAACCTCCATGCATTCTCTGTTGAATAGTTAAACTGCAATAGTCAAAATGAACCAAACAATGGGT
Organism: Pictodentalium vernedei; assembly: GCA_031216915.1. NCBI lineage: Eukaryota > Metazoa > Mollusca > Scaphopoda > Dentaliida > Dentaliidae > Pictodentalium > Pictodentalium vernedei. The sequence continues at coordinate 329,205,926 of CM062297.1, read as the reverse complement.
TGTAAAATTTATGCAGAGGTGAATCCCAATCCTCAATTCCCTACTTCTTATGAATTACGAAATGGCTACATATTTTTGTAATGGTATAAAATGTATTCAGCACAAGCATGGTTACACGTGTGCTGTTGATGCTTTTCTTGAAGCATATTTCTTTGGCGTATATGCACATTTTGGTGCGGATGATAAAACGAGTACACCAAAAACTGGCCTGAAAGCTTTGCTTGATGAAAGTTGTAACATCCGCCGTATGAACAAAACAGTTAGTTGTGCTCTAAGAGAGCCAGTTTGGGAATGGTTATGTCACCATATACCCCTCGCATATCCTCCTAAAGGTAGAAAAGATGCAGAGATTTTGGAAGCATGCAATGCTTTAGTACAGGGTTCATTGAAAGATATTTTTTGTGTGAATGGCATTATACATAGTGAGTGTTCAAACTGTAACTTGTTTGGTGACGTTGATGTTGATCTAGGTCTCCTGTCTGTCAGTCAGAGTGGTAATATTGTAAATAGGGGTAATTTAGAGTTATGTTTGGAAAATGTAATCTCACAGCAATTTGACCACAACAGGCAAAGCAGCTGTCAGAGATGTAGTAGTGTAAATATATCCCAAACCAGCACAATAAATAAACCCGAATTTATAATCATTGAGCTTGGATTGGTTAGCAAGAGAAACAACCAAGTGCCACCAATTAACTTCAAAGAACAAACTAAGATGTTAAACTGCACATATGAATTCACTGCTGCAATTCAAGTGGAACAGGATCATTTCTTAACTATTGCCATATCTGGCACGCATTATATTTTAATTGTTGATATGAAAGCACATGTACAGTATTTTCCAGTCTGCACGAGGCAATATATAGGGGTACTTCTAAGCCTCCAGGGAGCTCAATTTTCTTCACTACTTTACACATTGGCATTCGAGTTTTAATTTTCAGAAAAATTCATGAACCGCCGAGATAGAGATATACTGAATCACCATGCTCCTTTATCAACAAGAAAAGTCACTAGCCGTCCATCTGTTCCTTGGTTCACTGCTGATATAAAACGGGCTAAAACTGAACGCCGGAAAGCAGAACGACAGTGGAGACACACTGGCTTGACAGTTCACCGTCAAATATTTCATGACAAGAACAATAAAGTGAACTTCATGACAAAACGTGCTCGCCAACATCACTATAGCGAGAGAATATCTAACACCAAATCATCCAAAGTGTTATATTCGCTAGTGAGTGTACTCTACGGGAAAACGAAATCATCCACTCTTCCCACCAACATAGAAATGGACGACCTCCCAAATGCCTTTGCTGATTATTTCCATAACAAGATTGCTACTATTCGGTCACAATTTGACACTTATGAGGGGCAAGCCAGTTACTGCTTTGATGAATTTTTCGCTGTCTTCTGGCATTGTCCCGACATGCTTTAAAAGGGCTGCTGTTGTGCCTCTTTTAAAAAAGCCTTCGTTGGACCCTGAAACTCTAAAGAACTACAGGCCAATGTCCAATCTCCCTTTCCTTTCCAAAATCCTTGAAAAGCTCATTCTTGCCCAACTAAAAGAACACCTGGAATATCATTCGTTAATGGAAAAGTGCCAGTCTACTTACCGAAAAGGAAAAGTACTGAAACTGCACTGATCCGAATAACGTCTGACCTTCTGACCGCGTCCGATGAAGGAAAAGTGTCCCTGCTAACGCTCCTCGATTTATCGGCGGCGTTTGATACATTGGACCATACAATTTTAATTCGTAGACTCGAAACTACTTTTGGCATTCGTGGATCTGCTCTTAAATGGTTTGCCTCATATCTATCGGACCGGTTCCAACAAATTCAAGTTGGAAACTCGCTTTCAGATGAACGTGCGCTGAAATTTGGAGTCCCACAGGGTTCAGTACTCGGCCCTATGCTATATCTCCTGTATACACAACCACTTGGTGACATTATCAGGAGCCACAGAGTTGGGTGCCACATGTACGCAGACGACACACGGTTATATGACCATGATACAGTTAACCGATCCGCCCAGCTTGTTTCAAACGTCGAGGAATGTTTGTCATCGGTGAAGTCTTGGATGTTGGCAAACCAACTCAAACTCAACGATGACAAAACCGAAGCGATGTGGTGCGCAAAACAATCCGTCGCAAATTCCATAACAATTCAGCACATTTCCGTAGGCGAGAACTTCATCCATTTCACCGATAGTGCGAAAAATCTCGGAGTTCATTTGGACACCACTCTTTCAATGTCCTATCAAATATCAAACATATGTAAGTCAGTATATTTTGAAATTAGAAGGCTAGGTCATATCCGAAAATATTTAAGTTTGGACGCCACAAAAAATCTGATTTCATCATTCATCTTGAGTCGAATAGATTACTGTAATGCACTGCTTTTCGACGTCCCGGACAACCAGCTCCAACGTTTACAGAGGATGATCAACGTGGCTGCTAGGATTGCTCTACGGACGAAGAAAAGGGAACACATCTCACCCGCTGTTGCCAAGCTGCACTACATCCCAGTTAAAGACCGCATAACATATAAACTAACAATACTCACCTACCAGAGAAATTCGGCTGACTTCCCAGGCTACCTTAGCGAACTCCTCATACCATACAAGCCGCAGCGATCATTGCGATCCAGCGACGAAGGGCTTTTAACTCAGTTCGCGGGGAATTTGAAGACTGTATGTGACAGGGCTTTCAGTATCAGCGCGCCCCGTGTGTGGAACTCGTTACCCAAAACCTTACGAAATGCACCATCTCTTGAAAGTTTTAAAAAGGGACTAAAAACCTACTTATACCAGAGGTACTTCCCAGGCTATCCCTTCGCTGACACACAAACCGGGTGACTTTATTGATTTTTATCTATCTTATTCGTGATTTCTTTTGTAAAGCGCTTAGGACTTTTATTGGGATAGGCACTATATAAGTGATATATTATTATTATTATTATTATTATTAACTCTAAACATAAACGATCAAGTGCAAGTAGCACCTGGAAAGAGTAGTGCAGTTTTAAACACAGCATTTCTGGGAGCTCCGTCACAGAAGCCATCCCAAAAATGTGATTTAAATACCGCATTTCTTTGTCCCGACAAACGTGGTAACAAAAGTGACTTGAATACCGCATTTGTGAAATGTGACGACAGACTTGATGATGGGGATATTACTCATTCACAAGTTGCACTGGGGTGTTCCCCCGATTTAACAGACACTGATGTAAAAATAATAAAATTCAATGACACGGAAATAACGGTCAATCGTATTGGTGGAGACCTCTATTTTCATGTCAGTAAAATTATCAAAGCTATAGGGTTGCAAAATCACATTAAAAATCATGGTTATAGGTTCATAGGCACGTTTTACCATAGTCAAAGCTTGGACCCAAAATCCGTAATATAATTTTTGGGTTTGGTACGTCCTTTGGACGTACCAAACCCAAAAAATATATTATGGAATTTATGGAATTTGGGTCCAAGTTTGGACTAGTTTACCAAATCCCCAAATAAAATTACTGAATTTGGGTCCAAGTTTGAACTAGTTTTATTAATACTACATTCTGTACTTTTTATAACTACTTGCGACGTGCAGTATCTCACTAAAATTGTGGGGGCGGTTCGGGTTGCACCGGTCAACTGGAGCATCAGGCCCGGCGGACGGTTTGGGTAAAATAGTTGGGGACGGTTTGGGTAAAATAGTTTGGGGACGGTTCGGCCAGGGGACGGTTTGGGTGGTATCGGTTGCGAGCACCATCCATCCCTCTCGCACACACCGCCCCTCTCCATTTGTGTGCTAAAATGTGCTATATGACTGTTTTGTTTAAATGTTTTTTACATACGACTGTAAATATTTGTATAAATATTCATGTTAAGATATTGTGCTAAGATAACGCGTGCTATGTTTGTGTGCGAGAAGTATTATTATTTTTATTTGCTAAATAAACTTCAGTGAAAATTAAATATCATTCTTGTTACTCGAAATATTCACTCCTTCATGTCTGAACACCAATTCCACTTCCAATTCCCGTCAATATAATTGTTATAATTAGTCAGCTTTTCCAAACTTCATCCACGTCACTGTTGAGGCACGTTGCAGCTGCACATCCTCCCAAGTACGGAGAGAACGAAGTACTGCAAATATCATTTAACTGACCATTTTGAAATTTCTGTTCGCCCTTTAACCAACGTCAAGGATAAAATCCGTCCCGCACTTTTTACAAAAGTCTCCATTCAAATTTATTACACTTCCAATTTTTCTCTAAAAAAACATAACTTATGTCCCCTCGTCGGAATGAGCTCGCTAATCGCGATTCGCTGTTTTACTGGTAAATAAGTAAATAAACGAGTCGTTCCAATGAGGGGCCACAAGCTATGTTTAGAGACAACATTGGAAATTGGTAGTTGTAATCCTAGAATTTATTTTGTAAGTGTCATCCGTGGGGTCCACGTTGGGTTAAGGGACAACCGGAATGAGCCTGTGGTTCCCCGCAGTTGCAGTTCATGAAGTTCTTTAAAAAAGGAAGGGTGGGGTGGGGGAGGGGGGTAGTAGCATTAATTATCCACATCATAGTATGATTCCGCAACATTATCATCGAGTTAGGGCGAGAACGGTTTGTGTTTGGCCGAATTGAATAGAGCATGTGTTTTGGTCCCAATCTTTTCAAAATCCCCCCCACACACACCCCCCCCCCCCCCCCAAAAAAAAAAGGAGAAAAGAATGGGAGCCAAAACTCGTTTTATCACCAATATCAGTCACCGCTGATATGACCGATTCCCCGGGTTGAATAAGATGTCACGACGGTGTTCTCGTGACCATAAACTCAAGTAATGTTTTCCTGGGTGACGTCATTTCGTTCCCGTGGGGACACACTTCATCGATCGGAATGGTCCCGAGTGGAATTTTGATACCGTGTTTTAAAGTAGCTCCGGCAAAAAGATAAGAGAAGCACGGACCGGTTTTACCACACTGCTTCCCGGGATCGTCAAAACGCGCCTTTTTTCATGATTTATTAGAACACAAAACGTGAATTATTGGACCGATTTTCACATGTAAAGGATTTTTTTGATACAGAAAATTCCCCCCAAAAATATTTCAGGCACAGAAAAAGGATTTAGTGAAGAGAACTTATTATGTAAATGCGAGGTGTTTTCCCAATCAACACTGATTAGTGAGTAAATACCTGCTGTTATATAATCATACATAACACACTCAGTCGATATTGGGATAATTTTTTTATATGGAGTGAACACGTAATGCGTTAAATAATAAAGTTAATGAACTTATTAAAATAGTGATGGGGGTCATTTAAGGATGTTACTAAAAATAGGAATTTATATAAAAAGTAGAGGATTCTGGGTAATGACTCTAAAACAACGGAATTTGTCGTATAGCACTACGTGCTACTCTCATACAAAGGAACGCGACTTTTATTGGAGAAAAACGTTATGGAATAGGGATCCAAAAAGGAGTCTGGAGGAATCTGAACCAGAACATTTCTCCCATTCAATCGAACGTACCCACGGGGCCCATCGGTAATATAGCACTACTAATATAAGCCAAAGTATGGCTGTCCTAAAAAGAATACTGAAAGATTCGAAATAGTACAACTTGTCGGATTGTTTGTGGTAATTCTACGAATCGGGAAATTACTCTAGTTCAATCGAACGTAGCACGGGTTACTCGGTACTATAGCACTACGTGCTAAGCCGATAAAATGGGGAATACAAATCCGCTTCGGTAGTTTAGGGTTGATTTTGTTGATTTGGAGACTGTCGGGTTGTTTGTGGTAACATGGCAACCACGTGCTACCATAGAAACCAAGATGGCGGCCTCCAGTATACAAAATGGACGACGGAAACACGTATCACCCTAACAACACGCGCTGCGCATGCGCACTAACACCACACATCACTATGGCGATGACGTCACAAGATGGCCACTCACGCGGGTTATCGTGACAACGAAACATGACGTCACTTCCGGGGTTCTGCCAATAGGGCCCATTTCATCGCTCTCCTACTACTATCACATTATCAAGCAACAAATTAAAAAAGCGAGGCCCGTTAACCCTTTACCCAACACACACAACGATCTTGAAGAGTCGTTCCACTGAGGGGTCTCATGATATAGCTTTGTTGAAACTTTTCGAATTTTTTTTTAATTGCCCAGTTTGGAATTTACGTGACTAATTCATTAGGTAATGAGATAAAAGTGAAAAATAAAATTACCGACGTATACGATTTTAGCTGATGGCCTTATGTTCGAATAAACATATTGACGTTATACTCGGTATCGAAAAATTTCATGCCAAAAAAAAATAACCACCCATTAACCACCTTCTTTTAGCAAAGTATACATTAACATTTTATTCAAAGAATATTTCTGGGTATCTTACTTGTTTCGAAAACAAATCACCCTCTGTGCGGCTTCCCTCAGAAGGATAGAAAACGTAAATATAATCTGAAATAACCAACAACAATCAAAATGTAACAATTACTTGATTTTAAAATAACATAGGACATAATGGAGAGGTGATATGGAGAAAAGACAAAAACCATTCTTCTGGCTCTTTAGGAGAGTGAATAAAACGAGATAAAACGTGAGTCCCGTTTAAATGTGAAAAGAAATTAAATTACAGACATAAAAGCGTACACTAAAAATAACATTACTGACATAAAAGACTGATACGTTATAATTTTATCTTCGAATAAATATATTGGCGTTATTTCCAGTTTTGAAAAAGTCCATGTAAACAAAATTACTCATCAATAAACATCTTTCTTTTAGCAAATTATGAATAAACATTTAATTCACAGAATATTTATATTATCACACTTCTTTCGAAAACAAATCACTCTGTAACAACTAAGAGTAATCAAAATGTAACAATTACTTGATTGTTAAAATATCATACAACATAAAGCTGAGATGAGAGGGAGTAAAGACGTGAAGGCTTCTTTTTGCTTTGCCATTGGACTGACAGGCTACTTTGTCATTTTAAGCATATCCCTTTATACTGACATAATTAAGCGCCCCAAAGCCACTTGGTCATAGCTGTGACAAGAAACCACAAGTGCCAAGAGTAATGTCTCCTGCTCAACGTCCAAATTATATCCCGTCAAAGAAATCGTTAATAAAGAAGGCAAAATCCCGAATTCTATTAGAATCAACTGGTGTGTAGAATTTTAGACCTCTTGCTCGAAACCCAAAGCTCAATACAAACATACAGAGCGAAAATTGTTTAGATCACGTTTTATAGCTGTATAAGTCGAACTCAGCGGAAAACGAACAGGATAGTCAATTTTAAAGCACATGTTACTGGTATTCTTTTGCCGTTCTTCTGATAGCCCCGCTTTTCCTTTTCGGGGCCTGAAAAGGAACACCCTCCACTGTTCAATCGTTTCCATATCCAACTTCGTAGTCGACAGTATCCGTTATCTTTATCAACAGAACCATCTAAAACACAAGACATCAAGGAATTTATTCAGGGAGAGACAAACACAATAGATGAAAAACCGTGTTTCCGGTCGACCAGTATTTGCAATCTTCACGGTAAAAGCAATGTGAACGTCTGCAACCTTTCCACTCCTGGATCACCGTGTATTACCCGGTGGCCCATGAGTTGGAAAGGTTGCAATCGCTGCCTACATATTAGAACATTTTTGTTTGGAAAAATCGTCTCGGAAAAACACACTTGTCATGTAAATAAGTCTATCAAAATAGCTACAGTTCCCAATTACAGGGGGGGGGGGGGGGGCACGTGTACTATACTGCTGCCCCCACTCCGATATCCGTCATTACTTCCTATAGCTTCTCAAGGTGTTATTGTTCCCTGGCACTTGTATACTTTGAACAAGACATATATACCGCAACATGGCTAAAAGAGCTTAGATGGGCGCGCGCGCTTGTGTTTGTGTTTGTGGGGGGGGGGGGGGTGGGGGGGGGGTACAGGAACTCCAACTGTACCACACTACTTTAGGAAGGTACCACACTTCCAGAGTCCATTTTCCTCCACACCCCAACGAAGGGAAATATTCCTGAGAATTCCAGCTACCCCCACCCTGTGGATGAAACGTGACAGGCTGGAACTTATTACGAATTATTTAGCCCGAAAATTTCCAACGTTTGAAATTTCGGGGCTGAATTGGACATTCGCGCCTTTTCACCTGAATACATACCTTCCATGCAAGCAAATGAAATTCCCACATAACTGATGAGAAATTATTATTATCAATTATTATTATTATTTTATTTATTTAAATTTTTGTTGTTATTGTTACCAACCCTGACAACAATTCTCGACAAGTTCCTACATGAATTAAGCTTCCAAATAATCAGTGTTAAACAACTTGTATCAATTAAGGGAGACATTTCCTTGCAGTAACCTCCACAAGACAGTCTCACCATCTCTGCCTCCTCCACTAAATACACAAAAGAAGCAGAGACTTCGCTAAGTACCCCTGCACTCTCCTACTTTAATGCGCCCAGACATAAAATTAAACTAATCTACAGTTATTGAGGGTCGAAAGGGGCTTGCCCAACAGCGCGAACCATTTGATCGTCGTTACGTTTAATGCATGAAAACAGCAGACAGCTTCGAGAGTTGTCTGTTTTCGTTTTTTAAAGTAACAAAGGGAAACTTCGCTTTATTTTCTAGTAATGCAATAGGTGTTTTTTCGGTCGTCTAATAATTTCAGGGGAGATAACTTTATCGAAATCGATTCTGATGACGAGAAAATTCAGTGATGTTAAATTATTATCGATCCACCATACAAATACAAGATGGAGGAGAATTGTATCAGGCGATACATTTCAGGAACACAAGCCGGAATTGTTTGACAGCTTTAGATGCTTTTGACAGTAAATTGAAAAGTGGTACTTTGAAGCTCGGCCCAGTATAATAATGGCCAAAATGCATGTCGATTTATTGACGCTGTTGACGAAGGCGCTGTTCTTTGGAACCAGTTCGTTATGAATACGGATGATTTCACATTTTTACCACAATAGCAATCACCGTTACGATAAAAAAGCCTGACTATTACAAAATTCACCATTCAGTTTTCATTACTTTTTTTATTTTTTGTCACCCAAACATAGATTATGACCCCTCATCGGAACGAGCTCATTGAGCTTGTTCCAGGAAGGAGTGATAAGCTATGTTTTTGGCGCCAGAAATGAAATAAATTGATTATTGAAGAATTTCGTTTGCTTGTATCGTCTGCTTTCATGTTAAGTAAAGGGTTAACGTGAAATGCTATGGGGCAGTTATAAAATACTGGGCAGAACAGGGATTCCGCTCCCTAAATGAAATACTGGCACTCGTGGACGTCTGCAGTGGATGCGGATGGCGTAATCGCCCATCGTGTATTTGAGAACAGTAATTATTTTGATATACTGATAATACCTGTTACCACTGAAACACTGATAGGTGGAGTTTCTCCCGGCAGTTTTTTCAAGATTTAAAATACAATTATTGGAAGCGTTTGCATCCTTTCAGCTCACGGATTATCGGGTAACATCATGTGGTCAATGGACTGAAAGGTCGCTAGTGCTCCTTGTGTGTTTCCCTTGTAAATAGGAATTATTTTATCAACGGAAAAATCATTCCCTCAGTGCTCCATATATCGCGTTTGTTCCTCTCAGGATAAATTCCTTTGGGCTAGTGTTTGTGTTATATTTGTTGCAAACAGTAACAACCGACATTGAATCTTGTAACGTCAAACCTGTGGCACGTCAGTCTTTGTATGACAACAGAGCAGAGCAAACCTCGATTTTCATATTTTTTAGAATGATAGATTTTGGTACTCCACGCCCCAGAGTTTTTGCTATTGTCAGTGAAAAAAAACCCAAAAAACAAATAGATAGCATTTCTGAGAAAGAGTGCGTTTCAGAATCTCTCTATGGATCAAATTTAATAATGTATAGAAAAAGGAATAACAAAATGGGATTCAGAACGAATTAACTCCCAGGTGTTAAGAAAGCTGTCTTCAGGAAGAGGCAACCATTTGGTAAACTGAAAGATTTGATGCCGTGCTATTTGAACAATGTAGACGTCTGCGTATCAACGATGGATAGGGAATAATTTTATGAAGAGAACGTGTGTTATTGTGATATCTTTAATTCGTATCATATTGCGGGGAACACATCCATGATTAAAAAATAGTGTGGGACTCACCACTAGCGTGCCTCTGTCTTGTCAAGATTTCCACCACTCTGCAATGCAGAACTGATTTCCACTAAAGCAGTTTGTGGAGTGAAGATTCCCCATACAATAATTTAAAACAAATGTGTATGCAACACAAGAAAGTTTCACCTAATGCACCTATGGTTTCAACCCAGAGGTTCATCAGCTAATACTTTGCCCGTGTTTCTAATGCTTTTTAACAGAAGATAAGTTATTGCACGGGTGAAGCATCCACACCACAAGCGAGAAAATACCGTCTACATTTTAGCGTAGTTATGATTATTTTATTTTGACAATCGTGTTCAAGTTGGACGGAGATGGCTGTAAGAGGATTACCTAACAATATAGCAGTAGAAAGGACAAAGCAAATTAGGGAATCTTTGGTCTCATAATATAATTAAGAGTAAATAGTCTGTGCACCCGCTTCCTGATAATTGTCAATACGATTACAATGAAGGGTTGGTAAAGGTAATGCTCCCCCGGCCCCACACCCTCTCATAACTATTTCTAGAAAATAATATGGGGGAGGCACATGCCCCGTCCCTACGTCCCTGTAAGCTACAGATAAACAGTCCGAAATGTGGTGCGAACGACACAAGCAGTAAATGGAACACGAAACTTTCTCAAATCCAGCGGGGACCATTCGTGAAGTTGGTTTTGTTCGGAGTATGTTTATTTCTTTTTACTCTTAATCGGTTACTCGGTTCTAATTGATCAATTAAGAAAAATCAATAATCGTAACACCCCAGTTCATTCAGATACATTATTTGAAGATATCACTCCTTTACTACGTTAAACAAAACAAGGCCACGGAAGTATCTCAGGTGAGGTATAAGCCCCAAGCCGCCATTACTCGGAATACCTGACTCTCAGGCGCATGCGAGTGGTAAACCGAACTGGTCGTATATACTATGGGAATTTTCTCGGTGGCCACCTGTTATGGAGGAGGTCCACACACCCACGACTGAACGTCACGAAGGACAGCATTGTTTTCTACATAGCCATTACCCCTATTGATTAACTGGCGTGTGGAAATAATTTCCCGTTTTTGTGTATTGCATCGGCTTGGTAAGGTTATAGTTTTATAATAGCCGAAGTTCAATATGGAACTTACATTATCTATTATATGAATGGGAACTGTCTGTATGTCCGTTCAGTCCAGCCAGATAATCAAGCCTTTTCCGTCTCCTGGGTGGGGCTACCCGTCATGGGACGGGTCGACTCGCTAGTAGTATTATATTTCACGTGACTCTCCTTTACATTACATTCGCCATGGAATCGTCGTAACCCACGTGTGGGCAGTGATGATCACGCATGCGTTTACCAGGTTATAAAAATCATCATCAGCAAAATATTAAAATAATGAAGCACCCGGTTGTACCCTGTTCTTTGTTAATGGTTTTTTGATGATTATTCCTGTAATTAGTGTTTGGAATCTAACATGATTGCGTCAGTGGAAATATTGTCTACCAGTAGAAAGTGACCGGTCTACGGAGACCGTTCTGTACTCCGATTAGCGGAGATGTACAATACTATACCATTTCCTATAGTTTTACCTATCAAGAGTTCTAAAAATAACCGTACACTATTCTTGTGCACAATTCGCTTTCTAAAAATAGCCGTGGAATATTCCAGAACATTCTACTTACTGAATGAAAGCATGCCCTTTTGGGGGATTTTTTGCAGCCATTCTGTTTCGTTATGTCGAATTGGGCGATGGACCTCCCTGTTGGTCCTGCCCAAACCTCTCAGAGTCGGCCCAGTTTCGGTTCAAATTTGAGAAAATTTGCTATTATAACCTCGAAAGACTCTTCAAAGTGGTTCCATCTATTCGTGTTTTCCGCCTTTGATTCAGTCCTCCCCTGGTGCCTGGCATAATATTATACATCATAAACAGTTTCCGGCTACCATTGTCTTCAGTGTAATACTGATTCTAAAACCGAAGTTGTGCTGCAATATAAGAATACAATATACATTCCTGTAATAAATATTGTTGAATTGTAAATTGTTTTGTTGAGAATGTTGTTTTGTTATTATTTATACCACTGATTGATTAAACAATGCGATATTACAATATGTTTTTGTTGTTGATTTTGTAGATTACGTTACGTTAGGCCAAATAATAAACTACACTGGTTCTTGAGCTATTCATGTTTGAAAACGAAATGAGGGAGGGAAGCTTTTATTTGTATTTTTTTCTTTTTGTTAAATTGTGGCGTGCTAAATTATCTGTGGTCGGAAAATGTGTTCACGTGTTCTTGCCATGTTAAAATTTATGTGAGAGTGCCAGTTTTGGAAGTCAATGCAAGCCATTAAAACTATTCAACGAGGGGTTGGGGGTAAGTTTCATTGAGGGATTTCCTGAGAACCTTGTTTGCATAATGTTTTTAGGAATTAAACGTGGACGATGGATGATGACGAGTACCTTAAGGGGAATGTAAATAGAATGTTTGTGAAGACAATTGTCCAATAGCACACGGGACAAATTGGGTTATCAATTCTAGTTTGTGATTTATTTTCAGTTCGTCTGCATTCTATACCATAAATAACAGATGCAGATGGCTGCAGTTTTATTTTTAACAATTTGAATATTTAATGAATTTACTTTTGAAGAATAGTTTTTCGTGGCCCTTATTCTCATCGCGGCGTGGACCGATCTCGACAAAACCAATATCAGCAGTTCTGTCTTTTTCTGGTATATATGAGCTGAGAACTGAACATTTGATCGTAATCCACGCGTGGTCAGTGATGTGCACGCATGCGTTTACCAGGTAATAAAAATCATCATCAGCACAAATTTAGTAATGAAGCACCGGGCTTTACCCGGTGTTTTCATTAATTATATTTTTGATGATTGTTCAGTCCTATAATTAGTGTTTGGAATCTAATATTATTGCGTCGTGGAAGTATTGCCCATCCGTGGAAAGTGTCAAATCCACGGCGATCGTACTGTAGCTCTTTAGCTCATTCGATGATTTCAGATTCTTTCAGATTCTTTATTTACGGTATACATGTAAAAAACGTTTTTACAGATTAATGTTTTACAGATAATGTATTCAGTATACCGTGGGAAGTGACATAGCCAGATTGGCTGTCTACCTGACAATCCCTAGGAAAATAAAAATCGCAACAGACTGTGATGAAGTGATCGGACTTAAAGCAATTAGTCTTATTCCTAATGAGGGGTGGGTGTTCATATTCTTTTGCCAACAATTTGTTCTCGTATAAAAAAATAAGTAAGGGGGAAATAATTAGTTATTGATTCCAGCGGACGACTGGTGCCTCAATATTGCCAAAATCCCGAAACAACCTGCTTAATATATTGTTAACACAGTTCAGGGTAGCATCCAGTAACAACAGATCCCGTCATAAACTATCGTACAGATCTGGGAATGATACAAGTGCGTTAATGGGGGGTCTACATCGGCTGGCACACAGTGCGGCGCAAATAGCGATGAATCAGCCCATTTCAGTTTAAACTGGATCGCCTCCCCCCCCCCCCCTTCGCGGTACCTCACGGTGTGACAGTCGGTATGACACATGAATTATTGATGCATATTCACGGAACAAATCGAAAGATTTGCAGGTTGTACAGGACGAGAATACCAGAATGGGACACAGAGCATGACTTGTGTGAAGAAGTTCTTTTTGGTAAGTTCTTCTTGGTAAGTTAATGAAAATATGGATATTTATTATGTACATTCTGGGCAGTAGGGGTTATTACACCGGACATAACTGGAGTAGGAAGAAATAAACTCGGAGGTTAATTTGCATCTAAAGGCGGTTCTATTGTTAATAGTTCGAACAGTGACGTCTAGAGCATTCCATAATTTTGGGAACGTGTAAAATGAAAGTTTATCTAGGGTACGGTTTCGTATTTTTTGTATGTTCAGAAGTCCAGACTGTCTGGTTGTTCTACCTGATGAATTGTCATTTACGTAGAACATATCGTTAAAGGAAGAAGGTAATTGGCCTTTGAGCCAGTCAAACATGAACAGCAATGCATGTAGTTTTAACAAATCGTCAACTTTGAGGATTTCATCCTTCTTGAACAATGGGTCAGTATGAGAGTTGTATCTTTTTGTTATTGATAATTCGTAGGGGGCGCGGTGGCTCAGTAGGTAGAGGTGCAGGCTGCAAGCCGAGAGGCCCTCGGTTCGAATCCCACTTGCGGCAACCGCGTTGTGTCCTTGGGCAAGACACTTCACACCCATTGCCTACGTGGGGGCACGGTGACGTTGTGTACTAAGGCGTACTGCACGTCGATGGTGCATCTGTCTTCAACCAATGCTAACCCTGCTTGTGTGGAGTTCGTATGTTGGGGAGCTGACAGTTGCTCGCCGTTGCTCGGTGGTTCTCTCCGGGTACTCCGGCTTCCTACACCCGTAAAACTGTCGCGGTCATGATTAGCCATTGTGCAGAAATATGTGACCTTAAACACCAATAAATAAATAAATTGATAATTCGTAATGAACGCTTCTGCATAATAGCTAATTTATTAATTGCTTTCGAGCTCCCCCATGTTACGATTCCATATATCAAATGGCTGTGTACCAGGGGGAAATACAATGTCTTCAGGACTCAATTGGGGGGGGGGGGGGATTTTTTACTTTATTGTGACTATAGTTTGCTCGCGCTATTTTCGAGCTTATTCGGGATATGTATATGTGTGCTTTGTAGGATAAATGTTCATCAAGGTTTATTCCTCAAAACTTTATGGATTTTTCTGGTTCATTGTCTCCGACCTTGTTAAAAACTTGGTTATTTATTTTTACCTCATGACGGGAATCAGTGTTCCTTCCTTTTGTTGGATTAAGTATAATGTATGAGGTTTTTTAAGCATTCAGCATCAACTGGATCACAGAACACCATCCGAATAATTTTTGAAGTTCGTCGTTAAAATAAGGTGTTATTGAACTACTGTTGAGACCAGAGCAGTGTACTGTAGTGTCGTCTGCGAACAACAAGAGATTGAGCGAAGTTGAATTACTTATATCATTTATATACAGAAGAAATAAAACGGGGCCCCACGATCGAGCCTTGTGGGACACCACAGCTCTGTCTGGCAAAATCAGATTTTTGTTCGTCATACAGAACATATTGAAATCTATCGGACAAGTAGCTTCTAAACCAATTGTTGGCTAGTCCTCTGATGCCGTAGTATTCGAGTTTGCCCAATAGTTTTTCATGATTTATCGTGTCGAATGCTTTAGACAGGTCCAAGAAAAGTGCCAGTGTACTATTCTTTTCCCGTTTATTGTTTTCCATAGCGGTGCTTTAGAGGAGTTGGAGGACTGGGTGAATAGTGCTATAACGTTTTCGAAACCCGTACTGGTAAGGATATAAGATATTAAACGTCTCGAGAAAACTTCTAAGTCTTATTTGCATGAGCTTTTCCATTACTTTTGAAAAAGCTGGAAGGATACTAATGGGCCTGTAATTTGTGAAGCTGTGCTCGTCGCGTGATATGAATATGGGTACCACCTTTGCGATTTTCATTCTCTCTGGTACTTTTCCCTCGGTAAACCAATTATTGTTCATGTGGGTAATAGGGACCAATATCTCAATTATCGTTTATTTTAGAAGACTGGTTGTGACACTATCGCAATCTTTCGACGATTTTGCTTTCAATTTGACTAACTTCTACAGGATTTGTGGGTAAAAGATAAAAGTTGTTGGAAATACTACCATTCATGTAGTTTAAGTACGCTTTATTCGGTTTCTGGATCTGGTCAGATATGGTTCTACCAACGCTGACACAAAAATTATTGAATTCTCTTGCAATGTCCCGGGCTTTCGGTTATTTATGTACCGCCCTGGACAAAGAAAGTGGGTAGTCTGCTTTCACGTTTTCCTTTATTGATAACTTCGTTTAAGATCTGCCATGTTCTTCGCATATTGTTCCTATTTTCATTCAATATATCCCTATAATAAATTGATTTACATTGTTTCTTATCTTTCTTTAAAATTTTACAGTAGTTTTTGTAATTTCGGGAATTATGTTCATTAGGGTTTTTAAGTTTTCTTTTATAGAATTTTTCTTTATTAACTGAGGATATGATAAGTCCCTTTGTCATCCAAGGTTGTTTTTTTTAATAAATTTATTGTTCTGGCAGATACGCCTCAAAGGGAATACCTAATCGTAAGCTTCCATATAGATGTTTAAAAATGTTTCATATAATTCATTGGGACAGTTCGAAAGCAAAACAGGGTAAAAATTACTTTCTGAGAGTAATTCTTTACATTCAGACATTCTTTCTGCGTTTGTGATTCGTATTATGGTAAATCGTGGTGTATCATATGACTTTGTAGATTCTTCAATGTAAAAAACACCAAAATGATCTGATACATCAGTTATAATTATACCCGGTATTGTCGTTTGTGAAACAGTATTTGAAAATATGTGGTCTATCAGACTAGCTGAATGCCTAGTTACTCTCGTTGATTTGGTTATATGAGGCAAAAATCCTTGACTAAACATGAGATCGACAAATTCTTCTGTCTTGGGATGTATAGTTGCTTTTAAAAGGTCCAGGTTGAGATCCCTCATGATATAAACTTTTTTGTTTTCGGCATTCAGAGCATCCATTATTTCACCTAATTTTGATATGAGGAGGTTTATTTCGGCTTTGGGTGGAGTGTTTGGTCTATATATGACGCCAATTATTTTAGAGTTGTGTTTATCTTCAAATTCTATGAATAGAGATTCGAAAACGTGGGGAATTAAAATTGTAATATCACTTCGAACTTTATAGGGTATCCCCTCTTTTATATATAGCCCAACTCCCCCTCGATCATCATCATTTTCTGGTCTCATATATTTGATAATTGGCGCATAACCCTCAAGAGTAACGAGTTTTATGGGGGAATTTGAAATATTTCTGTGAGTCCAATTATGTCGCCAAAAAGTTTGTTTGTTTGTAAATTATAGAGCAGATTCTGGAAGGAACCCCAGTGAGCCTTTAAGCTTTGACAGTTAAGAAGGAACAAAGAAAATTCTTCTGAGTTTATTTTACTAGTACTTACACTCATTTGAGTGGTGTTTAAACGGAGATTCGTCATTTTCTGGGGAGGAACATACTTTCTCAATGTAGAGCTGTATAAAGTCATACTCTGGTTCCATCTGCACCTCGTCGAGTGCAATATTACCCGCCATAGGTCATTACCGTACCACCCGCTCTTCCGCTGGAAAAGTATAAGGATATTTCTCTAAATAATATGAGTTGAGTGGAAGACAGATTAAGAACACATGGTTAATGAACTGCTCATGAGGGACTATTAGTACTTCAGTATCATTTTTAGTCACAGTCTGTTGGAATATGAATCCATGGTTTGAGGTCAGACTGGGAACACAATAACTCTATACATATATCAAAACAGTTAAAAAATATACATATACATACTGAGTGCGACATCACTCTACTTGCAATTGTTGTCACGCGGTAATTCGGGTGGGTATATGTTTTGAATTAGGTTGTTTAGAAGACTGTTATGGGATTTGGATTTGGTGGACTTTCACATGGACGGATATCGCAATAATATTAATTTATTTCAACAAATGGTGATTATATCCTTTCTGATAACGGAACACTGGACTCATCTTTCAGTATTTCAGATATGTTTATCCTATCTGGTCATGTCTGCCGCAAAGCAGCCATGAACCGATTTGATGAACATGATCAATTACAAACAGTTAAGTTATGAAAACAATTAGCCTTTCAGGCACTTATCTTGAGCGTTGGGACATTTTAACACTCGTACATTGGGGAATTAACAATCTTCAGTTGCACTAATTATCAGGTCAGCAATAAAACCTGCATTAAAGGTGGCTGACTCGTTTGTGTTGTTGAGTTACACACACTCAAGTAATTTTGTTTACAAGATTTGATTCCCTGCATTTAAGTCTACAATGCAAAAAATCACTGGTAAAAATATTCCAAGTTATGAAAACATCTTGAGCGTTGAGACATTTTAACACTGGTACAGTCATCCATGGAACACATTGGGGAATTAGAAATCTTCAGTTGCAATAATTATCAGGTCAGCAATAAAAACTGCATTGAGACTTATCAAATCCAGCCATGCCTGCCGCAAAGCAGCCGTGACTCGATTTGATGAACATGATCAATTACAAATAGTTAAGTTATGAAAACAATTGGCATTTCAGGCACTTATCTTGAGCGTTGGGACATTTTAACACTCGTACAGTCATCCACAGAATACATTGGGGAATAAACAATCTTCAGTTGCACTAATTATCAGGTCTGCAATAAAAACTGCATTAAGGCTACCTGACCCTTTGATGTTGCTGAGTTAAAGACACTCAGGTAATTCATGTACATGATTTCATTCCATACATTTAAATCCACAACGCAAGAAATCACTGGTGAAAATATCACTTCAAGTTACAGAACATTGAACTCAACTCTCAATATTCCATATATTTTTCATCCAATCCGGCCATGTTTGCCATTAAGCAGCCATGACCCGGTTTGATGAAAAATTGGCGAGATACAACGACTTAAGTTGTCATTTAAAAAACCCTGGGGCAATTTCAACACTCGTACTTTAAACATATTTTTATTTGCCATAACTATTGAGCAAAAAGGGATAGGAGGACAAGTGCTTTCCACTTAGTAGAAACCTCCGCTCCCATAACATGAATACAGAAAATGTTACAATTGCGAAACAAACAAGTTTTTGAAATTCCTAAATGTAAAATAAACTATTTGAATGGGTTTATATATATATATATGTGCGCATGTGTATAAATAAATATGAATATGTAGCACTAAACAAAGACAGAAAAAGGAAGAAAGAAAGAAAGAAAAGCTGTTAATGTCCCTTTAATAATAATAATAATAATAATAATAATAATAATAATAATAATCATTTCTTCGCCTTTTGTACTAAGCTTAGGGACGTGTCTTATTAGATCCATGCTGATTCACACAAAAGGTAGGGAAAACGCCGCGTCAGCGACTCAGGCCACAAACAGCGCAACCGTGACTGTCATCGTGACTGCACAATCTGTGTTCCGATGCGCTGGCTCAACGTCACCCCGATGACGCGTCCATTCCGTAACCCCTCCATGCGTATTCTATATTGAAGTGGATACCTTGAGTCAGCATTGTTTTACAAATATTACTAGATGGGAAACTCGTTGTCGAACCTCCCAGTGCTACAAATAAATTGTTGCACAAATTTAAAAATCAAAGTGTTAGTTTTGGTTTCTAACACCGGATCACCGTACAGTAGATGATCAACCGAATTCAGAGTAATATTAAGATTTGATAAATTACCAATAAGAGCGTTACGAGCGTTTGAATAAGATGGACAGACAAGGAAATAATGTTCTGCGTCCTCAACAACAGTTATACAATGTGGACAATATGGACATTCAGAGATGTAATTGAGGAAATTATCACTTTTCAGATCTCTACAACGGGTTCTAATTCTACTGTGAATGATATTGTGTTTTCTAGAACCATGCGAGAAATATGCAGGTGGTCTGCATACGGGGGGGGGGGGGGGGGGTGTGGGGGGGGAGGGGGGGTGTGGGGGGGGGGATATGAGTTTTTTGAATTCAGTAAGCGATGAGCAATTTCGCACTGATGGGGATAAATTGTTCCACGTTTCCCTGCAAGACGGAAAGAATGATCGTTTAAATAGCTCAGTTCGCATGCTGTAAGGCATAAAATTTGACGAATTGCAGAGGTTATAAGACAATGTGTCACAAACCCGTGGTAGAAGAAGTTCATAGAGAAAATCTGGCGCATCGTTGTGTATGATTTTGTAAAAGATACACATCTTTTGAACGTGTCTTCTTGTTTCTAGATTATTCCACCCAACTTCTAACAAGAGGCGATCGCGTGATACTGATCGTGTCAGGCCCGATACGATTCGTGCGGAATCGCAGAGTATATCCTCAAGGCGCTTCATTAAATGTTGTGGAGCACCGCACCAAACAGGACTACCGTACTCTAATATTGGTAGTACGAAAGCATTATACATCTTTCCCAGGATCTGTCGGTTAAAAATGTGCTTCAATTTTCTCAACTGAGAAAGGTTTGCACAAGCTTTTTTACAGATAACATCAATATGGGCTTCCCAACTAAAGTTGGATTGGATAGATAAGCCCAAATGTTTGTGGACAGCAAGAAAATCTAATGTTTCGCTGTTGAAAACACTCGTACAATCCTCCACAGGATAGGGAAATTAGCAATCTTCAATTGTTCAATTGCGTCAAAGGTGAATATTTTTTCTGTTTAAACGGCAACAGACTTGGCCTATTAAAACGTTTTATCACATCTATCCATGGCGGAAAAAATGCATTAAGGCTGTCTGACCCTTTTGAGTTGATGAGTTCCACAGTCTCAAATAATTTATTTTCATGGTTTGCTTCCATGCATTGTAAGTCAATGAGAAGATAATTAAAATACAATAATGAAGCTACTGGTGAAAATATCCATTCCGGATAACGAAATACTAGACTTGTCTTTCAATATTTCAGATATGTTTATCAAATCCAGTCATGTCGACCGCAAAGCAGCCATGACCCGATCTGATGAACATAATCAATTACCAGTTAAGTTACGAAAACAATTAGCCTTTCAGGCCACGGGGGAGGAACTGTTCCATGAAAGAGACTCCTGTTCCGACTTTTTACCCAGTTCTTTACCGATTTGTTACAGTTCGCTAGGGAAAGAATTTCTGACAAAAAGTTGAAAAATGGAAGATTGCAGGTACATATTAACATCATTTGAGTCAAATAAGTTTTGTTTCATATACAACCATATCTCCGCTGTCCATTTGAAGGACAAGATGGAACAAAGGGGACAAATTGTAAAGTTGCCATGCGTTTTAACGGAAGCTATATTTTGTACAGAAATCCCAATGTCTATACAGTAATTTTGTAAGCCTCGTTTTCGTCCATATTAATATTTTCGTCAATGAAATCTGGGGTATCCGGCAAGGTATAATCACTCTCAGCATATTTTAAGTTCGACAGCAACCCAAGGGATCCGGACGACCGAGATTTTGAGCTCTTAAGATCCATGCAAAACGCGCCAGTTCACTACTGATCAGATCGGTTCGCTTTGTTTTCAAATGAACATTGACGTCACCGGTATCACAAGAGTTTCCAAGATTTAATGGATCTCATATGCCCCTTGCCTGCTCCCACTTAATATATACTGTAGCCCAAAGAAAAATCCAATATATTATAATATATTAAAGCTACATATGTAGCAACTTGTATTATATGACTCTAAATTTATCCCATAAAATCCTATAGAAACTAAAAGGTCATAAAATCTAACTGTCTGCCCAATCCCCAATTTGTTTCTACAAAAGTACTTTAGCAGGGCTATCGCGTGAACTGTACCGCCGAGGCCATATTCATAAAATGTTTGCTGCTTAATTTTGAGATTGACTCGAGGATTTATCCACCTTTAAAAGTTGATGAATCTTCGTCTCAAACTCAAAACCATGCAACGTAACATGTGTAGCGGTCGAGGTATAAAGGCCATTTACCAACCAGCCTGGTTGGTCCGGATCTCTTACTCTCGCGGTAAATCGGTCGCTTTGTGTGCTAGAGGTCGACGGTTCGAACCCCGGCTCCCGCACTTATCTCTCCTCCTGTTACATTTGGGGGCTCGTCCGATCCTCAGCAGTAGGTGGCACTGTGGGTGTTTCGACCGCTCTGAGGAGGAACTTGGATGAGATTCACATGTGGTGAATCTCAAAAGAAGGGGAGAGTAGTGTAACGGTCGAGGTATAAAGGCCATTTACCAACCAGCCTGGTTGGTCCGGATCTCTTAGTCTCGTGGTAAATCGGTCGCTTTGTGTGCTAGAGGTCGACGGTTCGAACCCCGGCTCCCGCACTTATCTCTCCTCCTGTTACACATATATAGTATCACACTGCTTGTTGCAAAATCGGTAAGCAGGCCAGCAAAGACTAGTGTAATAAATATTGGGTGGAGAAAAGGATTGTTTGAGCAGGCACATTGCGACATTGTGAATTATGATGTATATATAAAATTACACTCAATAGTTTAATGTCACAAAATTATTACAAAACGTACCCACAGCGGTCCTGGTCGCTTATATGACAATTTTAAACAAAATGTGGTAGTGCTCGGGCGAATCAACACAATATTGCTCACAATATCGTTGTTAAAATCGTCAATTCTGCTGCCAAGATAAATGGACGATTTTCGGTAAAGTGAACTGGAGCCTATGATTTTTCTTGTTGAGCGAACTAGATCTTCATTTTTAGCGAACTGGAGCTCACACGAGGTTCAACTTGATAGCATTGTAGACGATTACATTTCGACTGTTCATTCTAAATTTGCATACAGTATTAAAACAAGGTATGTTTGTACAGCTAGGTGAAACTGTTCACCTCTGTAACCTCAAGTGGTCTCTAAAATGTCTGCGTATCACCAGTCTTTAATTTTTTTTCAGTGAAAATCTAGTGATCGTAGACATTTTTACTGTGTAAACTTAGATAATGATGTATAGCTTATGACAACGTGACATGGTGTACCTTTTTACCTGCCGGAGAAACGACCTTCCATTCAAGGAACATTATATCTATAGAATACTCACCATATTTTCTTCATTTGTCGATGAAAAACGGCCAAAGTCGGTAACGAACTGGCGATTTAATCGCAAGCGAACCGTCCATAAAGTCGGAGCAGTAGTCTCTTTCGTGGAACAGTTCCTCCCCCGTGTTTCAGGCACTCATATGATAAGGGGGCATTTTGACACTCGTACAGTCGTCCACAGAATATACTGGGGAATTAACAATCTTCAGTTGCACTAATTATCAGGTCTGCAATAAAAAAGAAAGAAAAAAAAAACTACTTCAAGACTGGCTGACCCTTTTAGTGTTGTTGTGTTACACACACTCAAGTGATTTATTTACATTTAAATCCACAATGTGAGAAATCACTTGTGAGAATAGTAATTCAAGTTACAGAACACAGAACTCAGCTGTCAATATTCCAGATCTTTTTCTTTAAATCCGGCCATGTTTGCCATTCAGCAGCCGTGATCCGGTTTGATGAAAAACTGATGAAAAACAATGACTTAAGTTATCATATAAAAAACTCTGGGCCATTTCTACACTCGTACAGTCCCCCACAGAACGGATGGGGAAATTAGCAATCTTCAATTGTTCAGTTGCGTCAAAAGTGAATATTTCTTTCTGTTTAACCCGGGGGGGGGGAGGGGAGAGGGGTGGGTGGGTAGGAAAACATTTGCAGACACCGATGCCGATTTTTTGTTTTTGACCGGTCGGAGGACCCACCCACCCACCCCATGTAATTTTTTTCCAGTTGTACAATTTTTTTCTGGGGTTATCTGAACCACCCACCCCCACTAAATACATGCTTCTGCGTCATCCTTCCCATCATACTGCACCATAACCAATTTTATCATACAATATTGAGTGATTGACCTTTACAGTAGGACAGGTCTTGAAAGAACATCCGTTTTATCAGACCAAAGTGGTCTCTTAAGGCGGCAGATGGTCTCCCATAACAAATCAAATATAGAGTAAAGCTGGTATGTCCAGGTACGTCCATATAAAACATGGTCTCCAAAGACATCAGTCTCTTAAGGCATGTTCTAGTTCTATTGTAATTCATAAACACTCTTGAATGTCATATCATTAACTTTTTACGTATAGTTATCTCTCCTTGTGTTCAGACATGTTGTAGAAACCAACAATATATATGGTATTCGACAGAGTTCAGAGAGCTTTGTAAAATATCATACAAATTGTTGATTTTTGGATTACATGCATGAACCAGCATGAAGACAGATAATTGCGGATGAGAAAGTATACTTCAATATCAAAGTGAAGGGTGTTGATGTAGCAAAAAAAAAATCTCTATGCAACAGAATGTTTAGTTGTTTTTGTGTTACATACTTCCTACAATGGCAATAAGAGTCATCGGTGTTTTCGTAATAGGGCTGGATACATCGTTGTACAGAATTGCTCCTGCAGCTGAAATCTGTAACTGTTCCTGACTTCACATAATTGTCTTTGCTCCTCATCTTAGCCAGCCGATCTCACCAGGGTGAACATATTAGAAATTTAATCAAACGGAACACCCTCAAGTTAACTTATCCTTAGAGTTCATTGTTTGATAATTACAATTAGTGATGCATTTTAACTTGCATTATTCAATATGCCATACATTGTATACAAGCCGAATCATAGCTCAGCCACAATAACAGTTTTATAATCGTATATAACCCATGGTAGGTACCCCCTGATAACTTGAGTGTCTTTTTATTGGTTCTTGAATAATACTTCACTGATTATGGTATACAATTTTGCCCAAAAGTGTCTGAGGAAAAAATTTGCAAGCATCGGAAAAAAATTTTTTTCTCCTCCTTAACCACCCACCCACCCCGGCATCAGTGTTTTGCAAATTTTTTCCACCCCCCCCCCCCCCCCACCTGTTTAACCGGCAACAGACTTGGTCTGTTAAGGGTATTAAACATCTTAATTAAAATCCAATACACGAAATTACTGATGAAAATATCCATTCTGGTAGCGGAACACTGGACTCATCTTTCAGTATTTCAGATATGTTTATCAAATTCAGCCATGCCTGCCGAAAAGCAGCCGCGACTCGATTTGATGAACATGATCAATTACAAACAGTAAAGTTATGAAAACAATTAGCCTTTCAGGCACTTATCTTGAGCGTTGACACGTTTTAACACTCGTACGGTCATCCACAGAATACACTGGGGAATTAGCAATCTTCAGTTGCGATAATTATCAGGTCAGCAATAAAAACTGCATTAAGACTTATCAAATCAACCATGCCTGCCGCAAAGCAGCCGTGACTCGATTTGATGAACATCATCAATTACAAATAGTTAAGTTATGAAAACAATTGGCCTTTCAGGCACTTATCTTTAGCGTTGGGACATTTTAACACTCGTACAGTCATCCATAGAATACATTGGGGAATTAGCAGGTCACAATAAAAACTGCGTTGAGGCTGGATGATATCGTCATGCACGTTTCTCGGCACGCCACTTAGGGTCAAGGATACGTTGTAGCAGCTGGTGACAAGTTTTGGAATGTAAAATGTAAAAAAAAGTGTTTCAGGTTAGAGGTTCTTCCACTCTACCAGAGTTCCCCAGAACTACAAAACTGAAGTAATACCATTGTTTAGAACTAGTCAAAATGGACCAGGAACCGTAAAAATAGTATCGAAAAAGCTGGAACTGTTCCAACTGGAAGGCTCTTCTATGCTATTGGAGTATACCCCGGGACAAACAAGTAGGGCTAAGCAGACAAAAACAATAAAATAGCTGAAACATTTTCACGAATCTTGGAAATAAGACCCGAGGTAGAAAATGAGAATTCTGAAAGAATTCGAGCTGATAAAGATACTCCTATTCAATCGAACACACTCCAAAATATACCTGCGCCCTATTAGAAACCTTCCAGACTCTTAGCAACCACGTAGTACTATCGAAATCAAGATGGCTGCCCCCCCCCCCCCCAGTAAACATAATGGACGACAGGAATGCACTACAGCTTACCAAAACACACTGCGCATGCACACTGACACCACGTATCACCGTGGGGATAACGTTACAACATGGCCGCTCACGTGGGCGACAACCCAAAACAGCGTAACTGGGTCCTGTGACTATGACGTCATTTCCTAGGTTCTCTCTATGATCCCAATATGGCACGTTCGGATACATGCCCTACTACTGACGCGTGTTCTCCTTGAATATCTTGGTCTAAAGTCGAAAAGGACTTGAGCAGTTTAGATTGATTTATGTTATACAGTGGTAAAACTTGATTCTATCAGTGACCTTGGCGGGGGTAGTAGTTAATTTACTATTGATGTAGCTATTATGAACACAAGCCTTCTATGGTGCGTAGGCTCTGCCTATATCACATTATACACCATGTGGCTTTTCTTGTGGAATCCAATACCTGTTGATGTACATATTATGAGTACTAATGGGTGGAATCGTGCTACGTGGGGTTTTTCGATATGGGCATTTCTGGAATAGTAATTAATAAAGGCAAAAAGCACACAATGACATACATGTACTAATATTAGCACCTTAACATCGTATTCAGTTACACATTAAATAGACCATCACCGCAACGCAAACCGACCAACGATCCCGCGCCGAACCCCATTCCAAGAAACACCCCATTCCCCGAAGAACGCAAAAGTAATATAAATATTGGGCATCACACTTCTCGCGTTGATCGCGATAGTAAGGTAAGTCAATAATATAAATCTTGCTCATGACTTCACAAAGCTTGTAATGTTAGTAAAAAATGGAGGCGAGGGAGGGGGTATAGGGAGTTGTTCTAAAAATATGATTTTTTTGTATGTGGCATTCCAGATAGATCAAACATATCGCAACCTATATATCACAAATATGTCAAAAATAGCATGTGCAAATTTGATTCTGAGTCGAGTGAAAAGATTTCTACCCCGTAAAGCGCTGAAAGTCTTTATTACACTATAATTCAAAGTCACCTGGGAATCCATTTTTGGGGTAATTCACGATCTTGTAAGAAGATATTCAAGATGCAAAAACGTGCCAAGAGAATAATAAATAACAAAAAAAATCAATGCCCATACAGACCCCCTGTTCAGATTGGATGGAATACTGAAAATAAACGATTTATTTAAATTGCATGTCTCACTTTTTGTGTGATTTGATAAATGTCCGGTTACCATCATCATTTAAAATACCTTTACAAAAAAGAACTCTCAAACCGGTGTGAACACAAGACAGTCAGAACTACTGTATTTACCTAGAACAAGGAATAAGACACTGGACGGTCTCCCAAGATATTTATTTCCAGAATTTGGAATGAACAGAATTAAGAAGTGAGGCAATAGAATCATTTTTAAGAAAGAAGTAACATCAAGGCTCTTAAGTGACTACCCCGCGGAAGTCCATTGTAATAATCCGTATTGCCCTGGTTGTGCGCAGTAATAGAAGATCATATCGCCCCTTTGCGGTGGGGTGGGGTGGGGGGGGGGGGCTTTACTGCTTTAACGCTGCAGTTGGTACCTTTTTCCCCTCATTACATATCTCCTTTTTACCTTCCTTTCAAATTACCTAGAGTAACACAAAGTCTACAACGTTCAGTCATAATATGTAATTCACTGTTAAATGTCAACTCGTTTTAATGTAAATTGTCTGGTAACTTCATCTATACTATCTCCTGGCCTTGACACGAAGTCCGATATTTTCGTTGTATCACTTAAGATTAATTTTTCTTACACATAAGAGATTATCTGTTATCCTTAATTGTCATCAAGAACGAACTTCCGACTTCACGGTAATACGCTAGGGTGATAGATCGATCCGAAAAGTTAAAAGATGTTTCTTGCCAAGGTAAGAGAGCATAGATATGAGGATTGCTGACCACCAGAAATGAGCTTCACAACATAATATGTTCTTCTATTTATTCAAGATAAGAACAAGGAATGCCATAGTTTTTCTCCAAAATGAAAAACTCAGCCAATCTGTCTATGTCGTCTCCCAGCAGTATACCTTATAGATTAAATCTCCGTAATAACCACATTGCAATACCTTTGTAAATTAAAAACGGGATAAACATTTATACATATAATTCTGTTTGTATTGTATACCGAGTCAAAAAAGAAAGTATAATAGAAAAAAAAAATGTGAAAAATAGCATAAATGATGAAATATAATAGTTCTAATGTTGCCTTTTTGTGGACAAGAAGTCGTGCAAAGAGTTTAATGACATGTTGTTGTTGTCTACCCATCGGTATACAATTTTGCTACGGATTTCAAAATAGCACGTGCTTCCCGAGAATGTCAAATTGAATGTGTGACCGACGATTTTCTTTGTGTTATGTTGTGCTATTTGAGAAAACACGCTAGTTTTTTGTCTTCCGACATTTTAAAAAATGTCAAGGTTAACCGAAAATCAGAGGTTGGGATGAGGCTGGGATACCTCCAGATGAGATCGCTGCTGAGTTCGGTGTCACTGTGGCCACTATGTACCGTCTCATTGGAAGGTATAGAACCACTGGATCTACTGCCGACCGACCGGGTTCAGATCCACCGAGACCCCTGCACAAGACCGACACACCAGGACGTCTCACTTGCAGGATCGCTTCCTTCCGGCGACGAGGACAGCAGCAATTACTCCTGGTAGAACTAACAATAGAATCAGTGCACAAACTGTCCGCAACAGACTCGCTGAACACGACATCCGCAGTAGGCGTCCATACCACGGACCAATCCTTGCCCAACGTCATCGTACCGTCAGAATGGAATGGGTACGTCAGCGTGTTCGCTGGACTCAGCAGCGTTGGAACACAGTTCTTTTTAGTGATGAATCACGATTTTGTCTACGGCACGCTGATGGTAGGGCAAGAGTGTATAGCCGACGAGGAGAACGGTTTTCTGATGTTTGCGTACGGGAATGCGACCGTTTCGGCGTGGGTAGTGTAATGGTTTGGGCTGGAATTTCCTTGCACCATCGAACGCATTTGATCTTCATCGATGGTAATCGGAATGGACAGCGACAAAGGGACGAAATTCTTAACGCTGTTGTTATCCCTTTGTTCAACGCGCACGTCGGATTGCAGTTATTACAGCAAGACAATGTCCAATGTCACGTGGCGCGTATCTGTCGTGACTTTCTTGAGGAGCAGAGCATCGAACTTCTTCCATGGCCTTGTCCTGCACTCCAAGAGGCAAACGGTGGACATACACGCTATTGACTGCATGTGGGAACTTTTCTTTTCACCCTATGTCTGAAATGCGACGTCCTGACGTGACGCTGGCAACCGTAAGGACATGAAATGATGCAAATTCATACAGCTGGACTCGAAATATGAATTTACAATAATTTGTTTGTGATTAAAGTCGATAATACTAAACACTGTTCCTCAAGGTTTATTATACTTTCTTTTTTGACTCAGTATATTATACTGGATGTATACTGTGAAATAAAACAAATATCTATAGAACTCGACTATGCTTTAATTCTCAGAGGTGATAGTACCCATCCAAGAATTTTGGTAACCTCATTTTACGCTTGGGCATTGCCTCTTTCCGCGTTTGCCTCCCGCGAAGACTTTCAATGGCGTCACATGTCTCTAGAGCACAAATTCTAGTTCTTTTTGAATAGTGGATATTTCCTCAGTTGTATTGTGACAATAACTATTTTACTTCTAATCATCAATCGAAAATAATGACAGTAGGTTGTGTACATTGCACAAGTAATTGTAATTTAATATCATTCTTGTTACAAAATTTGCCCTATAGTACAGCCGCTATGGACTGGTCCCTTTTCACGAGTGGGCAATATTTCCACGGACGAAATAATATTAGATTGCCAACACTAATTACAGGAATAATCATAAAACATTTTTTAATTAATGAAGCACCGGGTACAACCGGGTGCTTCATTAATAAAAAACATTGTTGCTGATGATTTTTATTACCTGGTAAACACATGCTTGGACATCACTGCCCACGCGTGGATTTTGCCCAGTGTGATATGTTATTCACAAAGAGAGACTTTCACAAGGATATAGAAATCTGTCTCACATATGGCATTTTGTACGTTTCCTCCTCGCGTGGTTTTCATTTGCCATTTTTCTTTCATGCAGCAGGTATTGTGCCATCCATTGTGCCCTCCGAGTCTCTCGAGGCTGGGTACCAAAAGTAGTTTTAGTGTTTTGTTTCTATACACAGTATAGGGAAGACATAGATTTGATGGCGACCGCGAAGTTACAGAACCAAGGCAATATGAGACTGGTATAACGCCTTCTGGTGAAACAATCGGGGGACAAGTGGAAGAAATGATGGAGGAGGGGATAAGCGAGATGATATGGAGGAAGGGGGCAAGCTAGATAATAAAACCTACACAACCAAACCTAACATAGGTGAAGCGAGGTATGTGACTATAGGACCGGATGCTGATTGGTACCTTTGGCAGACAGGCACGACACCCTCACACACGCAACAAACATATATATTATCGTAGTATCTGCTTCACCTCCCCCGAAAGGTTTCGATGAAAAAAATCCTTTGTAGTAGACAGGGAGCCAACACGGTTGTTAAGTATATGAGTAGTTCATCGGGTTAAATACTTCTTTCCAATATTAAATATATATCTTCCAACAATGAATTTTTTCATATATATATATATCTTCTCGGAAAGATACATTGTGTCCTTGAGCAAGATAGTTTACCCCCTTTGCTGGAGCGGGATCACGGTTGCAGAGTGTGCTAAGACGTTCAGCCCGTTGATAGTACTCACGCATTCCACCACTACTACCGGTAGTTGTTCCCGATGAGAAAGTCTTACAGTTACTAAACGCCGATTAGTGGTTCTCGGTGGGTACTTCGGCTTCCTGCACCAGTAAAACTGCCCGACACAAGATAACCCTGGCTGTTGAAAGTGTTGTTAAATCCTAAAAAATCACACACACACACACACACACACACATGACAACCGCCCACTTGCCAAACCCACACCCACACACGTTGTGCCAAACGTATAATCGAGAAGTTAATATTTCAGCTCACACATCCTAGTTGGCTATTTCACATGTTGCCTTTGATTTTCACCGTGGTAAGTTAACAGACATCAAATTGAACTCAAGACACTTAATCCCAATTGCCCATGTTATGTGCTAAGGCGTACTGCAGGTCGATGTGCACTTGTCTTCAACCAATGTTAACCCTGCTTGTGTGGAGTTAGTACGTTGGGGAGTCTGACAGTTTCTCGTCGTTGCTCGGTGGTTCTCTCCGGGTACACCGACTTCCCCCACTCGTAAAACTGCCCGAGACGAGGTAATCCTGGCTGTCGAAAGTGTCGTTAAACCCTAATACATAAATAAATTGAACTGAAACTGAGTAGAAAGTCGACGACTTTATAACAATCGCATCGCTCGCTACTTTCGCGTCGCATCCGGATTGAAACTATCTTTACATCGTTATTGTCCAAATCTATGTTTTTCGGGACTTACTCTTCGTGTTAAGTTGTCAGTATGATCCGCGGAAGCGTGCGCCACCCTTGACACACAAGGCATGCATGCACAGTGAGATGGCGTGTCGCCATGGTAATGACATCACAGAGTAACCACTCACGCTCGCTCTCTTTACAACCATTAGTACATCTCTTCCTGCCAAATGACTGATGGCGCCAGTTAAGACTACTCATGTGACTGAAAAAGGGGAAGAGAATCAATTGCTATACTCCTGGTCCATTTTCTACAAATTTAACACAAGGATGAATTATCTGTGATTATTTATACAGATAAATTCTGTAGCAGGGCTATCTCTTTCTCTGATCTGACGCTGTTGTGAACTTCAACTATATACGTTTAATACATACAGATTTACTGGAGGCTGTTTGCGTGGTATAAAAGTTGACTGAGCTTGCTCTCAAAAAGAAGTCAAAAGCTATAACCCTGCAAAATGATCTCTTCCGATCAGTGCTGCTGTTCTACCTTCTTTTTCATTTCCTTTTCAATTGAATTTGATGTTTAAACAATCTCACATATTGCCTGACGGTCGAGGCTACCTTTCTGCACTCCGTATTTGAATGCCATTGATCTCTCTAACCATATTGTGTTGCACTAAACCAGGGGACTGCGTTTTGGTGTTTGAGGCTGATTGTGTACTTATATTGATCTACAAACGCAGAAACCAAGCTTACTTTTATATTCAATGGAGTGAGGGTCTCGGCCTCCGGGTTACGATGTGTGAGCTTCTCCACGGATATGCATCACCTACAGAAGTAATTTTATACTTTGTTCGGGAGACGACTTACAAAAGCTTTAAGCTTTCTGTCGAATCCCTCTCTTACACAGTAAGCATTCTGCTTGCCTTCACTTGTTTCGTGAATACTACTGTATCGTGTGCTGTTCAGATCTTTTTTGTTACTCATCTGTTCTTGTGAAGTGTATATACTTAACAATTATTCAATAAATATTGTTTAAACTAAAACGAAATAAGACTTAAAGAAAAAAAAAGCGTGTCAACAGATTTTTGTTAAAAGATTCAATTCCTCTTTTCATCTTATCATATTTTATTTCTTATTTTTGTATGATTTCTTTTATTTTCATTTTTTGATTTTGTATCACATTCATGACAGAGAGAAAGAAAATTCAGCAACTTATTAAATTTAATGTCTCTTTAAACGCTTGTAAAACATATCCCCGGTGCTGTTTAGCGGACTCTATTGTTCTCGTTTGCACGGACGATCAGCTTTTACCGAGTTTCGTAAATATCGATTTTCATCTGCACACGTGTAATGGCATGTTACACACGTACAAATATTAAACGGGCTTTGTAAATCTGGCTGTAAATAAATAAATAAAACGGAAGTTTAAACCTAGTCTTCAAGGACTTTTTCAAGAAAAGAAACAGATAAAAATAATAATTAAAAACAGTAGGAAATAGACGCATCTATGGGAGATATTCGTATATATTTAGCCAAAATGTATGTAACGAAAAGATCCTAATCGAAAACAGCCTTGTATAAACTTAACTGTCATAACATCCTTGAAAAATCCAGTCAATCCTTCATTTGGAATTATCATCACATTATCAAGCAACAAATTAAAAAAAGCGAGACCCGTTAACCACACACAATATCAAAATTTGTTAAATTTTCAAACTTTTAAAAAATGCCAACGGAACCTTATCATGTGACCACTCACTGGAACGAGCTCGAGGAGTCGTTCCAGTGAGGGGTCACATGATACAGCTTTGTTGAAACTTTTCGAATTTTTTTTTCAATCGCTCAGTTTGGAATTTACGTAATTCATCAGGTAAATAGATAAAAGTGAAAAATAAAATTACCGACGTATAAGATTTTAGCTGATGGCCTTATGTTCGAATAAACATATTGACGTTATTCTCGGTATCGAAAAATTTCATGCAAAAAAAATTAACCACCCATTAACCACCTTCTTTTAGCAAAGTATACATTAACATTTTATTCAAAGAATATTTCTGGGTATCTTACTTCTTTCGAAAACAAATCATCCTCTGTGCGGCTTCTCCCAGAAGGATAAAAAACGTAAATATAATCTGAAATAACCAACAACAATCAAAATGTAACAATTACTTGATTGTTAAAATAACATAGGACATAATATAGAGGTGATATGGAGAAAAGACAACACATTCTTCTGGCTCTTCGGATCTTTAGGAAAATGAATAAAACGAGAAAAAACGTGAGGCCCGTTTGAATGTGAAAAAAAAATTAAAATTACAGACATAAAAGCGTACACTAAAAATAACATTACTGACATAAAAGACTATACGTTATGATTTTTACTTCGAATAAATATATTGGCGTTATTTCCAGTTTTGAAAAAGTCCATGTAAACAAAATTACTCATCAAACTAAACATCTTTCTTTTAGCAAATTACGAATAAACATTTAATTCATAGAATATTTATATTATCACACTTCTTTCGAAAACAAATCACTCGGTAACAACCAACAGCAATCAAAAAGTAAAAATTACTTGATTGTTAAAATAACATACAACATAAAGCAGAGATGAGAGAGAGTAAAGACGGGAAGGCTTCTTCTTGCTTTGCCACTGAACTGACAGGCGACTTTGTCATTTTAAGCATATCCCTTTATGGTGACATAATTAAGCGTCCCAAAGCCACTTGGTCGTAGCTGTGACAAGAAACCACAAGTGCCAAGAGTTATGTCTCCTGCTCAACGTCCAAATTATATCCCGTCAAAGAAATCGTTAATAAACAAGACAAAATCCCGAATTCTATTAGAATCAACTGGTGTGTGGAATTTAAGCCTCTTGCTCGAAACCCAAAGCTCAATACAAACATACAGAGCGAAAATTGTAGCTGTATAAGTCGAACTCATCGGAGCTCATCGGAAAACAAACAGGTTAGTCAATTTTAATGCACATGTTACTGGTATTCTTCTGTCGTTCTTCCTGATAGCCCCGGTTTTCCTTTTCGAGGGCCTGAAAAGGAACACCCCTCCACTGTTCAATAGTTTTCTATATCCAACTTCGTAGTCGACAGTATCCGTTATCTTTATTAACAGAACCATCTTATACACAGGACGTGAAGGAATTTATTCAGGGAGAGACAAACACAATATATAAAAAACCGTGTTTCTAGTCGACGAATATTTGCAATCTTCACGGTAAAAGCAATGTGAACGTCCGCAACCTTTCCACCCCTTGATCACCGGGTATTACCCGGTGGCCCATGAGTTGGAAAGGTTGCAATCGTTGCCTACCTATTTAAAAAAAATTTTTTTTTGAAAAATCGTCTCGGAGAAACACACTTGTCAGGTAAACAGGTCTAACAAAATAGCTACAGTTCCCAAATACAGGAGGGGCACGTGCACTATACTGCTGCCCCCACTCCGGTGGCCGTCATTACT
This sequence comes from Pictodentalium vernedei, assembly GCA_031216915.1. Classification (NCBI taxonomy): domain Eukaryota; kingdom Metazoa; phylum Mollusca; class Scaphopoda; order Dentaliida; family Dentaliidae; genus Pictodentalium; species Pictodentalium vernedei. The sequence continues at coordinate 329,171,290 of CM062297.1, read as the reverse complement.
TCCTTGCTTCTCAAGGTGTTATTGTTCCCTGGCATTTGTATACTTTGAACAAGACATATATACTGGACATGGCTAAAAGAGCTTAGATGGGCGCGAGATCGCGCGCGCTCGTGTGTGTGTGAGGGGGAGGGGGGGGGGGGCTACAGGAACTCCAACTGTACCACACTACTTTGGGAAGGTACCACACTTCCAGAGTCAATTTGCCTTCACGTCCCAGCGAATGGAAATATTCCTGAGAATTCCAGCCACCCCCACCCTGTGGATGAAAATTGACAGGCTGGAATTTATTACGAATTTTTTAACCCGAAAATTTCCAATGTTTGAAATTTCGGGCCTGAATTGGACATTCGCGCCTTTTCACCTGAATACATACTTTCCATGCAATCAAATGAAATTCCCACATAACTATTGAGAAATTATTATTATCAATTATTATTTTATTTATTTAAATTTTTTTTATTGTTACCAACCCCTGACAACAATTCTTGACCAATTCCTACATGAATTAAGCTTCAAAAGGATCAGTGTTAAACAACTTGTATCAATTAAGGGAGATATTTCCTTGCAGTAACCTCCGCAAGACAGTCTCACCATCTCAGCCTCCTCCACTAAAAAACACAAAAGAAGCACAGACTTCGCTAAGTATCTTGGAACTTTCCTACTTTAAACCGCCCAAACACAAAGTTAAACTAATCTACAGTTATTGAGGGTCGAAAGGGGCTTGCCCAACAGCGCGAACCATTTGATCGTCGTTACGTTTAATGCATGAAAACAGCAGACAGCTTCGAAAGTTGTCTGTTTTGGTTTTTTTAATGTAACAAAGGGAAACTTCGCTTTATTTTCTAGTAATGCAATAGGTGTTTTTTCGGCCGTCTAAAAATTTCAGAGGAGATAACTTTATCGAAATCGATTTTCATGACGAGAAAATTCAGTGATGTTAAAATATTATCGATCCTCCATACAAATACAAGATGGAGGAGAATTGTATCATACATTTCAGGAACACAAGCCGGAATTGTTTGACAGCTTTAGGTGCTTTTGACAGTAATTTGAAAAGTGGTACTTTGAAGCTCGCCCCAGTATAATAATGGCCAAAATGCATGTCAATTTATTGATGTTGTTGACGAAGGCGCTGTTCTTTGGAACCAGTTCGTTATGAATACCGACGATTTCACATTTTTACCACAATAGCGATCACCGTAACGATACAAACCGGCGAGGCTAATTACACAATTCACCATTCAGTTTTCATTACTTTTTTTATTTTTCGTCACCCAAACATAGTTTATGACTCCTCATCGGAACGAGCTCATTGAGCTTGTTCCAGGGAGGAGTAATAAGCTATGTTTTTGGCGCAAAAAATGAAATAAATTGATTATTCAAGAATTTCGTTTGCATGTAACGTCTGCTTTCATGTTAAGTAAAGGGTTAACGTGAAATGCTACGGGGCAGTTATAGAATACTAAGCAGACCAGGGATTCCGCTCCCTAAATGAAATACTGGCACTCGTGGGCGTCTGTAGTGGAGGCGGATGGCGTAATCACCCCTCCTGTATTTGAGAACAGTAACTATTTTGATACACTGTTACCACTGAAACACTAACATTAGGAGTTTCTCCCGACAGTTTTTCAAGATTTAAAATACAATTATTGGAAGCGTTTCATCCTTCCAGCTCACGGATCATCAGGTAACATCATGTGATCAATGGACCGAAAGGTCGCTAGCGCTCCTTGTGCGTTTTCCTTGTAAATAGGAATTCTTTTATCAACGGGAAAAATCATTCCCTCAGTGCTCCATATATCGAGTTTAGCCCTCTCAGGATAAATTCCTTTGGGCCAGTGTTTGTGTTATATTTGTTGCAAACAGTAACAACCGACATTGAATCTTGTAACGTCAAAACTGTGGCACGCTAGTCTTTGTATGACAACAGAGCAGAGCACACCTCGATTTTCATATTTTTTAGGACAGATTTTTGTACTCCACGCCCCAGCGTTTGTGCTATTGTCAGTGAAAAAAACACAAAACAAAAATGATGTGCAGTAATCATATTTTCGTCATACTTACAGGCATGGAAAATGAAATTGAGATGCGATATAACAGATTCTGTAATTACAAAATGAGGCGCGTTGCTGAATATGTGAAAATGCAGAGTACATATACAGAAACACTTCGTTTGAAAGCAAAGAAGTTCCATCCAAAAGCTTCGTCAACTCTTCTGGAAACACCGAACAAGAATGACCAACCAACAACAAAGGCTAATCATCCTAAAATTATAATCCATCGTGGAATGTCGAATAAAGTTTCAAGTAATATTCCAGTAGCATCTTCAACTATTCTTGAAGCAGTCTGTGATATTTCAAACGGGCCGTCCGTTGGCGATAGTCTGGGCTTCCTACCTTTAGCGTCCTCTACGTTCAATCTTGTCGAAGGACTGAAAGAACAAAATGACCAAAATCATACGTCCATTTCCAAAGTTCAGAATAAAACGTTGGACATAGATAGCATTTCTAAGAACGAGTGCGTTTCAGAATCTCTCGATGGATCAAATTTAATAATGTATAGAAAAAGGAATAACAAAATGGGATTCAGAACGAAGAAACTCACAGGTGTTAAGAAAGCTGTCTTCAGGAAGAGGCAACAAACTAGTAAACTGAAAGATTTGATGCCGTGCTATTTGAACAATGTAGACGTCTGCGTATCAACGATGGATCGGGAATAATTTTGTGAAGAGAACGTGTGTTATTGTGATATCTTTAATTCGTATCATATTGCGGAGAACACATCCATGATTAAAAAAATAGTGTGGGATCTCACCACAGGAGTGCCTCTCTTGTCAAGATTTCCGTCACTGTACAATGCAGAACTGATTTCCACTAAAGCAGTTTGTGGAATGAAGATTCCCCATACAATAACTTAAAACAAATGTGTATGCAAAACAAGCAAAGTTTCACCTAATGGACCTCTGGTTTCAACTCAGAGGTCCATCAGCTAATACTTTGCCCGTGTTTCTAATACTTTTTAACAGAAGATAAGTTATTGCACCGGTGAAGCATCCACACCACAAGTGAGAATATACCGTCTACATTTTAGCGTAGTTAATATGATTTTATGTTGACAATTGTGTTCAAGTTGAACGGAAATGGCTGTAAGAAGATGACCTTCCAAGTACTAGTAGGAACAAAGCAAATAAGGGAGTCTTCGGTCACATAATATAATTAAGAGTAAATAGTCTGTGCACCCGCTTCCTGCTAATTGTCAATAATATTGCAATGAAAGGGTGGTAAAGGTAAATGCTCCCTCCGCCTCACACACACTCTCTTAACTATTTCTAGAAAATAATATGGAAGAGGGCACACATAGCCATTATCCCTATTGATTAACTGGCGTGTGGAAATAATTTCCCGTTTTTGTGTATTGTACCAGTTTGATAAGGTTATAGTATTATAATAGCTGAAGTTCAATATGGACCTTACATTATCTATTATATAAATGGGGACTGCATGTCCGTTCAGTCCAGCTAGATATTCAAGCCTTTTCCGTCGTCTGGGTAGGGTTACCTGTCCTGGGACGGGTCGACTCGCTAGTAGTATTATATTTCACGTGACTCTCCTTTACATTACATTCGCCATGGAATGGTCGTAACCCACGTGTGGGCAGTGATGATCACGCATGCGTTTACCAGGTTATAAAAATCATCATCAGCAAAATAAAAATAATGAAGCACCCGATTGTACCCTGTTCTTCGTTAATGGTTTTTTGATGATTATTCCTATAAATAGTGTTTGGAATCTAAAATGATTGCGTCAGTGTAAATATTGTCTACCATTGGAAAGTGACCGGTCTACGGAGACCCTTCTGTACTCCGATTAGCGGAGATGTACAATACTATACCATTTCCTATAGTTTTACCTATCAAGAGTTCTAACAATAACCGTACACTATTCTTGTGCACAATACACTTTCTAAAAATAGCCGTGGAATATTCCAGGACATTCAACTGATTGAATGAAAGCATGCCCTTTTAGGAGATTTTTTCAGGCATTCTGTTTCGTTATGTCGAATTGGGCGATGGTAGGTCCTCCCTGTTGGTTCTGCCCAAACCTCTCAGAGTCGGCCCAGTTTCGGTTTAACGTGAGGAATTTTGCTATTAGAACCCCGAAAGACTCTTCACAGTGGTTCCATGTAGTCGTGTTTTCCGTCTTTGATTCAGTCCACCCCCGGTGCCTAGCACAATATTATACATCATACACAGTTTCCCGCTATCAGTGTCTTCAGTGTTATACTGATTCTAAAACCAAGCTTGTGCTGCAATATAAGATTACAATATGCATTCCTGTGATAAATATTGTTGAATTGTAAATTGTTTTGTTGAGAATGTTGTTTTGTTGCTATTTGTACCACTGATTGATAAAACAATGAGATTTTACATACAATATATTTTTGTTGTTGTTTTTGCATATTATGTTACGTTAGGCCAAATAATAAACTGCACTGGTTCTCGAGCTATTCATTTTTGAAAACGAAATGAGAGAGGGAGGCTTTTATTTGTATTTTTTTCTTTTTGTTAACCCTTTACTTAACACGAAAAGCAGACGACACTTGTAAAAGAAATTCTTGAATAACTAATCTTTTTCATTTTTTGTCTCAAAAACATAGGTTATGACCCATCATGGGAACGAGCTCAACGAGCTCGTTCCAATGAGGTGTCATAACCTATGTTTTTGAGACGAAAAATGAAAAAAATAATGAAAATTAATTGGCGATTTTTGAGATTATCACTGACCGGTTTTGGCCGTTACGTTGGGTAAATGGTTAAATAGTAGAGTGCTACATTATCTCTGGTCGGAAAATGTGTTCACGTGTTCTTGCCATGTTAAAATTTATGTGAGAGTGCCAGTTTCGGAAGTCAATGCAAGCCATTAAAACTATTCAACGAGGGGTTGGGGGTAGTTTCATTGAGGGATTTTCTGAGAACCATTTTTTGCATAATGTTTTTAGGAATTAAACGTGGACGATGGATGATGACGAGTACCTTAAGGGGAATGTAAGACAATTGCCCAATAGCACACGGGACAAATTGGGTTATCAATTCTTGTTTGTGATTTATTTTCAGTTCGTCTGCATTCTATACCATAAATAACAGATGCAGATGGCTGCAGTTTTATTTTTAACAATTTGAATATTTAATGAATTTACTTTTGAAGAATAGTTTTTCGTGGCCCTTATTCTCATCGCGGCGTGGACCGATCTCGACAAAACCAATATCAGCAGTTCTGTCTTTTTCTGGTATATATGAGCTGAGAACTGAAAATTTGACCGACCGTAATCCACGCGTGGTCAGTGATGTCCTCGCATTTACCAGGTAATAAAAATCATCATCAGCAAAATTTTAATTAATGAAGCCCCGGGCTGTACCCGGTGTTTCATTAATTATATTTTTGATGATTGTTCCTATAATTAGTGTTTGAAATCTAATATTATTGCGCACGTGGGAGTATTGCCCATCCGTGGAATGTGTCCAATCCACGGCGATCGTACTGTAGCTCTTTAGTTCATTTGATGATATCATCATGCACGTTTCTCGGCACTCCACTTACAGGGTCCCTCTTTCGAATATAGAATCCAATCGAAGAGTCGTAACAGTATTTGATCCACGAAGTAATTGCTCTCTTTTCTCTTCGACCCAATCGCCTAGTTAGAAACCACACGTTTCACCAAAGGGAGATACTTGCGTAATGACCGACCGAGGGTGGGTTGAGGATAGAGGTAGCCAAGCCTGCTAGTGTTAGAGTGTTGTTAGATTGGGGTCAAGGATAGGTAGTAGTAGCTGGTGACAAGTTTTGAATGTAAAATGTAAAAAATGTGTTTCAAGTTAGAGGTTCTTCCACTCTACCAGAGTACCCCAGAACTACAAAATTGAGGTAATACCATTGTCTGGTAACTTCGTCTATACTATCTTCTTACCTTGACACGAAGTCCGATATTTTCGTTGTATCACTTAAGATTAGTTTTTCTTACACAAAAGAGATTATCTGTTATCCTTAATTGTCATCAAGAACGAACTTCATATTTCACGGTAATACGCTAGGATGAAAGATCGATCCGAAAAGTTAAAATATGTATCTTGCCAAGGCAAGAGAGCACAGATATGAAGATTGTTGACCACCAGAAATGAGCTTCACAACATAATATGTTCTTCTATTTATTCAAAATAGGAAAAAGAATGCCATAGTCTTTCTCCAAAATGAAAAACTCAGTCAATCTGTCTATGTCGCCTCCCAACAGTATACCTTACAGATTCTCCGTAATAACCACATTGCAATATCTTTGTAAATTAAAAAAAGGGTTAAACATTTGTACATATAATTCTGTTTGTATTGTAAACTGAGTCAAAAAGAAAGAATGTATAATAGAAACAAATGTGAAAAAATTAGCCTAAAGGATGAAATATAATAGTTCCAATGTTGCATGTTTGTGGACAAGAAGTCTAGCAAAGAGTTTAATGACATGTTGTTGTTGTCCACCCATCCGAATACAATTTTGCTACGGATTTCAAAATAGCACGTGTTTCCCGAGAATGTCAAATTGAATGTGTGACCGACGATTTTATTTGTGTTATGTTGTGCTAGAGAGCCTGGGTTACTGAGAAAATACGCTACTTTTTGTCTTCCGACATTTAAAAAATGCCAAGGTTAACCGAAAATCAGAGGTTGCATGCCATTGGTATGCACGAGGCTGGGATACCTCCAGATGAGCTTGCTGCTGAGTTCGAAGTCACTGTGGCCACTATTTACCGTCTCATTGGAAGGTATAGAACCACTGGATCTACTGCCGCCCGACCGCGTTCAGGTCGACCAAGAGTTACGACCCCTGCACAAGACAGACACACTAGGACGTCTCACTTGCGGGATCGCTTCCTTCCGGTGACGATGACAGCAGCAATTACTCCTGGTAGAACTAACAATAGAATCAGTTTACAAACTGTCCGCAACAGACTCGCTGAACACGTCCCTACCACGGACCAATCCTTGCCCGACGTCATCGTACCGTCAAAATGGAATGGGTACGTCAGCGTGTTCGCTGAACTCAGCAGCGTTGGAGCACAATTCTTTTTAGTGATGAATCACGATTTTGTCTACGGCGCTCTGATGGTAGGGCAAGAGTGTATTGCCGCCAAGGAGAACGGTTTTCTGATGCTTGCGTTCGGGAATGTGACTGTTTCGGCGGGGGCAGTGTAATGGTTTTGGCAGGAATTTCCTTGCACCATCGAACGCAGTTGATCTTCATCGGTGGTAATCTGAATGGACAGCGATATGGGGACGAAATTCTTAACGCTGTTGTTGTCCCGTTGTTCAACGCTAACGTCGAACTGCGGTTATTCCAGCAAGACAATGCCCGATGTCACGTGGTGCGTACCTGTCGTGACTTTCTTGAGGAGCAGAGCATCGAACTTTTTCCATGGCCCTGGCTTGCCACCAAGAGCCAAACGGTGGACATATACGCTATTGACTGTATGTGTGAACTTTTCATTTCACCCTATGTCTGAATTGCGACGTCCTGACGTGACGCTGGCAACAGTAAGAACATGAAATTATGCAAATTCATGCAGCTGGACTCGAAATATGAATTTACAATAATTTGTATTGGGATTAAAGTCGATAATACTAAAAACTGCTCCTCAAAGTTTATTAGTCTGTGTGAAACACACAGACTATTGTTTTTGTACTGTTTCTTTTTCTTCTTCTTCTTCTTCTTCTTCTTCTTCTTCTTCTTCTTCTTCTTCTTCTTCTCCTGTCTTCTATGTTCTTCCTTGTCTACACGATAACTCGAAAACGAATCGCCTATCTCGCTGATTTTTGGCATACTGATAGACTGTCAGAAGTTCTCGGCCGCCATGTTTATCAGATTCCTGGGTCTTTAGGGGTGTCCGTAAGGGTGTTTTGAAAGTGGGTCACGCCCATATCTCAGGCATGGTAGATAGATAGATAGATAGATAGATAGATAGATAGATAGATAAATAGATAGATAGATAGATAGATAGATAGATAGATAGATAGATATAGATAGATAGATAGATAGATAGATAGATAGATAGATAGATAGATAGATAGATAGATAGATAGATAGATAGATAGATAGATTAGATAGATAGATGGATGGATGGATGGATGGATAGATAGATAGATAGATAGATAGATAGATAGATAGATAGATAGATAGATAGATAGATAGATAGATAGATAGATAGATAGATAGATAGATAACTTTATTCAGCAGTACACAAAAGCAAACAATACAATGCATATGAATAACTATTCTGGTAAGAAATAAAATGTATACCGCTAGGGGATACCATAGCCAGATTGGCTGTCTACCTGGTATTCCCTCAAGAATAAAGAGAAACAATATGTGCGACATTAATGCAGAACTGAATACTGATAAGGGGTCAAACGCTGTATGGGCGGCTCCGGAAATATGGGAGCGCCATGCAAGATGAATGCAGGGTAAATACAGGATAGATGCACGGTAGATGAAAGGTAGATCCCGATGGAATTGCGAGTCACATCCATGCTTTGACCAACTCACTTAACAAAAAAATTAAATGACGTATGGACCTGGGACCAACACCAAGTAAGTCGAAACTTGATGGAGATTCAAAATATGGGTCATGGTCACTGAGGTTACCAGGGGTCATTGAGTGCATTTTTCAAAATTGCTGGAATTCACATTTTGTGACTCCATAATGCATTCCCGGAAGATCATACATGCAATTTTACGCGAAAAAAGTGGGCGTGGCCAACATGTTTCAAAGTAGGTCACACTCATATCTCAAGCATGGTATGATGCATGGACCTGGGAGCAACACGGAATGAGTCGACACTCGATAGAGGTTCAAAACATGGGTCAAGGTCACTGAGGTCACCCAGGGATCAATGAGTGTATTTTCCAGAATTGCTGGAAATCACATTTTTTTTACCTCCAAATGCTTACCCAAAGTTCATACATGCATTTTTTCACGAAAAAAATGGGCGTGGCCAAAAATTTTGAAAGTGGGTCACGCTCACAGCTCAAGCATGGTATGATGTATTGGCCTGGGACCAACACCAAATGAGTTGACACTTGATGGGGTTCACAATATGAGTCAAGGTCACTGAGGTCACCCAGGGGTCAATGAGTGCATTTTCCAGAATTGCTGAAAATCACATTTTATGACCTCCAAATGCTTTCCCAAAGTTTATACGTGCATTTTTTCACGAAAAAAATGGGCATGGCTAAAAATTTTGAAAGTGGGTCACGCTCATATCTCAAGCATGGTATGATGTATGGTCCTGGGACCAACACCAAATGAGTTGACACTCGATGGAGGTTCACAATATGGGTCAAGGTCACGGAGGTCATCCAGGGATCATTGAGTGCAAAAATTATACATGTATCTCATCAATCAAATAAATGGCAGAGCCAGTAGTGTCAATTTCTGATTCCTTGATAGAACCCTTTAAATGTTGTGCACATGTATACCTTTTCTGATTCCTGTATGAATATCTGTAAATACTGTTAACGAAAATCCATTTCTGATTTGTTTAGAAATATTTTGCTCCTGAAAAAAAGCCTCCATAAATTATCTTTCTATATAGTTTTTTCCTGATACTTTAACCCTTTTCACACATTTTTGAATTTACTGGATGCAGTAAATTCTGTTTCTCTAATTATACTTTCTTTTTTGACACAGTATATTATACTGGATGTCTCCTGTGAAATAAAAAAATATCTATCGAACCCGACTGTGCTTTAATTCTCAGAGGTGAATGTATCCATCCATGAATTTTGGTAACCTCATTTTACGCTTGGGCATTGCATCTCTCCGCGTTTGTCATACACGGTGACTTTCAATGGCGGCGCATGTCCCTTAGAGCACAAATTCTAGTTATTTTTGAATAGTGGATATTACCTTAGCTCTATTGTGGCAATAACTATTTTACTTCTAATCATCAATCGAAAATAATGACAGTTGGTTGTGTATATTATACAAGTAATTGTAATTTAACATCATTCTTGTTACAAAAGTCGCCCTTTCGTACGGCCGCCATGGACTGGTCACTTTCCACGAGTGGGCAATATTTCCACGGACGAAATAATATTAGATTGCCAACATTAATTACAGGAATAAGCATTAAAAATTTAATTAATGAAGCACCGGGTACAACCGGGTGCTTCATTAATAAAAAAACATTGCTGATGATGATTTTTATTACCTGGTAAACACATGCGTGGACATCACTGCCCACGTGTGAATTTCGCCCAGTGTGCTGTGTTATTCACAAAGAGAGATACTCACAAGGATATAGAAATCTGTCTCACAAATGGCTTTTTGTACGTTTCCTCTGCGCGTGGTCTTTCATTTGCCATTTTTCTTTCATGCGGCAACCGCGTTGTGTCCTTGGGCAAGACACTTCACCCCCATTGCCTACGTGGGGGCACGGTGGCGTTGTGTTCTAAGACGTACTGCACGTCGATGGTCCACGTGTCTTCATCCAATGCTAACCCTGCTTGTGTGGAGTCAGTATGTTGGGGAGCTGACAGTTGCTCGGTGGTTCTCTCCAGATACTCCGGCTTCCTCCACCCGTAAAACTGTCGTGGTCATGATTAGCCATTGTGCATAAATATGTGACCTTAAACAGCAATAAATAAATAAATATAATTCATGCAGAAGGTATTGTGCCATCCATTGTTATAAATCAACAAAGAGAGATACCTAGCATTTTCTAAGACTATTGTATTGGGAAGATTTCAATTAAAATAAGTTGTTAGATCCTATTAGAATGAGGCACTGAACTGATCCCAATCAGGTTCAGCAACCCATTGTTTTAAAGAATGCGAAACAAGTGGGGATAGAGTGAATCATGCATACAGTGCAGTCGCCGTGGAATTGTCGTTGTCGTAATCCACACGTGAGCAACGATGTCCATGCATGTGTTTACCTGGTAATAAAAATCATCATTCCCAAAATTTTCATTTATGAAGCACCGGATTGAACCCGGTGCTTCATTAATTAAATTTTTGACGTTTATTCCTATAATTAGTGTTTGGACTCTAATATTATTGCGTCCGTTGAAATATTGCCCACCCGTGAAAAGTGACCAGTCCACGGCGGCTGTAATATGCCATCCCTTTTTATAAATCAACAAAACGAGATACCTAGCATTTTATAAGGCTATTGTGTTGGGAAGATTTTTTTTTTGGAATGGGGCACTGTGCTGATCCCGACCAGGTTCAGCAACTTATTATTATTATTTTCTTTTGAAAATGTGAAACAAGTGGAGACAGAGTGAATTGGGCATATAGCAAAATGTACTCTATTGGCTTGATACCTGAGAATATGGGTTTAATGAAGAAGAGCTGTGAAATTGTGCAGAATTGTGTGATTCAAAGCTCAGTTCTACATTTATTGGGGAAAATCTCTATTTTTACACCCCCTCTCCACAAGTTTCAACTGATCAATTTAATTTGAAAAATTGTCAGCCATGAGTACAACAGAATGCCTCGTGTGGTTTAGAACATGCGATATCATCCCAATGAGCAAAGTGCATATCAGTTCTTAACTTGGTCTCGGTACAAAAACAATGGACACTTCAACTTTCATCTCATTTTGGCAGTGCCTGTATCACCCACAAGTGCGATTTATTAATTTTCCAAGTTGCTTGGTATCTCTGTGCACTGCATATGTTGGAAACACTCGGAGATTCTGTCACTGGAATTGAATTGTAAGAACCCAAGCGGAATGAGAGTAAGATCTTTCGCTAAATTGGTGGCCGGAAAGGGATCGTAAAGTCACCCGTGCTTGTTCGTTTGTTTATTTTATTTTTTCATTGAGGTCATATGGCTATCTCATGTTAGAGTGTGCTTCTGTCATATGCTGCACTAAAACTATAAATTGTACTTTTATGCAAACACTTTATGAAACAAAAGTACAATTTTACCTTGATAAAAATAAAAAAGGTTAATGTTTTGGTGCTCATTTCTTTGAAGTTTATAAAGCGACTCTATTGATGTTTTAACCCTTTGAACTCTGGTGGAAGTTTCCATTCCAGTTCAATAAAAGAGAGCGCTGTGGCTCGGTAGGTAGAGGTGCAGGCTGCAAGCCGAGAGGTCCTCGGTTCGAATCCCACCTGCGGCAACCGCGTTGTGTCCTTGGTCACGACACCTGATCTCCATTGCCCGCCTGGGGGCACGATGACGCAGTGTACTAAGGCGTACTGCACGTCGATGGTACGCATGTCTTCAACCAATCTAACCCTGCCTGTGCTGCAGTGCGGAGTTACGATGTTGGGGAGCTGGCAGCTGCTCGTCGTTGCTCGGTGGTTCTCTCCGGGTACTCCGGCTTCCTCCACCCGTAAAACTGTCACGGTCATGATTAGCCATTGTGCATAAATATGTGACCTTAAACATCAATAAATAAATAATAAATAGTTCAATAAAAACAATTAGAAGAGTCCATATTCATTATTTGAGGTAGATCAATCAATATTTTCAACGTGCAGCCTCTGGGCTGCACGTTGAAAATGTTGATTGGTTTACCTCACATGTTTACCGAACAGCCATCCTATTTAATAACGTTTTGGCGTATCATGTTCCTGGTCGGAAAAGCGGCCGCTAGTGTTCAAATGGTTAATTAAACCAAGATGATGACAGTATGAGAAGAAAAAAAATCAATAAACTAGTTGTTTGGAGTCATTTCATGAGGAAAATGTAAAACAAATGCAACATGATTTTTTTTTCATTCAAACAAATAGGGTGTGTCAATTGTAATGTTGATAGATCAGGCAAAGAGCATTTGAATTTGAAAAGAAAATTATGTTTAATAGATTAGACAGTATTTTGTCTTTAATTTGAACCCATAATTACAGATATTTTTATCGACTTTGTCAGAAGTATAGGTCACAATACACTGTTTTCCAGCAAAAGGCGCCTCTAGTGGCTTGCACCCCATCATTTAATGTACGATAAAAGATCCCTGATGTGTCCAGATGATGAATAATGAACTGAGTTTGTTGGTGTTACTTAAAGTGCATGTTTTGAAAAAAATGTATAATATACTGATGATAACTGTCTTCTGAAAAGTGTGCGAGAACATAAACATAGGATGAGGGAGGAAAAAATATGTCTATTTTATGTCGTTCGAAACTGGGCTGAGGTACAGAAATCACCAAATTTAAGGGAAAAAGTCACATGGCGCCCTATATTTTTTCAGAGTAATTTTTCAAGAGGTGATAAACTAAATGGGTAAGGGTTGTTTTGGTCAACATCTGCTTGATGAGGTATGAAGAGAGGTCAGATTTGTACTGTCACCAATGCAGTATATTGTAACCATGAAGCTAACTCCTGAATTTGAAAAAAAAACTTTTAATTTATCAAAAATTGCCCCGGCAACCAGCAAATTTCTCATGTTTCAGGCATATTTGGACGCAGTATACATACATAACGTAAGCATTTAATCTATTATACATTGTTGGACAGAGTTCTTTGGAACACCATATAATAGAACAGATACTATGTTTATCACGAAAATACAGAAAAAGACCAAATTCCATATAAGTGAATACCTTTGCAAATTGAAAAAAAAATTAATGAAATAGGTGGCGATTTGGTAAAGCGGTTTACTTTACCTTATTTCTTCTAATGTTGTTTTTCTTCATTCATCTTCTCAGCTCAGTGCAAATAGGTATGAAGGCAATGACAATTTACGTACGTGTACATTTCCTGCAACAAATATAATATAGGCTCTACAATAACGTATACTGCTAGAGCCTAGCCTACTTCACGTGAATAATGGGAGAACCGGAATTTCCAGGCAATCAGCGACTAACCTAGCTTCAGTGGGACATACGCACTGCATGGATATTTCTACACAAAGCACAGCACATGACATACAATACAATACAATACACTACTTTTATTATCTTATACCAAACAGGAGATACATGACACACCAAATCATAGACACATATTAAATATCGATCACAAAACATGGAGACACAAGAACGAAGGACAGACTGGTGGATTAAATAATAATATTCATTACATACAATTAAATATATATGTAGTGCTTCCATCTCGAAGCACTACATATATATATGTAGTGCTTCGAGATGGAAGCACTACATATATATTTAATTGTATATATATGTAGTGCTTCGAGATGGAAGCACTACATATATATTTAATTGTATGTAAATGCGTTGGTGTTCTGTACACAGAAGGAATGAAGTTAGCTCAACGAAGACAGCACAACACCGCCTGGACCTTTTCACTAGCTCCTCCAAGCCTGATGGTCCGTACTAAACAGTAAGAGCACGCGGAAAAGTTCAGACAGTGCTCAGACAGTGCTGCGCCTTCTCCAAACCAACCATACTACCACCATATTCACCAATACAAGGGCGCAGTAATATTTCTTAGCGACAGGAAAGCTTCTGCTCTCTCAGTATAAGCGCATTGATAACGAACTTGAGGATTAACAATGTCAATTCTCCAATGAAATTTCACCAGATTCATAGCCTAGAGCCCCCCCCCCCCCCCCCCACCCCCCCCCCCCCCCCACCCATACTTCACACGGGTAGGTAACAATAGGCGTTATGAGTGAATGAAATAGTTTCAGGCTGAGTGGTGAGTTTATTTCGTGGATGGATATTTTTGTTTCAGGAGGTACAATGCCTTCAGTCTCTTTTTGTGTTTTTCACTCCCAGATATCGACACCCTTTTACTTGCTCAAGTGGGCTACCATTGAATGTAAATGGGGGTCGGAGACTTTTTCTACCCGACTTATTAAATATCATAATTTTGCTCTTGCTTTCATTAATTGGAAGGGACCAGCGACTCAAATAAGGGGCGAGTTTGATGAGTGCGTTTTGAAGACCCCTTCTACTAGATGAGAAGAGTACAATATCAACAGCGTACAGTACGTGGAGAGTGTATTAACACTACATCACCCGCAGAGTGGAGATTCCACCCAAGCTATAATTGCAAATTTGTTGCAAAGCATAACAAGCACAAGCAAAGTTTCAGCCAATGGACCTCCGGGTTAAACCCGGAGGTCGATTGGCTGAAACATTGCTTGTGTTTTTAATCAATATATACAAAATTTGAAAGTTATAGTTTGGGTGATGACTCCACTCCGCGGGTGATTTAGTTACAATCCACTCTCCACGTACTGTACATGAGACAGTTTAAGTTAAGGTTGTCAAGTGGAACAGGGTCGCAGGTCCCGTCAAATATGTCTGAAAGATCATTGATGTAGAGGTTAAATAATTTGGGGCTTAAAACACACCCCTGCTTAACCCTTTTGGTGGTCTCAATCTTTTGAGTTAAACCATCTTTCAATTTGTTCGAAAAATTAACTTTTCGATAAATGTCAGTTAAGACGTCAAAAATCGCCCTTCTGTACCGTATTTCCTTAGCTTGAAAAAACACCTTCTCTCCATACAGTGTCGAAAGCCTTAAGTAGGTCTCTAAAGCAGGCATATAAATATTTTCCCTTAGAGGAATATTTATTAATTATGCTCCGGAGGGGGAAAATATGGTCCGCTATGCGGCATTTTTTCTTGAAGCCAGTTTGGTATGGATTCGTAATGTTGCTAAAAGAAATGTTATCCTCAGTCTGTTATCTAACACTTTACAGAATAGTTTGCTCAGGCAGCTGGATATCGCGATCCCCTTATAGTTGTTAGGTTCGTCTTCTGTACCACCCTTATGCAAATACCTGATGAGGTTGTTTTTCAAGGGTGTTGTGCAATTTACCAGTAGCCAAGATAGCTCTGAAGAGCTTCAGATAACAAGGAAGGAGGACTTGCAAGGACGCTTTTATCATGTCGTTTCTTATGAGATCGTAGCTACTAGATTTCACATTTACAAGGATTTCGCGACCTTAATGACTTCGTCTACAGTAATCTCAGCATCTTGGGTATCAAATTTTGAAGGACGTGAAGCTCGTGGCGTAATTTCTGTTTGTGTATCCGGATTATCACACATTAGTGATTTGAAGTGTGATATCCAATCACCCGACGATATTGGAGTGTTTTCGCCCTCGTCATTGTAGCTGTCTTTTAAATTATCAATGGCCTTCCAAAAGGCCTAATGGCCTTTATTTTCCAATTTCTGAATTTCATTAATCAATTCTGCGCGGTTCTACCGCTGTTATCGTCTTACCACTCATTTATAACGTTTTTTCGCCGAGTAAATTTGGTGTACATACTCACGATTGCCCAAACTGGTGTGAATCATCCTAGCCTTGACCATCATGATTTTTCGCAATTGCTGACAATCTGCATCATACCACAATTTTCTTACTCTCTTTTTCTTCTGTCTCTTTGAAGTGGCTTTACTGTCGCAATTTCCTAAGGATTTGTGCATTATTTTAACGGGATGTTCAGTCATTTGAGACGTTTCGGGTTCGCCATCCTCTGGTCGAACGTAAGTGGACTCCTCATTAGAAACCGCTGCAGAATTTAAGACTGTCTTAACCTTTTTAGAAGGAGGCTTGGTCCATTTAATTTTTTGGGGTAGTGGGGTAAGTCTAACACCATCTTGTAGGGTGATAATGTGTCTTCCAGTTTGTAGTTCTTCAGTGATTGGGCAGTGGTCGGAAGAAGGGTGAAACTCTTCAACTCTAAAACTAGGATACTGGGTTGTAGATTGTTCTGTACCAAGCACCAGTCTACTGTAGATGAACCATTGCAGCTATGGCAGGTGGTCCGTCCTCGGTAATCGCCCAAGGTCCTACCACTCAGGAGTTTCGTGCCTGTTGCAATGGAAAAGATCTAGTATTTGGTTGCCTTGACTATTAGTTCTTGCAAGGTCGACTGAATTCCGATTCTTACAAATACAATCTGTTACTTAATTCGATAGTAGCTGTAAAAATCGAGAGCAGTCTTGGATAATAAAAGAATTGTCGGGTGGATTTATCCGTCCGTTTAAATCTCCAAGAAGGACCACCTGTCCCAGACCTTGACATCTGGACTTTCTACAACATCAAAAATAAGGTTTGTCGTTGCGCCGCGTGAGGAATTGAGCGTAAATGACTAATTAGCAGGGGGTATGCACACAGCAAAAACAAAGATGTCCCTCGAGAGATTGAAGAAATCCTTGCATAACTTAAAAGAAACAATATCTGGATTAACGATAGAATTAAATTTCATTTTTGATGATCATGGCTAGACCGCCGTATGGCATTTTATCGTATTGTTTTCTGCACGAAGGCAAAATCTTGCAACCAACAACACAGATCTTTGTTACGGTGTGTTTCTGCAAGGCAGATTATGTCACTTTGCAGGTGTTGAAGAAATGATGGGTTATCTAATTTATTAACCCGCTCTCTGCCAAGTCGAGTAAACAACCCACTGATGTAGTATGAAATAATAAGTTGTGTACATTGAACATGACCATTAAATCAAGACTAGAATATTTTGTGTGGACATTAAATTCACACGCTTAGGCTAAATAGAAATATAAATCTTAATCCAAAAATGATAACAACAATGAAATTAATATATTTGCGTTAAGTTGTAGTAACGAATCCTTGGTTCTCAGATATCACCTCTGAGTAAAAGCCTTAGGGTTTCCAATAGCTTGCGGTCCCTTTCAGGTGAACCTAATTACCTCTCTGTTTTACCTGTTGTCATTATGTGTTTATTTATATGTTCCGTATGTGTAATTGAGTCCTACTCCGTAAAAATTCTTGCCATTGGATAGTTTGGACGGGAAGTTGCGAGTGGTTTGTGTGTTGAAGTCACCACTAGTACGTGGTCGGAGAGAAGGCCTGCGAGGTTTCGCTCTTGGTGCTGGACGAGCCTCAGATGTTCTGTTCGTATGTATGGAACGAGAAAGAAATTTAAGAGAAGATATAATGTTTGATGCTAACTTGGACTTGCCCTAACGCGATAAGTGGCGTTGATCAGGAGCGAATAGATGTCCTTTCGCTGTTCCTTTTTGTGAAAAGTTACTGTTATCCCTTATGGTAATATCAGGAAACTTAACACTAATATTCATTGAGAGAGCGCAATTGAATTTGGTTGTTCTGCAGTTTAATGATTTGTCAATTTGGTTGTTGCTTGGTGTTACCAAAGACACAACAATGTGAAGGAATTTCTCAGCCGCGTGGGGCAGGTAGCCAGAAAAGTCTCTGACGTGCTGGTGACCACTAATAAATGAGTCACTCTTTAGATTGTTTGTTCCGACGTTTGTGATGAGTAGATCACAACACGGTGAATTTGAAAGTGACTCTCTGAGTGATTCGATGGTGCAGCATAGTGCTGAGTGTATTTTATTCACACCGTAACGACGAAGCAGACGTGTCTTGTCAACTTGTCTGCATATTATTTATTTTATTTATTTATTTATTAGGGTTTTAGCCGGGGTCATATCATGTCGGTGACAGTTTTACGGGTGGAGGAAACCGGGGAGTACCAGGAGAAAACCACCGAGCAACAACGTGCAGCTGTCAGCTCTCCACAATCGTAACTCTCAACTCTGCACCGCGGCACAGGCAGGGTTATATTGGTTGAAGGCATGCGCACCATCGACGTGCAGAGGGCCTTCGTACACAGCGTCATCGTGCCCCAATGTAGGCAATCGGGGTTAAGTGCCTTGCCCAAGGACATAACGCGGGAGCGCGAATCAGTCGCTGAAATGGTCACCCATCCAACTACTAACCTCGCTCGACGCTGCTTAACTTCGGTGATCTGGCGAGAACTGGTTACTGCGTCACCACCTTGTCTGCATATAGAGTCAAGGAAGAAAAAAACTTTGAGATCAGTCTTTGTGGTTTTCTCCGTAGCCCCAAATGTTTCCACACTATCCACTGGATAAATTACACCTTGAAGGAAGACCCACTTCCGTCCAAGAGTTCGCGATGCCATGGAATGAGGAATTTGATAATTTGTTTTTGAATAATATCATCCTTACTTGCACACATGAACTCAAGATGTGCGACTTGCTGAGTGTTTTCTACAATGCGTGTCATAAGCATATCGCGATTACTCTCGTTTTGGGATTCGGGATCCTGGATTTTATTGATGTACTGCTTATTCAGTTCCTGGAGGTTGCCCATCTCTCTCCTGGAATCCCGGAGTTTTGTAACCAGCTCGTTACAGTCGTCAGTAAAGTTTTTTGTTTTCGTCTGCCAAAGGATTATTTTCATCCTCTAAACGTTTAACTTCTAATGCAGTCGTCACTTGTTGATCCCTATGGGGCTTTTGTTCACAACCATATGTTTTTATGGAGTTCGTAAGGCTGTCAAAAGATCAATCGACTGAATTGTGGAAATCGGTGAATCGTAGTGTATTTTATATATTTGCCTTTCATCATGATGATTGCCTCTTCAGTGATATCCATCCTATTCAAAAGTACATTCAAGTCACCTTGTGTTTGGCCACAGGTATTGCCGTGTGTTTCGGTCGGGATTAGGGAATCCGACACCGCGTTTTCCGGTTTGTTTATACAATGGCTTTGTTTTGTTTTTGTTATTGTCTTGGATGCTACATTATTTGGACGCACCACTGTCGCGATGAAATCGGAGCTTACATCTGGGACAGCGGTGTAGGATTGTTTCACAGCAGCTAATTCTCTGACATATGCTCTTTAAATCTTTCATTGAATTTACTTGATTTTTTAGTCACGTTTCCAACCGGGGCATTTGATTCAGTAAAAGAAAATAAATTCGGTCTTTCAGAGAGCAGAAGACCATCATAAAATGGTGACATTTATCTGTCGTTCGAGAATGTGCTACATGGCTTTTCTGTCCATGGAACAACCAACTCATGAAATCAGACTTTACCTAACCTTCCCAAGTGGGTGTGGTTTTGAAATAATAATTGATTTCACATTAGGACAATATTGGGTAATAAGTTCCTACACTTATGTAGTCGCAATGTTATTTTTAACTCTTTACCTAACATGAAAAGCAGACGACACTTGCAAACAAAATTCTTGAATAACTAATTGTTTTAATTTTTTGTCTCAAAAACATAGGTTATGACCCCTCCTTGGAACGAGCTCGTCGAGCTCGTTCCAAAGAGGAGTCATAACCTATGTTTTTGAGACAAAAATGAAAAAATAATGAAAATTAATTGCGATTTTTGTGAATAGCGCTGGCCGGTTTTGGTCGTTACGTTGGGTAAAGGGTTAAAGACTTTAATCCACATGCTACATGGTTTACAGATGAGTGCCGAGAGTGTGTGTTTACATGTCATGAAGAAAGAAGACATTCACTCAGGGGTGTGGTCAGACCAGAAAGAAAACAATCACTCAGAGGGAGGCGTGGTCAGGTTAAACGAAGTGTGGGAGACAAAATATTTTTCTACTGTCATTGGTATTTCACCTCATGCTACGTTTAAAGTGTCCGTCCACATAGGTGAAGGTCTGGGATTTTCGGGGGAAAATAGCTTTTTATTCTAGCTGAAGCACCCGCAGTAATTTTAGACGTCTTAAGTACCGAGAGTGTGTGTTTACGCCTCATGAAGAAAGAAGACATTCACTCAGGGGTGTGGTCAGACCAGAAAGAAAACAATCACTCAGAGACGTGGTCAGGTTAAACGAAGTGTGGGAGACAAAATATTTTTCTACTGTCATTTGTATTTCACCTCATGCTACGTTAAAGTGTACGTCCACATAGGTGAAGGTCTGGGATTTTCGGGGGGAAAATAGTTTTTTTTTTCTAGCTGAAGCACCCGCAGTAATTTTAGACGTTTTAAATGCCGAGAGTGTGTGTTTACGTGTCATGAAGAAAGAAGACATTCACTCGGGGGTGTGGTCAGACCAGAAAGAAAACAATCATTCAGAGGTGTGGTCAGGTTAAACGAAGTGTGGGAGACAAAATATTTTTCTACTGTCATTGGTATTTCACCTCATGCTACGTTTAAAGTGTCCGTCCACACAGGTGAAGGTCTGGGATGTTCGGGGGAAAATAGTTTTTTATTCTAGCTGAAGCACCCGCAGTAATTTTAGATGTCTTAAGTGCCAAGAGTGTGTGTTTACGTGTCATGAAGAAAGAAGACATTCACTCAGGGGTGTGGTCAGACCAGAAAGAAAACAATCACTCAGAGGCCTGGTCAGGTTAAACGAAGTGTGGGAGACCAAATATTTTTCTACTGTCATTGGTATTTCACCTCATGCTACGTTTAAAGTGTCCGTCCACATAGGTGAAGGTCTGGGATTTTCGGGGGAAAATAGCTTTTTATTCTAGCTGAAGCATCCGCAGTAATTTTAGACGCCTTAAGTGCCCAGAAAGTGAAGGAACGACTACAGAAAAATGATACGAGAAATATCAGGGTGAGAGTGAAAAGTATTTTTTCACCCTCACTTCATTTCACCTCATGGTGCGTTTAGAGTGTCCGTCCCCCATAGGTAAGATCTGGGTTTCTCGGGGGGAAATAGGTTTTTATTCTAGCTGAAGAACCCGCCGTAATTTTGGACGTTCAATTGCTCAGAAAATGAAGGAATAACTATAGAAAAATGATACGAGAAATATCAGGGTGAGAGTGAAAAGAATTTTTAATCCCCACTCAATTTCACCTCATGCTGTGTTTAGAGTGTCATTCCCCACAGGTGAAGATCCGGGTTTTTCGAGGGAAAAAATAACTTTCATTCTAACTGAAGCACCCGCAGTAATTTTAAACGTCTCGAGTGCCCAAAGAGTGAAGGAACGACTACAGAAAAATGACACGAGAAATATCTGGGTAAGAGTACATGAGCCAATTTGGGGATTTCGGGCCTAACTGTGTATACGGGCATAGGAAGAGTGGATGGAAATGCGAGACCCCTCCCCCTCCACCCGCCTCCCAAGCTACGCCGCTGCATTCACGCCTTTAAGTGAACATTCCGCATTCTGTAACAGCTACACAAATTAAATTCCCATAGGTATGATTTCTAAAATTATAATATCGTTCTTGCGCAGACGCAATATGCTAAAACAACAAAAAATATATTGTGCGTAATATCTCATCGTTTAATCAGTGGTTTGAAAAACATCATAACAACATAACAACTTTTTCAACAAAAACATTTACAATTCAACAATATTCATAACAAGAACAATTATTGCAGGTTTATAACAATAAAACATTGGTTTTAGAATCGGTATTTTACCGAAGACAATGATAGCCGGAAACTGTTTGTGATATGCAATATTATGTTTCACGCTGTGTTACGAACTGGTCCGACTTCAGGTACCTTGAAACAGGACTAGAGTCTTTCGAGGTTATAACAGCAAAATTCACCTCATTAGACAGAACCACTGCCGACCTTTGCTGAGTTTGGGGCAGGACCAACTTAGCGGACCACGGTACTACCCAGGTTATCCGGTGTGAAAGATTTGGTAGATTTCTCCGCGATAGGAGAGCTAATCGAGCTGTCATGTCAATTCTGCTTGCAAGGATCACATGATCACAAAGTTGCAATACACATAAACCGGTTTTTTTGCGTGCTTGTTGACCAATAGCTATTATGCTTATGAAGGGTAAAAATACTGTCCTTTATGTCATTGGCCAAACTCTCAGGCCACCAGTCTAATTCTGTTGGGAATTCGACGCTGTTATGGGCTGTTTCTTTACCCATTCGCGCGCAAACTACCGTTGATGTAATGTGATGTCCGTATACTCACAAAGATATGCAGCTACTCTTTCGAACTCCAGTTATGGATATTCCAATCAATAAATATTTATTTCGCCTTGTAAAAGGAAAACTACGGCTATATCGAGTCTTCATTTCTAATGTTAATGTTATCAAACATTCAGTCAAATAAAGTCTCGCTTGAGCAACATTTCTCGCTTTGATTTACAGAAAATGAATCGTTATGGTGCTTTTAGATTCAGACGTCTTGAATATATCTTTTGGTAGAAAAAGCGAACCGTATAGTTAGCTTTTCTCACCAACCGAAATATTCCAGACGAGTGAATCGAAACACAGACGATGGACTATTTAAGGGATAGACTGGTTCCAGACCATAACACGGAATTCATTACAGAATTAGACTGGTGGCCGTTGTGAGATGCCACATCATTTTGGAATCATGAATGTGACCCAATATGATGTGAAATACAAGTTATAATAACACCCACTCTTCCAGCCTCGTCCTCGTCCAAGATTTATTCCCTATCCACAGTTGATAGACAGGCGTCATTCACGTCAACATTGGTCAAATAACACGGCATCGCATCCTTCAGCTTGGTGATTTCTTGCCTCTTTCTGAAGACAGCTTTCTTAACACCTGTTAGTTTTTTCGTTCTGAATCCCACATTGACATTCTTTTTTCTATACATTACTAAATTTGATGCATCGAGAGATTCTGAAACTGACTCGTTCTTCGAGAGGCTAACCTTGTCCAATCTTTCCTTCTGGACTCCGGAAATGGGTGCGTGAGTTTGGTCGTTTTGTTCTTCTGGTCCTTCCATAAGATTGAATGTTGAGGACGCTAAAGGTAGAAAGTCTCCAACATCGCAAATCGATGGGCCATGTGAAATATCACAGATTGCTTCAAGAACAGTTGAAGATGCTGCTGGAACATTACTTGGAATTTTATTCGATATATCTTGATGGATTATAATTTTAATATGGTTGGCCTTTGTGGTGGGGTCATCAGTCTTGTCCGGTGTTTCCAGAAGAGTTGAGGAAGCTTTGGGGTGGAACTTCCTTGCTTTCAAATGCAGCGTTTCTGTATATTTACTCTGTGCTTTCACATATTCAGCAACGCGCCTCATTTTGTTATTGCAGAATCTGTTATATCGCATCTCTATTTCACTTGCCATATCTACAAGTATAAATAAAATGTGTTTATGGTATGTCAGTTTTGCTCCTTGGCCACACACGTGGTGGCTCTAAAGCAAGGGGCGCGGGTATCAAATCGGTTCCGCGAAAGCCTATGAAAACCTAGTTTTGTTATGTTATACAAAGACTGAGGTGACTCATTATTATTTTGCTGGATTCGGGGTAGGCTCTATTGACTTTTTGCAATAGATGTGATACCAGTAAGAGCGTCCACTGGAACTTATCCAGGGATAGGCAAGATGAAGCCATACAGGTCTAATTTCATACAAGATGAATATTTGCTACTTCTAATATAAAAACACAATTGCGTTAGCAAACTTTCAGCCCGTGGATCACCGAGTATTACCATAGGGTCCATGATCTGGAGGGGTGCAAACCCTTCCAGTGAACAACTGTCAGAGAAAACGTATATCAGTGTTTCAGTAGTAACAGGTATTGCAAAATAATTACTGTTCTCAAATACAGGATGAGCAAGTGTCCTAGTTTGCTCCAGCACCCATCTGTGGACGCCTATGAATGCAGTATCTACTTTAGGCAAGTCACTCTTGATAAGCAGTTTATAACAGCTAAACAGCATGCCTCGATAACTTTTTAATTGGTAACCAGTGATAATAAATGTGTAAAATCGTCGATACACATAACGTGTGGATGAAAGAGAACAGCGGCCTTTTGAAACGTAAATAGATCTACGTGCGTTTGGGCCATAAATTCAGAGCATAAATGTACCACTTTTCAGTTTCCTGTCAAAAGCACCTAAAGCTGTTAAAACATCCAGGTGTCTCTGAAAAGTATCGCCTAATACGATACTTTATTGAACGCCTATTACCTTTCCTTCAGTTCCATATTTACAAAACTGTTGGGAACGCGTGTTCCATACGGATTTTCATTGACAGATTATTTTGCCACCTGACGTCATGGGTGTATTAAAAGAACTAAACTCCGCCCATTTTCGTAATCGGTCAATAGAAACATTTCTGAAACAGACCAATTTGGAAGCTGCGGTGACAGCTGATAAATCGAACGCTTCGGTCAATAAATTAGAGAAAGTTTCAAAGTTTGAAATTTTCTGAGTGTGTGGTTTGAATTTTTAAATAAATAGATACTGTGTCATAGAGGCGTGTAATAAACACAGAACGCCACAATGTGCGAATGCGTTCGTCAATACGACACAAGCACCAGCGCGTAAGTTTAGAACGAGAGGCGCCTCATGCCGTATTGGCGAACGCATTCGCAAATCGCGACGTTCTGGGTTTTTCTGCATCAGTGACGGTGTGTCCAACTTGCATTTGTCTGGAGGATAAGTAATAATTTAATCCAATATCTCTTAAGCGGTGGGATCAATTTATTACTGATACCCAGATGAACTGATACCCATGTGTGCATATTACAGTTTTCTGCACACTCTCAATGCACAATATAATCTAATTTCGTAGGTTTTATCCTGATGTATTCAACAAAATAGAAACTTAGTTTTCGACATTCGTCTATGTAGATTTCGCATTGGTTCTCCAGGAATCATCCAACTTCACCTTTTGAAAATGTATATAATAATATTTACATTAATTTAAAAAAAAAAATCTAGAAAATTTTCATCATTTAATATTAAAAATTGTTTTGTGCATTTTGTTCCCCTTTGTCATTTTTGTTTAGCCTTTGTGTTTAGAACGTATGTATTTAAAGGATCTAGTCATAAACGCCAGAGCATGCTTCCCGTTTTGGTATTTCTCAACAAACTTTTTACCAAAAAAATTGGATTTCATTTTTCCGCTCACATACAATGTCACCTTGTGTGTCCTATTAATTTTCCTTTTCCTTAAAAAGATCTTATGAGCCCCGATTAACCATTTACCTAAGTCCTAACATAACATACAGAATTAACCGGAAAGAGCTTTTGACAGAAATCGCTGTTGAAATTTTATTATTTTTTAGTTTTTTCCTTAAAAACATAGTAGTTTATTATCCCTCATAAACTATCCCTTTGAAACGAAAAAATGAAAATTTGTAGTTTTCAGCACTTTTTCTCTTTTGCACGTGTTGCCAACTGTTCGTATTAGGTAAATAGTCACAACAACCCTGTTGCTCTCGTTCGCACCGTGTTCTGCACGTGACGAAACGAATCAAATCCGACCTCAAAACATTGTTAAAACCCTTTACCCAACGTAACGGCCAAAACCGGCCAGCGCTATTCTCAAAAATCGCCAATTAATTTTCATTATCTTTTCATTTTTTGTCTCAAAAACATAGGTTATAACCCCTCGTTGGAACGAGCTCATCGAGCTCGTTCCAACGAGGGGTCATAACCTATGTTTTTGAGACAACAAATGAAAAAAATTAGTTATTCAAGAATTTTTTTTGCAAGTGTCGTCTGCTTTTCATGTTAGGGAAAGGGTTAAATACCAGTCTGAATCCTTATGAAAACAGAGTATGTCTAAAATAGTGCGGAAGTACCTGCAAGAAAGCCTCACCCTCAATGGATGTTAGCCAATGACAGTGATACTTATGAAACTTAATTCATGTTGGTGGATATCGAGAATTGTTGCCCGAGGTTGGTATCTGTAAAAGGAACACAAATGAACAAGAACCAATAACACTCTCACACCACACACATCTGACTTCAGAGCGTGAACACCTGGACAGCAATGGAACTACCAGACAGACTAGTGAAAGTCATCTCAGCTCTGGGCGTCTCATGCTCTATCTCCTGGACTATCCAGGAAATAGGCTTGAGCGTTCATCTGAAGCTGGAAGTGAAGTTGAGAAGACCACAATACCATCCTCTTCGGGGAGAGGTAGCACCTTTGGTGAGAGGATCCCCTATCACACTGGTCCTCACCCGAAGGGGCACGGAGGCCCTGGAAAGAGAGAGAAGAAAAAGAAGAGTCCATCGACCAAGCGCAGGGACGCCCGGTGCTTGGAGGCCTTCCGGAATAGGAAGAAGGAGTTGAGGGAGGGGTGGATGTTCTGGAGGCAGCCGCCAGTTCCCCTCCTAGTCCAACTGGCACACCCAACCAACTGCCAGCTCCTGAGCTGGCACAGTTGGATGAGGAACGTCTGGTGGAGACTGAGGAGAAACTGGAAGTTGCATTTTCACCACCTCCCACCCCTCACCCTTCACTCCCCTCTTCCTTCACTACCGGAGAGCCCGGGAATGGGAGGCACAGCATAACAGCCACCTCAGTCCTCAGTCACCATCAACGCCATCGACATAGAAAGCGTCATGAGAACAATAGAGAGAGGAAACCGAATCGCCGCCGAGGTCCTGAAAAACTCCAATGAAATATACAAAACGGCATTTGAGTAAACTCATCATCTAAACTCAACAACATCGCCATCCATATCCCCATCCCAACCACCTCCTAAGAAAAAGAGCCAAAAGAAACACAGACCGGGATAAGCTGTCTCCTTCCTTCTCTTTCCTTCCTTTACAACGCTCTGACATGTCACAACACTATACAGTCACTAAGGTTCGAAAGGGGCTTGCTCTCCAAACCGTCTCTGTGCGCCTTCGACGCGTAAAAACCATTTCATTTCTTCAGAACAATAATTTGATCGCATTGCGGGTAAGTATTCGGGCGGGGAGTTGTGGGTTTCATCCTCCCCAATTCAGTCCCGAAATTCAACAGTTGGAAACTTTCGGGCTCAAAAATTTATATTGAGTACAAGCCTGACAACTTCCAGCCGAAAAGGGGATAGTTGAAACTCTTGCAAAAAAAATCCAGTCACGAGGGAGAGGGTGGCAATGGACGTACATAAAACTTGAAGTTTTCTGGCTCCCCAATGGAGGGGGTACAGTTGGAATTCGGGCTGTGGACACCCCCCTCCAATCAAGCCCTTCATATTCGTCCCTGTCTGTACGTGCTGTCCTCTGTTGCCTAAAATAGTGAATGGGACATTTTGATTGTTCGGGTATTTTTTAGCTTTATGTGCCTTAACTAAATTTCACGAATGCGCAATATGTCCAAAAAATAACATGAGAAATAAATTTTCAACTCAACAAAATTAGTATATATACTTTTCCGATGTTTAATATAACAGTGAGCATATGTAGAGATGAAAGGGGGGGGGGGGGGGCGAAGGGGGATTGCATGTGCACCCTCCTGTTTTTGTGGAAAGTAACTAGTTTCTTAGATCTATTACTAATAAAACATCTTACAAGTGTATTTCTCTGGAACGATTTTTGAACATTTTTTTTTCAAAACATATACAGGAAGAGACTGCATCCTTCCAAACTCATGGGCAACCGGGCAATATCCGACGGTCCATGGGTGGGAAGGCTGCAGCCGATTTCATTGTCTTTCCCTTGGAAATCGCCAATATTCATCGACTGGAAATCCATGTGTTTCTTATATGGTTTGCCCCTCCCTAAAAAAATCCAACGGATGCACATGTGTATAAGCTGGTAAAGGCGTGGAATCAGGAAACTATTGAATAGTTGGGGGTGGGTGGGGGGTGTTGGGCTATAAGTGGAGCAGTAGAAGAATGCCACATAACGCCTCCAATAAAACTGACTCACCTGTTTGTTTTTCGATGCGTTGGATTTATATTGCTTGGATTTATGTTTTCTTGGTGAACGGGTGTACTGAGTTGAGGTTTTTGAGGCAAGAAATCTTAAATTCTATACACCAGCTGATTCTAATAAAATTCGGGGTTTTTTTCTTCCATATAAACGTTTTCGTGACAGGATCTTGAGAATTCAGACACTGCTCTTGGCACTTGGGGCTTCTTGGAAAGACTGTGAATAGATGGCTTTCGGACGCTTAATTATAACTGGCAGCATGGGGCGAAATACTTAAAAAAGCACAGTTGAATGTCAGAAGAAACCTTCTCGTCTATACTCCCTCTCACCTCCTCTTTATGTTATTTTAACAATCACGTAATTGTCACATTTTGATTGTTGTTGGTTATTACAGATGATATTTTCGTTTTCTATCCTTCTGAGAGAACCCATATAGAGAGTGATTTGTTTTCTTACAAAGTTGATGGTCATAAATATTCTATGAATTAAATTTAAATACTTTGCAGAAAGAAATTGGTGCTTCATTTTGTTTACATTGACTTTTCCAACACCGTGAATGACGACAATATATTTATGCGAAGATAAAGTCATAATGTGTCTAAAGGCATAATGTATCAGTTTTTTATGTCGGTAATTTTATATTTAGCATTAAGATTTTTATGTCTAATTTTCTTTCGGGTTTAAACGAGCTTTATTTTTTTTCCTTTTTTTAAAATTAATTTTCTGAAAGATGTGGACGGACTTACAAAGGACGTTTCCTCGAAGAGTGTTTAAATCAGACGTTTCTGATTAGGATAGTTTCCAAACAAACATTTAACCCTTTACCCAACGTAACTGTCAAAATCGGCCAGCGCTATTCTCAAAAATCGCAAATTAATTTTCATTATTGTTTCATTTTTTGTCTCAAGAATATAGGTTATGACACCTCATTGGAACGAGCTCGTCGAGCTCATTCCAACGAGGGGTCATAACCTATGTTTTTGAGACAAAAAATGAAAAAAATTAGTTATTCAAGAATTTGCTTTGCAAGTGTCGTCTGCTTTTCATGTTAGGTAAAGGGTCAAGTCAAACGTTTGTTTTTCTGCCTCAGATGTTTCGTTATTTGTGGTGGTGTTTTTTTTAACTTTTTATTTATTTATTTATTTATTTATTTATTTATTTATTTATTTATTTATTTATTTATTTTTAGCAGGGAGCTTTTAATGACTTCACACCAGTCTAAGCTGTTATTACAGGTTGGCTAATCAAATCATATAACCTGGGTTAGACTGGTGAAGCATGTTGTCATAAACAACTGCCTCTTAAATGGACGCCATTTTAAATATCTATTTTTTTCATTAGTCCAATTTAAGAATGTATTTAAGTGTTTTGTAACTCCTTTATTGTGGTGTGTATCCGTGAGCAACTTTTACCATACTTTTTAGGAACATTTAGACACTTATGAACCCAGTGCGAGGAAAGTTTGATGGAAATCAAAAACACAATTTTGAATGAGTTTTAATTTTTCATTTATCTTTAGCTCTTATATAATATCATTTTTTTCACAATAATAGATGCCACATGACTCATTACTTGGAAATAAAAACATATATTTAGTCTTTTAAAAAAAGTCAATATAGCTCTGAACACAAATCAAATTTTCAGCCAGTTTTTGATCATGTGACCATCATCTGAACTGGACTTTTCCTCTCGCATCTGATAATTTTAAGGGAGGTAACTTTATCGAAAGACGACTTTCGTGACAAAATCAGTCAGGGATAAAAATAGCAAAATGGAAAGCAGCACATTTTACCCATAATTAAACTAGAATTTAACCAATTCAGTCTTGTTTGAAAGAGCTCATTGAGGTCTGTCAAACAAGACTGAAATGGTTAAATTCCTACTTTCTTATAGGAAAAAAATATTCTTCAAATTTGTTTTTTTCTACATCATAGTGAAGGGAGTTAAGTACTGGTGTTAATTTGTCCATCCGTTTGTCCATGATCAAACGTTCTGGTTCGTGATCAGATGTTTCTGGTGTATTATTTTGCAGAGTTGTCTTGCTTTGATATGTGTGTAGGATGATGTATGTATTCATTTGACAAAACAGAGTACCGTGGTATTCTCGTTGCGGTGTTGTTTATCCCTTTTCTGTTCGTGATTAAATGTCCACGGCTGATCCGGCTGTCACATTTGTTTCAATTCAGTTTCTGATGTTGCCCAATGAATCTGTCAAACGCTCTCTATGACAACATAGCATGTTTTGTATCGTTTGTGTGTCAATGTTTTGCATTATCATTCAATGATTCCGAAAACTACCGAACACTTAAAATTAACATATGCCGCAGCCGACCATTTCCGAAGTTTGCTTTCATTGCAGTGTGTTTTTTTTTATTTGTCTTTTTTCTCTCGTTTTAATTCTTAACTTGCTGAGAATGTTTTTCAACTTCTCATAAAATCAATCCATGGCTGCTGTATGGCAAAAAAAGCGATTTGCACTATTGACTAAAATCGCCATCCGCATAATAGCTAGCCTCCTTTTCTTCCTTTTCGCTCTTCTTCTTTTCCATGAACGCCACGTGAACAGGTGAACTACCGTTAGTTAGTGTAAGGAGCGCGCAATGAATGCTCACCGACCTACACAAAAGGTTCAATGAGGAATGGCCCTAAAAACATTCGCGACATTCTTGTTCGTGTCAACTTTAAGCCAATCATTTTCGAACTTAGTCTCAGGCAAAAAAATACCTGCTTTATGGGTAACCCTACCAGCTCTAAAAAATCCTACCTACTCAAAAAATGTTCTTGGATAAAATCAGAATATTTGTTTAATGTGTGTACATTTTGTAAATGTATGCAAAGTAAATTCAAAGCGCAAAATGAAAAATAAAATTTATTATCAGAAATAAAGCACAAGCTGGATCATATTAAGCTCTGCACCGTTTCTGTCATCAGTGTACACAAATAAACATATCGTCCCCTGTGTGATAGAATGTCCTATGTCCCCTACGGGACATAGGACATTTTAGCACTCAGGCGACGACATCTTTCTAGTATATATCAGCGACATTTACGTCTTTTCCAAACTTGAATAACACTTTTACAAAATAATAAAATAATAAAAATAATAATAATAATAATTAAAAAACTCAAAACCTAACCTTCCAACCATATTTTTTCCCCAAGAATACCCTAAACGCAGGTAGTTTTTGGCCTCATGAAAATTCTTCAATGTGGTTTACTATTTTCAATGTGGGGCTTGTGAAATTGGGTATGTTCACACTAACATGTTTACAATCAAAAGTATTTCAAGAAAATGGATCGTGACTGCGCCATCACTGCTTATCGCCTAACCGCCACGCCAGGCCTTTGCCATTGACTCCAAACGGGGCGCGGTGGCGTTGCGGTAATCGGTTCTCGTCGGATCACCGAAGTTAAGCAACGCCGAGCGCGGTTAGTAGTTGGATAAGTGACCATTTCAGCGTCTGATTCGCGCTCCCGCGTTGTGTCCTTGGGCAAGGCACTTCACCCCGATTGCCTACATGGGGGCACGATGACGCTGTGTACTAAGGCGTACTGCACGTCGATGGTGCGCATGTCTTCAACCAATCTAACCCTGCCTGTGCCGCGGTGCAGAGTTCAGAGTTACGATGTTGGAGAGCTGACAGCTGCTCGTCGTTGCTCGGTGGTTCTCTCCGAGAACTCCGGCTTTCTCCACCTGTAAAAACTGTCACCGACATGATACGACCCTGGCTGTTAATGTGTCGTTAAACACTAATAAAAAAATGACTCCAAACCTGATTGGACTACAACTTAGCGTGTTTCTCGAGAAGCACTTTGAATTGAACAGCTTTGTACTAGCAAACATAACGATCTAATGAGATCTTCCAGCAGTTCTTGATTTCAAGAGAGCTTTTGAAGAGGTGGTTATACATAACTAGGAGCTAGGGAACTTCTGGACTTTTTCTAGGTTTTCCCGGAATCATTCAATAGCTTTGAATTTTTCCAACATCCATTTTTCTCTCGGACTCAACTTCACATCGATGCAGTCAGAAGAAAATTTACAGATGTTAATCTCAGAATTTCCATCAATCCTTATCCTGTGTATGGGGGAGGGGGGGGGGGCGACAGTGGAATAGTCATGCTAACTGAAGCGGGGTGGGGGGGGGGGGGGGGGACATTTTCGGCTGCAGACAAATAATTTTCCCCAATTCATTGCAACTCGTGCTGTGTTACGGTGAAGGTTTACAATACGGTCCCTGTGGACTAGTCACTTTCAACGGGTGGGCAATGTTTCCACGGACGTAATAATATTAGATTGCAAACTCTAATTATAGGAATAATAACAATAAAAAAAATAATTAATGAAGCACTGGGTACAATCCGATGCTTCACTAATTAAAATTTTTATCAAGTTGATTTCAATCTGCTTTTACCCGTTTTCCCATCTAGTCTCTCTCTCTCTCTCTTTCCTCCTTCTCTCTCTCTCTCTCTCTCATTCCCTCTCTATTCTCTGTTTCTTTATTTCTCTCTCTCTTTTGAGTTAACTTCTTTTGTGTATAATGTTCACATGTTGTTATATTTTGTTCTGCCTTTTGTAATCTATTAGTCTTTGTACAGGAGCGGGGGGTTTTCTAAGTGGTCAGCCCTTGTCCTCCAATCCTGATTTGCACTGTTGAATGGCAAATAAAAATATGTTTAATCTAATCTAAGTTGATGTTTATTACCTGGTAAACGCATGCGTGCACATCACTGCCCGCGCGTGAATTACGACCAGTCCACGGCGACTGCACTATAAGGTCTTCTTCGGGGTAAGGAATGCAACTTTTCATTCCAACTGGAGCACTCTTGAGAAGTTTCTGGAGGCGGAAATACCCAGACAGTGGATGTAGAACTAAAGCAAAATGACCCAAGAAATGTCAGGTTGAGAGGACATGAACCATTTTTAAGATTGATGGCATGAATGTACTTTGTTCAAGTTTTAGCAGTTTCCGCCACTTGGTGGGGAGTTCTTTCTTTTTTGTGTGTATGTTTTGTCTGCATCTTTGCGAAGATCATGAAAAGTTACGAGATGGCGTTGGTGAATCTGAAGACTTATTATTCCTTTCCCAACGTCACCGAAAAGAATAACTCGTTCAAGTATTCCGACGGAGTGGATTGGTTGGAGATTCGAATTCCCAAAGGGAGTTACGACATAGATGATTTGAACCATTACATTCAGACGCGAATGAAGACGGATGGAAAGGGAAGCAACAAGATCAGACTCGCTCCCAATCCTAATACCTTACAGACGATGTTGGACTTGGAAGATAATTTTCGTGTGGATTTTAACACGGACGATTCTATAGGCAAGATGTTGGGATTCGATCGAAAGATGTATCGAGGCCACGCGGCATTTGAAAATACGGTCGACATTCTCGCTGTCAATAGCATTCTGGTGAATGTGGATGTGATTGCCGGAAGCTAGGTGAATGGTAGCACTCAGCCGACGATCTATTCCTTCTTTCCAAACGTGTCGCCGGGTTATAAGATCGTGGAGCGACGTCGAAATTTAGTTTATCTACCAGTGATTTTAGACACGTTGTATAGTCTCAAAACCATGTTGACGGATCAAAATGGTGAAATGTTAGATCTTCGCGGAGAGAGAGTGACGATACGATTTCACATAAGAGAAATATAAAAAGCAAAAAAAAAAAAAAAAAAATTATATATATATAGATAACAAAAATAAAATAAACGGTAATATTAATTTTTTACAAAATTATTTTAATATAATTATTAAACAAGAAACAATTGAAGTAAATATATTTAAAAAAAAACAAACAGAATTATGACACAATACGTGGTTAAAAACGTGAACATATCCGCAGGACAGAGGAAGAAACTTAAGAGAGCGTTAACAACTCGAGGCGAGGCGGTGAGATTCAAATTCACTCACGAAGATCTGACGTGAGGCGGACAGGATTCGATCGCCTGGACCAGAAGTCAAATCAAAAGGATGGAGAAAGCGATTCGCGATGGAAGAGGGTTGGCGGTGAGATTGAGTCCCGCTCAATTGAGATACAATTTGAGAATGAAAGGCGGTTTCCTACCGCTATTGGCAGGAATCGCCGCAAAAGCATTACCCTTCGCCGCAAAGGTGCTACCCTTTCTCGGAAAGACTCTCGGCGTGGGAGCTCTCACGGGACTCGCTAGTTTGGGAGTTGAGAAATTAATGGGTGGCAGCGGACTGTTTTTGAAGAAGGGAGGAGCCGTGTGTCGCGTTCACGTAGATGACAGCGGTAAAGGATTGTATCTAGAACCCGTTAGAGGTGGCAACTCTCTGAGAGGAAACGGTCTCTATCTGAAGAGTGGACGGAACGTCAAGCGATTCGGCAAGGGTTTGTTGCTCGGTGAGAATTCGCCATTTAAGAACATACCGATTTTGAATATGTTATTATAAATATAAAATTATATAAAAATATATAAAATCATAGAAAGTATAAAATAATATATTTAAAATGGGTGAAAAGGTGGAGAAACAAATTTATCACCTGGATGAATTTGACGATAATGACGAACATCGTGAGCCAGAGAGCGAAGAAATAAAAAAATGGTTAGACGCTAATGATGGATATCTAAGGAAAGAGATAGATAAAGCGTGGGATATACGGTTGGGAATGAGATGATGCTTTCCACGGTCACCACTACCTTCTGAAGTGAGTGTTACCAAGAGATGCACAACATTCGTTCATAATTATGATTCGGATAAACAAAAATGTTACCATGAACGTATCACATCACAGAGAAAAAGAAAAAAAGAAAAAGAAGAAGAATCGACGCAGAAATTTGAGAGAAAAGGAAACGTTATTATAATATATCATGATGATAGTGAAGAAGAAGGAAAACAAAAAAAAAAAAAACAAAAAGAAAAAAAAAAAAAAGTAAATGAGATCTCATTACTTTTTTTTTTTTTTCATTTTTTCTTCACTAAAAATCAATCGCTCTATTGTTTATATTTCCAAATCCGTTATTAGCATGTTGACGCTCGTGTCTACTCCTTTTTCGAAAACGTGTTGAATGTTTATCTTTACTCTTTTGAGTTTTTTTACATCGGTCAACTCGCTCTCACCACCCAATTTCTTCACGAGTTCGAATGAGATGTTTGGAAATATGTAATTTCCATAGGGCAATGACAAATCGTCCTTGTCGAATTCTCTATCTTCGGCGATGACGATGTTCTGCAGATCACTTTGGTACTCGTAAATGAAATCGAGCGCAGCTTTGTTCAATTTCAGAGGCATCTTATATTTGTCATATTTGTGCTCTAAGCCCTTCGTCTCGACATCGTTCAATTCGATGGGATTGTGTCGTTGTAATCTATAGATTTTATAACCGAATTTCTTATACGTTTTGACTCGTTTCAATTTCAATTCGCATCTTTTAGGTGTTGTTGTCTTCATGATCGATTATTTGTTTTTTTTTTGTTTTTACAAATTCTTGCAATAATGTATATTTTAAATTTTGTATTTAAATAATAATTTGTTAAAAAAAAAAGTTTGTTATTTTTTTTTTTGCTTTTTATATATATAAAAAAGTTGTTTTTTTAATTTTTAATTTTCTTTAATGTAAAAATTTTTTTAGTAAAAGTTTTTTTTCTCTTTATATATATATAAAAAGTTTAATTTTTTTTAATTTCAATCTCTCTATTGTTTATATTTCCAAGTCTGTTATTAACAAGTTGACATTCGTTATTTTTCCACATACGAAAATGGTGTGAATGTTCATCTTTACTCTTTTGAGTTTTTTTTCATAGGCGAATGCGCTCTCACCACCCGATTTCTTCACGAGTTCGGGTGAGATTATTGGATATATGTTACCTCCATAGAACAACAATAAATCACCCCTGTCGAATTCTCTGTCTTTGGCGATGATGATATTAATCAACAGTTCACTTTGGTACTCGTAAAACAAATCGAGCGCGGCTTCATCCACTTTCAAACACATTCGATATTTGTGGTAGTAGCGCTCGAAGTCCACCATCTCGACCTCATTCAATTCGATGTGATCATGTGGTTGTAATGTATAGATATTAAATCTGGATTTCTCATACCTTTCGTCTCGTTTCAATTTCAATCCGCATCTTTTAGGTGTTGTTGTCATGATTGATTATTTGGTTTTTTATGAATTCTTACAAATAATGTTTATTTTAAATTTTGTATTAAAAAAATTGAATTTTAAAATTTAACTTTTTTTTTTCTATTATATATATAGAGTAAAAAAGCAAAACTTTTTTAACAAATTATTTAATACAAAATTCAAAAAAAAAAAAAATATTCTTACAAATGAAGCAAACAGATAAAACAATGGTAAATTTAAATAAGAAAACCATACCTCAGTTAAACGAGATTTGTAATCTATTACAAATTTCAGATTTCAGAAAGCACAGAACTAAATCAAAAAAATTGAAGTCATACAAGAATATTTGCGAAATGCTAGAAAGGCAAACGAAATGTCGATAGCACCGACGTCAAAAGATGCACCGGTTGTGAAAAATAAGAGGACGACTAAACGAAAAACCGTTGAAAAACATCAAGTTTCCAAAGAAAAGAAAAGAAAAACTAAAACGAAAACGAGTGATGCACTTCAGATTCAAGACAAACGAGATATATCGAGCGAAATTCAACGAGCAATCGACGAAGAGAAAGGAGAAGAATATGTAAGATGACTCGTTGTGGAACTATTCCAATCGAAACCCGTAGAACGGGAGAGTGTGATCGAAGACATTTTTAAAACTTTTGACGTGTTTCCCTCGTCGAAGAAAGTCGATCCGAAATTGTTCATGGAACGGGTGAAGAAAAAAGTATTGGATTTGTTTCGCGAATACACGAACTTGGGATTAAAAATTAAGATGATACTCCATTGCATAATGAATAAAATCGACGTGAAGTCTGGCGAGAGCATCGTGAAAAATGCATATTTCAGATCTAACGTCGAACCCGTATTTCGAGGTTCAGATCTATCAGACGTTTTCGAAAAGATGAAAGACAAGATGTTGACATCTCTTGCGAATTATCAAAATGAAGGTAGTAATTGGACATTCGGTGAGGTGTTGAAACTCGAAATTCACATGACTAAAAACGAACCGTTGAAAGGATCTTCCTACTTGGAATTACCGTATTTCTTGACTAAAAAACACGCCGTGGTCAACGTGAGAAATAAAGATGATCAGTGTTTTAAATGGGCAGTCACCTCCGCTTTATACCCTGTCGAAATAAACTCCGATAGAGTTTCTCGTTACGAGTAAACTTCTAAAAATCTTGATTGGACCGGAGTGACTTTTCCAACAGAGTTAAAACACATTGAACGTTTCGAGGTTCAAAATCCCACCGTAGCGGTGAACGTCCTAGGATACGGCGACGAAAATCAAAAAATCTATCCTCTCAGATGGACTTCGTATTGCGGAAGAGAAAAGACGATTATTTTATTATCGATTTCGAATGGTGACAATCATTATTATTGTTGGGTTAAACATCTGAGCCGATTACTGTCGAGACAAAATAATAATCATAACAGAAAGATATCTTTATGTTGCAACTGCATGAACATGTTTAAGAGCGAAAAATCATTAGCGAAACATCAGGAATATTGCAACGAAAATCAAGGTATCGCCGTCGAAATGCCCAAACCCAACACCATCGTGAAGTTTGAAAATCACAACAGAAAGTTAAAAGTACCATTCGTCGTGTACGCCGATTTCAAATGTTTCACCGCGAATATGAGTTCCTGTCAACCCAACGCTCTTCAAAGTTACGTCGAAAGATATCAAAAACACATACCTTCAGGCTATTGCATTTACGTGAATTGCGCTTTCGACTCGCAACACGACATGGGTCCCTTCACCTACACGAAACAGCGCGAAGATGACGACATGGCTCAAAGGTTCGTGGAAGAGTTAGAATCGAAAATTCAAATGTTATACGACAAATTCAAAACTCCGGCGAAAATGATCATCATGCGAGAGCAGCAGGACGAAAATAACAGAGCCACCAAATGTCACATATGCAGACAATCGTTCGACGAGAATTCTGAGGAAAATAAGAAGGTCAGAGACCACGATCATTACACGGGTCTGTATTGCGGACTGGCTCACAGCAAGTGTAATTTAAAATATTGAGACGCCGCTTTCTATCCGGTGATGTTTCACAATCTCTCGGGTTACGACAGTCATCTGTTCGTGAAAAATCTCGGCACCTCGCACGAAGAATTAAATTGCATCGCGAACAGCGAAGAATGATACATTTCCTTCACGAAATGGAAGCTCATGGAGAGGAAAAGAGTAATTGATGGAAATACGTTGAAAGAAAAAACGAAATCCATTCGTAGATGCATATGTTTCATCGACACTTTTAAATTCATGTCGACAGCTCTGGAAAAATTAGTCGATATCATGAGCAAGGATAAATTTAAAATCACGAGCGAACATTTCGGAGAACGAGTAGACGTCATGTTGAGGAAAGGAGTCTATCCTTACGATTACATGAATGATCTAAAGAGATTCAAAGACACCGCACTACCTTCGAAAGATGATTTTTATTCGAAATTATACGAATCTGACATTTCCGACGAGAATTACGAACACGCCAAAAACGTGTGGAAATCATTCGATATGAAAACCATGAGAGATTATCACGATCTCTATCTGAAGACCAACGTTCTGCTCTTAGCAGACGTGTTCAAAAATTTTCGAGACGTCTGTCGTCGAAATTACGATCTGGATCCCGCTTGGTATTTCACCGCACCCGGTCTGGCATGGGACGCTCTGTTGAAGACCACTGAAGTTCAATTGGAATTATTATCCGACGTGGACATGTTGCTCATGTTCGAAAGGGCTGCGAGAGGTGGCGTCTCGATGATCTCTCACAGATATTCTGAGGCTAACAATCCCTACATGAAAGAAGGTTTCGATTCGAAACGGTCAACTAAATACATACAGTTTTGGGACGCCAATAATCTGTACGGTTGGGCTATGAGTCATCCTTTACCGATTGGAAATTTCAAATGGGTGAAGGAACCGGAAGAGATGCAAAAATGGAGAGACTATCCTTGCATTTTAGAAGTCGATTTGAACTATCCGGAAGAATTACATGATCCACACAATGATTATCCGCTGGCTCCCAAATGAATGGAATCGAACGAAGGTGACGAGGAAAAACTCATTCCCAATTTATTTAACAAACGTAACTACGTCGTCTACAGCGAGAATTTGAAACAGTACGTCGATTACGGGATGAAATTAGTTGACATACATCGCATCATTCAATTCGACGAAGAGCCTTGGATGAAAAAATACATCGATCTCAACACGAATCTCAGAACTCGAACCGAGAACGATTTCGAAAAAGATTTCTTCAAACTCATGAACAACTGCGTGTACGGTAAATCGATGGAAAACATCAGGAAGAGAACCGACGTTCGACTCGTCATGTCTGAGAAAAGAGCTAAAAAATTAGTGGCGAAACCCAATTACAAACACCGAACCATATTCAGCGAAAATCTAGTGGCCGTTCACATGCAAAAGACGCACCTGAAGTTCGACAAACCGTATTATCTCAGACCGATCATCTTAGATGTCAGCAAGCGATTGATGTACGAGTTTCACTACGATTACGTCAAACGAAAATTTGGTGGCAAAGCCAAACTACTGTTCACCGACACGGACAGTTTAGTTTATGAGATAGAGATGAAAGATGTCTACCGAGACATATCTCCGAATGTGGCCAAGTGGTTCGACACGAGCAATTATCCCGTCGATCACCCGTCCAACATTCAATTGAACAACAACAAGAAGGTGTTGGGTAAATTTAAGGACGAGAGCGGTGGTAAACAGATCGTCGAATTCGTGGGCTTGAGACCCAAACTCTATGCTTATCATCTAGAAGATGATGAAGAGGTCAAGAAGTGCAAAGGATTTAAAGCGTGCGTGGTGAAGAAAAACATCTCTTTCCAAGAGTATAAAGATTGTCTGTTAGGAAGTGGTCCGGTGTATAAGACTATGAAATCGATTCGAAGCGAAAATCACGACTTGTATACTGAAATAGTCAACAAGATTTCGCTGACGGCCGACGACGACAAGAGATTCGTGTTAGACGATAAAATAAGCACTTTGGCACTCGGACATTGGAGTTTGCATCTAATTTTAGACAATATGAATGGGGATGATTGGATTCCAGATGCGCTTGCGGATGATAAGATTCCAGATACGATTGTGGATGATAGAATTCCAGAAAATCAAGAGGAATTAGATGAACATAAAATTATGGAAATCGATAGTGACATCGAGAAAGTTAGTAGGATTCCAGAAAGAAGAATTAGAGGAATCCAAGATTATAGAAGTCAAGGAATTTGACGGATTCAAGATTGTGGAAGTCGATAGAGTTAGTTTAAAAAGAAAAAGAAAAAAAATAGAAAAAAAATAACATCACTTTTAGTGAATTATAATAAGATAAATAAAAAAAAATATATACTTATTTATGAATAAGAAATTAAAGATATCCGTAGAAGGTGTCGTCTTACCCAACGAACCCCTATCCAACATCGATCTGCTGAATGCGGCAAAAGATTTGAAAATCGAAGATTTTCTAGGAGTGTTTTCCAGAGATGCCTTGCCGAAGAGAAGACCTCGACAATCGGAATGCGGAATTTTAAATCTAGATGATTCATCGGGTGAAGGCACTCACTGGGTGGCATGGTTCAAGAACAGGAAGAAGAAGAATTATTATTTTGACAGCTACGGAATCTCGCCGCCGAAAGAAATAAAGAACTATTTCAACAAATCGATGGTTCTTTACAACACGGATCAAGTGCAATCACCAGATCAAGTGTTTTGCGGTCACCTGTGTCTCTACGTTCTCAAGAGATGGTCTGAAGGAGATGAATTTCAAGACATTCTCAATGACTTACATTAGAGAGAGATTTTTTTTTTTAATAGTATATATATAAAGATAAAAAAATTATTTTAAAAAAATTTTAATCGAATAAAAAACGAAAAATAAAATAACATAGTTCATTTTTTAATAAACTGCATTTTGAACATATTTTTTCTAAAAAAAAAAAATCCCACAACAACATGACAGTCGATAAATTTGGTAGAAGTGACGACGAAAAAGTCAACCCGAGAAAGAAGAGGAAGACGTTCGAAGTTGACGACGGTTACGACGTTGCCAACTTGGACGAGCATTACGTTCGGAGATACGAACCTCGAGAAGAACCTTTGAACATGAACGATAAGAAGCTCTACAATCTTCCCGAGCCAATAGATCTTGCAGATGCCGCGACTAAAAAATATGTCGACAGGGGGAACTCTGATTTCGAACGAATCCTGCTTGATAATTACGTGGATAAAACCATGACCGACGATCTCGATCTGAAATCCAAACGTTTGGTGAACGTCGCGAATCCCGTAGATCCCACCGATGCCGCCACCAAGAGATACGTGGATGACTCTCACGCGAGATTCAGCGAACACCTGAGAAATAGATATGTTCAGAAAATGATGCACTCGGAATTGAATGCCAATTCTTACAAGATAACGAACGTGGCCACTCCCACGAATCCCAAGGACATGGCGACCAAACACTACATAGATCTGGAACGGAGAAAGTCTGACAGACGTGAAATGAAATCGGATCTGAATGCGGGATTCCACAAGATATTGAATCTGTCGAAGATCGACAACACGGATGCGGACTCAACCGCGGTCAACAAGATCTACATGGATTCTTCCGTGTTACAATCGCAAGAATACCTAGAATCGCAAGTGGATGATCTTTACCTGAACAAATAATCTGGCAGAACCATGGAGGGTGGCATCAACATGAATGGTCACAATTTATTTGGTCTCGATCACGATCCCGAATTCGATTCCAGAGTGGTAAGCAGGAAGTACGTGGATGACATCTCGGTCTGGAGAAAGGGCGACATCATGGAAGGTAAACTAGACATGGGCGGACACGCGCTCACGAATCTACCGGAACCCGTGCACATGACGGACGCCCGCACCCTGATTTCGGTGGTGGAGAAAGTCAAATATGCCAGACAATTGATCACAGTGTGGGCCGAAGAGTCCGACGCCTTAGAGGAGGGAAAAGCCGAGTGGTCTTTCGGAAATGGAGGTAGCGGATCGAAACACGGTCAGGTGGGATATCCCGTGCTGCTGGGAGGTGAAATCCTTCGAATGAGTCTGGCTTCCTCGGATTTGAATAACAGAGCGGTCGTCAATCTCATGGTGAATGGTGTGGAGAGCGATAAGAGATACAGCGTCAAAAAGACCG
Organism: Pictodentalium vernedei; assembly: GCA_031216915.1. Classification (NCBI taxonomy): domain Eukaryota; kingdom Metazoa; phylum Mollusca; class Scaphopoda; order Dentaliida; family Dentaliidae; genus Pictodentalium; species Pictodentalium vernedei. The sequence continues at coordinate 329,128,675 of CM062297.1, read as the reverse complement.
AGAATCAACACGCTAATGTCAGCACTTTTGGCACGCCTCTCAAAGTGAACGCCGGAGACAGGATTAATTTCATCACGAAAACCAATAATCCCAAAGCCGCCACTTCCGTGGTGAGTCTACTGATCGAACTGGATCCTTTGAACAAACAGTGAACGAATGGAAAATAACGAATTAAAAAAAAATAATGTGTGATTATTAAAAACAAAAAAAAAAGTAATGAGATATAGAGAGATGTTCAATCTCTCTATATCACATTACTTTATTTATTTTTTTTTTTTTGTTTTGTTTTTAATAATCACACATTACTTTTCATTTTTTTTTTTTTGTTTTTTATTATTTTTTTTTTCACACACTCGTCTCTCATCGAATGATCGACATCTTATTTCCGTCCAATTCGAATTGTAATTCTCTGTCCGACAGGACCAGAGCAAAGGCTTCGTTTTTTCTCGGCACGTTCCTATCGAATTGCATCTTGATCTGAATGTCTAACACGCAACTCACTCTGTTTACTGACGTCGAACACGAACATGGGATACATCGACTTGTATTCGCCGGGAGATATGTTGGGATTGCTCATCAATTCGTCTAGACCGTGATACTTCTTTCTAAAATCAGCGGCGTCGCCGTACAGTCTGCAGAAATCATTCTTGTCGAACAATGCATTGTAATCGATTGCCGGATATCTCGTGGCATTCAGAAACACTTGCATGTTTCTCAAATGGCAGTGATCGAACAGCGACGCATTCTTTTCCTGAGCCCCGTCCCTATCGGTCTGAAACGCAACCATTGCATTTTCTAATCCGTCGTAGGCTCCACGTGCGGAATGAACCATGATATCTTGTGTAGAGTTATCTTACCTGCATCGGTCATGGTGAGTCTCATCCGTACATGATCTTGTTGTAATCCGAAGATTTGTTTCAAAGGTATCCTGAACGAAAACGTTCCTTTAGGTCTGGACGTCTTGACGACGTAGTTGAATATCGCGGCAGCGCCGGCGCTAGCAGGACCTACGGTGTCTTTCACCCACAACTGATTAAGTCGGATAGCATGTATTTTATGTTACTGATTTTTTTAGTTTTTTAGTTTTTTTTTTGTTTATTAATTCACTTGCTTTTCTTTATCTAAAAAAAATAGTTTTTAATTATTTTTTATTATTATTTATTTTTTTTCTCTCTTATATATATGTGTGTGTAAACAAGAAAATGTCAAAGAGAGTAAATAAAAAAAAAAATTTTTTTGTGTTCTTCATCAAAACTTCGTCTTCTGTAATTGTTGTTTGTAAAACTTTCCGATGATCTCTTCTCCATCCAAAGCTTCGATTTCGTAAGTCACCGGATCGGTGTGAAATATTTTGATGATCACGAAGATTTCCAAGGTCCATCGAGGAGTATAACCCTTTTCGAAGTGCTTCTTATAAGCGTAGATTCTCACTCGATCGCCGACCGCAAATTTCGGCGTTCTAGACTTCTTCTTCCCGATCTTAGATCTCTCGGGATATAGATTCGCGTAGACCCGTTTTTCGTTTCGAGGATCGCTAGCTTCCGCGGGAGTCATCTTGATCGATCTGTGTTGCGTGTCGTTGTAATCTTTCACCAGACCATTCAGAGCGTATATGTATTTCTTGGTCGAATTCGCCGTGAAGTATCTGTGCATCTTCTCCTTCATCGTTCGATTCCAACGTTCCACCATGCTGGCTTTCTCTTCGTTTTTCGATTGAGTAGAGGTCTACCAATCGACGAACGTCCTTGTTGTAGAATTCCTTTCCCTTGTCCACCCACAATTTACTTGGTTTTCGAGAAGACGAGTCGAACACGCTCTTCAGAGCCTCGGCGACGCAAGGTCCCGATTTATTCTTCAAAGCTCTGATCCAACCATATTTGGAAAACACGTCGATGACCGTCAATAGATATTTGACGCCCTCGTTCCACCTCGAAAACGATCTCATGTCGACCAAGTCGGCAGACCAAATGTCGTCCACACCCTTCATGAACACCCTTCTCTTTCGAAATTTACGCACTATGGGTTTGTGTAACTCCTCGGCCAATTCGCTCGTCAATAATCGTTTCTTCTTCTTCTCTTTTTCAGATGCGCTTTTTTTTTGAACGCCCCAACCGAATCGACGTTTTGCACCGATCAGATTGCCGACCAGCGAACGTTCCATCTTCTCTCTCCTGGTCGGATTCGATATGCCTCTCAATCTCGTCAACATGTTTTTGTCGCAGACGTCGTTGCGAGTCTTGGTGTCGGGATGTCCGGCATAGCACAGATCGTGATCGTACGCGGCCGCGTCCACCCTATTCACGGGTTTGCTCCAAGATTTGGGTGTCGGATCGGCGTTGAGTCTCTTGTTCAATTTCGTTCCTGGTCCCGTGAAACTGTGACCGGGCAGATGCATTTCGAAAGGTAGATTGTTGATCATTTTATTCACGATGCCTTTACCTTTGCTCGCGTTCTTTTGTTTGACGAATCGAGTCTTTATAGAACCACACACGTCGCAAATTCCGCGAAGCATCCTTCTGTCGTTTTTAGTTCGCACTTCTCGAGAATTACTCGTCTTGGTAACTCTCTTACACTTTACGCAATACATTTTTAAGAGTTAATTTAAATTAATTTCTTTTTTTTTTATTTTATATATGAATTTAATATTTTTTTTTTTTAAATTCTGTTCTTATTATATATATATATATATATTTTTTTTTTTCAATCGCTGCCCTTGGGTTCTATCATCTTACTGAATTCCTCCCTGGCCTCTTTCCTACCCTTTTCCACGAGAGAATCCTTCAACTCTTCCTTGATGATCTGACGAGTCTTGATTCTCACGGCTTCTTTCATGGCATCGTATTTCGTTTTCTCGCTCAATATCGCGAAGTATTCTCCGTCCAATATCCTACCGTCTTTCAACGCCATAGAGATCATTTCGGATATCGTGTCGATCTTGGAATCGGCCAAGACGCGAATCTTGTCATGTTTCCTAGCCTTCAGATATAATTTCCTACTCAAAAAGTTTCCGACCGTGCTAAACAATCCAGCGGCGAGAGCCACTCCTTCCACGGTCAACACGATCGGAATGGCGACCGCGGTCGACAACAATCCGATGCCGGCCGCGTGTAAACCCATGGAAATCGTGATGAGTGTCGTGTCGATCCCGTTGACGAATTTCACGAAACGCGAATACTTCTTCTTGAGGGAACGACGAGAATCTCTCTCTCGAGTCAGATACTCTTGGATTCTATTGATTTGATCGATGCGATACCTCTCTCTTTCTCTTTCTTCTAGCGACGGCGCCGTCGGCAAAACACCGTTCGGCTTCTCGTCCTCGTCGTCCACTAACGTCGGATACAATTTATTTCTGGTTCTCATTTTTTTTTGTGTTTTTTTCTTTCTAATATTAGATAAAAAATTTATGTGTGTATTTATTTTTTTTTATTTTCTACTCTCCCTTATTTTTATATCAACGAAAAACAAAACTTAGACGTATGCTTCGTTCAGCAATAATTCCTTGATGCATCCCTTGTCTTCTAAAGTCAAACTTCTTCCGAATCTGTGGGCCTGTCTCGATTCTTACAGAAGACTAATCTCTTCCAAAACGTGATCACATCGTCGAATTTAACGCGTTCTAACGCCGGTTCGAAATACATGACGACCATATCTTCCCTTTCTATCGTCAGACACGAATGATCCTCGTGATCGAAGTCTAGATGATCCCGACATCCGACGCATCGTTCTAACAAGATGGGACGTAGTTGTTCGTTCACGCAGATTGCGTATGCTCTCATCAGCATGTTTAAAAGAAACCTCGCTCTAATAGTCTGAGAATCGCTCATGATTTACATATTTTTTTTATTTTTTATTATCTATTCGATTTGATATATTTAATTTTCTAAATAACTATTTATTTATATATATTTTTTTCTCCTCTATATTTATATCAATCAAAAACGTGACCGCCTCAAAAACAAGGGAGAGTTCTAAATCATCTGTACCAAAGCAATTGAGAGTTCAGAATCACTGATTTAGAATTGCAAAAACTGTTTTTTGATGATGAGCCAGAATCTTATGCTTTCGCTCGCGTTCGCCGACGATGGATCGGTGGTCTGATCTGCGATTCGAACGTCGACCAAAAATTACGTACACGATACAACTGAAGATGTACAACATACGCACACGATGCGTTCACCACGAGTATTTGAACGCTAAAAGCGCGATCTAGGAGTCACTGACTGTACATAAGCGGATTCAAAATCATGTACAGTTTTTGTGAACAAGCGTGTGATTTAACACTGAATTCCACGTTGGTGAACGCATCGTGTGCGTATGTTGTACACGTACATGTACAAGTGATAGTATACTCTCCTTTTATACCTACTCACATGATATGGTTTTGTTGAAATCTTTTGAGAAAAATGTTTAAACAACTGCTATATTTGTAAATTACGTGGGCGGATGCTGCCGATATGTTAAACAGACTCATAAGGTATCACTGAACTAAATATTTGAATTAGAGTTACCCACCTTGAAATGATGCAATCTCTAAAAATACGCAGCGTTGGGAAAATAAATTATTTCAATAAACATTTGAAACATTCTACTGACGTCTTGTATTATTGTTCATGACTCATAACTCATAATTGTTGAATATTCCAGATAAATAAAGAGGGTGATTTGACGACTTTTAGACCTAAAAAATACAATTTACATTTGGTGTGTTTTTGCATGGAATTCCCTGAAAAATATGTGCACGTGACCGGTACTGCCCTTGCTGTCAGTATTTCTCTCTTATTTGTTGCATGACCCCCTGTTTTCGGGTCAGAAAAAGTTGTCCGAAGAGCTATACTTGACAAAGATAATTGAATGCCAAAATTAATGTGACACGATTATATTTTGTTTCGCCTGAGCGTTATAATGGTCGTCTATGCGAAAATATTTAGTTCTGTGATACCTTTAATTTAGATGAATTCCGATCCGTAGTTCGAGGTTTCAGCTCCAAAATCTCAAAATCCAATTAACTGAAGGTCTGTGTGGGTGCATTCGTATGAATTTAATCTTTTACCTCATGAATCGCTACAACCGCCGACGTAATTAACCCTTTACCCAACGTAACGGCCAAAACCGGCCAGCGCTATTCTCAAAAATCGCCAATTAATTTTCATTATTTTTTCATTTTTGTCTCAAAAACATAGGTTATGACCCCTCGTTGGAACGAGCTCGTTCCAACGAGGGGTCATAACCTATGTTTTTGAGACAAAAAATTAGTTATTCAAGAATTTTTTTGGCAAGTGTCGTCTGCTTTTCATTTAGGTAAAGGGTTAAGAAATTGAGTAATTGAAAAACTATTATTTAAAAAAAAATCAACAAAACCCTATCATGTGATCCCTCATTGAACAAGCTGGTCGAGCTCGTTCCAATGATGGTCCACATGAAATAATTTTGTTAAAATTTCGTGAAAAATTTGAAAAACAATAATTAAAATAATAAATTTTGATAGCGTCTGCGTCAGGTAAAAGATTAATTGTATCTCGTCTATGTCAAGTTATTGATATTATCCGACCCATTGTGCTCTTCGGGAATCTGGTCTGAAAGTCCGGACGTTTTCTAGAGGCAGCATGAACAGGCTTCGAACCGAGAAACACGGCACACACCACCTGCAACTCAATGTTTCTGGCACTACACCGATTGAGCTAACTCGCAACCCAAAATGGTTCGAATTAGCTCAGCCAGTATTTGGTTCACATTCTCGACACTGGCCTATTCCTAACGTTTGATAAAGCAATTTCCCAAGTTTGATTGAAAGACTATTCGCTGGACCTCAAATCAATCAATCAATATTCCCATCCAAAAGCTAATAAGAAAATGATGTAACTGAGGAACGAAGTTAGGAATTCTTAATTTTTCGATGTGGTGGGTTGAGAGTTAAAATTTCCCGAAAGTGTACCCAGATCGTTGACCGTCGGTACGAACTTGAAACCTAATTTAATATACTTATTTAACACTTTACCTAACGAATCGGTCGCATCCTCCTCAAAACATTCTACAAAACCATATCTTGTGACCCTTCATTGGAACAATCCAGTTGAGCTCGTTTCAGTGACGGGTCACATTATATGTTTTTTTTAGATTTAAAAAAAAATAGGGGAAAAAATAAATAAGTTTTGAGATCATCTGCGTTGAGTAAAGTCAGAGAAAATGTTGGTATTCGAGCGACCAGCAATTTTTCCGACGGACATCAAAATTTTCCGACAGACATAGTCTGGGGGCGAACCGACACGGAACTTCCACTAGCTTAGCTTCGGGCTTGATGTAAATTAACCCTAATCCTTTATCCAATAAGAATAAAAGGCGATACTCGCAAAAATCTTGAATAACAAAAAAAATTTCATTTTTTACATTGAAAACATAGCTTAAGACGAGCTCGTTCAAATTATGGACCATAATCAGTCTTTTTAACATTTACCCAACGTAACGACCATATACGACCAGCACTATTCACGGTTATCGCCATTCAAATTTTGTTATATTTTTATTTTTGGTCTACAAACAGAGCTTTTGACCCCCTCATTGTAACGAGCCCAACGAGCTCGTTCCAATGAGGGGTCGTAAGCTATATTTTTGAAACAAAAAATGAAAATGTTTAGTCATTCATGAAATTATTTGGCGAGTGCCGCCTAATGTTCGGGTTGGGTAAAAGGTCAAGACAAAAAAGTAATAAATGCAATACTATTCAAAGGACGAATTTTGAGAATAATGCGGACCGGTAGTGAAGGTCATCCAATTTTTTTGGATAAGTTTTTGCTTCAAAGATACTTTAGACTTTCATACAAAAATGCAATGAAGTCACAGAATCCGTTCTGACAAGGGGTGTACCGGAGAGCGGGCCAAACCCCAACTTTTCCGCCAGACCAATACATTTTCGACACATCTTTGATTGGGAAACTAAATTTCTACGATATTAGCACCCAAACATTGGCCAAAATGGGTTAGTTATAAAAAGTTAGATCTAAAAAACGTATGTTTTAGCCATAATAGCGATAACTGTCCTTCCATTTTAATAATAATAATAATAATAATAATAATAATAATAATAATAATAATAATAATAATAATAATAATAATGATAATAATGATAGTAATCATTTATTATAATAATAATAATAATAATAATAATAATAATAATAATAATAATAATAATAATAATAATAATAATAATAATAATAATATTTTCACACTTCAACCGGCCGTTAATTTGTCGCAGTCCTCGTGGGAGAAAGCCTTACTTTACCCTATGCTTCCAAGTCCCGCCCTATCCCCACGCCTCTTCGCGCCTCCCAGCACCGGGGAACGAACTGTTTTGATGAAATCCCGTACCCCATTCTTCCCAAGTTCTCCGATAAGCATACTAACCCTCTCCTTTGTGTCACCCAATTCCCACATATCCTTCATTCCGCCATCCAACTTCTCCATTATACTCCCAGTGAATCTTATTCTGTTACACCGATATTTTGGGCATTCTAATAAGTTTTCCGTGATCTCCCATACTCCTAAATTACACATTTAGCACTCCTCTTTGCTTTGACCACCTCTCGTCAATTTCAGTTAAGTCCTCCATGACTCTTTCTCCGACGTTTTCTTTACCCTGGATTCTCCCGACTTCAAAGTCAGAGATCAACAATGGACATTTCTCTATCAGCTCACTCACAAGCTCAGTCCACTCTATCTTTGTATTTGAATTCCAAATATTCTGGAACATTAGTTTGCATCATCAGCTGTCAGGGAGATTTACGAAGTGGTTAAGATAACAGATTCTGTCCTGTCCTTGATCCTCATCCACCCAAACCCTCCACTGAATGCTTCTATTGCTGCGACATTACTCGATCCTCTTATCCATCGGCCTACATCATTCTGCAGATGGAAGCACATTACAGGCGTTTGGTTTTGAGGTATCCCTTCCGTACCATATGTTATACTAGGTACACCCACTATGTCTCATTTGGTTTTCCCCAAGAAAACCTTATAGCCGTTGTTTCTCCCTAAAAGTAGCATTTTGATTGAAGAAATCGCTTCCTCTTCACAGTTAGTTAGCTGTTTCCGTAGATGTCTCTTCCAGTGGTCTTTATAGTGACCCCTAACTATTCGTAGTCTCCCGTCTTTCCCACACGAAGATATTTGCTCTTAACTTCCGGAATACAGAACTCCCCCAATCTCCATCTTCGAGTACACTCCACCTTACGACCCACGGGTTATAACGTTGCTTTTGTTTTCATTTAGTTCAAGCCTCCATTTGTCTCCATGTCTCTCAACAATTGAAAGCATAATGGGCATTTTATCTAACCCCTCTTCACTTTCTCACACTAACAACAATACCATCTGCGAAAACATCGCTTCTCCATCCCCAACTGCTATTCCCTCGTTGTAGTTCAGGGGTACATCTCCTAAATATTTTATGGACAATGCAAAAGAGAACTGACAGAAGAATACAGCCCTGCTTTTAGTCTATCTCCATAAGCACCCACGTTGTTGTTAGGTTACCCAGACTAAGTTTACTCTTCACATTTTTATATAATATTTCATAATTCTAACAAATTCACCTCCCAGGCCCAAGGCCTCAAGCTGTCGCCACATATCCTCCCTCCATACACTACCAGATGCCTTTGTTAATATCCAGAAACGCCGTAACCATCTTTTACTTTTTGGCTTTTGTAGATTCTATCATTTTGGGATAGTGTGAAGGATGGTCAGTGACTCTCCTTCCCTCCCTGGGGCCATTCTGAATCTCTCCCCCAAAAAACCCTTTCTTCGATCACATTCACTATAATCTCCCGTACAGAACCTTACAGAAACTTTTCCAACGGTGCTACTCACAGAGATTCCCCGATATCCCCCTTTGTGTATAAATGTGACCTTGCTTGCTCTCCACTCTTTTGAAACCTCTTGTTTTCTATGGCGAATACTGTCCTTAGGACTTTACATAGTTCATCTCCCCTATTTTTCCCCAGCCTCATTGTGGCACACCGGTGGGTTCCCCACGCCCCATCGCTTGTCACTTACCTTTTCCCAGTACTTGGCTAGATCTGATGCGATTTGATCTTGATCGTATATATTTCCGATCTCTACTTTAATATTCTGTGAATTTATTCCTTTGTTTTTGATTTACCCATTTCCAAAATATGTTCGAACTCGACTTCCCGTCATTCTTATCGTCCTAATAAGACTGTGTTTCGGCACCCTCCGATTACCATTTTTCATCTTGTTTACTTTATTCCGTGCTTGTTGCTATTCTTCTTTTGCTATATCACTCATGTGTCCATTAAAGTCTCCCATCGCAATTATACCGAGTCCCATGTTTTATAATTCCGTGATATTGGGCCTATGTGCTGAGTATATTGAGTCATTTTTAATGTACATGCCTACATCGGCCCCCATCTTCAGACCTTCAGTTCGTCCTACACCTATCAATACGAACCCTCTTACTTGGTCTACCCGTTCATCATGTCTTACCCACGCTTTGCTTAAACCCATGTCATCAAAGTAATCCCAACCCCTCGATCAATGTAGCTATCTCACTTTCCTGTGGAGAACCTGGATGTTGCTGTACGCTTGTTTCAGGGTAACGGGATTCCGTGACTTCCCTGTATTGATTCCATCGTTTCCTGGCGGCAACCCCTCTTGTTCTTCCCCACTTGTGCCCTTCTTGCTATTGCCTCTGACGTCTCATACAGCCCGTCTCAAAAAAGGCTTTGCCACCTGTAGAATGTTTTCTCTCAATACCTTGTATCGTGATCTAGTGGTCAACAAAGGGTATCCTCAAATCAACACAGTAGCCCTCCAACTACTCATTCAATGCCATAATCCTCGAATTTCTCTCATCACCACCCCCTAGAAAAGTAAAAAAAACAACTCCCGATACCACTACTTTTGCATTCCTACTGACTAGTCCACTGATTAAATCCCTGTACGTCTCCACCAGCTTTACTGATTTCCTCTCCGTGATGTTTTTGGACCCCACATGAACCACTACTACCGGATCCGACCCTGACCCCGCCACAGTACCATTCAGCTGTCCCTCAAATCCTCCACTTCAGCCCGGGAAAACACAAGAGAGTCCGAGATGAGCTGTCAGAACCACAAACCACCTTGTCAATTCTGCGTACAATGCTACTCCCTGATTCAGCAAACTTTCTTTAATTCACCTTCCTATTTCTCTCATTGGGTCCTATATAACCCGCAAATTGCATCGTTTGATCATCACCCGAAATCTTCCTTCACCTGTCCCCCTTCTCCTTACCGTATCTGCCCTATCAACATCAGCAATCAACTCCTCCTGTTTGTCCTCACCCTCATCCTCTCCCCCAGATGCAAGACTGAACCTATTCCCTAAACATCGCTTGGTAGCCTTACGCTGGCCCTAACCGCCAGTTTCTAACAAGTCCTGACCTGGCTGTACCCTCCGACTTTTCCCACTGGAACCCCCTCCTAACTTGCATCCTTCACATCAAGCGTCCTCCCACCTGGTTTCCTCCCTCCACGTTTCCTCTTTGAATCCACCTTCCAACCACCCTCCGCCTCACCATCGTAAGTACAACGTTCAACTTGATGGTCCCATCTATACCAGGCCTCCCTTTAAGCTCCTCAATTACCCGCACGAACCCAACACACTTCTCTTAAAAACTTTAAGATATCCTTACAATTCCCACATACCCCGCTGCTGCCTATTTCCAAACACCACCATGCCTCATATAACACTGCCTGAAAGCCTCTTCTTCCTCCATATGCATACCCCGACTCACGCCCGACCCTTGGACCCCTCTGCCAACCATACTTACCCCCAACTGGACACGCGTTGAACACTTACCATCCATGTTTACAAATGCAATGATCGAAAACAACCGAAACACAAGAAAAAGGGCAACGTAAAACAAATCAATCAAATCTATAGCCTAAATCTACTTGTTCCCCCTATATTATTCACCCAAAACACTTACAACTAAATAAATGATAAACCCTCCTGAAATACAACCAGATAATTAAAAATACCATTAAACAGCTGTGCATACAATTCTGTGACTTCTCTTCGTCAGAAGCATTCAACAGAATTGATTATCTGAAACCTATATTTAAATTAATAACTGGCCAAAATGGGTTAGTCATCGAAAATTCGATCTAAAACATGTTTTAGTCACAATATCGATAATGTTTCTTCCATTTTGCAATGATTAACCAAGAAAAGGTCAACAATTAGGTTTATTCCCACTCAGCCAACCTTCCTAAAATACCAGTTAATAGGTGTGAATTACAGAAGGTGTTAGGTTGGCTGAACGCAACTTTTGCAGTAGAGGATTAGGCTATAGTCTGTATCGTCTTACCTACATAATCAAACAACATCATATCAAAATACATCTCAACTTTATAATAAAATCTATAAGTACCTTCACATTACTTCAATTTTAGTAATTTACTTGCTTCGTCACCAAATTCAAAAACGTCCAGATTGCCACTACTGAGTCTGTTCTTCAGTGTTTTCAAATGATTGTCTATCGTTCTGTAACGCTTTCGTCTTTTTGGTGCGAGACCTCCGGATTCAAGTTGAATCATTTTTGCTTCGTTGGTTGCCTGCAATTTCTTTAGCAACACAAGGGAGTATATGTTTGGGTGAGCAGCTCTGCACATTTTTTTTATTTTGCTGTGCCAACCTTCCGCATTGTTGGTTGTTCTTGCGCCGTCGTTGTTGTGATGGTTCCATTTGCTGATGGGAACACCCTCTACCCATTGTTCGGTAACATAGTCAGTAAATGCGGTGACATCCACGGAAATGTCCTCGGCTGATTCTAAAGCATTTAGCCAGAAATCTTCAACATGTTGGACGGGAATGAGTGGAAGAACAGCAGCCCTCCGGACAAGAAGTTTGACGTCATCATCTTGATTGTAATGTCTCACTAAACCAACGGATTGAGTCTTCCTCCAGATACACTGTGTAAAGTGGAAAAAACAACCTTTAACCACCACGGAAGTAAACACGCACTCCAAAACGTTCATCACCGCTGTCTCGAAGTCTATCATGAATGTATCTGGTGTAAACGTTAAGTTTCGTTGAAGAATCTCATCCTTCAGAATGTTGAAAAATATTGAGTAAGTTGATTGAGTTTTATTTGGCAGAAGCGCGAACACCAAGGGGAAAACTTTACGGTCAACCATTCCATGAATACAATACAGCTGATAAAACAACTCGGGACACGAATAGAATGTTCCATCTGCAAAAATAATGTCAGAATTGCACAATCGTCGCAAATTGTCGTCAGTGCTAAAAACTAAGATTCGTCGGTTCTGTTCATCTACTATGTCACGCAATAGAAACCGTTCTCCAGCAAAAGTTTTTGTCCATTCATCACCAAGTTCAATTTGGTTTTGCTCTCGTGGCAACTTTGGAAGAACTTTTAATCGATTCCTGTATAAAGACGACTTACAGCTCTCAAATGTGGGAATTTTTTTGATAACTTCATGAACTTCATGTGAATCTGTATTTCGCAAGCTTCCGAGTTCTTCATCATAAATGCTCGGGATTGGTCCGACTTCTTCGCGACATCGCTTCTTAACTTTCGACAAGAATGCACTTGAAGCAATACTCTCAATATCAGAAGTAGGATTATGTCCATTACCGAACTTAACAAGAATACTTTCTTTTGTCACCACTGTAGCCGGACAATTCCGATCAACCCACCTCCAATAGCAACGTCCATGATTTCGTGTTCTGATAGAGAATTTAAATCCACCATGAATCAAGAAAAAACCACCTCTACCATTATCAAGAAAATCAATGTCAACTTGTGCGGAAGCCATGATTACTGACAATTCATGCTGAGAAGATCCATATATATATAATATGGGACTGTGTTTTGAAAACATAAAATAATAGATGAGACAAACACCGTGATTGTTGTTCACTTCAAAGGCACAATTAGTGAATCTAAGAAATATCAAAAACCGTGTAAACAAGACAGCGGCAGAATATTTTATTTTTGCAAAACAAGACATCAAAAACAATGATAACATATAACAAATTAGAAAAAACAACATAACTGCAGAATATGTTAAAAATTAAGACATCAAAGATGATGATAATATATAGTAACAAACTAATTAATTGTTTTCTCAATTCAACCGACTGACAAAAAACAACAATATTTTAATTTGCAAAAATGATTTTTATTTTGCAAAAAAAAAAATGACAATTTATATGCTACAGACTATAACAAGGATTAAGCAAGTGTGAAAAAAAAGGTTGGCTAGACGCTACTCCTGATCATTAAAAGGTTGGCCAGACGCTACTAATGAAATTAAAAAGGTTGGCTAGGTGGGACGACACCAACAATTTTCCCAGCGATCCTAAAATCGCCTCACCCCCTGCATCAACGACATTGGCTTTGATAACAACAAGTTGATATTGTGGGGTATCGATAGTTTTAAGTGATCGTTGGTAGTAGACGTCACGTAGTGTAGCATTCTCTCAAGAACTGCAGAAAACGCACGGATGGTCGGTTATAAGCCATCGATAGTATTGTTGTAGTACAGTTATTTGGTGTCTAAATTTCGGTCAGTTATATATCCTTCGCGTTCTATGGGTACCTATACCATTATGAGCGTTTGTGTAACACGGACTTCAGCTGACATTGGAAAAAAGTGATAATTCGGAGAACTTTCGAATTTTTCCTCACATTCTAGGTCACTCAACTGCAGAATAGATTTTGTAAACTTACGACACAAGAAATCGAGGAATTAAAACCAGCCACAACGGGGTTAGTTAAATTTTATGTTAAAAATGTGCCATTCTATTTTCGCACTAGGTTTAATATTTACTTTTTAAATATGTGATCAACAGTTGGGCATCTTTTGTTCCCCGGATTAAAAAAATAACCAAAGAACCCACGGGTGACAAACTGATCCCGTGAAAAAGAAGAGGCTTCGAGAAAATGCAACAATACGTAAGTAAATTTTTCCGCTTGCTAAAATCTCTGCTTCAAAAATAGCGAGTAACAAAATGTGTACACTTAAGGTCAACCGCAATGCCGTTACCGCTCGGTATCGAATAACATTTTGATTGTACTCGAAAGAACATTTTCAAAAATGAATCTAATGAGTTATCCAAACACTATTTACGAATATAGATCGATCGAAAGAAGTAAGTAAGTAAGTAATAACTTTATTTGCAAAAGACATTATAATACATGTTTATAACATAATTGCCCAAGAAACAACAAATAGTATTAATAATATATCACATCTAGGATTTATGAAGCCACATATTTGTCTTCTGCAGGGGGGGGGGGGGGGGGGTGACATAGCCAGCTGGCTGTATTACTATCACCCACCTCAGGGGACGGGAAAATGTAGAGTATAGTAAGACAAAAAACTGGGAGATAAAAAAGCAACGAATGATGGAAAAAGTGAAGAGAGAGAGAGAGAAAGAGGGAGGGAGAGGAAGAGAGAGAGAGAGAGAGAGAGAGAGAGGAGAGGAGAGAGAGAGAGGAGAATCAGCTGCAACTGAAAATAACATGTACAGTAGAAAAAATAAAGTAAAATATAAATATGTAAGGAATGAGCTCTGCAGTCCTGGTGATAAGTGGAATTTGGTTTCATTCTTGCACTGAGAAAGGGGGCATACATGGGAATGTGATATTTTGCCCAGAGTCAGCTAAGAGGTTTGAGTTCCTCGTTGGCAGTTTGTATTCTGGAGTTTTCAGGAATCAACCCTAATTAATAAGGACTTTACGCACTTATTTCAGTGAGTATGTAGTGTCGCGGGAGTCGGTACTTCCCGCCATTCGTGGCATGATCTGTTACTGCATTTGACAGAGGCTTCATACGAGCCTAGAAACGTGTTGGTCATCTTTTTTTTTTAAACTGTGCTCGTGGTAAATTTCGAACCATGGGTCCAATGTCATTCCACTTTTTTGGAAATGTGTGTAAGGGGAGATTTGCCGTGAACTGTGTTCGGGGCTTGAGTTGTTTAATCTCACCTCTGTGTCTGGTAATCCTGTCGGTTTCGTTCTTGTTAAGATTATATAGACTATATAACGATAGTGGTAAGTTGTTGTGGGCCCAATCATGCATAAATAATAGGATATTTAGCTTATATAGATCGTCCAGTTTCAGGATTTTATTTTTTCTTGAATAGGGGCTCAGTATGTGTGTTGTACTTTTTATTGTTTATTATTCGAATGGCACGTTTTTGAAGGATACTTAATTTCTTTACAGCCGGCACGTGTCCCCAAATGTGTATCGCATACATCAAATGACTTTGCACTAGCGTAAAATACAGAATTCTCAGGGTATCGAATGGTAAAAACTTGTTTACTCTATTAATAGCCCAGATGGATTTAGCTATCTTTGAGCTCAGATGAGAGATGTGGTGCTTGAAATTTAAGTTTTCGTCTAAATCAACACCGAGGAATTTTACTGTTTGGACAGAATATATTGATTTAGAACTGCTCCCATAACGTGTCATAAACCAAGAAAACAACAATCAAATAAAACAACACATCCCAAATATTACAACAGTGTCCAAACCAAGGATCATTAGTGTCAGCGTAAATAACACAGCAGGCAATTCTCTCTGTAATTAGCGATGTTTTTAAAGGATAGTGTGTCAGTCTCAGATGAAGCTAGCAATCAATGCTTTAATTGGACAGAGTTGTCTGTCATTGCGGAGTCGAGTATTTCTCGAAGCATGATGCAATTAGACAGGCGATCGCCGTGGATATAATAAACCCAGCGAGTACCTCGAAATTCACATATGTCTTGATATCTTAGAACGGTTAACATCTTGAAAATATACGCACTCTCAAAACTTGCACTGTAAACTTCACAGCGGAACCGTCATAAGTAAGTGCCAAATATTTATTTATTTATTTATTTATTTATTTATTTATTTCACAACAGCAGTATAAAGTCAAATTCAACCAATTATTAACATTTGAGCTACCCATTTTAGATGACTCGAAACCTAGGCGCAGGTTTTGCAGAACTTTCATATCGCTATTAACCAGCATAGCTACAATTTGCCTGGTCTCCAAGGTGTAAAGAGTTACAATTTCTGTTTCCCGAATGTTTTACTTTTGTTAATGCCTCACTCTTTACACCGACAAAACAATTCTGGTTCTGCCATCCGCTGATTTACGATTTGCCGGTGTCCTTCATCCAGCACCCAGAACATTTCTGGCTACGGAAGTAACTATAATGTGGACACATTTAATCAAATCCCCCCCCCCCCCCCCCCTTGGGAATTGAATGGATTGTTTAGCAAACGATTTTTTTGTGTCAAATTTGGGAGAATTTCTCGCCAACAAGCATCCAGATGCAAACTATTTTATAATATTCTCTCAGTCCCATTAACGACAATGTTAACTGCTTGCGTGCTGTACCAACATACCTTTTACAACCCAACCCAGTAAGGGGCCACTGCGAAAATTAAAAGTGACAAATCCCAATGACGATTTTATGAGAAAATATGGGCGGATATAACCCTTTAACCAATGTAACGAAACAATCTCCATTCAAATTTTATTTTTCGATTCTCGCCCCCAACACATAGATTATCCTCATTGGAACAAGATCGTAAGAAACCTAGCTTATGACCCCTTATTGGAATAGCCCCGCTCCAAAGAGGGACAATAAGCTATGTTTTTTATAATACAAAATTTGAAAAAAGATTTCTAGTTGCTGATAATTTTTTGTGACATCTGTTATTGGGGTTGGGTAACGTGTGATATGTTAACTGGTACCTCTTATGAAACATGCAGGACCCCCTAGCCACGTCCATGCACTTCATTTGTGTATTATTATTCATAGATGCACCAAATATAGGCTAGCATGAATAAATGATGAAGATAAATAACATGAACGGAAGCGGGCCGCGGACTGTTAATGAATTTAGTTTTCGTTAACACCCGTCGCCCGCTTTCGGGTGCATGATGCCATCCGTGGAAATTGACCAGCCCACGGTGGCCATACTTTACTACCGTACGACCGCTGTGGACTGGTCATTTTCCAAGGATGGGCAATAGTTCCTCGGACGCAATAATATTAGACTGCAAACACTAATTATAGGAATAATCATCAAAAATTTAATTAATGAAGCACCGGGTACAACCCCGTGCTTCATTAATTAAAATTTTGATGATGACGATTTTTATTACCTGTTAAACTCGTGCGTGGACATTCACTGCCCACGCGTGAATTACGACCAATCCACAGCGACTGTATTATATTACGTATTATTTTAACAACCATCTGGATCATTTTCCTAGTCACGGCCTCAACTGACCAACAATATCCCACGAAAATCGCTATTCGAATTTTATTATCTTATTTTCTCTTTTTCCTTAATAAACATAGCTCATAACCCCCACACATGAACGCGTTCACAATCTCTCATCGGAACGACCTTAAGACTCTTCAAGTTCCTACCAGTCATTGGTAACGGTTGAGAGAAGGATTATGGCTCACCTACTTTTATGCATCAT
Organism: Pictodentalium vernedei; assembly: GCA_031216915.1. Taxonomy (NCBI): domain Eukaryota; kingdom Metazoa; phylum Mollusca; class Scaphopoda; order Dentaliida; family Dentaliidae; genus Pictodentalium; species Pictodentalium vernedei. The sequence goes on along the minus strand of CM062297.1, from coordinate 329,111,165 downwards.
ATATTTTAGTTCCCACCTTTTATTTTTGGTGAATAAAAATTTACCAATGGAAGTTTTTTAATTCACACTTATCTATTGTTATTTAACATCTTGCCGCATACGAATAGAAGACGACATTTGCAAAAAAATGTTCTGGAATAACCCTCAACCTCCCACACCTTTTTCACCAAAGTCTATAACTTCTTTCATCTATTACAGGAACTGATGATGAATAATATTGTTCCGAATTACAAAATGAATCGAGTTGCTGCATATATAGAGGATCAGAATGGAAATGCGAAAAAGAAATGCAGAAAGTTTAGTCCTAAAGCATCGTCTACCCTGATGAAAACTCCCAAGAAGAGTTCACAGAAAGTGACAATTGGTAATATTAAAACTACCAAACTACGAGACAGTAAAGATCACGGTGATTGCAATATGGTAGAAGTCGTGAAACTACCTAATTGTTTTGAAAGTAACGTTCCAAATGCTTGCTCAACGATCATAGAACAAACAAACGACATTTCAAGGGATAGTGTAGCGCCCTGTATCCCACTAGCGTCTTCAACATTCAACACGTCTTGTTTCCAACAAAGTCAGAAGTTAGAAGATTTTGAAACCAATCGGATGTGTCATGACATTGTTCGAGCTGCGGCAGACGTTATAGGATCTGATCGTGTTGACATGGGTAAATATTTTAAAAGATATCAACAACTCAAAGAAAAGAAAGCGGCTAAGATACAAAGTAAAATATTTACATTCACATCGCCTTCTAGGAATTATATTGGTGTGAAAAAAACGTGCATGAAAACACCTCAGGCGTGTTCAACACCCAAAACCAAAACTATTCCATCTTTTCATTTTGATACACTGTGTTCTAAGGAAGGCGTGTCGACGAACAACGGAATGAAAAGGCGGGCATTGAAGAACATAACAAACATTCAAAACGAGAATGCTACAAAACATCACCCACAAAAAAAAATTGCAGACAGTTATCCACCAAGAGTTACCATCGGACGTTCTGTAAAATCAAAAAACTTACACTCCACTCCATCGAAATCTGATATTCCTTCATTTCATTTTGATACAATGTGTTCAGAGAGACGGGGTGACTCATCAGAATGTCCACAAAATGAAGGGAAAATTTTAAAAAGGATGGCCAGTTTTAGCAAATCGATAAGAAATAAAACATCAAATGGCGTTGTGACACTAGCTGTAGTGTGATTTGAGCTTCCAAGTGACAACTGTATTACAATTGTGACTGTCAAACCTTTTTGTTTTACGTAATTGGGCGTTTTGCAATCGAGTCATCTCACGCTCGTATGACTGAAATACTGGTGCCAATATAACGAAGATCTTATAATTGTACAATTGTATTTTTCTGGATGGTATTTTTTTGTCTGTGACTATAAATGATTGGAATGAGTCACTATGGTTTTAAAGGATGTGGCAATTTACCTAGTAGGTAAACTACCACGTCTTTTAAATACTGATGCTCAATTTAAACTGTGTATATTAACATGTAGTAAATACAATTGTAAAATGTTCATATTACTGAATGCAAGTTTATAACTAAAAACATTTGTCGAAATGATTTCCGTGTCATAGCTTCAGACCAGTTGTGTATTCTATGTATTTGAAAGTTGTCGCTATGGGCATAGATTTTACAGTGTTAGAAAGCAAGTTTAACACAAAATTGTTACGATCGAATGAGATTTAGAGAATTCTGTTCCATCCCCAGAGCTTTTTACCACGATATACAGTTGAGGAAGTGAGTTTCCACTCGTACAAACATTTTTGAGAGCCATAAACACGAGAAAAATGTTTTAAACAAAGCCCCCCCAGGTTGTATCCGAAGGTCGTTTGACTGTAACTTTGCTTATATGTGTGTTTTTCGATCGGGTTTTCGCGTGGGTGGGTACATCATTCGGTAGGTGATTTGGTTGAAATCCATTCTCAAAGCGCTACACGCACAACATTATCCCGAAAGAATATCTGTCATTTTCTACTAAGTTTTATCGATTTTTTAGACCATTGTTGTTTTAAGCGTGGACGTGTCAACATCAGGAGGTGAGCTACCCTGCCAAAAGGATCACCGTACCTTTTTCGACAAACTCGTCCTGGGTAACTTTTGTTAACCACTGCGTGCTGACGTTAAAATAACAAACCTTCAAGTGGCAAGTTTATCCCATAATGCAACTAAAATAGAACATAACCAATTCATTCTTGTTTGACAGAGCTCAGTGGGCTCTGTTAAACAAAATTAAATGGGTTAAAAACATAGTTGTATTTTGGGAAAACATTGCAGCTTTAAATTCTGATATTTGATCGTCCGTGTTCATGTGGGTTAAGCCAGTTAAAGACAATCATGCTTGCCAGTGTTGCCGCTAGCGTTTCCGTTATGGTTACTGTCAGGAACCTAGAATCCAAAAGCTTATTTGGTGAGTTTCCTCCATTAAACCGTCTCCTTTTGTCTGTCGTTGTGTAATATACAACTGCAAGGGTCTCTCCAAAAGTGTGTTACATCACAGCTTTTCTTCGCAAAGAACACAATAAATTTGGTTCTTCACTCTCGAAGAGCTAAAAACTGCATGTCTATGGTAGTTACAACGTGACCACCCTATTCACCGAGGGCTATAAAAATATCGCCTTTCAGTGTTTATTATTTTTGTATTTTCTGCCACAAAAACATAGTTCACGACCCAGCGTTGGAACGGGTTGGACCAACTCGTTCCAATGAGGGACCATAAGATATGTTTTTGTGGCAGAAATGAAAATGTTTCGTTTTTCAAGAAAAAAATAGTGTCATCTTCTACTTGTGTTTTTCAACCAACAGAGAAGCGCACGCTTCTGTAAATTATTCGGGATTGTAAGTTGACGAAAAGGGAATTCTTTTTGTGAAAGTCATATAGAATTTGTGACATTAGTGAGGTAAAGGATAAATATCATAATCTTTTTCTGTATTGTAATAATCGACCAACGCAAATGACAAAATCGCCACCTAAATATGTCATCTGTTCTTTGTGTTATTAGGTAATGGTTTGGGTCGATTCTATGGAATCACATTTGTGATTTCTCATTTTGTTTAAAAACATGCATTTAATATGAGGCAAATTTCCCAAATAAGACTAACTAAGCAGAACACAACATATTTCGTACTTTTATTTAAGAAGAGTATAACAATAAAAATATCGATATTATATTCTCAATCCATGTGAGGAAAATTAAACCAGATATATGTTTGAAATACTATAGACGAAAATAATGTTATTTAAAAATTGTTGCTATTGTTATGTTTGTGATTAATAAAGATCAATATACATGCTCCAAAAGTTTGTCTTCCTTGTATGAAAGCGCTGTTCTCATTTATATCCGCACTTCACCAGTTGAGAAGCAACCTTTGATGTGGTGGTAGACCATCTCGTTTGGTTTGGTGTAAATCGGGTTGCTGGTTGCTCTGTTTGTGAATTTCCTCCCACCCCATTTGAACCCCTGCATGTTTTTAAAATGTACATTCCTGTTACACACCGCGCATACACTGCACTAAAGCATGAGAACATATACGAGCCGGCTGAAAATGCGTTCGAATGAGTTACATGTTGCTAAAATCGATTACATAGTACAGGCGGCTTTTCGGCTGTCGCAATGACACTGTGGTATGCACACGTTTATTTCGAGAGCTGAAGAACCATCTTCTGATACGTGATGTGACCAATAATGGCACCATACAGGAATGTGCCACAGGGGACGTAAAAACAAAAATGGACCCAACGGAGAAGGGTCATACGCACGGACGCATCCTGTTGCAGATTATGGTTGAACTGCACATCAGAGATTTAGATAAGCGCAGGTGATGTTGAATAGACAAATTACCCAGGGTTATTTTTTGTTGACGATATGCGTTTATTCGCTGTCTGCCTCATTGAAGACACTGTTGGATAAATGGCGATTAGAGTCGAACGAAAAATAAAACCTGTGCGTCATGGGATTGACGACACTCGTAAAACTGTGAGTGAGCAAATTCTCTACTGTGGGGAAAACGGAAGAATATGAATACTTGCGTGCGAGGTTATGTGTTTCAATTGATGGCATAATTATACAGAACCCACACCAATAAACCAAATAGAAAGGGAAAAATACTTCACCATCAATTAAAACTTCTAGCAAGGATAACTTTAACAAAGTATTCGTTTGAAAAGAAACTGCTTGGAGTAGGTGGGGGTTACTAAGTATAACTTATAGAACGCACATGCTTCCTTGCAACCAACCGGCGGTGCAGAACTCCAAGATAGGACCCCCATCTGTAAGCATTTAGAATGAAGTTCATGCAAACATGCAAGCATGGACGGGATGGGGTGTAGAGAAAGCCTTGTGCCTTGACGCAAGACCACTGAGTATTTTGTAACGATACTCTGACAAGCCCCCAAAACTATTTTGCCGAAGTTTTGGACAGATTAGAAAAAGGTCTTTGGTAAGTATGAATTTCCCGAAACCGCTGAGATGCAGTTGAATCAAACCCAGCAGCAGGTAGAATTGACTTCAGAAGAATGGGCCGATCATATTTTGTTAATGGCGGAAAACACATTTGGGCATTTCTCGGAATAGCACATGTTCTGTCAGGCCGTTATGCGTTTTTGGAATGGTTCATTAGATACAAAGGCAGGACATTACGCAGCAAATCAGCGCCCCAAAACAGTAGAAGAAACCGTTGACCAAGTTAAGTGGTTCCAAAATACATCTTTGACCATATATGGAAAATCGCCACATGAATTGGCTCTGTGAAACCCTAGAGGTGGTCGGCACTGGCTTCACTTTCATGGGACACCATACATCCACGGACACAGTCTATTCTTTCCGTGTGGTTATTCAGTCAGTCCGTAGAAGACCTTCAGGAGCAGAGGCCGATCAGCACATAGAACCCCAGAATGTTATGTCATAATTGGTTACGGAATTTAGCAAATTCACCGGTGAAACAGCCAATGAGTTGAAATCAATAAGTACAGCTTAATAAAATTTAAATGCCAGGACGCCTATCTTGACATTAAAACTTTCTCAAATGTTGGATAAGAATACTATTCCCAACAGATCAAGAAGTCGGTCGTCCTCGCCTGTGAGGAGGGGTTGTTGAACCTGTGGGTCATGCCACATTTCTCTCGGGAATGCCAATCAGGCACAGCTCCGAAATCTTCCACACCATCGGACTACCAAATGATACAAGTTCACTAGTCAAAAAAGTACACGTCAGTCAAATTCAGGGATGACTCGGGAGACTATTTAATCAAGAACGAGTTGGACCTGTAAGCCGTTTGCCGACTCCAGATTTAGACATAGTCCTTAACCCAATCATTGTCAGAGACAAGTTTCCAAGAGCTGTTGTACAGAGACAAAGGTGATTGAGAAAGTACCTAATTGTATTACCATCAACCCTCAGACACTTGGTGGTATCTTCCATGTCAGTTCAATGGCAGCAGTTTGAAGAGTCCATATTTGTTATTTGGAGTAGACCAATTAATATTTTCAACGTGCAGCCTTTGGGCTGTGTGTTGAAAATATTGATTGGTCTACTCCATAAGTGCACTTAGCAGCCATCCTTCATAATGCAATTATGATGTATCATGTTCCTGGGTCGGAGAAGCGGCCTGCCAGGTCCAATGGGTTAATCAGTTTGATTCCTAATTGTAATATATAGTGTCGGTAATTATAGAAAATGTTAAATTAGATGCTCTTATCGACAAAGAAGCCCAAGTAACCGTGTTGTCGGATAGATTCGAAAAACGTTTGCTTTTTTATGACTCCCCCCCTCCCCCCCCCCCCCCCCCCACACACACACGTGGAGGTAGGTAATTAGGCAAATAGTGGGGCCGCGTTTCATACAGTAACGACATTGATAAGAATTTTTTTTAAAAACTTCTTGAATATATTCTTATCACGAACTATTCTAAAATACACTCGATATCAAGAAGCAATAAGGCTTGCAGCAGTCGCGCGATTGTACATAGTGTCTGAAACACATGCTACTCATTGTATCCACTACGTCTTCGGTCCCGTGAATTACTCACATCATTATTCCAACCCCACGAGTGATTGCAGTGTTTTGTGAAGCGGTGAGCATTATTTCGTCTGTCTGTCTGTGTCTCTCATTATCTCGTTCCTCCCAGCTCTCATCCACCACGACTTTGCCATTCAATTTCTTTCTTTTCCCTGTTGCTTCGATTTCTAATACATTATAAATTATTCCAGATTTCAACAAAACAAAATGTACAGGTTTCTAGCTATATTTATGTACTGATTTTGTAAGTAGAACATGGAAACAACTCACGCCAGCTTTTAGCTTGTTACTGAATCGAGTTTCTTAACTACTGCTGTTTAAGATATTCTGGTAATGTTGTAGATAGTTGACTATCATGTACAATCGGTTATGAAATAAATATTGTTTAAACTAAATAGTAAGGCAAATTAAAATGAAAGTTAAAAAAAAATTGGTAAATTACAAATATTTATGAGGCCCAAGTTCCCATTTCAATAGTATTAGGTCTTGATTTCTTACATTAAAATAGTACCCACTTTGATTGTCTCAAAATATAATATTCTTTGGAGAGGATAAGGATAAAATTCAAATTCAGTTGAAATAAACTCAAAAGAGTAAGATTACTTACGAAAGTAATAATTCCGTCTAATTCAGTGAATGGAGTGCCATTTTCTAACTGTAAACATTTTGGGTTTGCGAGAGTGGGTACATAAAATATTATTTTCGAAATATGAAATCGATAGGCGAGTTGTAGAATAGTTTTGGAATAAAGGTGATTATGCGGGGAATTTTCTCATATTTTAGGTCACTCAACAGCAGAATAGATTTTGTAAACTAACGATAGTAGAAATATGGTAATGAAATCAGCCACAACCGGGTCGATTGAATGTTTAGTGAAAAAACGTGCTCTCCTATTTTCGCGTAAGATTTAATATTATTATATTGTTTAAACTGAGCAGATTTCTCCGCTTGCTAAAAGTCTCTGCTTCAAAATTGGCCCACTTCCGTTCAATCATTTTTAGGAATATAAATCGATTGAAAGATTATATTGTTTTAGAGCTGTTGCCATAAAGTGTCAAAAACCAAGAAAACAACCATCAAATAAAACAACACATCCAGACTTTCACAACAACAACCATTTCCAAATACGGAGCAATAGTGTTAGTGTCAATACATGTGAATAACACAGCAAGCAACTCTCTCTCTCTCTCTCTCTTTCTCCGTAATTAGCACTGTTTTTAAAGATCGTGGAATGTTTCAGATGAAGCCAGTAATCAAGACATTAATCAGACAAAGTTGTCTGTCATCACGGAGTCGAGTTCTTCTCGACACATGTTGTAATAAGACATCCAAACATCTTGGATATAATAAATCCAATGGTAACTTCAAAATTCTACATACTTCTGATATGTTAGAACGGTTACCATCTTGGAAATTTACGCACCCTAAAAAATTAGACTGAATATTGCACGGTTGTACCATTAAAAGTAAGTTCTAGATAACAATTTATTTATTTATTTATATACAATATAAAGTCAAATTTAGCCAATTGTTTACATTATTTCTACCCACTTCGTTTAACTCTGAACCTTGGCGAGTAAATTAGAATTTTTAGCTCGCGGATAACAAGCATTGTTCCACTTCCCGGTATTCCTAGGATGGGAATAAGTCACAATTAGTGTATAACTATGTCCAACTTTTGTTATTGCTTTACTTCTTGCCGAAATCGTCTTCTCGGTAAAGAGTTGAGCAATAACTCCCTATGAACGACAGTGCTAACAATGTTTCTGAATATCATTAACAGAAAAAAAATATTTTCCTTCCAAATTATTGTTAAATAATAATAATAATGCTTTGGCCATTCTTTGATTTTTAGCGGTCCTGTGATAAAGAAGACGACATATCCTGGCAACGCTGTTCACGAAAATACCCATTAGAATTTTGTTATTTTCCAGTTGTGCCATCAAAATTTTGGCTTTGTTGACATTTGCTCTCGACAGAAACCAAGAGACGTATCTTTTTGTAACGGACGGGGAAAAAAATGATTGTTATTTTTTTAAATATGTGCTCAACAGTTGGGCATCTTTTATTCCCCTGATTAAAAAATAATCAAAGAAACAACGGGTGACATAATAATAATAACACTCTGGTCGGCCTCTGATTTGCCACGGTTCTCGGACGAGAAGGCCTTGGTTACCCCTGTGCTCCCAACTGCCTCCCCATTCCCATGCTTCTTCTCTCCTGCCAACACTTGGAGACGAACTGTTTGATGTCATCCCATGCCCCATTCTTCCCAATCTTTCGATTCCGATTAGCATATTAACCCTCTCCTTTGAGTCACTCACTAACCACATGTCCTTTATTCTCCCATCTCACTTCCCCATTATACTCCCAGTGAATATTATTCGTTTAGACTGATCCTGTAATATAGAATAGGCTTCACGGAAACGCGACAATAGTTAAGCAGATTTTTTCGCTTGCTAAACATCTCTGCTTCAAAAATAGCGAGTAACAAAATGTGTACACTTACGTTCAACCGCCATGCCATTACAGCTCGGCGTTTGGCATCGAATAACATTTTGTTTGTATTCGAAATGGAAATAATATTTTCAAAAATGAATCTATCGTTGTGAGTTATCCAAACACTGTTTACTAATATAGATCGATCAAAATAATATATTGATTTTGAACTGTTCTCATAACCTGTCATAAACAAAGAAAACAACCATCAAATAAAACAACACATCCCAAATCTTACAACAATGTCCAAACCAAGGATCATTAGTGTCAGCGTAAATAACACAGCAGGCAATTCTCTCTGTAATTTGCGATGTTATTAAAGGAAAGTGTGTCACTCGCAGATGAATCTGGCAATCAAGACTTTTATTTGACAGAGTTGTCTGTCATTACGGAGTCGAGTACAGGCGATCGCCGTGGTTATAATAGTGCACACCCACGCAGTGGCGTGGGCGCGCATAGGTAACCCAAGTACGTATCCATGATTTTATAATTTTTCTATATACCATGCAACAGAGTTTGGGGTGCCATCTGGCGGCGTGGCTCTCCCACTGGCAAAAAATCCAGAATCATTGTAACGGATTTTAAATTGTTTTTGGCTTTTCAAAGGACATTATGTAAAATATATTGTCGCAGAATGCTGGGAACTATGAGAAATAATTAAGTAATGAAGTGACTTTCGAAGTTAGGTGGTTGTTGGCCATTTTGGTATTGTTTGAAAGTTCGAAGTGCCAATGTCGTCCGTTGCCGGTTTCGTCAGATTCAAAAGCCCGGTTTCAATTTTAATTGAGAACGTACACTTCACAAAAGGTTGACAAGGGATAAAAAAATAAAACCAGTGATTTATTGACACTTTTAGTGGGCCTTTTTCAGTTGTGGGGAACTTAGCCCGATTTCCTTAGAAACAGCCGGAGTTCGGATGAATTCAAGTTATGTTGACGTACGGTCTGGGGAAATCTTTGTTTTCAAAACACGGGCATGCAGTCTTGTAATAAAATGTTACAGAAACAGACATGCACGCGAACAGCGATATTCGTTTATTTCCAAGATTTGTCTTCACAAATTCACTGGCTCTAGTCTATGAACTATTTTTACCAGTGATACAATACAATGTAAGTTTAGGACTGTCAGAATTACAGTGCAGCGGCCAGCCAATTTTGTGATCCGACGTAATCATCAATGAAAACTTAAAATGGACTACTCACATCAGTAAAACCTGCAACAAAGCAGGCTCCACACTCGGATTCATCCGACGAAACCTAAAACATTGCAACAAAAAACTTAAAGAAACTGCCTACATTTCATTAGTACGTTCCCTACTTGATTATGCGAGCACAGTATGGGATCCTCACTTACAGAAAGACATAGATCGGCTGGAGAGTATACAGCGTAGAGCTGCCAGATTCGTGTGCAAGGACTACAAGCGCACAAGCAGTGTCACTTCCATGATGAAAGAACTTGACTGGAAACCACTAAAAGACAGAAGAAGAGAACAGCGACTCGTCCTACTCTTCAAAATCGCTAACGATTTAGTGGCCATCCCTGCTGACAATGTCATCCAATACAACAAACGACCAACAAGATCAGCAAATAGCAAACAAATTAAAATCCATCCATCCAATACTGAAATTTATAGGAACTCATTTGTACCACGGACCATTAAAGACTGGAATTCCATCTCGGAAAGCGCAGTTAACTGCGAGACAATTGAGGGCTTCAAAGCTATTATATCGCGCAAATAATAGGCCCAGTGCGCGCACACTCACCCTGGATAAGTTTTACTCAGTATTGAGGCTAATTTCCAGTATTTTACAGATACAGATACAGATACAGACGTGTTGTCCTAAAGGCTAAATACCAGAACCACTCAGAAATCCCATTTAAATTACACTTCCTCTGTGTTTTGGTAAACAATATTTTAATTCCTGGATGCTTTAGGCTTTGCGACCAGAATAGAACTGAATTCATCCTCAAACTAATAAAAGTCGTCGCCCTCCTCGTCTGACCAACATCTGGAGGTGGGGATTGACGCATTCTGATAATTAGTACATGTATGTTTCTCCAAAAATAGCAAAAAACGTTTTAAAAAGCCTAAATATCAACCTCCCCAGAACCGACCTCTAAATAACATTTGCACACTGATTCCAGAGAAAATATTTAATTTCTACTAATTCTAGTTTGTTTTAGCATTCAAAAGGAAACTGAAATTTAATTTATTACAAAATGTGTGACGGCATTTCTGTCTGTCCATCCATCCATCAGTGAGTTGGAAAACTCAATAGCCTGGACGATTCGTACCTCTGGCAATTGGTACCTTTTGCTGGACAATTTGTACCCCCGAAGCCTGGACAATTCGTGCCTTTTCCCAGGACAATTTGTACCCCCTCCTTTGGGCAGTATCTGACAGTTTGTACCCACTCTGGACAATTTGTATCCGCTTCTGCAAATTCATACCCTGTTTAATTAACCCCCTCTGAAAAAAAATACACAGAGATGGGTTTGGGAGAGGATTATAAACTTGGAGAAAGGATAAAAAAGGCGATGTCATTTCTATTATTTTAAAAAGACATAGAATATCAAATTTCATTACTTAAAGCAAAAAGCAAGTAGACACTTAAAAGATTCATCGTCACGACGGCAAAAAGAAAATGCTCTATTGAGGGAGCTCAGAATTAAATTATTAAGGTGACATGCTCTTTAACTTATTATTTGGGACGTCATAAAATTATTTATTGTTAGATCTTCACCAATTTAAAGAATTATTGTGGCTTCATTGAAAAAAATGCCGCTCAGGATCACCGATCCAATGTCGAGTTGTGACAACAGTTCCTCGCACCAAGGCCAACACACCTATGAAGTTTCATGACTCTAGGTTGAACCACTATTAAGTTCTCATCCGGAAACCAATTGTTGCGATATACTATGTTCAAAGTCACTGTGACCTTGACCTTTGACCTGGTGAGTCCAACATCAATAGGGTTCTTCCTCGCACCAAGGCCAACACGCCTGTAAAGTTTCATGACTCTAGGTTGAACCACTATCAAGTTATCATCCGGAAACCAATTGTTGCGATATACTGTTAAAGATCACTGTGACCTTGACCTTTGATCTGGTGAGTCCAAGATCAATAGAGTTCTTCCTCGCACCAAGGCCAACCCACCTATGAAGTTTCATGAATGTAGGTTGAACTACTATCAAGTTATCATCCGGGAAGGAATTGTTGCGATTTACTATGTTCAAGGTCACATTGACCTTGACCTTTGATGTAGCGAGTCCAAAATCAATAGGGTTCTTCCCCTCACCAAGGCCAATCGACCTATGAAGTTTCATGAATGTGAGTTGAACCATTATCAAGTTATCATCCGGAAACCAATTGTTTAAGATTTACTACGTTCAAGGTCACTGTGACCTTGATCTTCGACGTAGCATGTCCAAAATTAATAGGGTTCTTCCTCCCACCAAGACCAACCTATGTATGAAGTTTAATGAATGTGAGTTGAACCACTATCAAGTTATCATCCGGAAACCAATTGTTTACGCCCGCCCGCCCGCCCGCCATTCACCAAACTATAAGTCGAGTTCGACTTCGTCACAACTCGACTAAAAATAGTGTTTTAACTGTAAAACTACATCCATTACTATCTACTATAAATTTTCTTTTACCACGTTACGTACAGACCCGAAGTTGATAATACTAGAGATTGCTTTTTCACTTATGCTGTTAAGCGATGGCTCACCCATTGAAGTTTCATTTCTATGCATAAATCATGTTTTGATTGGTTGTTTCATGCATATGTTTATGTTTGTTTTACTATCACTCCGTCGACTTTTCATTTTCATTTCACTCAGCCAAAACATGAGTCAAAAACATTTAAATAGTTAATACCAAGCCTGAAAATAAGCAGTCTGACATTCACAGAATGAGGTTCACAGAGGGTGAATTTGATGATGCTATCCCATATAGTGGGCCAATTTATCCTCTGGGCACCTCTTTCTGTTTAGTTTTGAGACCCTGATTCATATTGAGGTTCACAGAGGGTAAATTTAGTGATGCTACTCTGTTGTGCAGGGTACCATCATTAAATTCACCCTCTGGAGACCTCATTTTGCCGATGACAGACTGCTTATTTTCTGGCTTGGATAATACATGAGACAGTTTAGTGCACTTACTTGAGACAACTTGTACCAAAAAGGAGACAATTCATAACTTTTACTGGGACAATTCGTACCTTTTGTCTAGACAATTTGTACCTTATTGTCAAGACAATTTGTACCCCCTAATTGTGGTATGAATCGTCCAGGGTGCAAGTTGTCCAAGAACCGTCCATCACAGACCACGATTCTTTGCTTTTCATTTACCCAGTTGCACAAGTACATTTTCAGTAACTGGTTTCTGACTATTTTTCACACTGTAACCCCCTCCACCTTACACACATACACAAATATATTAAACATTAAAGAGCACTATCTTTTTGAATATCTGATTCATCCTCTCTGGAAAACATGCATGTACATTGTATTTTTCTTAATTTTACTCTTTTTATCAAAATGTGTCATGAGTGTCTGTTGGGATTAAACCCAAGGTTGTGAAAAGTGCCTTTATGGGTATTTGCAGCATAAGCACCACACTACAGAAGCAATATTTGATGGTTTTAGGCATTTTTGTGGTGCTCTGAGATACCACATGAGCTGCACTGTCATGCTGTTGGAAAACAATCAATGTGTAATGTTTTGTCAGAGACATACCAATGATCTAGGTACCTTAATTAGAAATCTGAGGGATTTTTAAAAAAAAACTTTTTACAAAAATTGAAAAATATTCATCAAACACATTGTGAAATATCTTCAGAAGCCAGAAACTATCGCAAATGAGAAATTTAATATCATAAGAAGTTTGTTTTGTGTCAACATCAATTAATTTATGAATTATATCAAAGTTTTGGATGAAAGTGGGTATGCTGGGGGACTAGGGGACACATTCAGGGCTATATTTTACCACATCAATATGTACATGTAGAAGAAAATTTGACATCATTTGTTAGGCACTCTCTACTGATATTGGTGATTTATATAGCTGCAACACCAGTTTTTAAAACAAAATTGACATTCATTTTGTTTTGTGTGGAGTGGAATGAGACAGATTTTTCCCCAAACTATTGTCTGCTGATGCAGATTTTAGTTTTATTTTGGGATTGGGGTAGTTTTCAAAGAAAGCAGTGAATTCTCAAGCAGAAATGACTCTTTTATCAAATGAAAGAGGTAAAATGTATCTTTGGAAGGATTAGAATGAAGCTAAAATCACTCCCAATCATTTTTACACACTAAGCAAAATCCCCCCCCCCCCCCCACACTTTACAGTTTTTGAGGGTCGTACCACAATCTCCCACATTATTTTAAGAGCAGTACAAAAATTCCCCTCCTGGCCTTTTACACCAAAAGGTTAAAAGGCAGTCCAAAAGGATTTAAAAACTTATGTATTTAATTTGTAAATTACATAAACACTCATCACTATTTACAAGAAAACATGCCTCAATAACTATTTATCAGGACAGTAATTTATTTATTTATTGGAGTTTCAGGAAGTGCTCGGCCTCGAGTGGTAAAAAGTTTTGGAAATTTTTGTATGGCTTTAAATATACTTCTAACAAATTAGTGTGTGTGGGTGGTGGGGGGGGAGGTCACGAGAAATTATGGAGGGAGGAATTTCTGTTCACCTGAAACAAACATGGAGGGGGGGGGGAGGCATTTTTGCGCACTGTGTGAAAAATGATTGGGTGGTGGGGGGGGGGGGGGGGGGGGGGGGGTTGTCAGGTAAAAGTTTTGTAGGTTACCCTTTGGAAGGTTTGGGGTTGATTATAGGAAATACATACATGTAAATGTACATGTATTTTGGCTTCCAACACTGATTTAATTATTATTTTTTGGATATTACACGTATTTCACATTTAAATGTTCATTCAAGAAACACAGACCGAATAATACTGTTTTATTTTTTGAAAAGTTATATTTTTGTCACAGTCAGCAATAAAGGCCATATATTGCCAAAAATAATGCAGTTAAATGCATCTTGAGCAAGTGTGGCATCCAGAACTGAGTAGCACACTATAACCTCCGGCAAATACCAAAAACACATATAACCACCTATTTTACCTATTAACACATTTAATTAAACCATGGTTTCCCCTCATAGTACTTGTTATAGAGGGGATTCGAATTATATTCCAATCCTCTCCCAAATCACCATCCAAACACTCAGCCAGAAAACCCATATTTCACTTGTATTCACTGGTATAATAGAAGTTTTCTCCATATTATGATTCCCCGTGGGAACCCCGGGAAGTAAGCAGCACTTGTTTACTGTGGTAAACCAGTTCTGCTTTACTAGTAAAATAGGACCCAGTCACCAATGCTTGGGGTGAAAGTCCTCTACAATGGGCAACATGTAGATCAATGATTGACTAAACTTGACTTCATCTCCATGTTGTGTCACGATTAGCCATTGCACATAAATATGTGACGTTAACCACCAACAAACAAACCATATTATGATAACCCTTTACCTTACATGTACATGAAAAGAAGATACCACTTTTGAATAACTAATTTATTTTCATTTTCTGGGTCAAAAACATAGCTATCCCCCCCCCCCCCCTCACTGGAATGAGCTGAACAAGCTCATTTCATTCCAATGAGGGGGTCATAAGCTATGTTTTTGATGCCACAAAATGCAAAAATAATTAACATTGAATGGCAATTTTGGTGAATGGTGCTAGCCGGTTTTGGCCATTACATTGAGTGAATGATTACATGTAATAGAAGCTTTCTCCATATTATGATGTTAACCCTTTACCTTACATGAAAAGAAGATAGCACTTTTGAATAACTAATTTCTTTTTATTTTTTGCGTCAAAAACATACAGTTAAAACTAGAAGTCCTGTCACGAATAGTGCGCTTATCTAGGCTTAATTGCGCGTTGGAATTGCGCGAAATTGCCATATCGAATGGCATCCATAGCACGGCAGGTTCTCCTGGTTACTCATAGCAAACACCGGCAATGTTTCTGCCAATGGACCTCCGGGTTACCCGGAGGTCCATTGGCTGAAACATTGCTTGTGCACGGGCCATATGTGCAGAATTTGATAGCTTTACTGGGGCCATAACGCGTACATTAACGCGCATATCAACGTGCTATTTGTGCGCATTTCATGACAGGACTTCTAGTTTTAACTGTAGCTATGACCCCCCACCCCTTCCACTGGAATGAGCTGAACTAGCTCATTCCAATGAGGGGGTCATAAGCTATATTTTTGATGCAAAAATAATGAACATTGAATGGCAGTTTTGGTGAATGGTGCTAGCCTGTTTTGGCCATTACAATGAGTGAGTAATGAAAAATGTTAAAAACCAATTTCTTCATTCACAGAGTACATGTATTTTGGAACATAAATTTGGGGAAATGGGGTGGGGTTACATTGGGAAAAGTAACAAAGTTGCAAATGTAAATGAATGGCTTTTGTGCACATACCAATATAGTAGTCTGATACTAGTGTTGTCAGGGTCCCCATGTTATAGCACAAAACTACATTAACAATTGTCCCTCTACCACCCATGCTGAACCCCTCAGCTGATGAGAAAGTTAACAGCATACACTCTCAGTTTCCTATGATTTGCTTTAGTACTGCAGCACTAAGGGTCCACTGAGTTTTTTTTCTATTTGACAACCCTGTCCTGGTTCTTCTCACTATATTTTTCATTGTATGTCAGTCAATATTCCTATGTACATGCAGACTGTCACTTTCAAAATATGTGATTGCATGTCTGTCTGTCCATCATACCATTCCTCTGTACATGTAGCCTGTCACTTTCAAGATATGTGATTGCATGTCTGTCTGTCCATCATACAAAGTGTCGGTTTGATTTTTATTTGCACAGTTCTACATTTTCAATAACTGGCAATTGCCCCCCCCCCCTCTCCCATACACACATTGATATAATTATATTAAAAATTAAAGAGCACTACATTCCTGAAGCAAATATCTGAGTCATCCTCACTGGGTACTATACATACATGTATTTTCCATAATTTCACTCTTTTTATCAGAATGGGTGCCTGTAGGGATTAAATCGAAGGTTGTAAACAAGCCCTTGTGGGTACATGTACTTGTGGGACACGCACATCACTACAAAATCAATATTTTAGGGTTTTATGCATTTTAACAGTGCTATGAGATACCATAGGAGCAGTGTTCAGCTGGCCATACCGTTGGAAAAAAATCAGTGTTTAATGTTTTGTCAGTGCCATTCCAGTGACTCTAGGTGCCTTCACTAGGAAAGTGAGGCTTTTTTTTACAAGAGTGGCAAAATATTCATCAAATGCATTGTGACGTATCTTCAGAAGCCAGAATGTGATTTAAAAACTATCACAAATGGGAAATTTAATATCACAAGAGGTTTGTTTTGCGTCAACATCAATTAATTTATGAATTTTAGTTTTTGATAAAAAGGGGCATACTATGGGGACCCATTCAGGGCTATATTTTGCCACATCAGTGTGCACATGTAGAAGAAAATTTGACATCAGTTGTTTGGATAAAATGGTACTGTCTATTGATATTGGTGAATTATATAGCTGCAACCCCAATTTTTGAATCAAAATTGACATTCATATTGTTTCATGGGGTTGGAACACCACTCTTTGTCTTGGTATATGGTTAAATGAGACAAATTTTTCCTAAAAGTATTGCATGCTGATGCAGATTTTAGTTTTATTTTGGGATTAGGTTAGTTTTCAAAGAAAAGCTAGATGAATTCCTTACCTCTCAGCTTACTCTTTAGGTAACAGAGTAGAAAAATGTATTGGAGGCAACAGCAGTTTTTAAGCCATTTGACACAGTTTGGACAGTTTTCTTTAAAACAACAAATTTCCTATGTTTTTAACTCAGTGGAAGCCAAACGTTGAATTCTCTTGCAGAAATGACTCTTTTGTCACGTGAAAGAGGTAAAATGTATCTTTGATAGGATTGGGGTTGATTAAGGAAATACATAATTTGGCTTCTGAACCTGATTTAATTATTATTTTGAGAGATTATTTCACATTTAAAAATGCATTGGGGTACCACACACCTTACAGTACTTTTTTATTGTTTTGAAAAATATGTTTTTGTCGGTAAGGGCTATTATTTTGCAAGCAAATTCACATCTTGAGCAAGTGTAGCCTCCAGTGGCACAATACAGCCTTCAGCAAATGCCAAATAACAACCAATTTTACCCTACATGTACACATGTATTAACAAATGTAATTAAACCATGGTTCCTCATCATAGTACTAGGGGCAGAGGGGGTTCCAATCTTCCAGCCCCCTTCCAAATCCCCATTCAAACCCACAGCCAGAAAGCCCCTATAGCACTTTTATTTACTGGTATTTAGATGTTTGTCTGAATTATGCTGTTAACCCTTTACTTAACATGAAAAGCTGATTACCTTTGCCCACAAACTTATTGACTCACTAATTTTTTTTGTCAAAAACATGACTTTTTACACCATTGAAATGACCTCATTCCAATGAGGGGTCATAAGCTATCCTTTTGACACAAAAAAACGAGAAAATAATGAACATGGATTGGCAATACTTGTGAATTGCACCAGGAGCTTTAAACCGTTATATTTGGTAAAGGGTTAAAAAATGTTAGAAAATAATTTCTTCACTGAAAGAGTATTTTGGAACACAAATTTGGGGATGGGGTATAGTGGAAAAAATAACACAGTAAAGTTGCAAATGTGAATGAATGTAATTTGTGCACAGCTACCAATAAAGCAGTCTAGTACTAATAAAGTAGTCTAGTACTAAATTTTTCCTCTTATTTGATGCACGACCCTCTGTTTTTAGGTCGGAACAAGTTCTCTGAGGGTTATACTTGACAAAGATATTTGAATCCCAAAATTAAAGTGATGCGATCAAATTTTGTTTAGTTCGAGCGATGTTGTCACGGTTCCCATGTTACAGCACAAAACTACAGTGTCAACTGTGAAATATTGTTCTCTCCTTGAATCAAGTCCCTACCTCCCACCCACCCATATTGAAGCCTCAGTTGATGAGAAACAATTGAAAAAACTGTGCAGTCAATCTCATACACTCTCAGGTTCCTATGATTTGCTTTGGTACTGCAGCACTCAGGGTCCATTGAGGGTTTTTCCATTTGACAATCTTGTCCTGGCTCTTCTAACAAAATTGTCCATTGTATGTCAGTTTTTAGTTCTGTGTAGACTTTCAATTTGTGTGACTGCATGTCTGTCTGTCTGTCTATCCATCAGACAGAGTATTTCTTTGCTTTTCATTTGCCTGGTTGTACATTTTCAATAACTGGCAGCTGACTATATTTCACACTCCCCCCCTCCCCCCCCCCCCCCATTCACTCACAAATACATGTATATTAAACACTAAAAAAACCCAATTTTTTTAGCAAATATCTCATTCATCCTCCTTGGAGACATATTTTCCACAATTTCACTCTTTTTATCAGAATGGGTGTTTGTGGGAATTAAATCCAAGGTTGTGAAAGTACCCTAATGGATACTTGCTGCTCAAGCAAAGCACCACAAAATCAATATTGAATGCTTTTAAGCATTTTAACAGTGCTATGATATACCACATGAGCAGTACTGGTCATACTGCTGAAACAAGCAATGTTTTATGTTTTGTCAGTACCATACCTATGACTCTAGGTGCCATAACTGAGAAAACTGGCTTTTTTTTTTTACAAAAATTACAAATGATTCACCAAACACATGATGTGAAATGTCTTCAGAAGCCTGAATGTAATTTAAAAACGATCACAAGTGGGATATTTAATGCCACAAGTTGTTTGTTTTGTGTCAACATTAATTAATGTATGAATTATATCATGTTTTTGATGAAGAGGGGTATATTGTGGAGGGGGGGGGGGGGGGGCATATTCATTGAGGGCTATTTTTTTTTTTAAATTTTTACCACATCAGTATAAATTTCCCATTTGTGATAGCTTTGTCGCAAGATGTTTGTTTTGTGTCAACATCAATTAATTTATGAATTATATCATAGTTGTTGATGAAAAGTAGTATGGAGGGGGGGGGGGGTCACATTTATTGAGGGCTATTTTTTACAACATCAGTATGTGGAAGGAAATTTGACATCATGTGCTACGTGGGGTGGGGAGGGAATGGGGGTGCAATGAATGCAAAACCAGTTTATTTAAGGATATGTGGACGTGTGAGTGGCATCAATAATTAGGCCACATTGAAACTCTTTTTTTCAAATTTATTTCCCCTTCACCTTGTGTGAGGACAATAGTAATCCTTATGAATCATTGTATTATGATCAATCACGAAACAAACGTCAACACAACAACTCTATGAAATGGTCCGCATAGATTTTCGAACTCGACCAAGACCTTGTTCCTTGAAACCCATGTGCCAAATATCTGTCAAATCGGTTGACGTTTGTTGAAGTATCGCGCTATCAAGCTCAAAATAAGTAGATTTTAACAAAGGGCCATAACTCTTGAGAAAAAACGCTGACACGCCCTATTTTGCGTCATCGGGTGTTGCACGTGCATATCAAGCTACATACCAAATATCAAAACCCATCCAGAAATAACTAAGTTTTTTAGCAAAAAAGGCCGCTTGCCCGGCGACCGGCCCTCGCCATACCAATAGTCAAGGTTTTTTGTTGTTGAAAAATTCGACTAAAAATAGGAAACTAATTGAATAGAATTAAATAAGTATGCCTAATGATATCACACAAAATAAATACAATTATGCTTCTTGAACTGGCAGCAATTGCGTATCAAATAATATTAACGTCTTACTTTTGTTAACGATTCCTTCGTTTTCCTATCGCCCAAAGCGATTCATCAATTTCACATAGCGAATCGGGACCAGAAGAAACGGATAAATTACGAAATAACAGCGAGGTTATTTCGTAAATCCGGCGACGGAACACCGGCGACGTTTTTTTCTCGAGTCTGACAAATAAGTGACAACATTGGTGTCATTAAATTGAGATAGGTCGGATATCACACATAAATCTGCTATTACGCCCCCCCCCCCCCCCCCCCCCCCCTATACATCCTGCAAGTATAAAAATCTCCATAATAAAATTTCTTGCCTAATGTTCCCTACATGGTTCAAATTGGAGGGGGGGGGGGGGGGGGGGGCGTATGGATGAATTTTAGCTCACCGAAGGAAGCTTAACTTATCACTTGCCGTCCGTCGTCGTCCATCGTGAACTTTACATTTACATTATCGACTTCTCCTCCCAAACTACTGGTTCAAATTGAACCAAATTTGGTGTGCATGTTCCTTATATGTCAATTCAAATTTGTACAAATAACCTTGCCGCGCTCACAAGGGGCATTACTCTGATAGCACCCATACTTTTTTAAAAAAAATTAAAAAATCTTCTACTTCAGAACCATCATTTAGAATATTTTGATATTTAGTATATAACATCTCTAGGGGTGGGGAGGGGGTGGGGGTTGGGGTGTCAGTCACATTCAAGTTTGTTCAAATCGAGTCCATGGGTTAATAATCGGGCTCCCAGTAGGAGCCCGAATTTTAACTTAGTGAAATATGAGGAAATTTCTTTAAAAAAATATTTCATATTTGGTATGAATGCTTCCGTATTTGGTATACAACATCTCTAAGAGGGTCAGATTCAAGTTTGTACAAATCGGTTGCCTCACTTAGTATTTGGGCTCTCTATTGGGGCCCAAAGATTAACTTAATGCAATGTGAGGACATTTCTTTAAAAAACCTCCTTCATCTCAAGGGGGATCAGGTTCAAGTTTGTTAAATTTGTGTCCCTGGCTTATTATTTGGGCTCTCTACGGGCAGGGGTGGGGGTGGCTTGGGGAGCATGATAGGTTCAGGTTTGTTCAAATCGATTCCTTAGTGTTTTTTCCATAAAATTTGCCTTTCATGCCTTCATTCCTTTGTAGTGTTGATGAACCATGTGTAACTGAATGTGACCCCAAATACTTCTTTGAACCACGTTGGCAGGTGAGCGATTAAGGCCCCTTGGGACCTCTTGTTTAGTCAAGTTGTGACGAAGTCAGGCTCGACATATAGTTTGGTGAATGGCGGGCGGGCGTAAACAATTGGTTTCCGGATGATAACTTGATAATGGTTCGACCCACATTCATGATGCTCAATAGGTAGGTTGGCATCGGTAAGTGGAAGAACCCTATTTATTTTGGACTTGCTTGGTCAAAGGTCAAGGTCACAGTGACTATGAACATAGTAAATTGTAAACAATTGGTTTCTGGATGATAACTTGACTACACTTGAACCCACATTCTTGAAACGTCATAGGTAGGTTGGCCTAGGTGAGTGGAAGACCCATATTTATCTTGGACTCGCTAGGTCAAAGGTCAAGATCACAGTGACCTTGAACGTAATAAATCCAATCGGAATTATTTTTTTTTGGGGGGGGGGGTGGATGTGCCCCCATAGCTGCGCCACTGTGCCCCCACTTGGGCAATCGTGATTAAGTGCCTTGCCCAATGACACAACGCAGTTACCCCTGCTGAGGATCGAACCGTGTATCTCTCGGCTTGATGTTAGTAGTAAATCATGTACACGATCGACCCACATTGGCCGTATCTCATGTGACATGGCCCAGTTACTTCATTTTTAGTTGTCAATGGTAGCCCGCATGAGTGCCATCTTGTGACAACATCCCCCATAGTGATACGTGGTCCTAGTGTGCAGGCACCGCGCGTTTTGTTGAGGGGAGACGAGTGTATGTCGTCCATTTTGTATATCTGAGACCACCATCTTGGTTTCTATGGTAGCACATGGTTGCTATGTGACCCAAAACCTTCTAATAGGAAAGGGATGTGTTCGGAGGGTGTGTTCGATTGAATAGGAGTAAATTTAATTACAACAAATAACCTGACAATACCTCTAAATAATCCAAAACTACCCAAACTACCAAACCCCCATCTAGTGCTTATAATAGTAGCACGTAGTGCTAAATGAATGATGAGTGCTTTAAGGTGCGTTTCCAGGTATGAGTAATTGTATTTGTTCGAATAGTTTGTAAAATTACCCAAATAAATCCAACAGTTCTTTTACTAGTGCGGATTTCCCACTAAATATTAGGTTTCTATCTGTTGTCCCCTAGAATTCTTCTTTTTGCCCAACAATAGACACATTCCTTTGTATAAGAGTAACTTTATTGTTTCGAATGTGCACCAAAGTTTCGGTATTTTATCTATCCCGATATATTCTGTGGTTTATCCTTCTATTTCCTGGCCCGTTTGGCCTTTTACTGGCCCCATTTCCGCCTATCCCAACAGTCTATTTTGTCTTGGCCGTCTCTGTTTTTGTCTTTCCTGTGTATAACGAAGTCCTCTATGATCCTCAAACCCAAAATACAATCAAGCAGGGATAGGTATTATTCGAACGACTGAAATCTTATCAAGCGAATAAGCTTTTGAGCAATTACTGAAAAAGTCATTGCGCGAACGACTCAAATCCCATTGAGCAAATGAGTATCGAAAGAGCAATTTCTTTTACGACTCTTAATGCTCATCGGGGTATAGGAGGATACCTATGGCATGATGACGTAGTACTATATATACCTGATGATAATTTAGCTCCTAGCATCTGCCCAGTTCTAGACCTCTCCGTGATCTTAATATCTCCAACACCACTATTACTGATTTTCCCAATATTGCCATCGTCTGCCCTATGATTAGCTTTTACAGTAGTCACCAAAACCTGTAGTCTTCTTCCACTCTTGCTGCCTTGTACCATTACTAGCACCAGTGCAGGCTTGCTAACCATCTCAGATTGCTCGAACGACCAGAATCGAACAAATGAGTAATTGCCTGAACGAGTGACTTCACGTACGACTCTTTTGCTCGTCTGGGTATTGAAGGATGGGAAGGATCTTGGGAACTAACAACGTGATATAATAACCTTAGTTATTGAAATTGACGTACAATCCAGCTCATAATATAGTCTTGGTTTTTGAAAGTGTTGTTAAACTCTAATGAACAAATTTGCCAGTGAATTATGATCTTTTGTCAGTTTAAAAAATGAAGGTTTGTTTTACTATAGCGTGTCTCAAGTTTGATCCCTCCGCAATCTTTCAAAATTTCCCGATTGCCATATTTGTCGCCACATTAACATATGAACATACATGTGTGGTTCTGTGTTTATTGCATGTCGCTGTACAACACGTTTTGGCAAATTGTTATATTTCACATAACTGCTGCTATTTCTGCGATATATACCATCTCTTTCCTGAAAAATCTTGCTTAGGGCCTGCAATATTTACTGAAATTAACAATATTGGGTGTGCACCATTGCGTGTCACGTATTTTCATATTAAACTCAGTGAGTACTTCAACATTCACATATTTCTGATATCTCAGATATTTCTGATAACCTTTCATTCATTCAAGAAAACCTTTCATTCATTCAAGAAAACCGTTCATTCATTCATTCGATATCTCAGAACGGTTAACATCTTGAAAATATACGCACTCTCACAACTTGGACTGAAAACTTCACAGCTGAACCGTCATACGTAGGTGCACAGTAACTATTTATTTCTTTATTTATTTATTTCACAACAACAATATAAAGTCAAGTTCAACCAAGTATTAACATTTGAGCTGCCCATTTTTGTTGACTCGAAACCTCGGCGCAGGTTTTGTAGAACTTACATATCGCTATTAACCAGCACAGCTACAATTTGCGTGGTCCCCAAGGTGTAATGAGTTACAATTTCTGTTTCCCGAGCGTTTTACTTTTGTTAATGCCTCACTCTCTACACCGAGAAACAATTCTGGTTCTGTCATCCGCTGATTTATGATTTACCGATGTCCTCTGACAATGAAGCCAACATCTACCCTGTTCACATTTCCTCCTACAGTCTTCTCACTATTCATCCAGCATCGAGATACAAACTCTTTTAGAATATTCTCCAATGACGCTTTCTCAGTCCCATCAAACGACAATATTAATTCCTTGCGTGCTGCTGGTAGATATTCCTGCCAAGGACAGAAGTTTGCTTGCTACTGAAGTAACTATAATGTGGACATATTTAATAAAATCCCCCCCTGGAAATTGAATAGATTTTTTCGCCAATGATTTCTTGTGTCAAATTTGGGTGAATTTCTCATCAACCAGCATCCACATGCAAACTCTTTTATAATATTGTCCAATGACTCTTTCTCAGTCACGTCTACGACAATGCTAACTCCTTGTGTGCAGCTGTCAGATATTTCTTCCAAGAGTAGGATTTTTTTGCCACCGCAGTAAGTATAATGTGGACACATTTAATCAAATTTCCCCCGTACATTGAATGGATTTTTTCTTCAATGATTTCTTAAGTTAATTTGGGGGGAATTTTTCATCACAGGTGGTCATGGTTGCTTCACAGCAGGCATCAACAGATTTGATGAAAAATATCTTGAAAATACTCAGCGGGTTAAGAGTAAGGCTCCCCCCCCCCCCCCCCACCTCACGTCTTATGCAAGATATGCGTGTCTCATTTGAGGAGGCTATGTGAGATAGATATCTATCTCACATGACCCACGTAACCGGCTTATTAGCATATTTAATGAGAGACGGACCATTCAATTATCAAGCGTTCTTCCGGAAACAAACAACATGGTGTCACATTTCGGAAATATTATCAGACTAACGTTTATAGAAGAAAATAGAAATAAAAACGCAGACAGCAAAACTAAAGGACACTTGCCTCTTTTATATTAATATTTGGGTGAACGCCATTATGAGTGGAGAGAGTTGATCGAAATTCCCGTCGAAAAGTTTTGCGAATACATTGCGGAATTATAATATGACGTCATCGGAATGTGTCAATGTTCATTTCGCTACAAATCTTTAACCCCTGTCTTGACGGCGTTGGGATTATTTTCGAGGTATATAACTCTGATATACACAAAACTTTTGTACGTTCTTTATGATAAGCAACCCATTTTTTCAGAAATGCACAACAAAATTGTTCGACTTAACTGCACGTGCCCTCGAATTACTTCTCAGGTCGTCAGGGTGTTTTGGTGGGGGAAGACAAATTATCCCCGATGGGGGAGGATGTGAGATGGAGAAATCTCACACTCGGGACAAGATATTTGGTCCAGACACTCGGCCAGCCTCGTGTCTGGCCCAAATATCTTGCCCTCGGGTGAGATTTCCCCATCTCACACCCTCACCCATCAGCGATAATAATATTCTCTCGTGCCTTCTCCCATCATCATACCCTTTTCAACCCATTCTACCGTACAACCCGTTCCAATAAGGGGCCACAGACCGACAAAAGCAAAGAAAATTGAAAGTGACAAATCTAAATGACGCTTTTGAGGGAAAATATGGGCGGATATAACCCTTTAACCAACGTTACGAAAAAATCTCCATTCAAATTTTATTTTTCGATTTTTGCCAGTTATGAGTGGAGCTCGCAAAAACATAGCTTATGACTCCTCATTGGAATTGTCACGCTCCAAAGAGGGATAAGAAGCTATGTTTTTTAGACACAATTTGAAAAAAGGTTTTCTAGTTACAGATGATATATTAGGTACATCTGCTATTGGGGTTGGGTTTTGAAATGATTTGCTGGATGGTCACAGTGGTCAGATATGTTAACCCTTTACCTAACATGAAAAGCAGACGACACTTGCAAAAAAAATTCTTGAATAACTAATTTTTTTCATTTTTTTGTCTCAAAAACATAGGTTATGACCCCTCGTTGGAACGAGCTCGACGAGCTCGTTCCAACGAGGGGTCATAACCTATGTTTTTGAGACAAAAAATGAAAAAATAATAAAAATTCATTGGCGATTTTTGAGAATAGCGCTGGCCGGTTTTGGCCGTTACGTTGGGTAAAGGGTTAACCGGTACCACATACAGGACCCTCTAGCCACGTCCATGCTCTTCATTTGTTTATTATTATTCATAGATGCACCCAATATAGACTGGCATGAATAAATGATGAAGGCCCATTGATATAACAATAATATGAGTTTGGAGGGCTTTACGATTTATTAACGACCCGACAGGAATAAATAACAGCCGAGGGTTTATTAAAGGCCCTAGACGAAGACGAGGGCGGTTAATAAGCCAGAGGGTTGTCATTCTCTCCTAGAGGGTCGTTAATAAAACGGGACGAACGTCAAAATGAATTTAGTTTTCATGAACGGCCCGCCGCCCGCTCCCGGTTGCATGATGCTATCCGTGGAAAGTGACCAGCCCACGGCGTCTATACTTTTCTACCGTACGACCGCCGTGGACAGGTCATTTTCCATTTTTCCACGGATGGGCAATAGTTTCTCGGACGCAATACTATTAGATTCCAAACACTAATTATAGGAAAAATAATAAAAAAAATTAATTGATGAAGCACCGGGTATAACCCCGTGCTTCGTTAATTAAAATTTTGATGCTGACGGTTTTTATTACCTGGTAAACACGTGTGTGGACATCGCTATCCACGCGTGAATTACGACCAGTCCACAGCGACTGTACTATATTATGTATTATTTTAACAACCATCTGGATCATTTTCCTAAAGTCACGCCTCAACCGACCTACAATGTCCCACGAAAATCGCTATTCGAATTTTATTATTTTATTTTCTCTTTTGCTTTAATAAACAGAGCTCATAACCCACACAGGAACGAGTTTACCAGTAATTGGTAATAGCTGAGGGAAAGGTTATAGCTCACCTTCTTTTTCACATCATATATTTTAGTTCCCACATTTGATTTTTGATGAATGAATATTTACCAATGGAAGTTTTTTAATTCACACTTAGCTATTGTTATTTAACATACGAATAGAAGACGACATTTGCAAAAAAAAGTTCGGGAATAACCCACCCCCCCCCCCCCCCACCCTTTTCACCAAAGTCTATAACTTCTTTCATCTATTACAGGAACTGATGATGAATAATATGATGATGAATAATATTTTTCCGAATTACAAAATGAGTCGACCTGCTGCTGCATATACAGTCGATCTGAATGGAAATGAGAACAGGAAATGCAGAAAGTTTAGTCCTAAAGCATCGTCTACCCTGATGAAAACTCCCAAGAAGACTTCACGGAAAGTGACAATTGGTAATACTTAAACTACCAAACTACGAGACGGTAAGAAGTACGGTGATTGCAATATGGTACACGACGTGACACTTCCTAATTGTTTTGAAAGTAACGTTCCAAATGCTTGCTCAACGATCATAGAACAAACAAACGACATTTCAAGGGATAGTGTAGCGCCCTGTATCCCACTAGCGTCTTCAACATTCAACACGTCTTGTTTCCAACAAAGTCAGAAGTTAGAAGATTTTGAAACCAATCGGATGTGTCATGACATTGTTCGAGCTGCGGCAGACGTTATAGGATCTGATCGTGTTGACCTGGATAAATATTTTAGAAGATATCAACAACTCAAAGAAAAGAAAGCTGCTAAGATACAAAGTAAAAAATCTAAATGCACATCGACTTCTAAGAATAATATTGGTGTGAAAAAACCGTGCATGAAAAAACTACAGGCGTGTTCAACACCAAAAACCAAAACTATTCCACCTTTTCATTTTGATACACTGTTTTCTCAGGAAGGCGTGTCGACGAATAACAGAATGAAAAGGTGGGCATTGAAGAACATAACAAACATTCAAAACAAGAATGCTACAAAAAATCATCCACAAAAAGAAATTGCAGACAGTTATCCACCAAAAGACGTTCTTGTTAAATCAAATTACCTACACTCCACTCCATCGAAATCTGATATTCCTTCATTTCATTTGGATACATTGTGTTCAGAGAGACGGGGTGACTCATCAGAATGTCCACAAAATAAAGGGAAAATTTTTAAAAAGGATGGTCAGTTTTAGCAAATCGATAAGAAACAAAACATCAAATGAAGGTGTGACACTAGCCGTTGTGTGATTAGAGCTTCCAAGTGACAACTGTATTACAATTGTGACTGTCAAACCTTTTTGTTTTATGTAGTTGGGCGTTTTGCAATCGAGTCATCTCGCGCTCGTATGACTGAAATACTGGTGCCAATATAATGAAGATTTTATAATTGTACAACTGTATTTTTCTGGATTGTATTTTTTGTCTGTGACTATAAAAGATTGAAATGAGTCACTCGCGTTTTAAAGGATGTGGCAATTTACCTAGCAGTTAAACTGTCACGTCTTTTAAAATACTAATGCTTAATTTAAATTTTGTATATTAACATGTAGTAAATACAACTGTAAACGGTTCATATTACTGAATGCTAGTTTATAACTAAAAACATTTGTCGAAATGATTTCCGTGTGATAGCTTCAGGCCAGCTGTATATGCTATGTATTTGAGATTTGTCGCTATGGTGATAAATTTTACAGTGCTACAAAGCAATTTTAACACAAAATAGTTACGATCTAGAGAATTTAGAGAATTCTGTTCCATTCCAGAGCTTTTAACCTCGGTATTCAGTTGAGGAAGTGAGTTTCCACTCGTAGAAACATTTCCGAGAGTCTGGAAACTGGAAATAGAATATAACCAATTCATTCTTGTTTGACAGAGCTCAATGGAAAAACATCGCAGCGTTAAATTCTGATATTTCAGCGTCAGTGTTCATGTGGGTTAAGCCCGTTAAAGACAATCATGTTTGCCAGTGTTGCCGTTAGCGTTGCCGCTAGGGTTGCGGTGAGGAAGCTAGAATCCCAAAGCTTATTTGGTGAGTTTCCTCCATTAAACCGTCTCCTTTTGTCTGTCGTTGTGTAATACAACTGGAAATTAGTTGCAAAGGTCTCTCCAAAAGTGTGTTATATCACAGCTTTTCTTCGCAAAGAACACAATAAGTTTGGTTCTTGGCTCTCGAAGAGCTAACAACTGCCTGCCCAAGGTAATTACAACGTAACCAACCTATTCACCGAGGGCTATAAAAATATCGCCATTCGATGTTTATTAGTCTGTGTGAAACGCACAGACTATTGTTTTTGCACGGTTTCTTTTTCTTTTTCTTTTTTTCTTTCTTTTTTTCTCAGGCATGCTATGACCTAGGGACCTGGGACCAACACCAAATGAGTCGACACTCGACTCAAAATATGGGTCAAGGTCACGGAGGTCAACTAGGGGTCATTGAGTGCATTTTTCAGAATTGCTGGAAATCACATTTTTTTACCCCTAAACTATTTCTTACGTACACACATGCATTGTGACGTAAAAAAAGTGGGCGTGGCCAAAATTTTTGAAAGTGGGTCACACCCATATCTCAGGCATGGAATGACATATGGACCTGGGACCAACACCAAATGAGTCGACACACTTAATGGAGATTCAAAATGTGGGTCAAGGTCACAGAGGTCACCTAGGGGTCATTGAGTGCATTTTTTCAGAATTGCTGGAAATCACACTTTTGACCCCCTAAAGTATTCCTGACGTACACACATGCATTTTGACGTAAAAAAAAGTGGGCGTGGCCAAAAATTTTGAAAGTGGGTCACGCCCATATCTCAGGTGTGGTATGGCGCATGGACCTGGGATCAACACCAAATGAGGCGACACTTGATGGAGATTCAAAATATGGGTCAAGGTCACAGAAGTCACTTAGGGGGTCATTGAGTGCTTTTTTCAGAATTGCTGGAAATCACATTTTTCGACCCCCTAAAGTATTCCTGACGTACATACATGCATTTTGACGTAAAAAAAAGTGGGCGTGGCCAAATTTTTTGAAAGTGGGTCACGCCCATATCTCAAGCGTGGTATGACCTACGGACCTGGGACTAACACCATATGACCTACGGACCTGGGACTAACAACAAATGAGTCGACACTCGATGGAGGTTCAAAATATGGGTCAAGGTCACGGAGGTCAACTAGGGGTCATTGAGTGCATTTTTCAGAATTGCTGGAAATCACATTTTTTTACCCCTAAACTATTTCTTACGTACACACATGCATTGTGACGTAAAAAAAGTGGGCGTGGCCAAAATTTTTGAAAGTGGGTCACACCCATATCTCAGGCATGGAATGACATATGGACCTGGGACCAACACCAAATGAGTCGACACACTTAATGGAGATTCAAAATGTGGGTCAAGGTCACAGAGGTCACCTAGGGGTCATTGAGTGCATTTTTTCAGAATTGCTGGAAGTCACATTTTTTGACCCCTAAAGTATTCCTGACGTACACACATGCATTTTGACATAAAAAAGTGGGCGTGGCCAAATTTTTGAAAGTGGGTCATGCCCATATCTCAGGCATGGTATGACGTATGGACCTGGGACCAACATCAAATAAGTCGACACTTGAGGCAGACTCAAAATATGGGTCAAGGTCACGGAGGACACCTAGGGGTCATTGAGTGCATTTTTTCAGAATTGCTGGAAATCACATTTTTTGATCCATAAAGTATTCCTGACGTACACACATGCATTTTGACGTAAAAAAGTGGGCGTGGCCAACATTTTTGAAAGTGGGTCACACCCATATCTAAAGCGTGGTATGACCTACGGACCTGGGACCAACACCAAATGAGTCGACACTTGATGGAGATTCAAAATATGGGTCAGGGTCAAGGAGGTCACCTAGGGGTCATTAAGTGCATTTTTCATAATTGCTGGAAATCACATTTTTTGACCCCCCCCCCCCCCACCCCCAAAGCATTCCTGAGGTCCATACATGCATTTTTATGTTAAAAAAGTGGGCGTAGCCAACATTTTTGAAAGTGGGTCATGCTCATATCTCAATCGTGATATGATGAATGGACCTGGAACTAACACCAAATGAGTCGACACTTGATGGAAATTCAAAATACGGGTCAAGGTCATGGAGGTCACCTAGGGGTCTGCCTGAAAGAGGTCACCAATGTCATCAAGTGCGTATTATTCAGAAATACTGGGAAATGAATTTTATTACACCTTAATGCATTTCTAAAGTTTATGAACGTAATTCATCACTCAAATTAGTGGGCAGAGCCAAAAATGTCCATTTCTGATTCGAGTATCGAACCCTTTGAATGCTGGTCACATGTATGCCTTTTCTGGTTTCTTATAAATAATTGTTCTGATTCCAGTATGAATTACTGTAAATACTGTTAACGAAAACCCATTTCTGATTTGTTTAAAAATATTTTACTCCTGAAAATAAGCCTCCATAAATTCTCTTTCTGTATAGTTTATTCCTGATTCATTAACCCTTTTCACACCGACTTGAATTTACTGGGTGCAGTAAATTCTGTTTCTCTAGTTATTTTTGTATTTTCTGCCACAAAAACATAGTTCACGACCCCTCGTTTGAACGGGCCGGACCGGCTCATTCCGTTGAGGGACCATAAGATATGTTTTTGTGGCAGAAATGAAAATGTTTCCTTTTCCAAGATAAAAATGGTTTCATCTTCTACTCGTGTTTTTCAACCAACAGACTAGCGCACGCTTCTATAAATTATTCGGGATTGTTAGTTGACGAAACGGGAATTCTTTCTGTGAAAGTCATATAGACTTTGTGAATATGTCAGTGAGATAAAGGATGAATCTCATAATCTATTTCTGTATTGTAATAATCGACCAACGCAAATGACAAAATCGCCACCTGAATATGTCATCTATTCTTTGTGTTATTAGGTAATGGTTTGGGCCAATTCTATGGAATCACATTTGTGATTTCTCCTTTTGTTTAAAAACATATATATAATATGAGACAAATTTCCCAAATAGGACTAACTAAGCAGAACACAAGACATTTCGTACTTTTATTTAAGAAGAGTATAACAATAAAAATATCGATGTTATATTCTCAATCCATGTGAGGAAAATTAAACCAGATATATGTTTGAAATACCATAGACGCAAATAATGTTATTTAAAAATTGTTGCTATTGTTATGTTTGTGATTAATAAAGATCAATATACATGCTCCAAATATTTGTCTGTTTGAAGAAACCTTTGATGTGGTGGTGGACCGTCTCGTTTGGTTAGGAGTAGATCGGGTTGCTTGTTGCTCTGTTGGCAAATTTTCTCCACCCCATTTGACCCCTGCGTGTTTTCAAAATGTACATTTCTGTTACAAACAGCGCCTACACTGCACTAAAGCATGAGAACATATACGAGGCGACTGAAAATGCGTTCGAATGAGTTACATGTTGCTAAAATCGATTTCACAGCAAAGGCGGCTTTACGGTTGCCGTGATGACACTGTGTTGTGCGAACGTTTATTTCGAGAGCTGAAAAGCCATCTTCTGATGCGTGATGTGACCATAATGGCACTGTGCAGGGATGTGCACCGTGACTTCAACCACAGGGGACGTAAAGACAAAAATGGACCAGTGAAGATGGGCCATACACACGGACGCATTCTGTCACAGATTCTGTTTGTACTGTACATCAGAGATTTCGAAGAGCTGATGACAAGCGCAGGTGAGGTTGACGTTGAAGAAACAAATTACCCAGGGTTATTCTTTGTTGACGATATGCGTTTATTAGCTGAGAGTGAAGGGGGACTATAGAAACTGCTCCTCATTGCAGACACTGTTTGATAAATGGCGGCTAGAGAACCCACACCAATAAACATAATAGAAACGGAAAAATAACTTCACCATCAATTAAAACTTCTTGCAAGGATAGCTTCAATAAAGTGTTCGTTTAAAAAAAATGCTTGGGAGTAGGTGGGGTTTACTAAGAACAACTTATAGAACGCATGTGCTTCCTTGAAACCAACCGGCGGTGCAGAACTTGGAGATTCTACAAACTGATGCGGGCCGTGAATCACCGGTTCAAGTATCACAACAGTACTGCGATAGGTCAGCGATAAGAGAATGAATATGAGGAAACTATGCTACCTAAATTACCCGGTAAACCTTCCAACAGCAGACAGTGCAAAATGACGTTTCATTATGTATAGGATACCAACATTCAGATAGGATGGACAAGGCACGTGAGGGCGCCGATGGTAAACTATTCTCTTGAGACTGAAGACATAAAAGGCCAATGAAACAGGGTAGCATATTTATCAGGGGAAGGGTGCTCGAGGATTGTCACAGAAACGGGCGGGCAGGAATAAGAGCCAACAGATCGTTGGGGGGTTAACAAGGAGGATGTCCTTGTTTTCGAGAAGTGTCTAGATAGACAGTTTGGGAGGGCTCATTGTTGTTCAATGCGGGATGAAACTCCTAGGAGCTTATGGGGGAAGTTGGAGAAGGTGAGCAAGGGGGAATGTGAAGCTTCGGAGTAACTCAGACCCTGCTCCATTTCCACTTTGAAAGATAGAACCCGTTACGAATAGGATTGTTCAGGATCCGAATTCTGGGCCTTACATCAATGACCCACCCCACTTTATGCATCAGTTGGATCAGATGACTATCTGGAAACTTTCCAGGATGACAGGGGCCGGGGCGGAAATAGAGTAGTCACATACAAATACAATGCCTAGCAGACGCGATGGTAATCCCACTGCTAATGGACAGAGCGAGCGACGGATTTGACGACCGATGCCCTGTTCAGCAACATAGATTCTTTTTGAGAAGGGAGAGGGTAAACTAGTGTTAGAGATAATATTCAGGACAACCGTTAGCTTCTCCAAGGTCGAGATACATGTGCTTACAATCCTCCCCAAGAATAACTCCACCGGCTGGAAATATAACGTTACCCATGTATGATACCCAATCTACCCCGTGACGTAGAATATAGCCGGACCCCATCTGTAAGCATTTAGAATTAAGGTCATGCAGACATGCAAGCATGGACGTGGTGGGGTGTAGAGAAAGCCTCTGTTGGTGCCTTGACGATAATTTTGTAACGATACTCCGACAGGACCCCCAAAACTATTTTGCCGAAGTTTTTCACAGATTAGAAAAAGGTCTTTGGTAAGTATGAATTGTCTGAAACCTCTCAGATGCAGTTTAATCAAGCTCGGCAGCAGGTAGAATTGACTTTAAAAGAATGGGCCGATCATATTTTGTTAAGGGCGGAAAACACCTTTGGGCATTTTCCCGAATATCACATGTTCTGTCAGGCCGTTATGCGTATTACCATCAACCCTCAGACACTTGCTAAAAGTCTCTGCTTCAAAATTGGCGAGCTACAAAATTGGCCCACTTCCGTTCGGTTCAATCCCGATTGTCCCACTTTCGGATTTTAATTGGTGTCCCGACTCCCCCACTCTTGGATTTGAAAATAGTTATAGTCGTTATCATTATTTGAACACAACTTATCGCTGTTTATCGATCATGATTAAAACAACTATCAGTATTTTTATGAGTTTGTTTACTTTTTTGTTATTAGCAATTGTGATAA
Source organism: Pictodentalium vernedei (assembly GCA_031216915.1). Classification (NCBI taxonomy): domain Eukaryota; kingdom Metazoa; phylum Mollusca; class Scaphopoda; order Dentaliida; family Dentaliidae; genus Pictodentalium; species Pictodentalium vernedei. The sequence goes on along the minus strand of CM062297.1, from coordinate 329,076,346 downwards.
TGTATCTGGAAGGCTGGCACAACAAAAACAAAAAAACAAATACCAACCACACATCCAAATATTTTCCATAAAAATTAACCACTTTAACTGGTAGAGTGCTGGAAGCCCTTACTTCGGCTTTGTTCTGCGGTGAAGGTACAATAATTCAAAGGTTTCGTACTCTGTGGGTGTGCCTCATATTATCTTTGAAGTCAAATTATTTCTACTGTATGGATTTGCCTTGTTGCAGTTTATGGGAGAGTGCCTTTTGGCACTCTCCCATAAATTGCAACATGGCAAAGACTGGTGAATAAATTTTGATGAACAGAAATAATTTAACACTCTACCAGTTAAAGAAAAACAGGTCTATAATGAAGTCAAGCATATGCAGCTTAGTGCAGGTGGACCCCCTCCACCAAAGATCCTGAAACAGAGGTTGATGAACGGCGAAACAAACATTACAGAATATGCAGACCAAGCGTCTGCTTTATTACATCTTGAATAACATGCTTTCAACATGTATTTAAATTTAATAATAAGTCATTGTTTTGATGTACAAAACTATTTTGTAAATTCATCACCGTTTTGATGAACAAAAATATCTAGCATAGTTTATCGATGCTGTATAACAAATACCGATATGGCATATTGGTTTAGGCGCAGCAGGGGTCTGGGGAAGGGTTTGCGGCCGCTAGGTGTGGCTGTCTTTCAGTCCCCCATTGGTGGTATTTCTAACGATCTTGTTGATGGCTTGCAGGCGATCTTGTAGATTTGTTATATAACATGGAGTCAACTTTTTTCGTTGCCAGTTATTTTGATATTGTTGCGTGGAGAGAGTGGCTTTGCAAACAAACAGCCCTTTTCGGTACCACCAACCCCAACGCCTGCTATGAAGGTTAAATAAATAAATTGAGAGAAGGTGTAGAGCTTGTTGTGGCAGGCCCTTCTTCTCCAACCCCGAGGAGATGGTGTAAAAAGATATGGCCATAACGGTTAGCTCGAGATATCTGAAATTCCGAATAAAGGTGAGAAATTTTGAAAAAAACTACAGAAGGTATAACAAATACCAACTTCTTCTCCTGTTCACCAATGAAACAGCAAAATACGTGAAACAAACTATAAGAGAAAATGTTTGTTTTAGCCGCTAGAAAACTAATTTAACCCTTTACCCAACGTAACGGCCAAAACCGACCAGCGCTATTCTCAAAAATCGCCAATTAATTTTCAAAATATTTTCATTTTTTGTCTCAAAAACATAGGTTATGACCCCTCGTTGGAACGAGCTCGTCGAGCTCGTTCCAACGAGGGGGCCATAACCTATGTTTTTGAGACAAAAAATGAAAATAATTAATTATTCAAGAATTTTTTTTGCAAGTGTCGTCTGCTTTTCATGTTAGGTAAAGGGTTAAAAAATCCCGACTGTCCCACTCTCTTTACCTCCTAAAATTAGAAAGTGGGACAATCGGGATGACATCTTCCGTTCAACCACTCTGCCATTACCGCTCGGCATTAGGTATCGAAATAGCATTTATTGTACTCGGAATGACATTTTAAAAAATGAAGCGATCATTGTGAGTTGCCCAAATCATTTTTAGGAATATAAATCGATTGAAAGATTACATTGTTTTAGAGCTGTTGCCATAAAGTGTCATAAACCAAGAAAACAACCATCAAATAAAACAACACATCCAGACTATCACAACAACAACTATTTCCAGACACGGAGCATTAGTGTTAGTGTAAATACATGTGAATAACACAGCAAGCAACTCTCTCTCTCTCTCCGTAATTAGCACTGTTTTTAAAGATCGTGGAATGTCTCAGATGAAGCCAATAATCAAGACATCAATCAGACAACGTTGTCTGTCATCACGGAGTCGAGTACTTCTCGACACATGTTGTAATAAGACAACCAAACATCGTGGATATAATAAATCCAATGATTACTTCAAAATTCTACATATTTCTGATATGTTAGAACAGTTACCATCTTTGAAATTTACGCACCCTAAAAAATTAGACTGAATATTGCACGGTTGTACCATTATAAGTAAGTTCTAGATAACAATTTATTTATTTACAATATAAAGTCAAATTTAGCCAATTGTTTACGTTATTGCTAACCCCCTCGTTTAACTCTGAACCTTGGCGAGTAAATCAGAATTTTTAAATCGCGGATAACAAGCATTGTTCCATTTCCTAGGATTGAATAAGTTTCAATTAGCGTATCACTATGTCCTACTTTTGTTATTGCTTAACTTTTTACCGAGAAGACGATTCGTCTTCTCGGTAATTCGTCTTCTCGGTAAAGAGCTGAGCAATAGCTCCCTCTGAACGGCAGTGCTAACAATGTTTCTGAATATCATTATCAAAAACAAGTATTTTCCTTCCAGATTATTATTAAATAATAATAATAATGCTTTGGCCATTCTATGATTTTTAGCGGTCCTGTGATAAAGAAGACGATATATCCTGTTAGCGCTATTCACAAAAATCCTGATTAAAATTTTGTTATTTTCCAGTTTTGCCATCAAAATATAGGCTTTATTGACATTTGCTCTTGACAGAAACCAAGAGAGGTCTCATTTTGTAACGGACGGGAAAAAAATAAAAATGCTCTTGTCAACCATTTGGTCACTGTTGTGCATGTCCGAAAAAATAACGCATGTCGAATCTATATTAATAATAACTCTTTGGCCAGCCGCTGATTTGTCGCGGTCCTCATAAGAGAAGGCCATCATTCCCCCTGCACCCCACCCCCTCTTCCCCTCCTCTCCTCCCAGCATTCAGATATAAACTGCTTAATAGTGTCCCTCACTTCCTCTTTTTCAATTTCTTCAATAAGCATTCCTACCCTCTCCTCGTGTCCCCCTTCAGCCATCTATCCTTTGTTTCTTCACCCCACTTCTGCATTATTCTTCCAGTAAATTTTATTCTATGAGGTATATACTGTGGGCATTCCAAGAGAAAATGTTCCAGGGTCTCCACTACTCCAGAGTGGCACATTTGGCATCCCTTTTCTCCATCTCTCCCAATTTTCCCCCGAAGCTCCAGTGATCTTGATCTCAGTTTGAACAGCAGTGACTCTCCAAAGGTGCCATCTAGGTACTTCTCAAAAGCTGGCTTTTCTTTATATTGTAACCCCTGCAGTGATCTTTTCACGCTAACCCCTGCTCGCCAGTTTCGATTGCAATCTTCCATGACTCTCTCTTTGACAAACCTTTTGCCTTCTTTCATTCCTACTTCTATGTTTGTGACCTCTATAGAGTAATTGTCCATTAGTTCCCTCACATGTTTTGACCACCCCGTATCTATATTAGAATTCCAAATGGTATCGAGCATCAGTTTGCACCACCGGTTGTCAGGCAGGTTTCTCAAGTAGTTAAAGTAACACAGTTTTCCCAAATCTACCCTGTCCTTGATTTTCATCCACCCAAGCTCCCCCCTTACTGCTTCCAAAGCTGCAGCATTACTCGACCCCGTTATCCATCTGCCGGCATCATTCTGAGTACTTTCCAACTTCTTAATAAAGGTTTGGTTTAATGGAATCACGTCCGTGCCATACGTTATACTTGGTAAACCCACCCTCTCCCACAGTGTTTTCCCCACAAAGACCTTGTTGAAACTATTTTTCCCTAAAAGTTTTAGTTGGTTCAGAATTCTTTTCCCCTTCAGAATCAGTTTGGCTGAGTAATTTCTGTACACCCCTCTTCCCGTTATATTTATGCTTACCCCTAGATACTCATACTCTCCCGTTTCTCCTACAGTGATTTGTTTGCTTTCCCCTTCGGGGATTGAGAACTCCCCCACTCTCCATCTCTTCGTCATATCTACCTTGCGTCCAACGGGTATTACCTTGCTTTTATTTTCATTTAGTTCGAGCCGCCAAGTGTTCCCATATCTACAAACAATTTCCAGCAATTTCTCTAGCCCCTGTTCAGTTCTAGACATTAACACCATGTCGTCCGCAAAGAATAAGCCTGGTACCTTTATGTCTCCAACATTTACCCCCTCCGCACTCTGAATTAGTTCGTCCCCTAAATCTTTAACATACAATGCAAACAAAATCGGTGAAAAGATACACCCCTGCTTGAGGCCTATATCCATAGGGACTCGTTTTGTAGTGATACTCCCTAGACTGAGTTGGCTTTGCACATCTGTATACAGTGCTTTCATGATTCCCACAAAGTCACCCCCAGTTCGATGCCCTCGAGCTTTCGCCACATACCTTCCCTCCACACTCGGTCGTACGCTTTTTTCACATCTAGAAATGCCAGAAACATCTTTTTCTTTTCAGCCTTTGTTGATTCTATCAGTTGGGTGAGTGTAAATAGGTGATCAGTGACTCTTCGACCTTTCCTGAAACCATTTTGAATTTCTCCTAAAAAACCTTTCTCTTCAATAACTTCCTCAAGTCTACCGTATATGACCTTACAGAATACTTTTCCGATGTTACTACTAACTGATATCCCCCTATAGTTATCTAGAACTTCCTTATCCCCCTTTTTGTGTATGAACGACACCTTACTTTCCCTCCACTCTCTGGGGACCTTTTGCTTTCGCAGAGCCAGGTTGAAAAGGTTTGTCAGGACTTCAATAAGTGCCTCCCCTCCATTTTTGAGGAATTCGTTCGGAATTTCATCAGTCCCTCCCGCTTTACCATTTTTTAATTTCGAGACCACGTTCCGCACTTCTTCTGCCGTTATTTCGCTACATACACGATTGGATAGGTTCTCCTCCACCAGTGTATTTCTTTTTGGTGGGGACCCACTGCCCCATCGCCTATCGTTTCCCAGTGCTTGACTAACTCTGAAGCGATACGGCCTTTATCTTCTGTACTTTCCCCATCCACTTTGATACTCTGCACACTACTTTTCCCCCGTTTATTTACCCAGTTCCAAAATACGTTTGAGCTCGAACCCCCCGTTTTCTTTATTGTTCTGGCAAGACTGCAATTGCGCTCCTTCCTATTATTATTCTTTATCTCATTCACCTTTTTCCGTGCCAGTTCATATTCTCCTTTAATTAGTCTCGTGTCATTGTTATCCACCCCTTTAAGCTTCCTACTTCTTCTGTAAGCAGCGCATTTTACCTTCCTTTCTTTTATAGCCTTTTTCAGTCCCTCGTTAACCCTGTATCCAAGCTCTCTCGTTGGAACCCTCACCCTTCCTATACAATCCTTCCCTGCCTCTGTTAGGCTATTTACTATGCCATCTGAAATACTCTGGACATTTGCATCCCTAGGTATACATTCAAGACTTGGTTTTAGTTTTTCCCGAAACTGCTTCCAGTCGGCTCCTTGTTTTAGTCCCCAAACTTCCTTGAAGGTATTTCTGTCTCTATTCGTCTTTTTGCCCATAACCTTAACTGTTATCAGGTTGTGATCACTACCCAAGTCATTTTTTCCCTCGTCATCTATTTCTACATCTATAACCTCCTTCCATACGCTAACGTCAGTGAGTATATAATCAATTATTGTTTTCTTATCATTCCTCTCCCAGGTCCATTTACCCTTACATTTCGCATCCCTGTTCAGGATCTTTAAACCAAGCTCTTTTGATAGGTCCAACATCTTCCTCCCATTCGTGTTAATTTTCCTATCACCTCCCTGTATGCCCTCCTTATCCCCGATGTGCCCATTGAAGTCCCCCATAAGGACAATACTGAACCCTCTGCTTTCAAGCTCTGTGATATTCGATCTAAGAGTTGTATATATTGAATCATTCCACTCGGGCGTACTTCCCTCCACTGCTAAGTATACAACACCAACGGCAACACTCGTGCTTCCTAACTTGATTTTTGCCCAGACTATTTCGTTGGATACTGGAATCTGAGTCCTTGCTTCTGTGAGATCTGTAATCAATGAGGGCTGTAATTCCTCTTTAGCGTAGATGCCAACACCCCCACCCCGTTTCTGACCCTCAGTTCGCCCAGCTCCTATCCACACGCAACCCTTCATCTGATCAACCCGCTCATCCCGTCGTATCCACGTCTCACTTAGACCCATTATATCGAAGTCTCCTTCGTCCATCATTGTTGATATTTCGCTTACTTTCTTGTGCAGACCCTGGATGTTGCAGTACCCAAACTTAATGAATCTTTGTTTTTTTTTTTTGTTCTCACTGGCACATTATTATACCCCTGGTATGTCCCTGTGTTGTGCATGTTTGTTGTTCTTCCTATGTTCCCAGCATTTGTGCCCCTCTGGGTTATCGGCTGTGGTCCCCTACCCCCCTTTTCTCCAAAAAAGGCCCAGCCACCTGTAAAATTTTTTGGCCCAACAGGTCTGTACCCATCCTACTTAAATGCAATCCGTCTCGCCCATACAACTCTCCTTGTCCCCAGAATGAATCCCAGTGGTCAATGAAATGTATTCCCAAGTCTTTGCAGTGCTCTTCCAGCTCCTCGTTTAGTGCCATAATCCGCGAGTTCCTCTCATTCCCACCACCCATAACGGGGAGCACCCCTGAAACGATGACCCGAGCATTCCTGGTAAGTAGCTTACTAATTAGGTCCTTGTATGTGTCCACCAAACGAACTGATTTCCTCTCCCTGATGTTATTGGACCCCACATGTAATACCACTACCGGATCAGGCCCCGACCCAGCTACAATACCGTCCACTCTATCCCTCAGGTCCTCCACTTTAGCCCCCGGAAAGCACAGAACTGTTCTATTTTTACTGTCCGGACCACAGACAACCTTGTCGATCCCCCGAACTATGCTACTTCCCGCAACCACCAACTTACTTTTGGCCCTCGCCCTATTTATCTCCTCTAGTCTCCTATTGTTTACAGCGTCCTCTTCCTCTCCAACAGCCCCACACGGAATCACTATCGGTATCTTTGACCTAGGATTACTCCTATCCTTGTCCCTCCGTCTCTTTCCAGGCCCTGAACTACCTGGACTACTCCCCTGGTCTTCTCCCGGATCCCTTCTCCTTTTTCCTGGCCTAGACCCCGAGCTATTATCTGTTGCAACTACCTCCATCCCCTCCTCTGACTCTTCCGAATCGAGCACATCAAATCTGTTTCTGGTGCTGCACTCCCCACTGCCTTTGGGCTTTACACCCCTATCTACCTGCTTCTCTGGCCCCCCTTTCCTACCACTTTTGATAGTCCACGCCAAACGCTTTACAGCATTGCTCCGGCTTGGGCCCCCCTCATCTGTCCTACGTACTTTTCTAGCAGCCCCCACCTCATCACCTACCTCATTCACATCAAAGGTTCTACCCCCATGTTTCCTCTTGGAACCACCGACAACCATCCATCCTTCTCGGAAAGCTACTTTCACAGGCGTAACTCCAGACAGCCCCGCCCTACCAAGTTTTCCCTTCAGCTCAGCAATCTCCCCCTCAAACTTAACAATTGTCGCAAGTAGGCGGAGGATTTCCTGACAGTTTGCACATACCTCTCCATATCCCATCGAACGACAGTCCCCATACATCATAGAACACTGTTTACAAACTTCAAGCCCAATATCGCCATCGGTGGCCCCACCAACCCGGCTCTGACCGACACCCCCAGTGACCTCTGTCTGCACACCAATACTTACCCCGTTGGCACCGTTGACCTGGACCGCGATATTACACGTATTTACCTCCATACTTACCTCCGTCTGAACAGACTTGCTCGCCATCATCAAAACAAAATTACGCGATCGGACAGGGAAAACTGTAAACACGCGACAAAAGGCAACACGACGAACCGTTCGACAACTTAGCGCTCACAGTTTTATTTAAGATCTCCTAACTTTGTCCCAGTTACTATACTAAACTACCTCCCCACAAAGTTTAATAAAATAACCTGAAAATGAAATATATATGATTAGTAAACAATAAAAATACTTAATTTCGATTCGTAGCCAAGGAAACTTCTGTATACTCGCGGATCGATCCAAGAATGAACTCGCCAGGTTGTTTGTTCACCAGAGGGCACCCAACTCAATAAATAGCGTAGTTTTTGTGTCAACTCTCTTTATGTAACAACTCTCTGTACTCTTTACTCAATGCACACGATATCAAAAATTGTTATTTTCATAAGCGTTTCTCACATTTTTCTTATCATTTCAACAAAACCATATCAAGTGACCCCCTCAATGGGTCGATCTCGTTCTAGTGGGGTGGAGGGTGGGGATCACATGAAAATAAAGTTTTTGCAACTGCTCAATTGGTAAATTACGCGGGCGGATGCGACCAATTTTCTTGTTAAAGATTTAACACTTTATCCAACGAAATGGAAATAACCGACCAGCGGTTTTGGTGAAGGTTAAAGAAACTGAAAATGCAATGAACAGCAAGTTCGAAATATATAAAGTAAATATTTAGACCGGGTCGTTGTCAAACAATACTGAGCACTTGGACTCCCCCCCCCCCCCCCTCCAAAAAAAAAAAAAAAAATTGCCTTCATTCGTCATTAACACTTTCGCTGCCGAAAACGACTATTGTCACATATTTATGGTGATTATCTACACGTATTGGTTTGCGCAGATCAAACCTACAATCTGATTAATTGTTGGAAAGGGTTCATGAGAGAGTTTGAAGTATGTCATAAATGTTATTAACCCTTTACCCAACGTAACGGCCAAAACCGGCCAGCGCTATTCTCAAAAATCGCCAATTAATTTTCAAAATATTTTCATTTTTTGTCTCAAAAACATAGGTTATGACCCCTCGTTGGAACGAGCTCGTCGAGCTCGTTCCAACGAGGGGTCATAACCTATGTTTTTGAGACAAAAAATGAAAAAATTTAGTTATTCAAGAATTTTTTTTGCAAGTGTCGTCTGCTTTTCATGTTAGGTAAAGGGTTAAACTTCCTCGCACACAGGTGTACATAGAGGTGCTCCATATATGGATAAAGTGGGCGTGGCAGTAAAAGGGTTATTGAAGGTATTCCTGGATTCAATCCCAAATCCGCTCGGTACACATCGCAGAAGCATGAACTGAATGACTTTCATGCACGTTCACAAATCTAGCCTCTCGTAATCAATAAACAGAATGTGTGAAAATGAGTGGAAAATGAATCTGCCACTTATTTAATTATTTTATTTTAGCTTTTTTCACCTTATGTAGTATATAACTGATAAAAAAGGGAAGTTACAGTCACAAAACGGTCCCTTCTTCGTACAGATCACAATCTGGTCGCAACAGAATCACACTACCGGGTTATGACAACAAAATATTAATAAAATATCTTTTTATTGGCGTTTAGCGGCACTTTCGATAGCCAGGGTCACCTCCGGTCGGACAGTTTTACGGATGGAGGAAGCCGAAGTCCCAGAAGAGAACCACCGGGCGGCGGCTAGCAACTGTCAGACTCCATAACGTATTAACTCCACACAATCCGGGTTAGCATTGGTTCAAGACAAGTGCACCATCGACGTGTAGTAGGCATCAGTACACAGCGCCACCTTGCCCCCACGAAGGAATCATAATTAGTGCAATACCTATGAACACAACGCTGTTATTCCTGGTGGGAACGAACCGTGGACCTTTCGGTTTGAAGTCCAATACCTTAATCACTGAGCCACCGCGGTCCCATTACGAAAACGAGATCGATTTCAGGGAAAAAACGGAAATAGCATGTAAGATTCAATGTTCTCACATTCTTTTTCGACAGGTGAGATTTGACTATTGTGGGGATGAAAAATGGACAGATAATTTCTACAGTTTTCGCGATCTGATCTGAATTTTGCACCCGCTTTGCAGGGGCGCAGCTATGGGGGAGGGGGGGGGGGGGGGGGGGGGGGGTAGGGAGTAACCCCCAATAATTTTCCAGTTTGGATATTCTCGCCAGGATTGGACTCAGATATCAATTCCCTCTTGCTAGTAATCCTGTACTTTCTTAAAAGACTACATTTAGCTCTTCCAACTGAAATACCTTTCTACGCTATTGAGGTATACTCCAGAACAATCGAACAGACCCTCTAGGAGACACTCCCATACTCTTGGAAACCGTCATCTTAACCAAGTACCATCAAAGAAGTAATGAACACACGAGGATTGTGGAAAATTACGGCAAGTTGTCGAATCTATTTGAGTAATTAGGTTAACTCTTATTCTAAGGAACGTGCCTTATGACGCCACATGGTCCTCTTATAAGTAGGATCCTGGGGGAATCTGAACCCGATTCGGTGGTCTGGGGTGCTTTTTTGTTTTTTTTACCAAGTTGGCGGTCTCAACGGTAAACGAAATGGACGATGGAAACACGTATCACCCTAACAACACAAGCTGCGCATGAACACTGACACTACGTATCGTTATGAGGATGACGTCACCACATGGCCGCTGACGCGGGCTACAATGACACCCTCACATGAATTTACTGGGTCGGGTGACTATAATGTCACTTCTGCCTCCCCCCATTCTCCCCAATGTAGCACGTTCCACCCATTTCCCACTTACCTCTAGTAGCGATCATGACAGGTGGTCAGGGGCAGTGTGGTTATGGCTCTCCCACTTTTTCACATTATATAATTTGGTCCTCGCTTTTGATTAATAAAAATGAAACTAAAAATCTACAAATGGACATACTTTAGTCAACATTTAATTATTACTGTTATTTAAACTCTAACACAAATAGCAGACGACGACAGGTATTAAAAACGTACAGGTATAAGCCGTAAATCCCCTTCTTCACCAATATCTTTAACGTCTTTTGTCTATTATTGTGGGATCTAATGATGAAAAATGTCGTTCCGAATTACAACATGGGTCGCGTTGCTGCATCTACAGAAGAACAGAATGGAAATGCGAACAGGAAATATAGAAAGTTTAGTCCCAAAGCATCGTCTACCCTGGTGAAAACTCCAAAGAAGACTTCACAGAAAATAACAAATGGTAATACTAAAATTGTCAAACTGTTGAACGTTAAGAAGTACAGTGACTACAATAGTGTAGTCATCGTGAAAGTAACGTTCCAAATGCTGGCTCAACGGTCATAGAACAAACAAACGACATTTCAATGAACAGTGTAGCGCCCTGTATCCCACTGGAGTCTTCAACATTCAACACATCTTGTTTTCATCAAGGTCAGAAGTTAGAAGATATTGAAACACATCGGATATGTCATGACATCGTTCGAACTGCGGCAGACGTCATACGGGCTGGATGTATAAACGAGGATAAAAGGTATCAACAACTCTAGGAAAGGAAAGTGACCAAGATACAAAGTAGAATGTTCAAATGCACCTCGCCTTCTAAGAATCATATTGGTTTGAAGAAACCGTGCATTAAAAGACCACAGGCCTGCTCAACACCAAAAAATCAAAGGTATTCCACCTTTTCTTGTTGATACACCGAGTTCTCAAGAAGGCGTGTCGACGGTCTACAGAATGGAAAGAACAGCATAAACTGGTTGAAGGCTAAATTATTTTGGGGGGTCTGAATCTGTTAGTCAGAATTTGTTTTATTACAAATTACCGGAGAGTCCCCACAGGCGCTCTCCAATAATTTGTCAAAACCAAATATATATAAACAAAATATTATCTGCGTTTGACTGAATAATAAACATGTACAAGGAAAATGTTGGCTTTTGCTCTGGTACCCTTATTTTTCCGAAAGCCTTGATGGTGGCTTCCAGCACTCAAACAAATCCTTTATCCAATAAGAATAGAGGGCGATGCACGCAAAAATCTTGAATAACAAACTTTTTTCATTTTTTACATTAAAAACATAGCTTATGGCGAGCTCGTTCAAATGATGGACCATAATCGGTGTTTTAAACCCTTTACCCAACGTAACGACCATATACGACCAGAGCTATGCACGACAATCGCCATTCAAAGTTAATTATCTTTTCATTTTTGGTCTAAACAACATAGCTTATGACCCCTCACTAGAACGAGCTCGTTCGAATGAGGGTCGTAAGCTACGTTTTTGAGACAAAAAATGAAAATGTTTAGTCATTCAAGAATTTTTTTTGTGAGCGCCGTCTGCTGTCCGGGTTGGGTAAAGGGTCGAGATAAAAAAGGAATAAATACAATACTATTCAAAGGACGATTTTTGAGAATAATGTGGAGCGGTAGTGAAGGTTATCCAACTTTTTTTGTACAGTTGTTGCTTCATAGATACGTTAGACTTTCACCGAAGATGCAATGAAGTCACATAATCCGTTTTGACAAGGGGCGTACCGGAGAGGGGCCAAAACGCGAAATTTTCCGCCAAACCAATACATTTTCGACATACCTCGTTTGTTCCAATAAATATTCTTTAAACTAAAAACGTATGTTTTAGCCATAATAGCGATAATTGTCCTTCCATTTTAATAATAATATTTTCACACTTTAACCGACCGTTGATTTGTCGCAGTCCTCGTGTGAGAAAGCCTTTCTTCGCCCTATGCGCCCAAGTATCTCCCTATCCCCACGCCTCTTCGTGCCTCCCAGCACCGGGAAACGAACTTTTTTGATGAAATCCTGTACCCCATTCTTCCCAGGTTCTCCGATAAGCATACTAACCATCTCCTTTGTGTCACCCAATACCCACATATCCTTCATTTTGTTTCTGTATATGTCTCTTCCAGTGGTAACGAACGAACGAATGGAATGGTTTAACGCGCCGAAGGCGCGCAGGGACGGTATGGGGAGCAAGCTGTAAATGATTAATTTCCACATGTCTACTCGTGTTGAAGGAGGAACAGGTTCAGGTACTCGGCAGGTGTCACCGGTTGCGGCGTGAAGGTCACTTTGACTGATTTCGGTTGAACCCTCGGGTGAGGACCAGTGTGGGAGGCTGGGTCCTCTCACAAAGGTACTACCACTCCCCGAGGGTGCAGTCTATCTAGATTTTCGGGCAAGTATAGTCTGCCACTTCGGAGATGATTTTAAGTGTTGGCCATCACTGGCAAGTATAATCTGCCTCAGGCTGTCTCTGTTTGATAGGATGTCTTTGAAGGAAACAACAACGACCCCTTTCGGGGACCGCCAAGAAGAAGACCCGAACTTCCCTGGTTCGGGGGCAGGCCTGCATTGTAATCCTAATGGGTTGGGACACAAAGATGCGCAATGCGCTTACAAAAAAGGGGCCGAGGCGGGACGCAGGACCAACGCTCGCCTTCCCTTAAAGTGGTCGACCACTTTTAGGGATGGAGCGGAGGATGTTCAGGAACCGTTGGGGGTGACTGTTTCCATAACGGTTAGACTCTCTGTAGCGGTTATCGGGGTGCTGGTCAAAAAGCATCTTCTGTGTACCTGCTTAAAAGAAGAAGGTAGAATTAGTTTTCATTAAAGTATGTAAACTGTAAAGATAAAAGTAGCACATCTTGTTCAATCTTAAGGTTTAATCTTAAGCTGAGTCGGTGAAGGCAGCCCTTTCTGGTAGAAGGCTACAGTTAAGCTGTTTTTCTGCCTGTTTATTCACCTTCTCGTTCCCTATTTATTATTTAGTTTTTATAACAGTATTTAATCCTGATGTAAATTTTTAGTTGAGTCGGTGAAGGCAGCCCTTTCTGGTAGAAGGCCACAGTTAAGCTGTTTTTCTGCCTGTTTATTCACCTTCTCGTTCCCTATTTATTATTTAGTTTTTATAACAGTATTTAATCCTGATGTAAATTTTTTAGTTGAGTCGGTGTAGGCAGCCCTTTCTGATAGAAGGCCACAGTTAAGCTATTTTTCTGCCTGTTAGTTCACCTTCTCGTTCCCTAGTTTTTTATTTTTTGAGCGGTCTTAGTTTTGATTGCAATTTTTGGACTTTTGTCGGCTTTCTCAAATTGCTCCAAGTTCGGAGATTAGTTCGCTGTCGGCTAACCGGTCATGATTTTTCGCGGCCAGGGTGGCTAGGCGGTCTTTAATGGTGGGGATATCGGCCCTGTCGTGGAGTGTTTTGATGGGTGTGCCCCATGGGGCGCGGAGGGCAACTCTAAGCGCGTGATTTTGGACCTTCTGGAGTTTTCCCATATTAGTTTGGTTGAGGTCAGTTAGTATGATTGCACCGTATTCGAGTACTGGGCGCACAAAGGCTTTGTATAGTTTGAGTAGGGTGGACTGGTTGCCCCTCCCCCCCCCCCCCCCCCCCCCCCATGAAGTTCCCTTAAGCATTTTCAGTAAGTTAATGCGTTTGGTAGCTTTTTCGCCATGTCGTCGGTATGTTTGTTGAAGGACAGTTTTTGATCAATGGTGATGCCCAGGAATTTCGCTTCTTTGCATTCCGGGAGGGTGTTATCCATAAATTTTAGGTCAAAATCACGTTTATTTTTCTTGCGAGAAAAGGTGATTCGTTGGGTTTTATTGGCGTTTAGCTTAATTCTCCATTTGGCACACCATTGTTCTAGGTCATCGAGAACGCGTTGCAGGGGTTTTGGGAGCAGATTGGCCGTATTGTTAGAGTCCCAGAGGCCCTTATCATCCGCGAATTGGGAGACTTGAACACGATCCTCGGAGAAGTTAAGGTCATTTACATAGAAGATGTAAAGAAGGGGGCTTAGGACGGATCCTTGGGGATGCCTGCTTCAAGGGGGACACTGTCAGACATTTCATTGTTCACTATGACTTTAATTTCGAGATCATTTAAGAAAGAGGATAGTAATCTGAGCAGTTTCTTGGGGAGTTTCATTTTTGATAGTTTGTAGCGCATTCCATAGTGCCAGACGGAGTCAAATGCTTTTTCGG